>VZSV01000002.1:7957334-8020699 GCA_013398735.1 Nothocercus julius | reverse complement strand
AGGGGGGTTGGACTAGATGATCTCTAGAGGTCCCTTCCAACCTTAAGCATTCTATGATTCTACGATTCTATGAAATAGACAGAACTGAACAACTAAATCAGAAGAAAGGTATATATCTTGCATTTATCTTCTGCATGGGTACACGTGTCTACTACAAAGATATAGCTGTGCAGAGATTCAAAACCTGAACTAGCTTCTTAAATATTTTTCTCTTAGAAATTGAAATGGTGGTATTATCCCATAATTTGCATGATAGTTTCTGAAAAATACATTAAGCATAGAACATTGGTAGGCAGTAAAAAAGGGGCATCTGCTTGGTTTCACTTTACATCTGAGAGTAAGATATAAGCTCCTAGGTCACCTAAACAGTGCTGCAAATATTATCTAGATCTCTGATGGCTAGTTTTTAATGTGTGTGACTTTATATTGAAAAAAAACAATTCTGCTTGAACAAATACTGTTCTATCCTGAAACTTACAGGATGATATTGAGTATTATCCTGAAAGTATTTCCAAGAAAAGCTCTATCTAATCAGAATATTGCTTGATTTCCTTAGTGATGTCATTTATAAACATTGCAAACATTTTTCTTGTATATCAGGTACAGTATCACAAACTCTGAAAAATTCACAAAAACATATATACTCATACATACAAAGCATCCTGTCATATTTCACTAAAAAAAATGGTCTAGAGATCATATTCTGGAATAATGACTTAGTATGCACAAGTTGGGTAATCTAACTGATCACTGAATGTTAAGATAAATAGATGACTGGATAAATGTTTACTGGGATTTCTTTATTTTCTTAAGGGAAGTAGTTCAAGTTTGACCAGATCAACACTTTCGTAATCAAAACTAAGTCTCTGCTTATGGGATGGTGCTCAGAATGATAACAATTTATGGACAAGTTCTCTCCACTCAGTAGGGGGATAGATGGAAGAGAAAGAAAAAGCATAGAAAATGCTTCACTATCAAAAGTTATTCTGTGTCACTTAAACATGTCTAAGAATGGAGTGTAAAATTAAAAATCATTTATTAAATACTATCATTAGTATTTTGAATGGCCTTAGCATCTGAAAACTGTAAAAAGTTCAGATAATGCTGTAAGATGCTTAAGAGAAAACAAATCACAGGAAAAATAAATAAATAAAAAAACAGTCTGCAACAGCCTTTTCCCCTGGAAACCTAATTGAATCTCGTGAGAAATGCGCTTCAAAAATAATACTGAATCTCAGCTGGAAGAATGCCATGTATACAGTCTGGCATATTTAAGGGAGAACTACATTTCTAAAAGCGACGTGTAGTGAAATCAGAAAAGAGGAGGTTCTGGAAAAGCTGTTTATTACAAATGGAAGTCTGGAAAGATGCTAGCTATATCAGGAGACAGCATTGATGCCTACTATTTAGTGACCAGAACAAGGTCCCAGAGAGTTGGGACTTCTGGACAGTATTCCATTACAGGGTGTCTAGGCTAATCACTGTGGTCAAGTCAGCTTGAGTAACAATTTCTGCTTAATTTTCTGCCAATCTGAACTTCAGATAATTCAGATCTAGTTTTCAGGAGGGAATGTTCACATAACCCTTATCTCTTGATTAGGATTTTCAGCACTTCCAGATGAAGGAAGCTACAATTAGAAGTCCCCTTGCAATTTCCCTAAGTTCCCTCTCCCAGAAGAGACATAAACAGCATTTTCTCTCCTGCCAAGTGGAGGAAGGACTCCTCAAATGGTAAAGGACATTTTGAAATGCCTAATTGAAAAGTAGCACATGAGGGATGAATACAGTTAAAGGGAATACAAATATGCTTATTGAACAGGTGAGACAAACCTTAAAACAATGGTCAATGACAGCCGTTGCAGCATTTTTTCGTGATGCAAAACTGATTCATCTTGTACTTTGCCTCAATAGCTATTTCCTGGCAGGGCCACAGATCTTAAAGGTATTTTTTCCACATGCTCTGACTCAAAAGACAGCTCCTACTGGAAGGAAGTCATCATTCACTCTCTCCTCTGCCAGGCTCTTTGGCGTGGCTCTGAGTAGTGACACAGCAATTAGATCCATCTCAGTTACCACAAGTCACAACGATTTCTTAAAAAGGCTCTGAGAAACTTGCCATCTCCACATCGAAAATTCTCAGCCTTGATTTATTCTTTTGGAACTGACATTTCTGAGGCTGTCCATCACACTGAAAATTTGCCTCTCTGTATTCCCGTGGGAAAAAAGAATTCAGGTCCTATAGAGAACAGATAAAATTTCAGAACAACTTAAGGTAATACTATCTAACAGTAAAAATTTCCAGATTCTATTTCCCTAACTTCATTGTAGTTGTGAATTATGTAGAGGTGGAAAAAATTCAGTCCTGGAGTAAACACTTTTATAAAATGCCTAAAACAATGCATACAGAGCACAGTGAGAAGAGAAATTACACATTCTTTTTCTAGATGCTATACCATTAAATGTAAATATGTTTCTCATTACCAGATCAGATACCATTTTGCATTTCAGTTCAGAAACAGAAGATCTGAGGAAGTCACTGTATTCACATGCCCTATCTTCAGGTTTGCTCTCTTTCCTTATTGCTTTTCTTATTATGAAATAAGAAATGTAGATATTGTTTACTATTCCTGTAAGAGATGTAGAAGGAGTGCAGTGGTTGAAATATAATCAGTGGATGCTGGAATTGGGTGTCAACCAGACTTGTTACAAGGAGAAGACTATGGAAAAGACATAGCTGCTATTGTATATACACAAATATAAACAACATAAGGCAATATAATCAATTCTGCTCAAAGTCTTGTTCGTAATGTTCACAAATTAGTAGATTATCTGAAATTGCTGTTACGCTACCAGTGCTTTTATGAGTCTTTTCTGAACTTTTAACACTATCATCTTTATTCAAACAGACAAACAAACAAAAAAAAATTGTTTGTTAGTTTTAATGAGGCTAATTGAGAAAATTATTAAAAAATAAAAAAAAAGCTAAATGGCATAGTTTCTAAGCAATTTAAGCAGAAATCACATTTCACTGTTCTTGCCATCCTTGTACAATGCTAGTTTCCTCTTATTCCTTTTAGTTGCAAATGTTCCTTTGAAATAATATGTTTTGCTATTGTATTTTCTGCACCATGTTGATTTAATTCTCTTTGTCTTACGGCATTTATGTGTAGAAATTGGTCTTTGTTCCTGATCAGCCTTGTGATGTACAAACTGGGGAATATGTTATGCATATATTTGTCACAAGTCTACAGTGCATTTTTATGTATTTTGGGCTTGACTCCAAAACCCTAAATGGATTAAGATCTGGCAAAGCCCACAAAACATTACTCAAATTCATACTACTCCAAGATTGAGTTGAGTCTGCTTGTATATCTTCTGAAGGCATGGGAAGCTCTTGTGTTCTAAATCATCAGTGAGAATATATTCAAACAAAAAGGTATGACTAAGAATATAGCTTTTGTGTTTTCTGTATCAGAAACAACATAATCTATATTTCAGTATTTCAAATTAAATAAAATTAATTTTTAAATAACTATATGTGCATTTTTTTTATTTTAAATCACAGTATCATGAAGAAACAATTCACATTTATAGAATTACACTATGAAAAATATTTCCCATTTTGACAGGATTTCTATCTTGGGATATGTTTGAATTAGTGTAAGTGTGACCATGGAACATAATTTCAATTAAATGCAACTTGCTAATAATGTCACAACAAGAAGGAGATGATCAATTTATCATTAAACAAAGATAACAATATTTTTCACTTACAGAAAGCAAAAAATATTTTCAAAGTTTCTTTTGTTTCTTCAAAGCTTGTCAAATATGAAAGGATTTGGAACAAGTGCTGAGACTTCAATGATCTTTTAGTGACATATATGCAAGGCTGATGCTTGTTCTTGTTCTGCTTTAATGAGAGATGGAAAGGGGACTCCAGACGAAGAACAGAAGTTGTTCAGCAGATGAATTTTGTATGCAGAGCTTTGATTAGGCCTACACATGAGGAGCTTAGCTGGGGCTTGTCACGGCTCTCTAAAACAGGACCACCTATAGTCGTGTGGCCTTGAAGGGAACTCTGGGGATGACCTGCAATACAGAAACATTACTTAGATTCTGGCTTCTTCCTTGAATCATAAATAAACTTATTATTTCAGCAGTTCTACAGACTGGGAAGAGCCTTTCACCAAACTAGGGACAGACTATGGTGAAAGAAAGGAGGGAGATTTTTTGGTCATCCAATCCATTTTCACAGAAGAGTGTACGGTATGCAATCAAGGTCTGCTTTCTTTCGGTTCCTTCACATTTCCAAGACTTCCAGTACTTAAAGGATTTACAATCATAACAGCATTCCAGAATGGAGAAGTATATTGATCTCACCATGAGGGTATGGAAATGAGGTACAGAGCATCACAGATTTGCAAGTACACTGAGGCTCCCAAAATACGCTGAAGATCTTCATGATTTTGAAAAATGTTTAGACCTAAATATTTTCAAGTCTGTACTGCTTCTTGGAATCTTGACATCGCCATGTCTTTGACAACCCTACGCTGTACCCCACAGTGATTTTTCCTATGTTCATCACTTAATGATTCATGAGATGCACGGGGACTGTGGTGTTTGGTTCACATCGGTTTCCAATATAAACACATTGTACTTTGCTATCAACATTCAGGTATAAGAAGGCTTAGCAAGTTTTAAGAATTCAGACTTGCATATCTACTGCTCTGGTATGTTTAATTCCATTAACTAGTGTTTTTGTCTGCTCTTCCTGGCATTTCAATCTATTCCATTTTTATGGAAGAACACTGAAAATTCTATAGTTCCTGTAAGACCAATAAAGAGTTTTTACAGTCCCAGGATCAATGAATAAAGAAGGTTTCTCCTTTTTTCCTTAGTGACTGCAAACAAAGATTTATCAGAAGCTGTTTGTTTTTACCAGAATTTTAAATAATCCATTTGTAGTTTGGAAACTAAAACATTTTCTCACATCCCTAATAACAATTAGGTTGACACTCAAGGCAATAAAACAAAATCATTTAGATAATTATAACCGGGTAAGTAACCAATTATTTGAAGATCTCTTTGTGGCTTAAGGAAGTTAAAAAAGAAAGCACTTCCAAAGTGAATATTCAGTGTACAACCTCTGTAAATTCTTTGCATTCAGACTGTATTGTGGGTGCATCATTTGCAGTCATTTGCAATGTGTTAAGTCATTTCACATCTGATGGTGATGGTACTGCTGCTGCAGTGAAACACAGAGCGCTCCTGAAATATCTTGAGAGGAAGGCACTGCTAATATATGAAACACCTCTGAATATCCCTTTCAGGTTTTGAGCCCGATTATCACATCCTGCGCTATCCTGAACTGCACCAACTTCCAAAACACCTGTGGGAAGCAAAATTCCTCAGAACTGCCTGCTCTACTGGCCTCTACTGGCATAACAAAAGCAAATCAATATTTTTCTACTATGTCTCTCTTCAGGTTGACTCAGTCACACTGAATAAGGTGTAAACTGGTATCAAAGCATTCAGTCACCACTTACCAAATACTACCTGGGCAGGGAATAGTGGCAGATGTTAACCACTTACATTTTCTAGTTTTCAGTCCAAGTCCCAAAGCAGCCTATAAAATGCCCTTTCCCAAGAACATCCAGTCCTAAATAACACGAATATATGCTCTTGTATGCTCTGCCACCAGTTGAGCACTCTGGTCAGTAAAATACTGGAACTCATTTTGTGTAATTTTGCACTCATCATAGTGATCTTTATTTATTTATTTATTGGCAAAACTTTTCTTAGAGTAATCAACACTAACTACAAAAGAAGGCATTATAATCTTATTGCAAAGGTAGGATGTTAGCTTACTGCCACAGGATAGTGACATTTGTCAGCATCTTGCTTGGTTTGTTTAGCTGAATTTTCTTATTTCCTAACATTTAGAGATTATATGGCTTCCTTCTCTTTCTCCTCATTGCTGGAGCTGTCTGTGGGCCTTTATACAGACACTTACTTCCATTAGGAATAGACAAAGCTAATATGCAGTGGAGTAGAATGACAAACTCCTTTTCTTAATTAATGCTCAAGCACTGCTGCTCAAGCAAGGATTCAAAGCTTCTCTACACATTAACTCCCGAACTGTCTCAGGAGTTTGGAAATATGCTAGTGAGCTCAGGTGAAGTTTTTAGAAATTTTACTGTATAGAAATTGAGTTTTATTATACTTCATTTTTTTCTTAGGACTTCTTAATTCATAAATGTAGCAAGAAACTACATGATTGCGAAAAGTATTTCATTTTTGTAAGTATTGCTTTTAAGCCTTTATTCATTACTGGAGATTTTCTTTGAACCCTTTTCAATTTATCAATACCTTTCTTGGAATGCATATGCGCATTCCAGGCATGCTATTCCTGAATCTGTAGAACATACATCAGGCATAACATACTGGTACTATTAGTGTTCTCTAATTTTCACATGCAAGGATCTCAGCCCGTTTTTTCCTCTACACCTAACCTGGCAATCTGGGTAGATTAGCAGTCATTCATACCCACCAGAACCTTCTTAGATGTTTTCGGTTGGTGCCAGCTGGTCCGCTTCCAAACAATTTCTGAGCACAGTTCAAGCTTTGAGTATGGGCAAAAGCTATTTTAAATAGGGTCTTCTCAGGTGGCCAACATAGTTCGGAGATTAGGAGTTTTTAAGTATACGGAGCTAGGCATATCTATCACTATATTTGTATCTTTTTCAGAGTGGATGCTTCTCCAGACCGCTCCCATTGAATGCTGGCCTTGTTTCTAGCTATGTTACTGAGTTTACTGGTTATATTTTTATGCTGACTCATTGATAAAATAGATGAAGAATCACATTCTGCAAGATTTTTCAGGAACATCTACTCACTTATGATTAGCCATTTGCTATTTAATATTAATAGCCCTTAATTAACAGTTTTTAATCCATTTAATGTGTTGATAGTATATTGTCCACGTTCTTTAATCAGAAGGGCATGTGAATTGGAATTAGAAATCTAATCATATTATGCTGAACTATTATCTTTACCAGCCAATTTTTTAATCTCATCAAAAAAGATATCAAGTGAATTTGACATGATTCATTTGCTTGAACCCGTGTTGACTGGCATCAGTTATATTTTCTTTCTTTAATTCTTTGTTAATTAAGTTCCATAATTTAAATTCTATATCAGCCATTCTATTACTGCTCAGTAAAAAACTGTTTCTACCCATTTCAGATAACTGAAGTATAAGGAAATGAAAAGTCATCAAAAGTAATGATTAATATAAGAAGCAACAACAATATACACTTGTTAATTCACAAAAACTACAACTACAAGCAATTACTTGAAAATCAGTAAATGTAAACCATTATCAAAGCTATAGATATTTAACTAGTGACAAAAAGGACATAAATTTTACCCCCCAAAAAATCATTAAATTTATACTTTATACATATTTTTTATAGGTGACCTTATAATTTATTATAAACTAAAGAGGAAATCACTGATATTCAAGTACCATTTTGGTTAAATGTATTTTTTATTTTTAGAACAAAATTGTATAGCCTTGTTTTTTCCTGAACGTATTTAATCACCAAATGCTCATATTAATATTACTTTTAAAGATTTCTTTCCTTGTTTTACATTCAGAAAGCCAGATAAACCAATTTAGAAAGAATATAATCACATTGGTGAGTTCCCAATAGCAGGATATCTTGATGTTTTGCAAAAATTCTATTCTTCCAATAGATATCAGCCTTTTCATATCAGAATTTATTTTTAATGAGCGATAGGTTTAATTTCAGTTTCTTCTTCTGAAAGACTGGACAAAGGCAAAATTCCATTCGTTTTAGAAAAAAACTTGGATAATGTAAGTATGGAGACCAAATTCAACTGGAGCTGCATCTTTACAGTTGACCTACCTAGAATGACAAAAAATAATAGAAAAATACTAATTAATGATGGAGAAAATTCTAAGGATGGTAGAAACAACACTGTCAGATGATAAATTCAATATTTTATACACTGTGTTCTCATTTATTACCATTATGAGAAGTAGAGTTTGATTAATGTAGGCCATCTCCTCCTTAAATTTTGACATGTCATTATGTTTCAAGGCTTCACATCTAAACCGTTTAATGAAATCCCCTAGTCGTGATTAACAAATGATCTGAGTATGGTTGAGGAATGAATAATATTTCCAAAACATTTCTGCTTAAAAAGAAAAAAAGTCAACTTCTACATGTTAAATAAGATGAAAGGTAGAACTCTGATCATCTTTTTTGTTAATTGTTTTACTTCCTGGAAAACGTACTTTTAAAAACTGCAAGAAGAAAAAAGACAGTGTCCTGTAGAGCGATCCAGACATGTACAATGCTGGTGTAATCCTGTTCAGACCCCTCACAGCGTCATCTGACTGACCTCCTTGAAAAGGGCCAGACTTTAGCATCTCTAAGGACTAGGATTAGTGCTATCAGCTTCCAAAATTTGAGGGAGCAGTTGCCTAAAACAGTTCCCTGCAACAGGTGGAAACACTTCCATGCACTTCAAAAGGTTCTGGAGTAGGTCCTAATGTCACAGCTGATTCATAGTTCTAAGGCATATAAGGACAATTTTATTTCCCATATAGCAGATGGAGAAAGATAGGAATCTCCAGAGATCTACCGAGTGGCCTGAATTTGAACAAAGCAAGTTCTCTCCAAAGTAGCAAACCCATGGGTGCTTGTAGTTCAATCTGAACATTTGAGAAAGATAGCATTTTTTTCTATCTCTTTGCAGCAGAAATGAGAAAATTGAACAGCTTCAATACCTTCCTGCCAAAAACTACTGAAAATACACCATAGTTATCACATTAAACCTTTCCAAAAACTTATGCTATAGAAATAAAGCAGGATCCTATGACATATCTGATCTTTCCAAATTTGTAAATAGTGTTTTAGAGCAGCTTTTTATTCCTCCTTTCTCTGATATGGTATTTTCAACCTTAAAAAATCTTACAGACAGAAGATTACCAGGTTATGTGCAGAAACACAGGAAATGCAGTGTATTTTGCAGTCATTTCCAGCAGTGGTCGAAATCTGTTTTGTCTCCTCTTCAGTATCAGGTATCAAAGAAGAATCATTTCAAATGCAATGAACTTTGAGCCATTTCTCTGGGCAGATGATCAATACTGTAGTGAGTAGTAAATGTTAACGTATTCCATCGCTAGGAATAGTACCAAACACATAATTTTATTATGGATTCTGCAGACTCATGCTACATTTAGAAACAGAAAAGAAGCCTAAAGAGAGATTTATCTACTTTTAAATATAATAGAAACTTTAAGAGAGGTGAGGGTGGGGGAGAGAGGCAAGTCTAAATCTCAGAAAAGTTAGTCTACTCCATTCTGTCTATCAGGCAGTGTGTTGCTGTATAACTTCGTCTAAGAAGGCAAAGGAACTGTATGCAAAAGTGACCTGATTTCAGTTTTCAGGAAGTAGTCAGAGATAGTGAGAGTATTAAACAGGATATTCACCAACAAACTGAAAGCTTAAAGTTGCACTTTAAAGATGAATAGATCAGTAGTGCTCTCTTTTGCAGGCAGAAATATATATATTAATTCCTAACCTGAAAGAAGAAAGATCTTTAGGAATGGAACTCTTCTTCTGCATAGGTAGGGGCATGTGGCACCTGGACAATTCTGGGAAAAGTTTTCAAACAAAGCTATAAATTAAATGGATACAGTTTATGATAGTAATTCATACTTGCATGCACAATCACTAGTCTTTTTCCTGAAATTTTTGGGAAATAAAAATACACTCTTTCAAATGCTTATGGAAAGCAAACTGTCACCAGGCATCAACTTCAATATTCAAAATGCAATATTCAAAATTACTTTGGGCCTTTTTTTGTAGTTGATGGATATTTTTCTGCCATTATTACAGAAAACAAGAGACTACTTTACAAATCTATATGTGCTTGGTATATATTTGTTTTGATTTTTACAGCCGTGTAAGATATAATCATTTGATTACTACTGGAAAGTGTATGACTAGCACTTTAAAGTATTAGTTGGTTATTCTATAGTAACTCGGATATTTTTTGCCATACTAGTAAAATGTAACTGAACAGTTCATAAACTTTTCAATACCCTAAAAAGTATATTAATTAAGTCTTTTTACAGCTATTTTTGACCAAATTAAATTTTCTTTTTTTTTTTTCTTCTCAGTTCTTATTTTTATGCTTTTGTCACAGCCTAATGTTGGTACAAACCTTGCTATCTAATATCTGAATTTTAAAAAGCCATATTAATCATTTGTTCTGCTTTATTTTAACTTTACAGAAGGCAAATCAGTGCGGGTACTGCTATTTACTGGTATAGAAACTATGTTTGTCCATGCCACCCATCACCCTCCTTTTTCTTCTTTACTGCTTATCTTGCAGTATAACTCATACTGGAGGAATCATTTGCCAAGAATCCATAAGGAAGACTGAGTAGCAGTTGATATGCCAGTCAGATGCTGGCAGTTACCAGTACAAGCCATACTCATACTAGAATATTATAATTTTTATTTTATTGTTATTTCTTCCCAGAATTTATGTTTGTCACTGCTGTCATGGAGATGATTCAACATAACACATAGCAGGGAATGAATCTGAGATATAAAAATCTCTGGAATCCTCACTGAAAACTCTTAATGGGGAAGAAATATTGGTGACCTGCTCAATCATTAGCTAAACTGATAAATGAGGGAGAATGCTGCTGGAACTTGATATATCAGTCTTTATTGTCCTTCAGTCTTGGCTTGTCTGTTGGGAATCCAGGAAGGGCTCCTACTGATACTGTTGCCTAACAAAAAAGACACTATGGAAAATAAATTGAGACCATGTAACTGACATCTGAAAGACCACTACACAACTACACAATATTTTCCTTTTGTTTAGAATCATGCTGTTCTAAGTTATTTTTATTCCTCAAAGCACCATGTGTCTTTAAATTGAGGAAAGCTCAGGAATTAATATGCAAGATAAAAACTCTTTAGTATGTGTCATTCAATAAAGGAACAATTGAGCTTGCACAGTAAATCAAAATATATTCTGAAATACCGCTACACTAGACATCGTAGATGTTTTATTGTTTCTTATTGTTAGTGAAATTATTGTTATGTAGTTTCCTGTGAGCTGATCCTGTAGATAAATTTAAAAAAGGAGATAAAATTTGTCTTTGAATAATAATCAAAATATTTTACTGTGAGACTCCAATGTTTGAAAAATGAGTGGTGTTCATTTTCCGTGAGAAAGTAAAAGAGCAACAGGCTGTATTAAAAATTCTTGACATCTGCAAGGTAATCAGCTCTCTGACATGCAAATAACATAGCTCCTTGTTGTAGCATCTGTTTCCAGCTCAGGAATAACCTTGTTGGCTGAAAAATGTGGCACGGATCAACAAGATGAAAAAAAAAAAGGTACTGGGACAAATAAAACTGCATTAAAAATAAATATAAAAGCTGCACAGGTTTTAATTTCCCTTAACATTTGCTCCTAATTTTCTAGCGTAACATTATCACACTTGCATCTTGAGGATGTTTTGTCCCATCTGTGAGACACAGACATCTACATACCAAGTAGATGTAGAGAACACTCTAGGCTCAAAATGCTCATTTAGTTGGAGCCACTCTAGTCATCATGACCGTTCTCTAAATCACCATCATCAGCAGCAGTTTCCAATTCCCTGTAGCTCTACAGATATCTCCATTAGGAAGGTCTGCTCTGGATGTCAGTTGTAATTTTCTGTCATTGCCTGCTTCAGTCACACTTGCAAGCAATCTCCACCTTCCTCAAATGTGAGACTTCTTTTGTCACAGAATCTGGAAAAATGGTGAGATATTAACTGTTACGAGATGGAAATATTAACCTGACGATTCAACTTTCTGAAAATCAGGGCATCATAAATCTTTGTGCAATGACATTCACAATTTATGTAGCCTGAGCTACATGTGGGATCTGCCAGATGTCGTAATGGGGAAAAATGTGATCTAGTGAACTCAAGCCAGAGCCACTGTGACCTAAAATTGTGCTGAATAAAGTTTGGAAAATGTTCTCTTGTGTCCCTCCATGTGGTACTGTCTCAAATAACCAGCTCCTTCTGTTACCCAAAAAACTCTTTTCCAGGCACTTGTATCAGGATTTACTAAGGCACATGTCTTGCTATGGGGAATAGAAGGAGAAACAAAAAAGAGAAAGATATTTTAAAATAACCATTCAAAACTCCTTGTTTCTCACTTTTGTGAATCACAGATTCCTTCAACTTCCCTTATATGCTCTGAAATTAAAGCAGTTCTTGCTTTGTCTTAGGACTCAAATTCAGTAACTTAAATTTTCTGTAATGTTTTTCACAACTAAAGTAGCTTCTATAATTTATCGTAGATATAGAAAAGAAGCATTTCCACTCCTCTTGGGAGTTTTCCTCATGTCTAATACAATAGCAACTTAATGAAAATAAAATCATTTAGTTAGCTTCCCACATATTATCTGTCAGAGCCTTCCAGGTACAGAATAACTCCCTGTGGATTAAGATACTGAAGGATAACAGATAAAAAATGCATCAAATTTCATTTTCACTAAATACATCTGTTTGTTTAAGCCTATGTTAGGTTAAAATTTAGTGAATTATGTTTTATATTTATATTACTAAGGATTTATACTACTAATAAAAAAGTTTAAAACTTTAAGAACTAAATCCTGACAATCAGCATTACATGCCAACCCCATGCTATGAGAACCAATCTATGGTTCCCTTGCTCCCATATCCAGCAGAAGTTAGATTTTGGTGGATAAACATAAGACACACCTGAGAAGCTAACCAAGAGTCTCTGATAACGGCCATTAGCAGAAACTTGAGGAAACAGAATAGGGCAGACATGATGTCACACTTCCCATGTGCACTTGAAGCATCCTCCATTCTGCAGCTTTGAGATTTCCTGAGTCACAGATGGTGTTATCAAGCTTAGCATCCCACTGATTTTTGTTTCTTCCTTTGATTGATTGATTTTCCAACCAGCATAAAGTTTTGGGATCAACAATTCTCACTGGATGCTCCTGGTTCTTTCACTCTAAGTAGTTAATAGCTCACTTGTAGTAGGGCAAAAAGCTGCAGGAGAATACATACTAAAATCATGTCAGTGCCATTAGCCCATGCAATTTTAATACTTTGTGATTTACTCCAAAATCAGATGTTTTTCTTAAATAACACATACTGAAATACCAAGAAGCATTTCCAGGTTTTGTTATCTTCTGCTGCACTTGAAATCAAGTCTATGCCAATACACCAGGTTCCTTATTAAAGACATTTTCTTTCTTCACAATCGCAGTGAATTATACAGGATAAGAGGGGCATTTAGAGTTTCATATATTAAGCAGGTGGCCATAATTGACAGAGCATGCTGCCTTCTTGTGCTACACAGCAAGTTTAATATTTCCTGTAATGTTTTAAAATTTGCTTTTTGCAACCAGAATGTATGAATTACACATTCAGTTAGCAACTAAAAAGCTAATGTATGGTGATGGAAAGGGTAAGATTCTCGTACAAAAATCTAACTTGCAAAAGTTAGTCACCCTTCCTGTTGTTAGAACCCTTCCTGCTGTTTTTGCAGCTCCTCTACCAAGCCTCCTATACCCCAGTGTGTAAGAACAGGAGATCCAGCTCTTCCTGTGAAACTAAAGAATTCATTCTGAGTTACTTGGAGAAGTTTTGTTTTCTTCTTTTTACATGGTGCTTTGGATAAGCTAGCTTCTGGGTTATGAAATAAGAACCCAATTCCTCATGCTGGAATCACGAGGAAGAATGACAGAGTGACAGAAACTTGCAGGTGATATGAGGTTTGCTCTCGCAAGTGTTTTCAACAATTGCTGTCTTCTCAAAATATATTGCAGCATTTTCTGCTCCTCACAATCTGAAGCAAAAATGACTTCATTCCACTTCAAGTCCTGAAGTCATCTGAGACTTGTTTCAAAGACTGAACCATTTAGATCAACTTTCTAAAACCTTATAATACCATGATGTATAACCCTTTTCCAGCACAACCCTTCCAAGAGAATGGATTTAG
Organism: Nothocercus julius; assembly: GCA_013398735.1. Classification (NCBI taxonomy): domain Eukaryota; kingdom Metazoa; phylum Chordata; class Aves; order Tinamiformes; family Tinamidae; genus Nothocercus; species Nothocercus julius. Next base: position 8,006,606 of record VZSV01000002.1, on the reverse strand, counting down.
CCTAGCTGAACAGTCCTGGCTATCTGGGCATTTTTCCTTGAAATGGGTGTCTTCAGATGACCACTTTCATCAACAAGTAGCTATAAGGAAACCTGAGTCAATGTTACTCATCACCTCACTATTTTCCTCAGGTCTATGAGTGTTTTTAGTGCTTACATTTACCTTGGGGAATATTTTTTTCCATATGCTTTTACTACTCAGTAATGCAACTCTTACAGAGTCAGTCTAGTCCTCTTTTGTAAATACCTGTTGTAATTCAAATGCCATAACTTAAGGCTCCAATGCACGCTAAGCCTCTTCTTCTTTCCAGATTTAATAAAAAAAAAATGGACAACAAGAAGGAATCTTTTGCTTACAGTGCATAAGCAGGTTTCAAAATAAAAAAGAGAATTATTTAACTAACATAGCACACTGGTATTTCTACAGGACATGCTGATATCCTTCTTTTCTTTAGCTATTTCCCTTCCTCTGCATCATTCTTGCAAAACCAGCAGGAACAAATTATAACAGCTAGGTCAAATGCTGGAGAAATACCATATAAGAAATATTGTGGTGCATGGACATAGCATCATCCAAACCATTTTCTCTGTGGCTTACTGGTGTTGTCATTCTGCCTTGCACTTTTATAACAATCTTTTCTGTCTCTACCTTTACACATGTCAGCTGTCCCATTTTCAGCTGGACAATTCTCATACTTCTTATCTGCTTTTGGCTGTCACATACTTTATCTGTCTTGCCCATTTTATTTGCCTGTGAACGTTAATGCACAAGCTGAAACAGAGAAATTTAACAGCAATACTTCTTCCACAAGGATGCAGTTGTCTTTCATTATTAGCGTGCTACATTTTCAGCAGGTTGAGAATTAAACTGAGCACAATTTAATTCTGAAGTGCAGGGTGTGGCCAGCCTTAAAATATGGCTGCTACCACTGCACCAAAGATAGCTTCAAAGCAAAGTAAAGCCTCGTGTAAAACTCTGTGCACTGCCTTCATGTAATAAAAGTAGAAAGGAGCTACTTGTGTATTCACATAATGATATTTCCTTGTTGTATAAAATATCAGAGCCCTTTTTAATATAAAACATTCTGATGCATGTCTTAAACAAATTTATCCCTTAAAAACACTAACAAATATAATCAATTTAGGTATCCCTTTTTCTTCCTCTACAGACAAACTCTGCATTGAATAGATTTCAGAGACAAAAAAAATGAATGAGATGAGAGGGAGGCCTAAGGTACTGATCTCATCAGACACATCTTGGATCCTTTCCTGATACCAATTTTTCAAGAATGTAAACAGGGGTTCAGTACTTTTATGTTCATCTCTTGCTAAACAAATACTGCACTAACAGAGTAGTGCAATTGTCTCTTTTTGAGGAAGCAAGACAAGCCCAGGATTCCTAGCACATTTAGTCCCATTGAATTCTGTGGGATAAGTGTGTGACCACCAATGCAATAACCTGATAATTTCTGGTTTTGTTATCTTCTTTATTTAACCTCCTAATGGAAGCCTGCAGCAAGTGTGGAATAGGTCTTACATTATTACCTTGCTGCAGACTGTCTGTATGCATTTCTTGTATTGAATAATAATAACAACTTCAATGATAATAATATAAAGGACTCTAGTAACTCTGATAAATAACCTGATATGTCTTTTTGGGCCAAGCATCATAGCAAGAGGATGACTCACACAGCACACATGAATACTAGTCATCCTCAGAGGCAAACTACAGCAAGTCCTATTAATGATTCATAGGGTGGAGTTTTTTGGTAGAGCTACATGTTCCAGCTTAGCTCACGGACTTTAGCATTATCAGTAGCTTAAGTACTGTATTCTTGTATTCAAGTAAATGCTGAACTCATTCAGGCTCAGGACACAACGCCAAAGGGATACCATTAGATACATTACACAGAGGGAACAAGGAGAAATTAAAAACTACTGGAAGCAAAAAAGAAAGCTAGGCTAATATGTGTTTGTCATAAGCAAGGTAATACCAACAGCATATGTGAAGACCTGTTATTAGAGAACAGGAATTTTCTGGGAACAAAATATATTACTGGAAAATAAGGCCAAATCCAAAACTTATTTTGCATTAATATTTTGGTCTTGATGACCTGCCACCCAAATGCCAACTGGTTTCCAGTATAACTCTGCCTGATTTTTAGCAGCTCTCTTGAAAGTCTTCTGGGACATACTGGACTTCCAGGGCCTATCAAGCATTGGGGCTGCCAAACAGATTTCCTGCAGCCAAGAAATCCCTCCAGGACAAGCATCTGAGACAGGGGACACTGAGCTGACACAAAAACACTGAGCTGATTGCCAGGGGCTGGGGCATATATCCCTCTCAGGCTGCATTTGCAGGGTGGGAACACAGGAGGACTAAGTTTTCAACCAGGATACCTTCCTGGCCTCTGAACAGCCTTGGTTATACTACATGTGGTGGCATCACACCTCAGAACCCACCCAGGATCTTGCTGCAGGATCTTACCCTGAAACTCTTCGGGTCACTGTTCTCCCTGCTCCCATTAGATGATGAATGAAGCTCTAAGAATCTCTCAGAGCTGTCTCAGGCCTCAGGAACAACCACAGATGTCCATAATTGTCAGGGAAGTTCAGACCAACTCTTCCATCCTTTCTTTTTCATTTTTTTTGGCGGGGAGGGAGTGGTAGAGGAGTGGAGTGGAAGATGGAAGATGAAACAGGGAAGAGAGGGAGAGAAATCAACCTGTTCCTAATTTTTTTTTTTTTTTTTTTTTTTTTTTACAATTCACAGTTTACATACCAGCTGAGACCGAAACATTTTCAAAACACCAGCTTATCTCAAGTATCTCCAAATCCAGCATTGGATATAGTCATATGCAATCATCTTAATGTAAAAACTGTAGGGAGGTCTATTATTAGCCTCCCTCCTGTCTGTGTTCGTTTATTTATAATCGAACATTTATTTGTTTTCTCATTTTCTATTAATAATGAACATATCATCATCCTGTGAATTAGAGGCATAATGGTGACAGATATTCTGCTTTTAAAGAAGTCATAAATAACTCAAGATACCAGTAGATGAATAGACAGTAGTGCAGAATGCTCTCTACCCTGGAGTTTACAGCAAAAGCATGTAGCTCTACTTGTCTACTTTGAAGCCAGACTTCAAAGTAGTCATGTGTTAAAATGTGCACAATATGACTATTTACCATATTAATGAGAGAATATGGCAATGCTCCCTTATTACAAAAAATATTTGTGTCATATTTTTTCTTTTGAAGTCATGTGTTGATTTTAAATCAAGCAGTTAACGTAATTTTTGTCATTCCCATTTTGAATGTATGTGGGTCACTGTGTTTGCATTAAGTGCCAGGATGGGAAAACTGCCTTAGTGAAAACTATGCTTTCATGTAGTGAATTTTAAAGATATTCAGTCCTACATTACTCATCTCTCCACATTCCAGTGCAGAAGGATGACATTTGAAAGTAGGTAGCCAGACTGACATGCTATGGGAAATGCTTGGAGCCCATCTATCTTGCCTGAAGGAAAACTCAGATGCTTACTTCATTAAAGTTTTTGAAATCCTAGGATAAAGACACTACAGAAGAGCTTTCATCATTAAGGGAAAATTTTAGCTTTTTATTAAAAATAAAGACAATTAAAATCTTCCCCAAAAATACAACTGCCTCAATCCGTTTCATTAATGGCTGATTTTAACCCCAATACATACCCTGACCTTCATATTCACACCTCAATTTTCCCCCTTCTCCAGATTGGAGCAAGTCTTTTCAAGTTGTTTCCTGGATTTTTTTTTCCTAGTTTTATCTTACATGTGCTGCTTCTTTTTGCACAGTTTTGAACTGAACTTGTACTTGCTTCATGACTACGGACTTGTCTGGCAAGCAGACTCTGATGATCAACACAAGACCTGCCCTACTGTTCCTGCCTGAATAGAGAGGGATTGTCCCTTGTCAGTGAAGACACTGCCCTGCCTGCCTTGTTCTCACCCTCAGGAAATAGAAATGTATATTTTTTCAGCCATTATGCAGCTGTCATTACTTTAGTGTGCCTATGATAAAATAAATGGAATTTATTTAACAGTTGATAACACTGTCATGACATACACTACATTATGCACAATATATACCACGGGCCTTTTCTATTTTTGTTATTTTTGTTACTTCGTCTTGATTACTGAAGTCAAAATGCTATACTAGAAAATACATGTAGTAGATTACATCTTAGGGAGAGCAATTAAAAGGTGCAAGTATCTGACAAATAGGTGCACTCTGTTACAGAGAAAATATAGTTTCAAACATGCTTAAGAAATACATTTTAAAATACACCCAAAGTCAAGGCCATGCTTCAGATCTTGGTGGAATCACAATCCATATTAGGTCCTTTAAAATGATCTGCTATTTATTTATTTTGTATTCAATACTTGAAGTTCCCCAATTAAAACTGTTTGACCATTGAATCTGTTTTAACACAGACATTATGAGTTGGAAACTTTTTTTTTTCACAAGCTGCTTCTTGAAGATGAGATGAAATTGATATACTATCAATTCTAGATAGACACAAAGAAAAGTTGGAAAGAAAAGTAGGCCAACAGTACAGGAAAAATCTGGGTCTTAATTGAAATCTTTGCCTGTTTTAGGAGACTCCTTGGGCTATAACAAGAAAGCAAGAGATCTGTCCAGGAATGTGCATTCAATACTGACTAAAAATGTGTCTTTTGTGAAATAGAATACAGTTCACCAAAATTTGCCACTGAGAGCCATTGCAAGAATACAGTTTCCACCGTGGGAAGAATACAAATGCAACCTTCCTCACATACACAGTGGCAAATCACACATAAATAGACTATTTATTTTGTCTGTGTAGCTCAACCATGCAAACATGTATAGTTTCCAAAAACATTTCCCTTCAGAAAGAATGTCTCCCTGTACTGGCCATAATCCTGGGCTTCTAAAGTCACTGGGCTCTTTGTGAAAGACCTCAAGGAATCACCAGGCTTATGCGGCAATGTGCGGTTTGTGGGCCAGGGTCCTTATTCGGTTCAGAAACATTCTCAAAGGCTGAAATCACAGATTTGGAAAGGTAATGTCACTTCAGCTTTAATCCACATAGCTGATTGTTACTAACGCTTTTTGAATTTCACATCCTGTCATTGCCATTCCTGAAAGGGGTTATAATGTCTCTAATTTCCATTTCCTACCACACCGCATAAAAACATTAAATGATATAATTTAAAATCAAGCTTTAAAATTTGCTTCTTCTCTTTCAAGCCACTTCAAACAGGTAACAGAAATCACAACCAGCCAATAAGAACCTGTGTCTACCCATATGTGCTGAACTGGTCATATATCTGTATCAGCAATTCTGTTTATATCCCTTCTTTCACAATACAGCTATTGGAAAATGGCTGTCATGTGCTTATGTTGCTGATATATACTATTCATCACAGAGCTCCCACTCTTTTGTATTGCTTCATGCTGGGCCTCTGTGAACAAAGCCAGCACACTTTTTATTTCCTCTCACTTGAACACACTGTTGTAATTAGGTGCAAGTCACAGGAAACTATTGCTTTAGTTCCTTATCCTTAGAATCGCAGATCAGAGCTTGAGCTGCTGAGCAAAGAACTAATTTGTTATTTCAGCCTTGTTTCTATTCTGACTGTTCTTATTTCCAAAAAGAAAAGAAAAAGGAAAAAATAAGTAAAAATGCTGAAGTGCTACTAATAGGATTCCCTAAATGTTATTTCGAGCATTTTTTTTTTTTTTTTTTCATTCTACCTTCAGCCCAGTCTCAACAAAGGCCCAGAAGATCAGGCAGAGAATTTGCTCATGCGCCGAAGGGTGCTGAAACTGAGGAAGGCAGGCAGAGACTTACCTGAAGGATCTTCTCCCAAGCTACAGTTAACTATCCTTACCCTTCCCAATAGAATGCAAAAGCATGCCAAACCACCCTGATCCCAGGTAAACTGGTCTGGGAAGTTTAGATTTTGCCTCCTAGTCATAGAGCACAGGAGTCACCCTGCCCATTAAGAAATACAAACAAAAGGTTTTTTGCTCAATACACCATGGCCAGAAATTAATTTGACTGATACTGCCTATTAATTGTTTTTCATTCTGAAGACCAGCTAGGCTTTTCCTATTCATTCCTAGACATTAAGCTAAAACCAGTTTCCTTGGAGGGAAGAAAGGAATTTGAAATAAATTACATAACTCTTCTGAGTAATTCTCTATGAATATCTAGCTGGAGTTCAGTGTGGAGATAGATTCAGATCTGCCATAATATCTAATGCAGCAGAACACTAAACTTCAGAAGATGTAATTTAGTTACAATCACTGCTTTGGGACCATTGAGATTTTTAATCCTTCAAGCACAATATGATTCTTGCAGAGCTCACACTAGGGGATTGCAAAGAAAGTCGGTATAACATTTACTTCTTAAATGCATACTTCCTCCATGCAATATTAGAGAAAGAAATTGGTGAATGCACAGCAACAAAGCAGAACAAGTTTGACTTTCCTGATAATGTGCTTATTTCTTTAGCTAAAGCATCTGGCTTGATACGATCTGCTATCGTATTCAAATATAACTCTTCTGTCACATATCTACAGCTGTAACCTACTAGAGAAAAAGATTAAGTGGAAGGAAATTTAAGCCACAGTAGGCCTAGCGAGTCACCTGCTAAAGACTTTGGATTAGAGTCAAGGGGTTAGCTGAATTCCCAGTTAAGTCATTCTGTATTCTTTCTCTGAAAACATCTGTGCTGAGGAATGGGATGACAATGCATACATATGGACTTTTTAAATTTCTGGTGCTTAGCTCAACATATCTGCAATATGGTGATGCATTGCAGATTGTACCGATTTGTTTACCTCTTTCTGAGAAGCATAGATGTAGTTTTTTTTCCCATGATACTATCCAATTTAAACCACTTACTTGCAGTTTTTTGAATATGGCAGAGTCAGGTAAATGAATAACAATGGAAAGGTAAAATTCAGCTGTATTACTACACAATCCTGTTCCTGCTTTTTATTCTCCATCTGGCACTAATTTATTTGTGGCCTTTTAGTCTGTAATGGAGCATCTAAGAAAAAAAAAATATATATATAGAATAGAAAATGAAAATTACTCTTATATAAAATAGAATATAAAATATTATTTTATATTAAATAAATATAAAATATTATATTTATAAAATANAGAATATAAAAGAAAATATCTTATTTTACTAGCTGATATTGTAGCCGTCAGAGAGAGTATGCCAGAAACTGTGGAAAATGGAGAAAGATGGAGAGCATATTAGTTTAATGCCAAATATATCTCCTATCTTTCCTGCAAGAAACTATCAAACTTTAGAAGCCCATTCCCACGAATAATGGTTCAAGAAAGTTATCACCGGATGTCCTTTCTCTGCCCATATCTTTGATGTCATTTTGATGTCTGGGTGAATCTATCTAGATCTTTTTATGCAAATACAAATCCCACTTAATGATTATAAGGGTTTTAAGTCTTCTTTATTTTGGCAAAGAAGCTATGAGAGGGCTTCAGAAGTTAAACAGACAGTGATGATTTTGAGATAATGCAAAAGCATCCTTTTTTGCAACATTTCCTTCAGTATTGCAGTTCCCTGCAAGTGTTAGTGCTAGAGTTATGTCAAATTTGATATTTTGGTCTGAAATTTTCCTTTTTTTTCACAGTGAAGCTGGGAGTTATTTTGCGAATGGGCAGGATCATGATAATGGTTACATCCAGCTCTTAAAAATCACAGGAAACTAATTTCTTGATGACTAATTTCAAAGGATGTAAATAACTTCTGTAGTGCATGTATCTATACATCATTGTCTAAAACATATTAACAGCATTCATTTACAAATATAAGACATATAATAAAAGATCAGAAGGAAGAAATGTAATATGCCGTAGGAATAGAACAGAAGAGAACAATGTGCTAGCTCACAGACATAGCAAATATTTGGTAAATAAGAATTCCTATTGGTCCAGAGGAAACTCATGCTACAGTGGAGGGTCCAATGAAAAAATATTTCCTTGGTTCCTGCCAATTTGACCTGAAGGAATATTCCTTTCATATTCCAAGTCTTGTTACCAGTTTAATTTTGAGTGTGTGAGGAAAATATGTCAACCAGTTTTTGAAAAATTTTGAAGTGTCCTAGGCCTCTCTGAATACCTTACTTCATGGCTATTTTAGCTGTGTCACATTTCCTTGCTCTAAAGGAAGCAATAAAAAACATAAAAGCAGAAGCCAAACCTTCTCTCCCTCCTCCCACATCCATTAGCACCCACTGGAAGCACCAGAGTGTGGCATTAATGCAATTTAAGTTCAGAGCAAACAAACAGTGATACAGTTACCACCAGCCAGCCTCTTCTCTTAGGGCAGGGGGATCATGGCAAAGCCAAAAATGGAGCTGCCTTCCTGTGAATAGACAATGGGGAAAAGAAGATACAGAAAGTCATTCCTTCCTTGGGAATGGGACAGTTGTAACATCTGTGCTTATACAGCCTGTGTCCTGTGGGATGACAGCACGATGACGAATATGGTGAAAGAGAATAGTTCATCATTCATTCCTCTCCTCAGAAGTTAGACCTGAATGCACGGCAATCTACTGCGCTTAAAGAAAATATAGACAGAAAATATAGTTCCAAGCATGGTAACACAGCACTCATGGCAACAGAATCTTTTTTCAGTACGAAAAACGTGCTCCCTCCATTTCTTATCTGCTACCTGGTGTTGCTGGGATTTCCACCACTATAGAATTTAAACCACAGCTACATGGTTGGTGATGGGTAAGATCATTTAAATCTTTTGAGAGAGGGAGAAAAAGATACCATTATATACTGCACCTTGAAAGCCATCAACCTTGTCTGACTTTTTTTTTTTTTCCTCCCTTTATACCAAATATTTCTTTTATATCTTTTATTCCAAGGGCCAAATAATCATCAGGTATAAAATTAAGCAGCTCTCCTGAATCGTAGAGCTATATTAAATGAAGATTGATAAGAATCTCCCTTTAATTTTAATATTATCAGATCAGAGTTGAATAGGATAGGTCTAAAACCCAAAGAATTTAACCTTTGAATGTCATGGTGTTTGTGTATTTAGCAATGACTTCAAGTGTAATTTAACTAAGGTAAGAATGGCTAAAACAGATCAGGAAGTCTATGTAAAAAAAATTGCTTTTGCCCAAGTAAGAGGTGTTTATAGATATACATGCAGCATAGATTTGGATTGTCAAAGCAGGAAAACCTCAAAGCTCTATTGTGAATATTTCGTTTGCATGTGTCTTATGAACTGTGATGAAAATAGCAGCTTTGCAAGCTGTTCCACAACATCCTTATGAAGATGTTAAAGTGCTCTCATGAAAATACAGCAAACAGAATTGTACACTTCTGTTCAACTAAAAAGATGCTATTGATTCAAATGCTGGCATATATCACTATGGAGGAAAAGAAGGATGAAAAGCAGAGCAGGAGTGTCACATGCGGGTCAAGTGCTCATGATCCGATAAACATTCAAAGTTCACATCAATTTCATTGAACTGCCTCCACACAGTTGGTACATTTCTAACCATACACAATGATGGGGCCCAGTAACTCAATTACATAAGCGGCAACTTAACTGCTTTATGTCTGTTCAGTATGAAGAGAGAATCCCGTACGTGCAAAAAAAAAAAAAAAAAAAAAAGGCCACATTAAGGGCCAGAAACTGAAGACTTCATAATGTTCTTGAAACCTGACTAAGGGAATAAACAACTATCAGTTAAGTGAAAATCTTATGTAAAATGCAAAACATCTTCTTGAAATCTGCCCAAGCAGTTAAGCCAAACTTTGGATGACTCCATCAGATGTACAGGTAGTAATCCTGTAGGTCATGGTCACCAAACACCAAAGGAACATTCCTTCCCAGTGGGAAGGCCCAAATAAGATATAGCAAATGCCACCAAACTAGCTGCATTACTCATTTGTTCTTATATAGCAGTGTTGTAGAAAAAGCTAAAATAAATCCTCCTGGGTCAAGAAGACACAATACAAGACCAATAGTAGAAGGAAGATTAAAAACCTCAACAAAAGGAATATCTCAGGGGATCTTCATGGTCTAAGATTATGTTTTCTAGGGACATTTTCTTTCCTTTTTTCTGAAAGGATAATATGGAGAGTTGCAGCCAGAAAAGAGCATGCAAAAGAAAAAGATCAAGCCAGAATCTGTCTCTGAAGAAAATCCCGTATTTTCATTTCACTGTGGCTATTTTGAACAGTAAACTATTATCATTCAAAGTGAAAATGTTTTAAAACATCGTAACAGAAAAACATCTTAGAAATAAATATATCACCACATTTTATTAGAACATAATCTTTTTGTCTAAAAGAAAAAAAAAAAAAAAAACACAAAATAATGTAACTGCAATTATTGGTAAATTTATTTTCTTATGGGAGGAGGAAGATGTTTTTGAGTGTTTTTTTAATCCTAGATGGAAACAGACGTTCCTTTCTCTGGGTAATATGGTCCAGTGGCATGTGTGGTCTTTCTTGCGCTGCACTAGAAGCATGTAATTCTCAGGAAAAAATCTCCAAATTATTTTTTAATTAAAAGCACAAGAAAAACAATGATAAAGTATTAGAATGAAATATTCAGTCTATATGTAGCTATGCAACTGGGAATGATGAAATAGACTGCAATATTTATTTAATTAACTGTTACTTATTAGATCACTATATTTTCCATTCACATACAACATTAAATTTTAATAAATCTGTAAAAGCTTGAAGTCCTACTGGGCAAAATCCTTCAAATATAATACATTTCCTAAATGAACAATATATTAGCATTGGTTTCTGGTAATGCTAGCCGGGTAAGAGATTTCCAGTGTTCTTCTAACCCCTTAGGGCATCTGAGGAACTCCAAAAAACAAAGGTATCTTTCAGTACTTTCTGTTGTTTCTACAAGCATTTAATATTTGATGCAAAATACATGCCCTAATAGCACATGAAAAAATATAACATAATATGATCATGGCTTATACCACATACATAGTGCAACCCGTCTCTCTCTCTTTTTATTTATTTAGTTAGTTAGTTCTGCTATTTGGTATGCAAATCCACTCTGTGGTAACCTTATCCATGCACAGTCTGTCCTGCTCATGCAAATCTTTGTAGATATCCTGGATTCTGATGCCATCTGCATCTGCTTACATTTCTTGCTTTTAACAAAGAATCAGGATTTATCTAGACAGATGGTGAAGCAAAACTATTATCAGAGATTATCAGAAAAATATGCTATTTTAAAGATTTTTTTTTTTAAGTAATAACACTTATTTAGGATAACACTAATACAGTAACATATTGTTCCTGTTAAAGCTGCATCATTTCAATGCATACAGTATTACAGGAGAGGGACCAGAGAGATATTTTACTTTGTATTCAACGGCACCGTTTTATAGCAGTTTTCTTGTCAAGTAATTACAGTGAAATCCTTCTGATTTTTTTAGTGATAATTCCACTGTCTACTTAAAATCTTTCCTTTTGATACAATGATGGGATAGATTTTGTCTAATTACAGTAGTTGAGTGGCTACTGAGCTCATCGGCTTTTAGTTTTTCAAGAAACATAATGTTTCTTAAAACAGCAAGTTTTATGTTTCTTATGTTTCACAGCAAGTCATCTGGGAAGGGAGGGGTCATCCTCCCAAATGTATGGGGTAATTTAGCTGTAGTTAAATGCACTGATTTGCCTGTGGCTGAGCAGGTACAATTTATGGGTGTGGAGAAGCCTTGCAAAACAAACTTTATGCACTAGGATTTCTTTTCCATAACCTTTCATATCTAAGGTATATATTTATTAAGTTTAAGCCACTCAACCTTGGCCCTCTGAATAGTCAATGAAGGAAAATAGGCACTCAAGATTAATGCACCTGAGATACCAATCTGCAGATGAGTCAGCATCAAAAAGGTTCTACGTGATCTGCAATGGTAATAATAGGTCCCTCCATAATTATCTAATTCTGGTCACTTTAGATTTATTTCACACCTGAAATATCTAACCTTCCAGCATCATATTCTTTTTGTACTTCATAGAAACACAGCATATTTTACTGTGTTGTAAAAGCCAAAAAATGTAGGTGCAGTATAGTTGGAAAGTGCTAGTATGGAGCCCCCTTCCCTACAGTAATTCTCATATGACTTATGTGATCATTTGACTTTCCTTTCATACAAAAAACTCTATTCACCCAACAGATCGACTGTACAAACTTTGGTTAGCAAAGCAGGAGGGGGCTGCGCACTGCTAACAACTTCTCTTGCATGGAAATTATTAATCTGAATACTGAAAGAGAATATTATTCACTTCATTTGTAGGTAGAAGGGCATTCCAGTTTTGTCAGAAAATTCTCCTCAGAAGAAAAAAAAATAACAAAGAAGGAAAAAAGAAGGAAGGAAGGAAGGAAGGAAGGAAGGAAGGAAGGAAGGAAGGAAGGAAGTCACCAGCTAGACTACAGCAGGCTAGCAGGAAGGCTATAGCACCAGCTAGCAATAAGCATTTTTCTAAGGCAAAGAAATGAAAGAGAAACTGCACACCAAAGCTGATTTTCTCAAAGTTTTTAACCAAAAAGATGCAAAAAGAAAACCAAAGCTTTTTTTTTTTTTTTTTTTTCTTTTTTGATCTTTCAGCTTCTAAAATGTCCTCATTTAATCATTGGTATTTTACAAAATGTGTAGATTGCCAGGATAAATTCAGTTTCAATAGGTATAAAAATTCCTCAAACTTGGTATAGAAGGGAGTAAACAAATCAGAGCAGCTGGAAGGATGACTGATGGCAGCTGTGTTTCCATAATTACAGGACAAGTCAGATCCTGAAGCTAGAGAAGGAAATCACAGAAAGAGTTGTCAAATGCTAAGATAGAGTTTATTAAAGTTATAATGATATACAAATAGGCCAAATCCTCCAGTGATGGAAATCACTGTTTATTCAAGTCAATGATCACACACTAATTTGTCCTAATTAAGTAAATACACCTTTAGTAATAAAAATATATTTTAATAGTTTACCTAATTTTTCACATCCCTGTTTCTTTTTTATGTTCCTAGTTAGACAGGTTAAAAAAATAATTATCACATACATTTTAGAATCTTAATTAAATTAATTTTCCCAGTTTATTGCTGAACCTACTTTCTCTAGCACTTTTACCTTCTTGTGTTTCAAAAGCCCTTCTCATTCTCCTTATCCCCACAGACGGCAATAATGTTCTTCTTTGTTCCTCTCAATTTTTGCCTTGAAGCATTCTCTTCTGGGTTCCTTTTCACTTTCTCTTCTGTCATCTATCTTATTTTGCAGAATAACTCTATCTTCCATATGTTGGAAGTACATTTTATGTTATCTGACGTCAGGGAAATTCAGTTTTCTTTGTTCTCAGCCTGTTGAATAAATCCTGTTCCAGGAAACAGTATATCTCTTGAAATGAAGACCATCCCCTAAATACGTTCTATTTCAGACCTTTTCAATCCTAAAGAAGTTAAAATAATTTTATCATAGATGCATATAAACTAGTTAAGCCTTTGCTCAAATGACTTTCAAATAACTTTAGTGATTTAATTTAGTTTGGAAAAGGGTTCAACTGCTTCAGGTGTGCCTACAGTCTGAGTTTGCATAAATTTGACTACATTTATATCAGCTTAATTAAATTAGCGTAACTTTTGAATAGAGACTAAGCTAAAGAAAAAATGCTAGAGTATTTATGCAATGGTCTTTGTTATTGTCTCCCTGCTTTTAACTTTACATAGCATGAGAAGAATCTCCCGGGAGAACTTTAAAAAGTCCCTAACATCATTAATAATTTCATCAATTATTATTCACTCCTGTTACCTAGAAATAAATTTAAGGCAGTTCTGCATCATCTTAAGGACAATATTTCATGCTCATTATATATGTTCTCCTTACACCTATGGGTAGCCTTATCTGCTTTCTTTTTTTGATTTTTTAGAAGCCAAATGTTTTGAAATTTATTACTTACTTTGCTAACTTTGCTTAATGGGATAAGGTGCTGTACGAACAGAACAAAATGTTAGTCTCCTCAGATTTAAGAGGCAACAGCAATATATGTTTAGTTTGTTTTCAGTCTGCTATTATTAATAAATGAGTTTAGCAGAGCATGTTTAATTGTTTAATGTTCTTCAATATTACAAGTCATTGTCAGGATGACATCAATGTGTTTTAAATTAAGATCACATTTTTTGTAATTATGCTTAAAACCTATTTAATTGCTGCTGTGTTCTATTCTATCATCATTCAAGTGCTGCCTCAAGAGCACTAACTCAAAGCTCTTGAGTTACCCATCATCTAAAATCATATAGCTTTAGAGAATCAAATCATTTTATTTATCAAAAAGAAGCCTTTTAAAATTTCTCAGCCAGAAAAAAATAATCATGAAGGAACAGAGAGATGGAAAAAGACTATTAAATATATTTTCATTTTCTGTCACAGCAATATTTTCTACCACAATCTTTTATTTTATCTTGTCTAGCTTTATATCTCTTAGGGGTTCCTGGTCAATTTTCCTGGGAAACTATTTCAGTGACAATCTCCACCTCAGGAAATTTCTACCGGTGTTTATCATATCCTTATATTACGTAAAATGGCACATGTAAAATACTTTTCCGTAGGCAACTTATGTTCTTTTCTTAATCTTAACCAAATGTTTCTGGAAGATCTGACTGAATAGGGAAAAAAATACATTCATAATCATGTTAGCTGACAGTGATTGAATTAATCCACATTTAAGTCCGTTAGTGTAAGGGTTTCCAAGATGTGGTTCATATTTTGTATTTTGATATTTGTACTTGGAAACAGGAAATTTAATTGACATCACAGGGTACAAGACTGAGGAAACCAATGTTTTGCATTGTGATACTGTGAGTGTCAGTATCTGTATAAATCGCCGTATGAAGGAGTAGGACAGACATAAGAGGATGAGCTAGTAGGAGGCAAGTCCATATGTGTAGCCTACTACAGTATGTTTCATATACAAAAAGGATAAGGAAAAACAATGAACAAAACTGGCAAAAAAAGAGACATTTTAATGAAAAAAAATCGCTTTTCTCCTCATAAAAATGGAAAAGACAGGAAGTTTTGATGAATCTTATTTTAATCTTCTTAACTCTTTGGTTCATTTGCCACCTCATTTCTTACTTGAAAATCAGAGTTAGTGTCTGTCTCCTATTTAGGAGGCTTAGATAATCAAATCACTCAGTAAAGAAAAACACAAAACAACAAAAAAAATGGATCTAGAGGATAGATCATGATAAAACATCTGTAACTTACAGTTCAAAGGTGACTACAGGAAGTGCATTTTTATGGTTTATGTGATTTGACAAATTACTAAAAATAAATCCAGGAAAATTGTTTTAGCTGTAGCAGAAAGGTCTTTAATTCAGATGTATATTTTTTTTTCTCATGAATAAACTATATAACTCTGATTACTAGTTTACTGTATATATCTAAAGTGATATATGGTTTACAATAAAGACACAAATTCTGAAAACATATCATATCTAACCTAATAGTTATGCATAGGATGCCTGTGTAGATTAATATTCATGTGGCATACTATTATTTCAGCGTCATAGACCACTGCTGTTAGGAGGTACTTAGCATAGTGCAAAGCAAACCTGATCACAGCTTTCTACAGAAATGATTTAAAAGGGAAAATGCTAAACTTTTTATTCTGCTTTGTATTCTTTTTTTTAGCCTTTATTTATTTAGAAGGCAAAATGGACACCTGTTTCAGAAAAAAAAAAAAAAAAATCTTTGTGTAATTCTAGAGTGGAAGAATGGAGCAGCTGTGTTGACTGTACTGAAAAAAAAAAAGTAGGACATCCAAGAAAATTGCACATACTTCACACTTGATTTATTTTTTGAAACACAAGTTAAACAACTTCAAAGTTCACATAACTTTAGTTCTAATTAAAGCTTCCATATAGTGTAATACTAGTAGTTATAAACATTCAGGAATGTTACAATCCCTTGCATCTATGGAAAGTTAAGGAATTCATACAAATGATGTCAAGTTTCCTATAAACTACATTATATTTAAAGAAAAAGATTGTAATTGGGAAATTAGGAAGCAATATAGTTTCATGTCTACTTGCCCATGCTAATCCATGATCAGTAAGTGAAGTATAACATATAAAAACAATAAACCAGCTTTCTTACCATTATTCAGTCATTCAGACATGGTCATGTTACTGCAGCTGCACAATCTATTGTTGAGGTAACATCCTGTAAATCTGATATAACTTAAAGAGTAGCATAATTGCAAAATTAGCTGCCTTTTCTAAAATGATAATAGCCAAAGGAAATCTGAATTTAGAGTAAAGTCTTCCGTACCTAGACTAGACTGCACTGTATTGCTCTCCGTCTTTTTTTTTGTTTTGCTGAATTTGATCTTTTGGCCTGGCAAAGTGGTAGATATTCCATTGC
The DNA here is from genome assembly GCA_013398735.1 of Nothocercus julius. Classification (NCBI taxonomy): domain Eukaryota; kingdom Metazoa; phylum Chordata; class Aves; order Tinamiformes; family Tinamidae; genus Nothocercus; species Nothocercus julius. The sequence goes on along the minus strand of VZSV01000002.1, from coordinate 7,990,126 downwards.
ACAGCCAAGTACCCAATGCTGAATTCAAATTTTTGTTCAAATAAGGCTGAGCTGGAAGGGATGAGCAGTTCTTCCAGCAAAAATTTACCCACAAGAACCATTTGCCCCCTTAGTTCTGGGGCTAGACAGAAACTACAACTATATCTGTCTAATGAGAGTATTATACAGATTTTGGAGTGCAGCAGTGAAACATTAGAAATTCTTACTTTGCTGATTGACAAGAGAGATGGGGCAAAAAAACATGTAGCTGTTACCTTGCATTTCTAGCTATTTCTCTGAAGAGGTATATATGTAGCATAAGACTCATGGGGACAGCGAACTTTTTGCGCTCAGATCTTTTTCTATGCCTTCATCAGTGTCAGGTATTCATAAATAGGTCACCTAGGGAATGTCACATATGCACCAAACATCTGGTTAATCTGTAACTGAAGTGTTTTGAAAGTTGCATTCACCAGGAATTTTACATCAGTCAATTATCTTGCAACCCCTGTCTTAGTAAATGCTTTTAAATAAAACAGTGCTCATTTTCTATCCTTGTCATTTGTTTTCGTTGTATTTCTTTTGCTCTGAGGCAGGATACAGTTTATATAGTTAAGTATCTACACAAATGTGCAGCTGACTGGAAGATATTTCAAATTGTCCAAAAATTCCACTTGCATTAGAAAAACCATCTTGTTTATCACTTCCTGATGGAATTACTGATTGTTTCAGGAGAGACTTTCATTCAAATTATCTTTTATTTGATTAACAATGGAGTTTTCACCCTAAATTCTGGCAGAGTTTTCAACGGAAGTTCTGCCAGGAAAAATGGAGGATGGAAGTTGGTGTTTTCACACCTCAGTCTGATCCTCAAGCAGATTAATTGCAGAACTAGTCACACTTAGGTTTGACAAATCTTTAACATATTGCAATAAAATATGACTTGGAAAAAGATATTTAAATGTCAAATAAATTGAATATTCCACTGAATCTTTCCAGGTACCACCAATGCAGGTGCATTAGAGGGAATGACATACACTGCCCGTACACCCTTGTGTGTCTCCTCTTCACAGGGAAAGCGGGGACTGAATGTCCACTGCAATCCCTCCTCATCTGCTCAGAGCTTTGGCTTCAGGAACACAGTGTTTTTGCTGGAAATCCAGGATCTAGTCAGGTTACTTGCCCTGAGGAGTGAGAAATGAAGAGCAGAAAATCTTCCGTGACTTTCAGCGTCCTTGTAGTTTCGATAGATGATGTGCCCCTTTCTGCACCCTGGCTATATGCATGAAAGTCTGAAGAATTACACAAAATATTTAACAACAATTATCATATAAACTAACAGGATATAATAACAGAGGTGTTCATTACAAACTATTGCTAGTCCTTAATCTCCTTAGCAGAATATGATCCACCTAAGCATTATTCCCAACAGTTATCAGCAGGTTTATTCAGTTTCTACCTCTCTCTGAAAAGTTGTTTGAACCCATTTTTAACCTCTATTATGTGCATAAATGAGAAAAGATTGACTGTGTGTGAACTTCCCTGTAAGGATGTGTGTTTGCTTGTTCAGAAGAGACTATCCTTTTTCCCCTCAGAGTGACCCTCTAGGTGTTCTTTATCATTTCTTTCAGAGGAAAAGGAAAATCTCACCTTGCAGAGAATAGGGGGCTGGGATGCTGGTTTGGTGAATACCCCAAGTTAATAGATTAATTCTAGCAGATGCATACATCTTGTCAGATTAGCTCTGCTATCAGTTTCAAACTGTACATTTTATCTAAAAATGACTAATAAAGCCAAATGAAAATCACTTGAAGAACAAAACACTCTGTAGTGTGCACTCTATTGCTTCTGAACTATGTCAGGCAGCAGTCTTTCTCTTACTGCACTCTATCTTTCATAATCCCTCTTAGATCAAGTTTTTAAAGGATATTGTGTATTTAGAAGTAAGGCTTCTAAAATTTAATAAATGTTGCTGGGCTTTTGTAAATCTAATATTATCTGTTATCTCTACTTCAAAGGGCAGAAAAGCTGCTGTTACCAGCTGGAAATTCTGACTTTTAAAACGAAAAAGTAACTGAACACACTTTCCTTAAACAGGTCAGGGAAATGGGATGCTATTATGACTATGGTTAAAAAACATCAGAGAGGGAAGTGAAGAGGCACCAAGTGAATTCACTCTCCATTTTTTTTGTTAACATCTTCACTGTCAAAGTGATTCGTAACAATTCAGACAATGACAGTCTTCCTCATTAAATCAAATGGTGGATTGGGTCAAAAAAATCCTGCCTTTATCATTATTCTTCATGTCACTGGTCTATGTTTTCCAAATCAAAAGGTATAACTAAAATGAGGTGTGCTGCCTCTTTTTGCAGGCTGATTGAAAAGTTACACTACTGTTCTCTTCAAATCATTACTGTAACTACAGCATTACTATCATCAGTGTGATAGTGAAAGCTACCACACAAAAGACTTAAACCAAATGACAGGATTGCACTTGAAACATTTCCAGTTATTTTGTTGATCTAGTCTGACATATTGAATTATATTAGAATCCTCATCTGAAAAAAAAAAAAAAAAAAAAAAAAAACTACATTGTTCTATTCTCTTTCTTTCAACACCACCACTGTTGTTGAAGGGACAATAGATACATTTCTATGGGTCTTAGTTGCGTTTGGGTCATAATACTTCCATAATTTTTATTTAAGTTGGAAATCCAGCAAGGACAGTTTGCAATCATCCACACTTTGAGAGAGAGAATGGAGGATAGAAACACTAGGTATGGGATTAATATTTTACATTAGCCATCCAAAAGTTATGTGTCTGGCCTAAGCTATTTACCAAATTTTCCACTACACACCATGGGCTTTGGAGGGGAGAGAGACATCCAGATGACATGTGCACAGATAGTGTCTAAAAATGAAAATATCAGGCTTTCCTTTTGGAAGTCCTTTCTCTTTTTTTTTTCCAATGATTATGGGGAAAGCCTAGAAAGCAAGCTTAAATTTACAGTCCAAATTTAAGATGATCGAATTATATGAAATACATACTATGTGAAACATAATTCAACACAGTTCAGGAAAGCAGTTTCCCAGATTTCTTCAATCTGGGTAGAGCTTTGGGCAGTTACAATTGTACCAGTCAAAGAGCCCAAACTGAAACATTCTCTGCTCAAATCTCTCAGAATACTCACCTATACTCAGACTGAAAGTCAAGACTGAATATTTGAGGTATTATCCTCAAATATACACTAGTATAGACTAGTCTTGTCCTGAACCATCTGTCCTTTCAAAGTTTTTTCTGTAATTATAAGCTGATTTAATCTATGCTGAACAGCTTTATATGGAAAAGACCTTAAGAATTTATCCATTAAATGTCACCATTAAGAGTTTCACCGAATCACAGAATGGTTAAGGTTGGAAGGGACCTCTAGAGATCATCTAGTCCAACCTTCCTGCTCCAGCAGGGACACCCAGAGCACGGGGCACAGGGTGGCATCCAGGCGGCTTTGGAAGATCTCCAGAGCAGGAGCCTCCACAGCCTCTCTGGGCAGCCTGTGCCAGGGCTCTGGCACCCTCACAGCAATGAAGTTCTTCCTCACATGGAGATGGAACCTACTGTGTTTCAACTTGCACCCATTATCCCCTCGTCCTGTCGCTGGCCACCACCGAGAAGAGTTTGGCCGCATCCTCCCTACATTCTCCCTTCAGGTATTTGTACATATTGATCAGATCCTCTCTCAATCTTCTCTAGGCTAAACAAGCCAAGCTCGCTTAATCTTTCCTCATACGATAGATGCCCCAGTCCCTTAATCATCTTTGTGGCTCTATGTTGGACCCTCTCTAGAAGTTCCATGTCCCTCTTGTACTGGGGAGCCCAGAACTGCTCCCAATACTCCAGGTGCAGCCTCACCAGAGCTGAGCAGAGGGGGAGGATCCCCTCCCTCCACCTGCAGGCAACACTCCTCCTGATGCAGCCAGGATCCCACTGGCCTTCTTGGTCATGAGGGCACATTGCTGCCTCATGGTTAACTTGTTGTCAGTTTCCTGTTTTTAAACTTTTATTCTGTTATTCTCTCTTTAGATCTTTCTTATTATAATAAGTAATTATTTTCTTGCAGTGCACACAATTTTTCACTAGAAAACTTGGCTTACTTTTTCAACTCCTTGCTCTTCAGTTAAGCTACCTGAAGAACAGAGAAGAGAATCTGCCTCCTAAAAGAGGGTATCGTCTCTTTAATACTTTCAAATAATGTGCTTGGCCTTTAGTCTGAGAAAATTGGACTTTGCTCATTTAGATGCTCCCAAGAGGAGTTTGCAACCAAATGTTGCCGTAATATAACCTTTCTTAGCTTGTGAATTGACAAGATTGTAGCACATGATCGTATGGTTGCTTTTAATTAATTTGCCATTACATTTCCACATTCTTGAGAGAGAAAGGGATTTTTAGTGCTTTATTCATTTTCTAATATCTATTCCTTGGCTGCAGGCCTAAAGTTAATGCTCACTAATAGTGTGTTCTTTGTCTGCCCAGTTACCAGGGTCATTGTTTTTCAAAAGAATCCTGCAGAATGTAGAAACGATTCTTCAATAACTGTTCTTCTTTTTAACAGAGACCTTTTCTATGCCCCTTTTTTCTTTATAGCCTACAGCTGAAATGTGTTGCTCTGCCATTTTTTTTCCCTGTACTGTCCAATTCTTTAGTCATCAGAAAGTGAACCTTGTATTGTTGCAACAATCTTGATTGTTTTACTAGTCAAAGTCACAGTAAAATTGGTATAAATTCTCATAACTATTTTGATCTTAGTTTGTACAGAACCACCTTCAGGATGACATCACTTAGAGCTGCATATAGAGTAGGTTGAAGATGTTTTTTAACAAAATAGAAATTACGATCAAAGGCATAATCCAGACTGTGGTGTTTTCATTAGCTCAGTGAAAAAAACCTAAATATTCCTACTCAGTACCATTTTGATGGCTTTTTAAAGGTTTTAAAAGAAAAGAGAAAAAGAGAAAAGAAGAAAAAAAGAATTATCTTTTATATCATGAGAACAGAAAAAAACTGAAATTCTGAAGTAGGATGAAAATTAGAAAGAGAATTAAAAAAAAAAAAGGAAATTCTTGCTTAGATTTCATCAGGAGACTTTGTCTGCGTAATAGGGATTTGTATGGTTTCAATCATCATAGCTACCATAGTGAAGGAAAAAAAAAGGACTTGAAATGAGGTTGGAGCTACACTACAAAGAGATATACTAGATGTAGAGTTAAAAAATAAATAGTTATAATACACTGGGAGAGGCACTGAGAACTATTAACATATTTCTAAAGGAAATATTTTGTATTCAAATACTTCTAAGGTGACATTTCTTCAATCACCACACTGTCTGTTTGCCTGCACAATGAACTTTCTTAATTTCACAGTTTAATTGAGCAAAAAATAATTACTTTGTTACAATTTGTCTATAACTGTTGCCTATGGTTATTTTATTTTATTTTATTTTATTTTATTTTATTTTATTTTATTTTATTTTATTTTATTTTTATGATAACAAGGAGCCCAACAGAACTTCACATCTTCGGACACTGATGAAACAATAAATACCTGGTACCATATGACTGTTCTGCTTCAGAGTGATGAGTTCATGAGGAAAAGGCATGGCAAGGACTTGCAGTCCTCTTCACTCACAGTTTTTTTACTGAGATATATTTAAAAGTCTTCAGAGTGCTGCATGAACTTTAAATTGCAGCTGACCTACATCTTTGCATTATTGCCCTTGATCTTTTAAAAGCTTCCAGTTTCCTTTAAAAAAATCATATGACATATCTATTTCTTTCAGAAACCTGCATAATTTAAAATAGGCACCAGCAGCCTAGTAAATTCAAGTTAAATCAAACATGCTTTGGAAAGAATTTAAGTCATTTTCTATAAATAAATGAGAGAAGCCTGTGCTAGACAAACATGCAAATTAATCATGTGTGGTAGAATTGCTTCAGGTATTTAGCTACTTGGCAAATACTCTAAAATAATTTCAGGAATTAATACTGTTGCATTATTGACATGTTTTACATTGAATTCTTGGATAAAAACATACATAGGTATTCAACCATCCATGATCTGATAATCTGTTATTTCAAGCTCAATATGATTTACCCACCTTTCTAAAAGTACAAAGAAAGCCTATTTCTTTACATTCTATATTTTCAAGAGAGTTTACTGTTTATGCATGCTGATGACAGTTGGGCATAATATATCTATGTGTCAGAAATTGGAACAGGCAGCAGACATTATAGATGAACTGCCAGGAAATTATCCAAAGTGTGCTGACTTCTCAAATTCCTTCAAAGGACTTAACAGGCTTGACATGGTAGCTCAGTGTACTATTTGCTTAGGGGACTTTAGGAGAATCAGTTTTTCCAAGCTATTGCTAAGGTTTGGCTTTTCAGGTTTTAATATTTGCATAGCAATAGGAAGCTTATGGGCTCTGCAAAAGAAAAGCACTTCAGTCAGTATTATTGTCAACATCAATGATTAAATTTATTTGGACAATTAAAAAAAAAGCCTTTATTCTTCTAACAAAAAAATAAATAGGCAGATCATATTATTACTGCATTTATGCTGATCAGCAGCGTCACCTTTGATCTGAAAGTCTTTGGGTTCAAGGCAGCACTGGCAGTGGCAGAAATGTTCATTTCTGATGAGACAATGAAGAGTGTCGGGGTGACAGGCTTTATGGCAAAAGGCACCACACACCTCCAGCAAATCACTCACTTGCCCTGTTTTGGATAATATAATTCTGAGACCTATGAAATTAAAAATAGAAACCTTGATTTTCTCTGTATTGTTCCTTGCATCATTTGGGATGGAGAACGACTGTCAGGTTCTCGTAGTTACATCAAATTAAAGGTATTTTGTAAATGTGTCCCTGTTCTGCGGAGGTAGGGAATTCCCTTTTTGTGAAGAACTTTGTGGTCTCTCTGTGAGCTTACATATGTGACTATGAGGTGGATTCAAAGAAATAAATGCTATTTATGTTAGATTTACTCTCCTTGATTCTGCTAGTACTATATCACAGAGCCTATAAATTTGTATAAAACTGAAGGAAATAGAAAGTGCCCAGATCTGGTGAGTAACATAAAAATCGCCAGGGACATTTTTATAATTTGAAAATAAATCTAAGGTGTGTCCAGATATTTGTTAATGCTACAAGCCAAATATTGATCATGTAATTGGAGCTTGGCTGATTTCCAGAACAACGGCAGCCTGAGAATAAAAAAAAAAAAAAAAAAAAAAAAAAGAAGTAACAGAAACTGAAATATTGTACTGCGTTAGATAGACTGCCGACAATACCAGGAGGTAATTGGCTTGACTATACCAGTGTCCCTTTTTTAACTATGATATAACTATACAGCAATTAGGTTATTCTTGTAAATGGCATGGTAGCTATGGTAGCTACAGCTGTAATAAGACATCACTGCCATCTTCTGGTAATCGTTCATTTGACTTGCCGGCGTGTGCTTTTTTATTTATTTATTTCTCTTTTTATAGAAAGCCAGGGAGGCAATTAGGTTTTTGTTTACAAGACCAAGGAAATGTAAGCACTGTATTTTAGCATTTGGAATTCATTTTGATGAATAATTCCATGCTGCTCCAGAATTTCTGAGACACGGTATGACTCCTGCTGGTGAAATGTTCTTACGATTGATTTTTCTTTGATATTGCAGATATCGCAATTCCAGGAATGTGAATATAGTAGCACAATCTTACAATATACTTCTATCCCAGACTGTTAATTCTTTAAAGATTGCATGTATAGAAACTGAAATATTGTGAGATTTTTTTCAAAGATCAGGTTCAATTGAATAAATGATTGCCCTAACTTACATCTGCTGAGAATATAAATCTCTCTAGCAGACCACAGTTAAACATTTTTCTGTGTGACAAAAAAATGTCATTCTTCTTCCATACCTGTCAGAACCCCAGTGTTGCCACTGATATCTTGGTAGATCCTGTTTCTCACTAATCAACAAAAACAATTAAATGAAAACAGAAAACCAAAATCTGTCTTGTTCAAGGTATTAGATACAGCTTAATTTCTTATATGATATTTACTCATCTTTAGCATCAGACATCATTGATATTAATAACTAATAACACTATAATTAATTCCAATTTTAGCTGAGGAGTATTAGCATTGTTCCCTTCAGGAGAGCAGGAAATTGCCTTGAGTACAAAAGGAAATTGTAGAATGTAATGTAGCTGCTTTAGCTGCTTTATAAAAGGTAATACCCATTAACATAAATATTTGCTTGGAAATCACTTGTCATACCTTTGGAATTTCCTCAGATATCAATTTAATTTTTTTTTTTACATTCAAATAATTTACAGCTACTTTGTTTATCATAAATTAATGAATATATACAAATTTTTGCATGAGAACAGAGGCATAGCCCAGAAAACTACTGAGTAGTACTGAACAGTGTTTTGCTTATGTGAATCCCAATGTTTATGCACAGCAAGAATAGAATATATCAGGTCATCTCTTCATTATGCTAAGAGTTCTCAGTATAAAAAAAACCTTGACAGTCCTAACTGAGGTAGTGTGAGGCTGTGAAGGTTCAAAGGGAGCTTGAGAAGCATTCAGCACCCTGGCACCTCGGCTTTCCAAAGCAGGCACTTAAGGCTGAGAATCTGCTAGCTCTGTTCAATACAGTATAGACAACTCAAGGTTTTCCATTAATTCCTGAGGCTACCGTGCCCACAAGAAGGCACAATATTCCTGATTTTTTTTTTTTTTTTATGTCTCTTTACAGTCATAGATAGTTTCTTTGTTTTTTTCCTTATTGCTCTGCACTCTATCACACACTGGACAAAAATTATCTGAAGATGTCCAGTCAAGCGAAGAGGTACTCTTATGCATATAGGAACTGAAAAAGTCTCTGAAATGAAAATGGTTGAAGACAGGGAAAAAGACAGAGAAAGAATTGTATGGACTTGTCCTTCCATCCTAGACAGGAGTTTCTAACCATATTTTTTTTTCTTTCTTTCTTTCTTTCTCTTCTTTTCATTGAGACACCAGAAAACGCTCTTACCAAAAGTCCTTGATTCTGAAAGGTTGATTTGACGTGGAGCAGGGCATGGCCGAGCTCCCTCTGTCTGTGCTGCATAGAGCAGAGGCATTTTCTGACCCAGGTCACTGTGCTGAGTGGGTCGGGCTGGACTGGGGTTCAAATCTATGATCAATATAGCAGGTTGGTCCCTAGCATCTCCCCGTTTAACTGCAAATCTGGAGGACTATCTAGTGCCTGTGAAAGATTCCACCTAGGCACCCACATACCTCCTCAGGCTCCCTTGTTTTTCAGCAACAGCAGTGTTTCTTCTTGATGTTTCTCAAGGAAATGTACGATTTCAAATGAACATTTTCTGCACTGCAAGTCTAGCTTATATTTGAGTCCCATGTATTTAAACATAAATCTTCCATTCAGGTACTCACAAAAAATAAATTATTTCATTCTTGGAGCTAGTTCCCTCTAAAGCAGCAAATTGCAATGGTAAATTTTTCAGAACCATTTCTTATTGGAAGTAAAGCTTAACACCATAAAGATAGGAGCCAACAGTCTTTAAACCCAGAGCTGGCTGGTACGTTTCCATTGTCCATTCATGCCAGTGACAGATGCCTGGCAGCCACCAGCTCCTTGACAGTGTTCGCACAGGCAGCACAGGATGAGCACTTCTGGTAAAAGAGCACGGAGGTTGTTTGGTAAAAAAAGAACGAAGCTGGCACAGGTTTTCATGCAATGTCACTCAAAGGCTTCTGCACTGTAACACATCCCGCAGCTGCAAGCCAGTTGGTCATTGTGCAGGAGGAAGAACTGAAAGAGGTTAAAATGCTTCTAGTTATAAGTGATTTTCCAAAAGTACAATTGCTGCTCTAAAGAGCCCTCATGAGCTAAAGATTCCTGCCCTTACTTACTCTTTTTTTTTCCTTTCCCATGTTATTAACCAACTGCTGAATTGGCAATATTGTGTTTGTACACAGTGACTTTCTGAATACTGATCAAAAAGTGAACTGAAAAAAGGAATGTAAAGAAAGGATTAGAGAATAGATTTATTTTGTTTGTGTGTTTGTTTATTTTATCTTTTCTTTTCCTTTTTAACCTACTTACACTAGTTTGCTATTTTGTACAGTATTCCAAAGCTTTTAGGAAAACATGATAAAAACATAGGAGTTTTTTAGCTGTTAAAATTGTGATTTTTAAAGCAAAGTCCGTCCCATCAATCTACTATGCAGAAATAACAGCTCAGCCTCCTGCTGACTTCATGGGAATAATAGGTTAGTATGCTTACTTAAGAGCCTTTGAAAATACTTCATAAACCTGAAGAGAAACTCAATGAAAAGGTATGTTTCAAACTTCAGTGTAGCCCTGAGGTGTGCAATAATCCCTCCAGCACAAAATACAGCATACTGTAATCAAAGACAGAGATGGATGGAAAAAAACTTGTAGCACAGAAAATTGGTTCTATATGATAAAACTAATGGGATAAATATTGGAAAGTGCTTTATTCATCTTTTTTTTTTTTTTTTTTTTTTTTTTTTTTTTTTTTTTTCTGGCTTAGCAATAATCTGTGAAAATGAAAGAGGAGATATATAACTACAACACCTATGGTACTGTGCAGCAACCGTGACGCCTTAGTGTCATTCACCTTAGCCTTTTCTCTTCACTCTTTTTGGCATTTTTGCTTTTTATTTAGAGTCTACATAGAAACTAATGGAGATTGTCACATGTTAGAATTTTGTCAGAGTAGCCCACCCTTGACGGAAGCCTTTAAATGTAACTACTCATAATAATAACCTTTTTTTTTCATGTTCAATTGGCCCACATCGATACTTATTTTTAGTATATGAACACTCTTATTTTTAGTATATGAACACTAGCAACATATTAAAAGCTCATCTTCCTTTAGCAGTCATTGCAACCCCTTCTAGTAGATTGGCAGCTAAAATAATGTGTAGGAGTACCAACATCTCTGGTTTTCCAAGTTTTTCATCAGTAAAAACAGGCCCTGTGTACCAACACAGTCATTACTGCCTCAGTGGCTTAGCCTGCAGTTTTTCAAGGCAGAAGATAGACTGGTAGTAGTTAAATTAATGTGGTTTTGTAACAGCAATATTCAGCTTTATTCATAAGTTATATACTTATTACATTAGCTATATTTCAAAGTTAACTGTGAAATACGCTTGCTCTTAGGCTATTGTTTCTTATGTTTTTACTCATAATTTTGAGGGGAAAGAATTTCATTAGAACTGACACATAAATTAACTATCCGAATATTCAATTACTACACATAAAAGGACCATGCAGATATCATAATTTGTGAATTTAAAGGTCTTGGTGGTTGTTACAACTCTATATTATCCTAACAGTGGATTGTTTTAAGAATTGTAGATAACCTGAAATAAGGAGCCCAAACTCTCTCCATCATCTGGATTATTGATTTATGTGAACTAGCCTAGCTCCAGCCTAGAACATCTTTGCTTCTCTTCAGTTAGCCTTTTTCTTTACTGATTAACTGATATGCAGATCAAAGCTAAGCAGGATATGAATGAGAGCCTAGAACAGCCATTCCCCTATATTTCAAACCATTTATGCATGTAATAGTTTTGTAGCAGTTTTATTGAAAGCAGGAACAAGTAATGTGCCTAAACTTAAAACCTGCTCTAACATCATTCTGGGCTGGGTACCTACCAATCCCTATACATACTGGAAGAGCAATGTGGAGGCAATAAGGAGTTTGTATAGTGACAATCATTTCTTTGGTCTGCAGAAGTCCTTCTTCAGAGAATTTATTATTATTATTACTATCATTATTAGATATATAGATTTTAATATCTAATAAAATCTACAAGCTAGTGGGTTGGGGAATATCAGGAACTGATTTTGAGTCCCTGCTTCTGGGAACCATTCTCTGATGACCCTGGAAAGAACAGGAGTAGTACAGTAATAAACAACATGAATACTGAGACTTTCTTTCTTCCCATAAAATATTACATTATGATTATTGGGATTTATTTCCTTTTAAATGTGTAACATCTTTCCAACACCAGTCAATTCTGGTGTGTAGCATACAGGGCTACTCTACATGTCTGGCTGCAAGAGACATGATATCAGCTTTAGTAATACCTTCCAACCACATTATCTTTCTGCTCTTTCTTACATTTTGCTTTCACAGATGCTTGGAATTTCTCATCAGTAGTATTTTAGTGCTATTAAAGCACTAGATTCAAAATAGAAACCCAGTGATCACATTAATAACTTGAATAGCTGGAAGTCATTCTTATTAATCACTATTATTATTAGTCACTATCACTGGGCTAATTATGGAACTGCATGCTTGATCCCCTGAAAAAAAGCTGAAGAGCTGAAAGCAAAAATAATACAATGGGAATAAATTGATTTCTGCAACAGCTTCATTCTTCAGGAAGAATCACAAGAGGGTCTACTGCTGCCAATAGATTAATACCAGAATATTTGTTGTAAAAAGACCAAGAAAGAGACCAGAGGGAAAAAAAAAAAAAAAAAAAAAGCTTTTATTTTTTTCAGTAGAGACTTTAGGGTCCTTAACTTACAAATCTTTGAAAATATGTCAAAATAAAACATCTGTTGCTTGTTGCAGGTATTTCATTAACACATACTAATAATTCTGGCATTTATGTAAAAGACACAAAAATGTCAACCCTCTCAGTACATGCATGAGCATTTTGCTCAACATTTACAAATGTTTTAGCAGATTTAAGAAGTAGAAAGTGACGACTGTTTGTTACGAACTCTGTAAATCTGCCTTGGATGGACTCAAATATGAGTACTCACCTGATATGAGTAAATGACTAATGGACTTGAATTACTGAACTGTAGCTTGCAGTTCATAAATAACATACTTTTCCTTAAAGCTGCCCGTATTTTGTCCTGTAAGCTTGGGGTCTAAAAGCTACTGCATCAAAATGAGTCTGCAATAGGAACCTTTTTCAGAAATTGCCAAAAGAGGATCTGTCATATATTAAAAAACAAGCAGCATTTCTATGCATTTCTATATTTCAGGCATATTCCTTATTACATTTTCATCTTTAAAATACAGTACCAGTAGAATTTACTCTGTCTTTTCCAGACTTATTGTACAGTCCCAATGGACTGGACAAACAGTTTCCTTTCTAACAGCACAGCTTGACAAGAATGGAAATTAATATTTAAATATATGTCGCATTTATTGCAATCCTCTTTTTCTAGGTCTGAACAAATAGTAATTAAACCTTGCAACACTCATTAAAGTTGGATTTGGCGTACAGGGACCATTTTGTCTACATCTGAAGTGTCGCGGTCCCTCCAGTAAACACTGTTTCTGGAACCCTATGGCATGAAATATATTTGTAACTTATTTCTTCTTTGTCAAGATTTCACTTCTAGTGATGCAAATACATCCATTACTAATTAAACTTGAATGTCCATACTAGAAATTCAATAGTTTAAGCTGGTACTTTAAAAAGTTTTGCAAAAACTGTTGGAAAGCAGTATTACCTTATTTTGTAATCTTTTATCCTATATGAGATAGTGCACAGGTTTAAAAAACTATTTCTTTTTGAAAGTGTTTATATGCAGCTTTTCTTTCCAAAAGCTCAATCCAAGTTGCAGCAAAAATTATTTCTCAATATTTGCTTGCAATTTGGACAATGGAGGAACTATTCTTAATAAGGTTTTATTATAAAATGTCTAAACAATTATTTTAGAATTGTCACTGGTGTCTCTCTCAATTCTTTTTTAACATTTTTCTAATAGCTTTGCTAGCTTCTGAGCATTCCTAGTTTACCTGTGTGTCAGCAATAGGACATGCTTATGAGTCAACAAATCTCAGGGTAAAACCTTACAAGAGGTAGTTGTGCAAGTGTCATTCAATTTTGCCACTGCAGCTGTAAAGAACGTTCTGAAAAGGATGTGCAAAAATGGCTGAGTCTACAGCCTTGGCTATTTTCTCCCTTGCTCTTCCATGCACACTCATCCATTCCAGATTTATTACCAGAGTACTTCCTAAAGGTCATCATCTCCATTTAGAGGTGCTAAAATTTGACTAAGATTCTTGCGCAATTGCTGCTTTCTTCATCCAATATCTTCCATCAAACAGGGAAATCAGGTATTTGTGGCGTCCATGATATTGCCATTTTAAGACTCATGGTTCTTTTAGCTTCCACTGCTTGCACCCATTTCTCTTAAGAAATAACAAAATGTTTTCTCTTTGGTTCACAGTCAACTCAGATATTGAGAAATGGAGATTACCAACTATATTTGCAAGTTGCTTGAATATGCTTCTAAAAAACATCCAGCTTCTGTTCAGTAGTCGAGATTTAGCTAAAGCACCATCTGCTGGTAGCTCTGATAGGGGCTAGCAAGAGAGAGAAAAGGAAGCTTTTATTCTTTTCCTAAGAACTTTTTTCTTCCAAACTTATTTTCATTATACTAAGTGCTTTATTTATTTAAAACAAGAAATAATTAAATCCTTTAACCTAGTTGACCATAGATTTTGACTGATCTGATTTTTTTTTCCCTGCCATTGAGAATTTTGAATCTCATGTCTCTTTTCTTAACTCAGAAGAAAAATACCTACATTAACCTTGTCGTACACTGCAGAAGAGAATGGCTACTTGCTCCCCTCTTCTTATACAGCTTGGTAACTTGGATACAAACACAGTAACTTTGGACAGAAGCATTTTCTAAATAAGAACATATCTAAATAGCATGGATATAACCAGAACATGATCAAGACTCCCATTTGCCCAGTCTAGTGCCTTAATCTACATCTTCACTGCCATCCACAGAATGATCTGGTCTTTCCACTTACAATTCCCTGCCAAAGGCCAATCTGGATATAGGCCTGGGATTGAAAAACATATTATTACCAATTACAAAAATACGGAATATAGTGCAGTGAAATGACATGAACAAAAGAGATATTTAGCATAAAATATTTGCAATGGCTCTTTTTGCTTACATATTATCTCAAGTGCAGTGAACTGCAGCAAAGTTTTCCATTTGAGACTGCCTACAGTGAGTCAGAATTCCAAAGAAAACTATTTTAGACCCGATGTTGGGCAGAAGCAAAATGCAGTAATCACTTTTTCATACAGAACTTTATAAAATTCTCATATTGGTTAGGTTAAAATAGCAAACAGTATCTAGTAATAGCTGTTAAAAAATAAAATACTATGTTAGAATAGCCAGAGTACCGGGACAAAAGATTAGACAAGAACTAATTAAAGCCAGAATCTTAGGCACAGCACCAAGCCCCAGTGACTCAGCTAGATGCTGGGAAAGAAAAGGAGACAGCTGGAAGTGCAGGGAAGAACTCTACACTCTCAGCCTGCAGAAAATAAAAATAAAGTGGGACTATTCTGTGATTATCCTTACCCCAGTGTGGTGCCTCACTTTCTACTCAATAGAGAGTAGAGAAATTGCTTCTCTGGCTCTGTGGTTCTTATTTTCTCCCCATTCATCTGTACCTATGACCAATAAAAATGTAGTGAAGTGTCGTGTGTTGCATGAAGTGTCGTGTGTTGATTTTAGGCCTGAATCAAATTTATTACCCAGTGACCTTTCCTGGGTGCCTTACCTTTGCTGTATACAGTGCTCTGCCATATATACAGTAGTGTGACAAAGATAAAAATTAAAAACCTACTACTTTTGCTTATCCTCACTTGTCGAAGAGAGAGGGAAAAAGAAAAGAAAAAGAAACACAATATCGGGAAATCTGTTTTCACTTTTTTTTTTTTTTTTTTTTTTACAAATTCAGAGATTCAGGAAATAGTTAAGGTATCTGTCTCATAGCGATTCACAGAGCAGTACTGCGGGGGAGGTAGGCATATTTGCAGGAATGGATGACTGGACAAATGCCATGAAGACTCCTGATTCTTACCCACAGAGATGAAATCTGTGCATAGAGGATCCCTTCTGACTGATGATATCAAATGAAAGAATTTTGTCCAAATAACCGTTGGGTAAATCCATCCATGATTCAGAGGTTAGCCTTGTATTTGATCAGAAAAGAAACAGTCTTCACAAACATGCAGCTTTCCTGCCTTACCATCACAGTTATGCAGTACTCAGTCCTCTTAAAAGCTTAAACCTATCCTGAACCCTAGTCTTTAATTTTGGAGCAGGACATTTAGAGCAGGGCATTTAGGTCTATGCAGTCTTAGTACTCTACATAGTTAATTTTTCTCTGATATTTATACCTACATATACATATATATACTTTATCTGGTGTTTAAATTGCTGGTCTGCTTTTCTGCAGTGAATAATACAAGAAACTCAGTGGGAAGAAAAACAAATTTGTTAAGCCTTTGTACATGTTTCTTTTTTTTAAAGTTTCCTGTTGGCTTAGGCACATTTTGTTCCTCTGTATCACATCCTTTTAGAGTCATATGTGGAAGCAATAAAGCGTATTCCTGCCTTCGTAAGATATGGAGTATTTGTTTAGCTAACTGACTAAGGAAAATACTATGAACTCATTAACAAATATGGTATATGTGGTCAGTTAATCATGGAAAGCAGGCTGCAGAACAGAGCACAGGATATATTAGTCAGCACAAGCTGTGGATAACTCTCAGTTACTGATCTTGGGATTTCTTGCCGGGGAAGACAGACAGCAGGTTAGCAATAAACTACATCAAGTCTGCAAGCATTTTCCATTAAGATTAGATTTCCAACCGTAGAAATGTTTGCAAATATAGGTGATGATTGTTGTGTAAATTCAAGAGGAAGGTTTTTTTCCTTGAATACTATCGAATGTATACTAGTACTACATACGGCTGCAGCTTACGTCGAAAGAAAAGTGTACAGGATCAGCTAACCTGTTTTTGCAACTATCTTTTCCACCAATTCAGAGACATATATAGGTGCATCTGTACAGTTGTACTGAAGGGAAGAATGAAATTTAAAAGACATTTGTGAAATATCTGCCCATTTCTTCTTTGTATTGCTTTAGCATATGTCAACCAAAAATAAAGAGTTCTCCTCTCTATTTAAACTGGAAATATGCCCTGAAGAAAGAGATTTGGTTCTCCAGAAGTGTGCTGTGAAGTGCACACACCTGGAACATTTAATAACCAAAACATTTGATTATATATATACATGTATATTTTATATATATATATACACATATATATATATATGTGTGTATATATATGTGTATATATATATATGTATATTCTGTGAGAGTTCCTAGACAACACAGAAACACAGATAAAGCCTGAGGAAGAATGTGGCATTAGGGTACAGATTTGTCTATCCTCTGAAGAGAGACAAAGTAGGAAAAGTCATGGCATAGGAACATCATCTAATTTTCAACTTCAATCATTTTTGCCATTAGAAATAATGAGTTTAATTAAACATTGAAAATAATGATGAATTTTATAAAAGTCTTCTTGGGAAATGAACTGTGTGATTTCAGAAAGATTTGCAAATATTTGTGACTATTTCTACCTTTTCTAGGCAAATCTCTAAAGTGGCAATCACACTAGACTCTCTTTTCAATCTTTTGCATAAAGCAAGGGTAAGAGATTCCCAAGAATTGCTCATGTGTCTCAATCGTAGTCCACTTAACAACTGTGCCATATGATATACATCTTAACAAGGAGAAGTGTTCCCTCTGTGTTTCATCCCCTCTGAGGGTATACAAGCTATACAAAACCATTGCCTATAAAACCTCAGTGCTATTTGCTTCAGAAGTTAGAATGTGTGTGATGAATGAATTCAGTCAGAGAAAGCTGGATCCCACACACAAGTCATAAAAATATCACCCCAGAGGACTGGCTTCTCTGCTATTAAATCTCTACGTGAAGATGTGCACATCACCAAGTCCTATTTTCTACATCTAAACTGGATATATAAATGCAATTAATCAGGCTAAATAGAGATGTCTACAAAGTATCTTGCATCCACAGCCAGCAGCAATCTAGTCAATATGGAGTGGAGTGTAGGACACTGTTCATCTCATTCTAAAGAAGACGTCTGTAATATGCCAGGGCAATTGGATCCTTAAGTGTGCATTATATTTTCTTCTCTTGACTATAAAGGCAGACAGCTCAAAAATGGAAACCAAAGTTAGAAAGAACACTGTTTAACAAATATGAAGTGGCACTCAAACACCGGCATTGTGAAGGGTTCTTTACATTAATAGTAGTTAATGGTTAACAATGCTATTAATACTGTTATTAATGTTAATAATTGTTTTCATTTTCATCTTTCCGTATCTATAGAGAATTTTATCTAAGAAGTACATCATTGAGTTGGTATTATTATTCATTAACGTTCACAAAAAGATTCAAAGTTATAATAAATGAATCAAAAAATGCCTCTAAAGAACATAACTATGCTTAATTATTTAATTATCTGGGATAAGATTCTGATGATTTGTAGTAAATATAAGAAAGACACAGGAGTATATCTGCCCTAGAAATGAAGATCATCTTACTTAAATTGAACGAGGAAGGCATTAAGGAAACAAAATATTCCCATACATATGTCCTTATATTTTTCATGTGATAGCATGCAAAAGAAAAATCCAGACACAAAGACTATGCTACTGTCAGATATCAGGCCTCTGCTCTAGAAACCACTGTGAAGAAAGGGCTTTAGCTCATTTTAAGATCGCTCTAACATTTTAATCTTTGTTCAAAGAGCAGAGTGGAAAAATAGGAGGAAGTAATCTGGAAATCACTCAAAACTGCTAGAGAATCACATGGAGAAGTAGGCAGCCAAACCTGCCATTTTGCAGAGATACGCATAAGGATAATAAATATCTGAAAAAGGACAGCACACCAAGGATCAGTAACATGCACATGTCATTTTACTCATGGGGAAAGCTGAGAAACTTTGCAAATTAGCCATAATATTGTGCTACTCTCATGACTGCAACCATCTTCTAAGACTTCTATTTGTCACAGCCTCAGCTGAGGATACTGGGCAACTGTCATTTTCATTTGTTTTATCAAAATCTTGTTATTTTTCATTACACTGCTTTAAGTTTGGCAACACTGCTTTGAATCTGAATAATAATGCATATTCCATGATATTTCATTTTTCCTTTGGTTGCCCTTGTCTGTTCAGCTGCTCTGCTTGTTCAGCTACTTCTCTGTCACTGAAAAAGACTGTCATTGCTTCCATTATAAGGTGCAGATACTATGATAGAAATATATACCAGTATCTGTTCTATGAAGATTTTAAAAGATCTCATCTCTTAAGTTATTTTACACTACAAATGAAATTTTACAGATCATTATTCCAGAATGTGAGCTAGTTGTTTGACAAAATGAATTAAAACGCCTAAGATTATTTCATGTAGAAAAGTATAATCTGCACATGTGCTGTAATTACTTTTTATTAGAAATTTCTAAGCACAATTGTATTTGCAGACTTACACTGCATAATTAAGCACTCTATATATGGTACTGTATGGATATTAGTCGATGAAGCCTGAAAGCTCTAAATTAGTAATGTGTATATGGAAAGATGAAAAAGCTCAGAAAAAAAGAGAAAATGCTCAAACATCTGCTGCCATCAGAATAAAACAAGCTTCTTACCAAGAAAATCTACTCTGAGTTAAATAATCTATTGTCTTTGTTCTGAATGAAGAAAACAGAGAAATTATCTTTATAGCTATGAAAATAAGCCTTGAATTTCAAAATATTCTCAAGGAACAGAATTAAAGTTGATCCTCAAGTTTATCTTCATTTTGTTATAATGCTTGTTATAAATATTGTGGGTTTTTTATTGCTGTTAGAGAGCAAGAGCTTATTTATGGGCACTAAAATTACATATTATGTTTAACTACGTTGAATTTCGTCCTAAATACATGTAACTCACTGACATCAATACAGCTACTCTAACTGACATCAGCAATTCTAGCCGTTATTTACCCACCTGTCCAAAACAAATGAAACAGTTCGTTTTCTGTCCTTTATTCTTTCTCTCAAATATTGCATAGACATGAGCTAACAAGATCTGAGAAGTGAGAACTGCCTTCCATGCTTGCTTATGACAGGCAAAACATTGCCTTTGCATTCTGCGATTTCCAAAAGCCAATTTTTAGCTCAAGATGAGGATATTAAGCTTTCATTTTAAAAATAACTAAAAAAAAAAAAAATGAAAAACTACCAGTGAATTTGGCAAAATTTTGGTATTTCATTAGCTTAAAGACCATCTAAAAGTAGAACTGTGGTTTTTTTGTTTGTTTGTTTTTCAATGTTTCTTTAAGTTCCAAATTCTTTATTTATTTTAAGGTTGAAAATTCCTTGCATATTATAACTAGGCCTTCAAGGAATAACACATAATTACTCTCAGCTTTCCTTAAACAAAAAACTAGAAATCTGCATTCTAACCATGATTTCTAGGAATGAAGAATATGTGTATGTGTGTGTTTTATGAATAGGGCACTTATTAAGATTTTAATTTGCTGTCAAGGACAACTTACCATATCAAGATGAAACTATTTTATGATTCATTTACCAAGTGTGACTGAGGCAGCTGAGATTAATTTAATCTGTGGTTGTGAGCATTAGTATTCATAAAGAATCAGAAACACAAATAGAAGCACACATTCTTTTTTGTATCTGAAGGAACTGGTTGTATGTTGTCTGTGTAGTGAAGATCACACTGACTTGGGGATTTTTAAATGCCTTTATGTTAAAATAAATATACTTAACTGAAATAATGGCAATTGAAAAAATAAGCTGCTGCTCCTTAGAGATAGACTTGAGTAATATATTGTCAAAAATACATGCATGCATAATATTTATACCTACAAAGAAGTGTTTAACTCCAACAATCCCTGTCATTTCTCATTTGACCCAGGAACGAAATGTTTGGGGGTATTTTTTTTTTTTTCCTAAGCTTGATTTATAACAGAAATGACTGGTGGGAGGGGATTGGAAATAGCTAACTTACAGTTAACTTCCGTTTCTGATGTCTCTCATATCCTGCAGAATACATGACCAAATATAGATTTTACCAGCTCTATAACATATAACAGAAATTTAGGTTTTATAAGAGCAGGTCAACACCACTGAGTAATACGCATGGAGATAGAATGTGTTTAGGGCTCTGTGAGTCACAAAATATGTTTGATCTGAAAAAAAAAAAAAAGTATATACATATATATATACACACATATATGTATGGCCTACCTACTGTCTTTTCCCTAAAGCAGAGTATAGAAGAAGGCAAAGCATTACCAGTCAAAAGACCTCTGCCATTATCCATCCCCAGCTTTTCTGCAATGGCAGAGAACATGGGAAGAGGAGGCACAACTCTTCTAGCACATGTGGCTCTTCTGGACACTACAGCTGCATGACTGCGAGCACCAGCATTGTCCCCACAGGGCCAACGTTGCTCTGTCAAAGAGAATATGAAGGGACAGATATTCCTGCAGATTATGTGATTTGCACAATGCTTTATCTCCTTTGACCTAAAGAAGGTTTCTCCTAACTCAAATAAGTGTGACTGGAGGAAAAAAATCTTATTGTCAGCAATAGAATCAGCTGCAACTATACTTAAAAAAAGGGAATTGTAACGAGTGTTTGCTGAGGACTTTCCCCAAAGAGCTTTGTCTGTTACAGATCTGCAGGTAAGCAGACTCATACTAGTTAAATGAGCCTTCAGACGTCTACAGAAGAGGAGATGTAGCAATTTAGACTGCAGCAGAAGAAATGACACAGGGAATAAAGTCGAGAAGTTATTCAGAGATATAAAGATCCAATTACTTCATGTTTGTTCTAAAGTTTTTGTTTTATTCCATTACCAGTTTTGCATTTCAGTTTAGAGAACCTTCAGCAAGTGCATGTATATTTTAATCCTCTGGTTTGCAGAACAGCAGTCTGAT
The DNA here is from genome assembly GCA_013398735.1 of Nothocercus julius. Lineage (NCBI taxonomy): Eukaryota > Metazoa > Chordata > Aves > Tinamiformes > Tinamidae > Nothocercus > Nothocercus julius. The sequence continues at coordinate 7,968,232 of VZSV01000002.1, read as the reverse complement.
TTTGAAAGGAATTTGGCTGGGAATGCAAATATTGAGGGTTGCTGGCTATGTAAGATGAGCTGATTAAGTACAGATTCTTTAGCTTTCATTGGCATAGCCATATGACACTAGCAATAGCCTGGAGACAGTAGATAGTAGAAGAGACAGTGAAGGAGTTTCTTGACTGAAAAGTAAAATACATGTATTCATTTAAGTGAAACTCATTTAATTGTCTGGCTATATTTAAATAACCAAGAAAATAATTATTGTATTTATACTTCTTCGGAAGGAATAATAGAATGAAGTTACACAGTAACGGGGGTAATCAGATCAGTTCAATAATGACAATATTTCATAGCTAAATGGTTTTATCCACATTACATACATTGATCCTAAACTATACAGAAGATTCCACCTTTTATAATTCACTGATATAGTTAATGTCCCCTTATAGCTATCATAGGGGACATAGCTATATGTCCCCCTTAGTTATCATAATGTCCTATATATTAACATCACATCAGCTAGAACTTCACTTAGAAGCAAGAATTGAATTCACAAAGTAGGAAATATTTTCTATCTTTAAAGAACATAAGCCTCGTTCACTACATTTTTTTTTTCCATATTTCAATACATAGAATTTTAGATTATAACACCATTGGAAATTACAAGGAATTTCTAGTTTGTCCTTCGGCATTAAGTGGGTCATAGGGCTTTGCTGAAATATTTCTTGTTTATGGTAGACCACAAAACTAAAGAGGAGGAAGTATTCAATGTTCATTATAAAATGTTACATTGTAGGCCATGACTTTTCCCAAAGGCATCAATACCAAAGGAGGGACTTGCATTACCACTGAAGGTAGCATTCAACAGCTACAATATGATTAATCAAGGCTCTACTTAGTTTTTAGCTTTTCCTGTTCCAGCTCACAAATTTTCATAGAACTTGCACATATTGAAAAAAATACAGAAGTCCCTTACTGCCTACTGCCACACTTTGGCAAGATTCGTTGGTGAAAGTTTGAGAGATAAAAACAGCAGCTTTATGCATTTACTTAAAGGACAATGGCCCTTTTTTGAGGGTCATCTTCATTAAAATTAAGACTATAATGATTTCTTGAACTTTGGACAAAATAGCCCAAATAATAAGATAACAAAAATAATGAAAATGAACACAGTTTCCCTTTAAGAATATTATCTGCTTTTGTAACAATGAATCATTCATACCAAGGCATCCCAAGCCACCATGTGAAATGTAAGATTCTTAAAAAAGAATGAAGGAAAATGGCTTTTCAGCATAATGTGGATCTACAGTGACATTATTTTTTTGGAGACCTTTTAATGCAAAGAAATTATCTAACCACTAATATTGTCGAGAGATTGGAAATTTTGGCCGTAGGTTAATGTGACTAATACGACAGCAACATTTCTGCTATGCAAGAATGGAGTGAAATCTTTCAAACAAATATTTTTGAATATCTTTCCTTTAATGCCTCCATTATTTTTGATAAAACTGTAATCTAATTTTGAACCACAGAAAGATCTGCCAAGAGTTACGGGTTTGGAGTGCTGTGCGTAAATGAGAAAGTGCCATTGGAAGGCCAAAAAAAGTTGGAAGCCTTAATGTGTAGCCATTTTTTTCCATCATCCTCATTGTAACATGATCCATAAACATTATTCATGGAAAATTGCTCAGAGTAGTTAAAAATAATAAAACGAGCAGTTGAGGTAAAATAAGTGTATTTTTTTAGACCCTTGCTATGATTTGTAAAGACATATGTCTTTAATATATTTGATTTTATGTTTCTTGATTTTAAGCAAAGACAAATTGATTTTCTTCATTTTTATCCATTTCAGAATTCTCTCTGATGATTCAATCCAAACCTACTGATATTAGCATAAGAAGTGCTCAAGATTTCCAGTGGATAAAATATTACTGGAAATTTCATTGATTTGAAAGATTATTTGAATAGGAACATGCTTACAAGTCCATGAAAGGAGACATCTGAAATACTGTGCTCTTCTATGAAGTGTTCTGTTCTCTTTTTTTTTTTTTTCCATACAGCCATATACAAAGACACACAGCGTAAGAAAAGAAAAGAAGCCAATCATTCATGCTGAGAAACTTAATCCAGGGAATCAGTGTCTTTAAAAAAAAGTATTGGTATCCACTTAGCTCAAATTCAAAAATATCTAGAAGAACATCAAATGATGCTTGGATCAAACAAAGAGCCTCAGACTTAAGTGTTTTGCATTTCATCCTATGTTCTGTTCTATTCTTCGAAAAAGCAATTTGTTTAGAGGTAGTTCAGAGTAGAAGAGTAGTAGAAGAGAAAAAAAAAAATGTAGAAACCTATCTGACAATGAAAGAATTTAAAAGCTCTGCCTACAACTTGCCCAACTGACCACAAAGGAAAGACTAGATCACAGTAAGTGTTTTTTTGGATACAGCCTGTACAAAGTCCAAGATATTGATCAGTAAAAAGATGTTTTACTGTGTAAATGTATAAATTTCTTCCAGAAACTTTCTAATGACTTTCTGCAACACAGAGTCAGAACTGCTGTGATCTTGGCTGTCCTCATCATCTAGACAAAAGGAAACACCCATATTTCTGTCCTTGTTCCTAGTAACACAGCTACCTATTTTTAATTTGTTTTTAACAAACAACTATCTAATATATAATACCCAAATAATCTAGAGAAAGAGGTTTGAACCCTATTTTATTTTCAGTTTCCCATGTTTTGTGGAATTAGGGCATTGGCATACAGGAAGCTTGAAAATCCCGTTTATTTTTTATTTAAATACCATTAAAGTTTTAAAGCTTTTTTTATTAATTTATTTTTTCAATCAACTTCAAACTAATTCTCAAGGTAGAGTATGAATGAAAGTTTCTTCGATCACAAATCAAAGAATTTGATGCTTGATTTGGCTCCAGCCCCATTTTGGGAATGCAAGTTTTCTTTGGATCTTGTCAGTAGTATATTCCCAAAGTTTAAAATTATGCTTTCAGAGGATTCATTAGACAATAAAGACAAAATATGAACCAGAGTCTGAATACTGATACTCAGCATGTTCAAGATGCAAAGAAAGGTGATTTTTTAACCATAGAGTTATTCATCTCCCAAGGAATTTAATAGTTGGAAATTTTCTATCAAGATTTTTTATAGCTTAGGTTACCTGATTTCTGGACTGAAAGACTAAAGCAGGTAATTGAAGCAGGACTGAAATAGGCAGCTGAGTAGCCCAGGCAGAGATGCTATGGGTGAAGGAGAGGAGCAAGAAGAAATGGTTGAGCAGGAGTCAACATTTATTCTGTAAACCCTCCAAACAGTGAATAGACTCAAATGTGTATTTCTAGGGCTTAACATGGCATCTGCAACTGAATCACATGACATTTCTTGGTCTTCTTCTCTTTGCAGGTCTGCTCATTTCAAAGGACCACTTTCTACCATCAGCTCTGCTTGCAAATCTGCCATACCTATGCCTTATCCCTAAAACATCATTAATAATTAGACCGACCTATCTGGCTTTGGTTTACTTAATTAAAACAAAAAAAAAAAAAGAAAAAGGAAAAAGATAGAATTTGCAATTATCACAGTTCTTTTCCTTAATTCATCAAAAAATGTGCGCTTCGTTTTTAGTTGTTACCAAATCATTCTCTCCCATTCACAATTTAATCTCCCACTCTTAAAACAAACCCATGCTAAGATCTAAACATAAAGCATGCATTAGGAAATAAATTTCTTAAAAAATTCTAAATTAAGAGCAATAGTACAAATATTAGCACTCATAAATCCAATCTTTTTAATCACATAGAGGCTGTGCTCCTGTATGCATAATCTCATACCATCTCATAATGGTACAGCATCACTAAGTAGATATTCTTTCCAACACTTCTTCATTTGTTTGTGTTACACAACATCTGCCAATGTCTAGAAAAATAAGAAAATTATCAACAGTGCTGGTACAGCAGATTGAATTGCCATCAGAAAACAAAGCTTCCTTAAGCATGCAAGTTAAGCTACATTTTCCACTGTTTATAGTGAAGTTGCTGCACAGTCAGAGGGGAGGAGTGAGTTATGATGTGGTGACTTCAGCAGTTCCTTTCTGACACTTCAGTGTTCCAAATTCTCCAAACATACAGCTCAAAGAATTTTCCCTGTTATTTTTGTTTTCCTTCAAAAGCGTTCCATACCACTTTACACAAAGTGTAACTAAGTTTCCTCTTCAAAAATAGAGAATAAATATAATATTCCCCTTGGCCATTTTGCCATTGCATAGTTTTCAGTCTAGACGTATTCTATTACGCCTATTTACTTTGGGCCATGTTTTGATGTTCCAGTACAATAATAACTCACATTGTGAGCAAAATTTTGATACCATTCTTACATTTTTGCAACTTATTCCCATGAAAGCAAGTTTTAGCCCTAAGTCATTTCAATGAATTCAATGGGGCAACTGATAGATACTACCATGGGAGTGAATTAGATCTAGAGAAGCCTTCCTTAATCAGCTAGGGGGGCTATAATCTGGACTTATAAATTTATTCATGCTCATATTATTTACATGCCATTCATATAAAATAAAGCAATCCTTTATTGCTAAGTCTAAGGTATGTGGTAGAAATAAATGTGGTTTGACGGAGTTTGGTATTTAGCAGTTAGAGATCATTTTTTCTAATATTTAAAAAAGACATAAAAGAAAATTATTTACTCATTATGGTAAATACTCAATCCACACAGACATTGACAACACAGAGGCAAAGGTAATGAAGAGTTCTGGACATTACTAACCGAGATACAGGAATTAAAGTAAATCTTGGAGACAAAGATGAGAGAAAGGCCTGTAAGTTCAGTATCGTCTTACTGCAATGAAGAGATGCTGCCACTCATTACAAAGGGCTCCATCCGTTCCAGAAGGCAGATGTCAACTTCTCCATGGTAAAAGATATGATTATAGAGGATAAGTTGCTAGAGAGTCATATTCCCAAATTTTACTTATCTCTACATGTTTAAGAGATGCACATTGACAGATTCCATGTTTGCAAGCCTTCTACACTGGCCATTTTTTATCACCCATATTTGCACTCTTCATTGACTGCGAGAACATTGGCCACTTTCCATAAAATTTTCTTCCAGGAAACATTCAATTTTTATGACTTATTCTGACACCTTGGATTTTCATAGCTGGACATTTAGTTCAGGTGCAACTCTTAAACCATATGGCTTGTACATGTGAGTGTTTACTAGTTTTTACATCTGTAACAGACATTATCCCTGGCATATCATGTACACTCACCATCTTAAAAGATAATTCATTTGAACACTGTAATAACTATACTGTGAAACTTTTCACATTTCTAACTGGAAAATTGGTAAATCATATAATCTTACCACATGGCTTTTCCTTCTAAGAAAGTCTTTCACTAGGTTGCCTCTGTGTCAAGACTGATACTTCAGCTCTTGCCTCCCGATTGCTGTAAGCATCCAGTCTGAGAACTTTATCTCTCCTCGCAGGTATCACACGCGTTCTGGAACCCAACATGACAGATGCAAGTGCACTGTGTATGAGAGTGGCAAAATGATGAAGAAACATTTCAGGGTCCCTAAAGCTGTACAAAACTTTCCTTCTGCACATGAAGAAATGCAGTCTTAGGGGCATACTAATGTGTTAAGATAATAAACTCTGAAACAGAGTGTTGAAATGTTATGGCAACACTAAGACTGACATCCACATGGTTTTAGGCAACCCTTGGGCAAGAGCAGTTCTGCACAGCCAGAGAAACTGCTGAGTAAGACAGAAGGAAGCATGAAAAACCTGTTGTAAAGCAATTGGAAATATTATTTTAAAGGAGGGATACAGATGCATAAAGATAGAAATTTCTCAGTAGTGAAAAATAGGGAGGAACTGTTGGTAGTAACAGTTCAAAATACTTAAAGTGAAATTCAAAAACTGGGAAGATGAAAATGGAAGTGGAAACAAGCTTAAAAAGCCTATCAGCTTTTTCCATACAAATTACAAGACTTGTATGACACAGCACTGAAGACATACGGGTGTAATAAGGAAATATGATCTAAATGGAATAACTGAAAGTTGACCGTATTAGGAGAGGACTGGATTATATAAATACTCCAGAGCTGCTAAGTTTATAGAAAGGATAGTTTATATAACAAGAAATATTTATAGACTTAGACCTCCTGCTTATGTAGAAAGAACAAGATGGAAAGTATTTCAAATGTCCGTTATACCTAGCTTTTATACAAACGTTGTATTTTGTATCAGTGTATAATATTTCAGTATGTTTTACACAACCATTATTTCAAACAATACAAAAAATTAATGTCCAGATTATCTTTGTTATATTTTCATTAAATTTTCATTACATTTTACATACGTTACTCGGTAGTTTGTTATGTTCTTTTGTTTGTTTTGATAATATGTGATTTTTATGATAACATAAGACCTTACTTCCTATTGAGGAAGTGATGAACTAACCCTCTGAATTTCATATTTCTGTGCTTAGCTGCCTGGTGGCAGCAATGTTCCAGTGGTTGCTCAGATATCCATCCAAAGTCTTAATGAAACCTAAAGATCCAAATGGAATGAAAACACAAATTGGTCATAATTCAGCTGTCCCTCAGACATATACATAACTCCCCTTCAGCATGTCATGTAAGCCTTAATTCAAAGCAGTGTTGCTGTACAGCAGAGCACACGCTTAAATATTTAAGTCTAACTAAAGTCAATAGATATTGCCCTTCTGTCTGAAATTGCTAAGAATTTCTTAGACAGGGACTAATGTGTTTTGCTATACCACGGAATTAATGTCAACATTTCAATAATGTCCTAAAGCAAATGAGTTCAATGGCACAAAGCTCTCAAGGTTTTGAAATTGCTAGAGACATTTCTTCTAAGAAGAAAAAATATCAACATTATTTTCAAAGAAAAATATGGTGTAGAATTACGGTGTAATTATGTAATTATGGTGTAGAATTAATCAGTACTTGGTAATTTAAGTAATCTTATTTATATTACTTTTAAGGTTTATGCCACTTGAGACATTCACCTTCTTTACTCTTTCTATCCTTATATATAAAGATTATTATAGCTAGATAAACCTAGAATGGAAAGGAAAGCATTGAAATAAGGAAGGGGCCATTGCAAATAATTTTCTGCTAATGTAACTCTACTGTCAAACATGATCAAATTCAAGTGCAAATGAGTAACAGTATTGTGGCATCCTTTAGCAGAACGCGACATGGTTAATATTTGTCTGAGTTAATCAAAAACCGAAGAACCCTCCAAAATATCAGGGACTACCACAACAAACCTAGCTAAATTTTTCACGGCAAATATGCTATGTTGAACAATGACAGAATTTTATTATATATATATTTATATATATTTTATAAATATATATTATATTTCTTGGTATTTGAAAAAAAAAGAAAAAAGAAAAAGAGAGAGAGAAAAGCAAAAGAAAATTTTAGGGCTTACATACCAAATTCTGAATATACTACCAGGAAAAAGACAAGAGCAAATACTAACCAAGAAGGTGTTTGGTGGCACTAGGTAAAAGCATGCTATTACATTAGAGATAGTTGTGGATTTTGTAGGTTATAACCAAAGGAAAGATGGGATGCAGAAATCCTAACGTGGCAGGAAACTCTTTGGTGAATCCAATGATATTTGGAAAAAAAAGCAAAGTTATTCAGATATTGACATTTTTTGCTATGAATATCTGGCTTTAAAGTCAAAAGATCTTGGCCTTCCTGAGAAAATCGCATATACACCCACTGGTCATCCTATCACTAACAAGAGTTTTTGAAACTGTTAAAAAGTAATGCAGTAGCACAGTCCAAAAAAAATACACTCCACCCTTTCTTATTAACCAGTACAGGCAAATTTCCTCTGTGCGCGCTGAATTTTTTAAGGTCTGTTCTTAGAAAAGGGGGTTGAAAGAAAGCAAACAGGCAAAAGGATTTTCCTTCAGTCAGACACTTTGTTACTTTTTCTCAAAGGACCAAGGCATTGGCACTCAAAAATAAGATGACACACAAAGCAAACGTAATAGTAGGGCACTAAAAGGCAAGTAGGGACCTCAGGTCCTGAAGTAGCTCTTACAAATAAATTACTATTGCTAAATATCTGTCCATTCTTGAGGTTTCTGGCAGTTCTCAGTATCAGCATGGATAAACTGAAGATAAGATTATATTGTTCAGTATTATTTGGCTTAATATTTTGAAACTTACGCTTGAGTCCAAAGTACTAAAATATATCTCCCAAGGCTGAAACAGCTACAGCATTTCCAACAATATTTACAGGGCTAGGTCAGCTGGAGATGGAATGGCTCAAAACAAATGCCAAAATGAGTTCATTTTGAGTAAAAGAGCTATAGCATTCCTTCACCCGCTTCTTTCCACAAAAAGTGACATCCCTCAATCCAATATGAAGAACCAAAAACATATTATAAAAACAAAGCACATAACAGAACTGCAAAATGTGTGAAGACAAGCAGTTAAGAAAAGACAAGTGAAAAATACTATACAGGCCATATCTGCTTGTTTATAAAGAAGAAATATATTTCATCTGAAAATATTTCATAATAAGTAATAAAGTCTTCAGCTAAGTTCTTCTGGTAGCCAAAGGGGCCAGGATCTAACAATAAAGCCATAAAACCAGAGAGTCCTTAATGATGTCAAGCAGCAGCTCTTTCTAATATCTAAGTAATCACATTTAACTTTTTTTTCCTTTCTCTGTGCGACTAATCCATGTATATTGTCACAAGATGGAAAAGTGACAAGCTGTTGTATTCTTATGTTACTGATCAAACTCTTTCTAATATAATATAATCAGGAAAATACAGAGTAATCTAAAACTATTCCTGCAAGCTTAACTTAATCCAGTTCAGATTTGATTGGAGTTAGTGATTAAATGCCTGAACCTTAAGATCTGTACAAGGATCGAAGAAGGACAAAATTAATGTGAAAAAGTTGAGGATTTTTCACTGACTTTTTCTTAATGAGTATAAAAACACATTATTTAAACAAATGCTAGTAGAAACACAGGGCTAGGACATCCAAGCATTAACAAAAACATTATTAAAAAATAATATGCTAAGGAAATGGACCAAAATTCTCACAATATATGGTAGATCTGGTAGTTTGAACCTTATCAATCAAAGTTATATAGAGGAACTTGATGGGGAAGCTTTTGTGCCTCATATATTTTACACACAAGAATCAATTTTTAAAAGTAACTGCAGTATTCTAGTTAGTATGTGTTCTTCCACCAAAGGTAGCTGTAGTGCTGCAACAACAACAAAAAGACACAAAAATTTATGGACAGAGTAAACCCCTTGTAGGTTTTGTCAGCTGCAAATACTAGTATAAACAACAGAGTTTTTTTGTGCTTCTTTATATTTATTATGACCTAAAATATGCAAAATAGATTAGGGAACTCAAAATATGCAAAGCATTATTATAGAGCCTTATGGCACATTGTATTACATATTATATGTGCATGGCCGTTTTTTGTTTTTTTTTTTTCCTAAAATGTAGGAAAAATGAAGAACATTCTCAGTGTACAGCACCCATCCTACAATGAAAATTAAGTTCACTGAGAGTTCAGGTGGCTGTGAAGAAAAAGCAAGAACTGGTGATTTTAGCCAATTTCTACAAACTTGAAGAGAGCAGCCAATCAGGACCAGTCTTATGTTGGAAAATAGACCCATTTAATTTATTCCAGATATTCTGTAGTCTTTTCTAATTTACATTTTTAAATTTTCTATAGCCCTTATTTCTATGGTACCAATGCCATTTGTATAAATTCTCAACTGTAGTCTTTTGCTTTAATGACTCCAGCGTTCCTTTTCTTTTTTCCCATTTACTCAATATTAGTTTCTACAATAGCCCAACAGTTATATGCAACAAGAAGGGAAAAAAGAAGCCAGAAAGTTGTATTCAGGAGCCACAGGATTTGATATCTTCTCTCAGCACTTGCATGCAACAGGCATGCAACAGGCAACAGGCATACAAAAGCATAGTGTAAATGTAACGGATATTCAGCAAGTATATCTGTGCAGAACAAGTAGCATTCAACCGTATATTTCTTCAGGCATCTCTTTCCCTCCTCCGGCCCCCTACAACACACAGCTAGCTAACCTTAACATACTTATCCTGCCTTAGTTATCAAATATCTACCTTCTTTCCTAACGCTGAATGCTCACCCTCACCACCCTTATGGTAAATATCACATGCCTATGCTCTCTCTGCATGTGACTGAACTGTCTTTCAACTGTGGATATATTTTGGTTACATGCCACATAACAGAAGAAAAGGCCGCAGAGCAAATTGTGGAATGTATACATGCAGTATATGTATACCTGCAGTACGGGGCTATACAGTACATGCTGGCTAAAAGTCCAGACCAGTGTATTTTAAAAGTTGCCTGTTTTATTATGTTTTCTCCCTTTCTTGATAAGCAGAAGTTGTTACTGTGGATCAAACTAGGCATTTATCGAGGAGTAAGCAATACTGTATTTATCACAGTTTACCACAAATTAAGAGCACGCAAACTGGTGGTACATTACCCATTCTTTACCCTCTCATCCTATGGCAACAGTTCTTATGCCATAACTTAGGATGCATATCTATTAATTTCATTTCCAACAGAAAAAGAGATCTATACATAGAAGAGCACAACGGGAATGAGATATTACTACTTTGTGCTTTAACTTCCTCCAACAACTCTTACTCATGCAGAGCATGTGAGTTAGTAAAAAACATTCCCCTCTCATTCTCTTTGTGCTAATCCTGGCTGAGTTTCTGCTCCACATCTTCACTGCCTGTGTCTTTTGCTGCCTGTGCCTTTCACTTCAGAATTGTTTCCTGCACATCCTGCACACTAACTACTCTTT
>VZSV01000002.1:7907891-7954895 GCA_013398735.1 Nothocercus julius | reverse complement strand
AAAAAAAAACAGTTCATAAAATACGAACTCCTGCATGAATAGAACCCTGTGAGCAGTGGGCAGCACGAATGCCATGGAAAGCAATATTGAATCTGAAGGCTATCTTTGCTATCTAACTTAAAAATATTTATCAGTATTATTTCCATCTCTAAATGTATGAATTATTCAGTTACATTTTCCTCTACATTCTGCTCTTATACAATGAGAGCAACAGCTCAGATCTGTACAAATGGCATATTTTTTTCTCAGGTTTTTTATTGGCTACAGAAAACAACTTTTGTCTGTCTGTGTCTGACCAGTGTATATGATGTTTTCTGTTATGCTGCACTAAAACTTTCGGTGCTTTAGGAGCAATTCTGAAGAGCGACCTCTAGCTCTGCTAAGTGAGTCCCCAGAGGGCTTGTTAAGGGAGAACATGAGGGGGCAGAAGGGTTCTGATGGATTTTAGTGGCTTTGGGAAGCTTAGGAATCCAAAAGCAGAGCAGATGAAGAGATCATCTCTCTTGCTTCAGCAGTTGGTCCAGCTTGGGCATTCTTGTTATGTGAACCTGAGTCCTCTCCACCCTGCAGAAGCTGTCACCAGTTGCAGCAGCACAGCGGTCAGGGGCACAAGCCCAGCACGACCGGTCCCACCACCGCAGCCCTCCAGTCTGGCCACAGCACAGATGCGCCATTCACACAGGTTTAAGGTCCTGCACAGGCAAGCAGGGCTTCTGCTAGGCAAAATCCTGGGAGCATCTGCAAAGAGAATCAGTGTTTTGTGGGGACACAGAAGGAGAGTGTGCTGATGGACAGCAATACAGAGAAGCAAAGCATGGGCCACAGGTGGGCTGCTCTGCTCCAGGACCACCCGGGGAAGCTCTTGCTATGGGGCTGAGTGAGGACAGGAGCACAGTGACGGAGACGTTAATCGAGGGTCTCCAAAGGACAATCTTTGCCACTTTCTCCCTCTATTTCCTACCATCTCCTGGAAGACTCTGACAGAAGCAGTATCTTATCTTGACCTTCTTGCTTTAGTGACTACAAACAATGGCAAAACTCTTCATCATCCCACGCACCTCCACATTGGAGGTTTTGTAGGGTTTTTGTTTGCTTCTTTTTACTGAAGAACTGCATTTTCAAATGAATTGTGATTTCTGGTGTGAGCATGCACTGGAGATATTGTCTGTTCTAATCTCGCATTTTATTTTCAGCAGTGGTAGCATTTTCTCAGCCTGAGGGATTGGGAATTCAGATTAAATTTTCAGTGTGGGCCCACTTGGGTTAAATTTGCTTTTGCTCCAGCATTAGAGTAGCTGTTTCTGCCCTCTCTCACAACCAGATTTGAAATATTTTTTTCCATGGTAGTGAGGAAAACTGGCTAAAATGTTTCTCTGGCGGAACAGCTAAGTCTCTGTGGATGACAACAGCTGCTCTTAGAGCAATTGTTACTCCTACATCAGCACCTCTCCAATCCCGATGACATTTCTGCAGGCTATGTAATTTTTTTTCCTCTCCTTTTTTTTTTTTTTTCTTGCTGGCTGGGTCTGGGAGCCCAGCTGTGAATGTGTGAGAGAAGGCAATGCTATTGTATTTTCACTTCCTGCTCATCAACAAGCAAGGGTTGTTTCAGACCCCACTGCTATGCTGCTGCCTGGGAAAGAAATTAAATTTTCAGCACCAAAGTTTCCTAAGGTGATTATGCAAAGCTTGGCTAAGACTATTCAGGAAGAAAAAAAAAAAAAAAAAAAAAAAAAGTATCACTGCAAAAGTAGCAGATGATTATCATTAATTGAATGCATGTATTTGGCAACAAGGAAAGATAGTACATACTGTGTTATAACATACCAGATGGCTTCCCAGAGAGACTCTCCTGTACATGCTAATATGTTGGGATAATCATCAGGCTAAGCAAACACAGACATTTTCTTGATACTAAATGAAAGATAAATATCTCCATATTAAATTTCCCAGCTCTCAGAATTTGTCTTAAAATCTGTCAAGTCCTAAAATACTTTTAGGACTAGGACTTAGAACTAGGGCTGCCTCCAAGGCTGGTATGGACAAATGTCTGGAAATAACCACAAAAAGAAGCAGGTAGGCCACACTGGTGAGTGCTTGTGAAATGTGGTCAATTTAGTACACACAGTTTAGCCATCAGGCTTATTAATTATAAAGGGTAATAAAGGCATTTTTTCCCTGGTGGGAGTCACACAGACCTATTTTGGCAGAAGGATGACCAACATGACTTTTCTCCTGCAGAAAGCCTCTTCCTCTGGGAAATGTAGAATAGTTCTCAAGGGTCCAAGAGAGTTGATAGACTTTTTGTGCTGGACAAGATGACAGAGACCTATGAACTCCTCTCTCGCCTATACAGCCCCCTGTAACAAATGTGGGCAGTACCTTCCAATAACAAACGATAGAGAGGGCTTCTCTTTCTTCCTCTGTGCTATAAATGTGTCCTTGGCTTATAAGCAAGGACCATTATTCACTGTCCAGCTCATTAAATCCATAATGTAAGAAAAAAAGGAATCAGATTTATGGGTTGTAACCTAAGGGCATGGAGGGTAACTGGACGGTGCTATTTTGGGAGATACACTCATGTGGAAAGTCTGATACCCTGTTACAGGAAAACCTCTCAGGAGAAAATGAATTACACACAAGCCTATCTTGATGACATCTTACAGTAGATATGTCTCTTACATATTTCCTGTTAGCTATTAAATGTAGAATAGCCTACTTTATCCTATTTCTTTATTTGATGGCAGGAATAATTTGGAGTAGCAAATTGAATGTTTAATATTTTTGAGTATTCCCATTCCTACTGTTCCTCAGGCATCTACATACTTTTTAGTACTAATGTGCAGGGCTTTATTCCTCTGTGGATTGTTGTTGGGTGAAAAAGGCACCTTATTTTTATAGTACATGCTTAACACTTCTTTCCCATTCCCAAGACTTCTATCCCTCTTAGCTTCTCTATGATGTCAAGGATCATTTCATCTTTGATAATTATATGACAGCTTTAACAGAAGACAGATCTTTTTTTAGCTTTAATTCTAACCAGCTATTGAGTATATGAACTGAAATATCCCAGGTTTTGGGAAATATCCCTTTGCTTGCTTTACATCTGCATGGTAGGATGTAGAAATGCTGTATCAAAGTGTTTAAAACTCTGCCAAGAGAGTTGTAACCAGATTCTTACAAGGAACAAACTGCACTGGTTAGGGAGCTAATTTTCTTGGAAAACAGCACAGGAAACAACTCTATAAACTGCTAGCAATGCTCCTTTTAACATTTGCTGAGACATTAAAAGTGCAATCCCTATGAATCAGCAGCTGTGATCGTGAACAAATCCTGTGGGGGAAAACACGGAGAATCCAGTTCTGTGAAAGGGTGCTCATATCTTTAGCCTTTTTATCATTTTAGGCTTATATGCTTAATAGGACATACCTTTATGTATCATGTCCTACCACTGACTCCTAGTCCAAAGGTTTTGCTTTGTGTAATTCTGGTTTTAGTAGCAGTCAGGAAAGACAGCAAAATATGCAGTGTCCAGAAGCCATTTTCCTGCACTGTAGGTTTTTGCCAGACTTTATTTGGGATGCAGCTTTGACAGAAAGGGAAGAGCTTCTGCCATGCTAGGGGAAATAGGGGCCTACAGATGACTGCTAAGCAGAGCACCCTGGCTTCACCTCTTTCTCCTTTCCTCTTCCCTTCACCAAAGTACTTGGCAATGTGTGTGACAGGAGAATGACAATGAGATGTGGGGCTCTGTAGGAGAGATTTGCTCCTCTCCATGGCCACCTAAAGCTTCACTGATGCCCTCTGAACCCTCTTGAGAAGGTGTCCAGGGTGCAGCATTCCAGAGATATTGTCTCTGTCACACGGATTTATTCACCCTAGTAGAGCAAGGACATTTTAACCCACAGATTCCTATTGCTCTTAAGGTCCTTTATATGCTTTCATACAAATAGGAGAGAGAAAAAAGTCATATTTTCTGAGGGAAAAAAAAAAAAATCACATTAATATCAGAAAAAAAAAATTGTATGGGGATTGTGCTGCCTTTGTTCAGTAAGGTAATCATGACAAACAGAAGCAGATTTGTCTGTAAATGAAGCATAAGGTGCTGCTCCCAAAAGTGGCAAACTTCCATCTTTTCTTCAAGTTCTTGATTCTTTAGTGGTCAAAATCTCATGTTCTTTTTTTTTTTTTTTTTTTTTTCTGAGAATAACAACCTCATTATAGAACTTATATTACGTAAAGACTAGCATGTCAGGAGTTGTACAGTCACATACCAAGGAAAACAATTTTCTTAACAGCATCTTTCTAAAGTGTGTGGATAAGGCAGAATTAAGTCCTATACTCAGGACTTAATTCTCAAAAAACTTAACTCCCAACTCAGAAAAAGCCTTACAAGAAGTGACGTGAGAAATATTTTGACATTTCATATCCTAAAGATCCCATGACGGGATACTCTTCCCATTACTGAATCAAATACTGGTCTTTCTGTAGAGACTTCCACAACTAAACATAGAAATTAAAAATTTAGAAACTATACATTACCATAGCCACTAGATGGCAATAAATACCTATCAATAGAGTTGAACATGCAACAAGCTGTGAAGCTGTGTATAACTCCACTACAAAATAAATTCCTCTGTATCATATTGATGGTGTCATTTATTTTCTTCATTTTCATTTATTTTTTCTTTGTTTTTCTTTTTCTTCTTTTTATTTTCAAATAAAGCCTGATTCTGATTAATGAAGTTCAACAGCTGTCTTGGAATTAATCAAATTTTAAGAAAACCTTTCTCAGAGCTTTTTGGAATGCATTATTATCTAAATAAATTTGCCATAGTAAATGATACACACAAAGTTAAAGCCCAACCTACATGAAAAAATAAGTGGCAAATAACTGAAAGAAGTAGTAACTGAAAGCCACTTCATTCAGATATTATCTTCTTCCATCCTGACTAATAATTCCTTTTTTTTTTTTTTTTTGATTCAAAATGAATAGTGACTCTCCTCTCCTTTATGTCTGATGAACCTTGTGATATATGATCAGTCTTTGAAAAGAATCCTGATTCTGGCTCTTACAGGCACATTTAATCATTTTGGAGTATGAGGTTTTTAAGGAAAATTCATTTGGTAGTGAAGAAGAACGGGTTAGGTTTTCTCAAGGTCAACAAATATTGAAAGGACAGTCCTTGGACATTTTTCACGCATGGTGTGTGAGAATGTTCCTGTGGATGGTAACAACACAAAGGACAGAGTTCTTTCCTCTGGCACGGTGTCCTGAGAAAAGGCACCATAAAAATATAAGAAATGGTTGCACAAGGCAAAACAGATTTACTACACTGACTATATCACATAGAGAAGTAAGCCAGGGTCTGCTATTTATGGGTAGACTCAGAAATGTTTAACAAACAGAAGAGAAGCAAGTAGCCCTCCACTGCAGCTGTATTTGGTTTTGACATCAGGCAGAGTAGCTATTGGAGGTTCAGAAATAAAGTATTATTCTTATTATTTTTCATAATAGAAGTGATTGTAACTCTTCTTTATTGTAAAATGTTTACATGGTACTGGTTTTCTAAAGAAATATCTCATTCAGCTCATAGAGGACAGGTCTTCCTATAAAAGGAATCCAACGAAAATGTTGATTTTTGCACTGGGGCTTAAGACATATTTTACTGAACATATAAAATGACAACATAATGACAATTCCAGCTTTCTAAGTCTGGAGTAGAAGACAGGCAGATTACTGTCTCTAAAACTGGCTGATTTTATAAACAGCACCATCCCACCCTCAGGAGACACGGCTGATTGTTTGAGTAGTCCCACTGACTGAAAGCGAATCCCCTCTGATTTTTATTCCTGGGGGCTGTGTGGAGAAAGCTCATAGGAACAACTACCTGTCTGTTAAAGAACTTAGCTGAATGACTGGTATTTAGCAGCTTCTCCTGAACCAGCTACAATCAGCAACTTCAGATCACATAAACATCTTGCAAGTTAGCAGCAGCTAGCAGCCAAACAGCAATCAAGTAGAAATGTCAAGTATTCCGAGCACAAAGACTTTTCAAAACATGTTTTCCAGTTGGTTGAAAATAAGAAATGGAAATAAGAGATGCTTTAGCCTGTACCTTTTGAAGATCCATACAGTAGATCTATTGTTCCCTTCATACCTTTTTAATGGGCTAGTACCAAATTACATCAAAGAGACTGCCTTTATTCCTGCAGCCAGTTCACAGTGCACTTGGATCCCAGAGCTTTACAGGGATGGCAGAAATAAATTATGGAGGATTCCTAGACTTTCCTCACCCTCTCAACAGATCTGTGCCCCAACGTGTCACCTGTTTGTCCTCTATATTGCAGCTTTCTTTAAGAATTTTTTTCTTGCTTATAATAACTGATTTCCTTACTGGCATTCAAACTCTTACATTTGAAGAGTGGATTGGGATATTTTATAAAGGAGTCTGAAATGTGTGGTATTCTGAAAACAAAATGAAAGTATGTGCAAAGATTTGGCACCTGCATTTGGGCTGCAATCCTTAAGTAAGGAAATAAGCTTTATTTTAGGATATTTCTGTTTGAAATCGGAAACATTACTTAGTGATACAAGAACTCCTTTCACCATCCAGCCCTCTCATGGAATTTCAGCAGGGGTAGCTGCAGATCCTTGTCCCTGGGCCTTTATTAATTTATATATCCCAATCTTTTGGAGTATTTTCAAAGCAGCAAAGCTTTATAAAAGTGTATTATAGCTTTCATATTAAGTAAATTAAATTCATTTTCTGTTTCCTTTATTCAGACGGAAGTACCACGCACTTTTGATCATAGAAAAAAATAGTCTGTTTCCAAGGTAGATTTTTAAAATGATTTCTATTGCTATTGTGAGATTCTTGGGGTGGAAGGGATGGATAGGACAGGTCTGTCTTTTTTCCCGTCCCTTAATCTATTAATGAGACACTTGGGCACACAGTCAATATTGCCTTGAGACATTTGAGGACTTGAAGCCAGCTGCTTTTGGGCTGGATCAATATCAAAGGCAAATCTGGAGCAAGATGTACTCGGAGGGCTGAAGGAGACTATAACAGAGAAAGAACCTAATCTAGAGAAACGATCCTGCAGAATTGCCGAACTTGCTTTCAATTAGTCATGTTGAACCGCTTAAGCATATTTTTTCCTCCCTTTACATACTTCCCTTTTTTTTTTTTGCCTGTCAACAGGACAGTGTAGCCAAATTAAATAGAAATTACCATACTTATTAAATGGCAATTAGGATTTGTTTGTTGCATTGCATTTCTTTCAAATTAATTTACTATTGCTATATTGGTGAACAGTTACAGCATTTGATATGGTTGAATGTGCACATTAATATAATTTAAAGAGCATAATGATTACCCATTTTATTTCTTCTTTATTGTAATGCTGAATTAATTTATGCCAGTTATAGTTGATTATTATGCTTATTAACATCAGTAAGTACTCTTTAACAATCAGTTGAGATCTAACACTAACTGCCTTGTTAAATCTAAATTAAATGCTGGAGACCAGCAGCTCGCTCTGTTACCCTATCCAGTTTCACTGTAGTTTTCTTCCTTCTACCTAGTAACCACGGAAGCTGGATTAACTGCAGCAATTATATGCCTCATTAGCAATAAACAATAGCAGCTAGCCGCTGGTGGCTATTGTGCCACAGGTGCACTTATCCAGTACAGCTGTCTCAGCAGACAGGGGGATATGTATGGGGAAACCTTCTCTCTGGAGTGGCTAATCTCATCAGCAAAGGGAAGGTGTTTCAGCCTGCTACGGGCAAGGCAGGAGGAACAGCGTTGACATGCTCCACAAAGCTGCACAACAAGGCACAGTAAAACCACGTCTGCTGCAGCCAGGAGACACTTTTTTTTTTTTTTTTTTTAATCTTTTGTAAGTAATTTTGTAAGATCTTTTGTAAGTAATTTGCAATAGGGTTAATGTAAACAATGTAGAAATTGTATTTTTTATGTTTGTGATGTTTGCATATGTTGCAAAGCTTCATGTAAATAGGTGTACTTCCCTGTGCACCAGGTCAAGTTTTCTGCTGATTCAATGCAAGTCTTTTTTGTTTGATTCTTTCGGTTTTTGTTTGTTTGCTTGCTTGTTTCAGAAAAGTCAGGGGCAGTACCATGCTTTTAAAAACATCCCTGATGTTGCAAAAGTTGACATCATCTCCACTTTGGGACAAGCTAGACTTGCATTCTAGTCACTAGTCCCTATCTTTGTTTTCTTTTGTTTTCCTCAGTGCGTACTTGCTGTAAAATAAATATAAAGTCTGAGATTAACTGAAGCAGAGAATGGGCTTAGGTGCTGAATGGGAAGGAAAACAAATATTAAACATGTTATTTTAGACAGACTGTGCTTTGAAATAATAGATGCAGGCCCTTTCTGAGCCTGATTCTGCTAAATAAGCCTGTAAATTAACACCCTCATTTCTGTTATTTTACTAAGAGGAAAAACTGCAGATCTTTATGCCAAGGAATAAACACCAGTGCAATGTATTAAAAATAAGAGTAGTTTTTTTACTACAGCTGTCCTGTCTAGGATCACATCGCCTGGGATCTCTGGGGAATGAGTCTGGATACTCCTTCCCACTTCAACCTGAAATCCAATAACTCCATGAAAAGTATTGCCAGAGTAGGGGGAAAAGTATGTAAAAAGCAGCTGCAGGAGAGGAATCACCAACTCTAACACAGAGCACAAAAGGAGAGAGTCTAATATCCAACCACTCTAATCTCAAGTAAAAAGGAATTGCTTTATAAATTACTGTCAACCCCCTAAAGTAATAATGTCTGCAATATAATTAAGTTTGACATAAGTGGGCAGCATATGCCAAAAATAATCACGCTGCTAGACTGTGGAAAAGGGAATGGCCTAAAAGGCCCAAAAAAGTTTTAGTTATTAACTGTAAGTAAAGGGTATCGGTATTCCTGGATTCAGCATGGACGCAATTTCTGTGCAGGATAAGACAACCACAGAGAGTATAACCTTTCAAGGAGAAGGGTGTGAAAG
Source organism: Nothocercus julius (assembly GCA_013398735.1). Classification (NCBI taxonomy): domain Eukaryota; kingdom Metazoa; phylum Chordata; class Aves; order Tinamiformes; family Tinamidae; genus Nothocercus; species Nothocercus julius. The sequence goes on along the minus strand of VZSV01000002.1, from coordinate 7,945,868 downwards.
GACTCACTATTGTTTAATAGAAATGGTGTGGGGGATATTTGAGCTATAGGCCACAAATGCTTCAAAAGCTGGAAATGCAGTTCAGTAAAGGCAGTTAGATCCCAGGAAAAAAAAAAAAAAAAAAAGTGTAGCATTAAAAAAAAAAATCAGGACATCAAAAAAAAGTCATGGCTAATAAATACAGAAGCTCAGTTTGATGAATTCCTTGAGCCAAATGCAGGAAACTTATATTGGAAGAAGATGGAATTCTAAAAAATTGTATAATAAGGGGAACAATGAGGGAAGATGGGAGAGAAGTTTATGGAAAATAAAGTAACTTCCTGTTTTCATGTCAGGGTCCTGTGGATTTTTTTTTCCTTTTTCTTTCTATATTTATAGCCCATAAAGATGGTCAAGCGACAAAACCCCTGTTTTCTGAATTTTATTACTAAGAAGTCATGGAAGGTTTGAGACTTAAAATTTGGATGCGCCAGTGCCTGCTACTATTAGTACAGAGGAGCCCTTTCACTCAGCGTGCTGCTTCCAGACTCAGACCTGTCAAAGCTGGCAGGTCCACAAGCAGTGGGTTTTATGTGCCTCATTTTGGACCTATCGTACACACGCAGTGGAGCTGGGCGTACGTGACAAGTCTGATGTATCGCAGACAAGTCTGGACTGTGCGAAGCAGAACAGCTTTCTCCTTGGTGTGCTGTAGAGCTGCTCCTTACAGACACCATGGTCATTTGTCTGGGATTTTTGAACATCTGGTAGCCAGGGCTGCTAGCCATCCCCAAATCTCGCAGTCTACCACCCAGACCCAGAGAGTTGGCAAGTCTGAAACATTTTTTTCTTCTGTAAGTGAGAGGTTTTTTTCTCACAGTTGTTTTAAAATGCAACCCTCACTGCTGGCCTCCGAACATCTGCTTTCAGCTGGAGCAGAGGGGACACCAGCTTGCTTATTGGGCATATAATTGACGTATATATTTTCCTTGGAGGGAGTATATCTAACTTGCATATTTAAAGGCATCATATTCACAGATTTCTTCATTCTCCAGTGTTTGTCCAGGGTTCTAAATGGACCTCCTCCGAGTCCACCATTCCCACAGGTTCAATGTCCATCCTGTGACAAGCTGCCCAGATTTCATTTTTATCTGTTTAAATCCTGATGAATATCATACATTTTCTGATTATTTTTGTGGCTTAGATGTTTCAATGAGCAGCAGCATCTTGTGTGATGGACCACTGTGGATGTATCTTGCCTTGCTGATTCCTTTACATTGCCAAATCCACTTATTGCCAAATTCCTTTACATTGCCAAATCCCGTAAACCCACTTAGTGGTCATATCTTCATCAAATTCAAACTGGTACCAGTCCACTAAACCAAGCTTTTTCTTATCAAAAGTGTGTCGGCCTTCTCCTCTTGCCCTTTTGTTTTCGTTTCTTGCATTATCCCAGCAGTAACTTCTGACCTGAGAGGAGGCTATCAGTTTGTTAAGCCTAAGATAAATGAATAATTGTCACTTTTCAGAAAGTTTGGATCCATGCTCAGGCAGCCAAATCCTGTGAAAGTCTTAGCATCCAGTGGTGTCAGCTACCTGTTTCTAAGACATGCTAGTCCCTTTTTAGATTCAGAAGCAGCGGGTGAAATGCCCAGCATCCTGTGAAGGATCAGCAGGGGGGCACAGGAGGGAAATATTTGCCACCTCAAGATATAAGCCCATTGCACTGTTATTTATGTCCTCATATTAAGCCAAGGCTGCAAGTACATTTTTCCACAGAGAAAACACATCTTTTCGTACTCCTTTGTGGGGCGGTTCAGTGCTGTCTCCACACCCGCTTGCAGGCCCACTGCACCTCCAGGGGCAATGGAGAAAAGAGCAGCGTGCAGAGCCTCGCTGCGGCGTGCTGCGCGCTCCGCACGCTCCCGCGCCGCGTGCCCTGCAACCCCCGAATGGCAGCTGCCGGCAAACTTTGGAGACAGCCAGGGAAGGAGAATGAGAGAAACATGTTCAGAAAGAGTTTCATTTAGTGTGTCATAAATAAAAGCAGCACTTGAAATTGCTTTGGGCATGAGGCTGGGGGGTGGGGGAGGGCACTGTGTTTTGCAAACAATGGAAGCTTCATCTCCGGCTTTCTCCCTCCCTCCGTGTAGCAGTTCCGTATATTTCAATGCTAAGCTGTTTAAATTGCTCCTGGTGTGACTTTATTTACATATTATAATGTGAAGTAATGAAGGGAAAGGGATGTTATGCAAAGCAATTGCCTCTCGTCCCCCTCTCCTGAGTGCAAGGGCCAAGCACATTTCCTGCCATCTGTTTAACTCCATCTCCTGATGCTGATAATGAACCTGGCAGCGCTGGGCAGATGGAGATAACTGGCAGGCATCGTTGTTTACTTGTAACGGCAGCCCTAATTTGTTAGACTTGCCAGGCAAGTCCCCAGTGGTCAGATATTTCACAGTGATGGAAGGTTATTAAAAGAGCTCAGGTGAAGAAAGTTCTTCCCAGCATATGGGTCTGAGCAGAGGGCTCCATGTTGCTGCTCCGTCAGGGCAGCGGCAGAGCCTGCTGGGGACATTAGCACTGCTGGGGCCAGGCTTGGTGACCCGGTCTGCAGAGGCCTCACTCAGTCCCGCACAGACTGCGCTTCGTGATCTGCAACTCCATCTGCCACCTGTGACACCCATCTCTACTTCAGACCTTGCTAAAGAAGAAGAGAAATGTGATTCAGCTTCTGTGCACTTGCTAAAAGGACATTTGCCTGGTAAAAGGCACACAAGAAGGTATCCCAGTGAAAGAGCCCTTATCAAAAATCAAAAGTGTAACTGAAGATATCATGAATCGTATAAGAACACTTTTGAGGAGGACTTTTAAAAAAAAAAAAAAAACTGTCCACTGTTTCTTCTGCATTCATATACTTTCTTCCACACTGGTAAGAAATGGGAAAAGAGAAACTGAGAGCAATAAATATTTGCTATGTCTGCATTAAGTCCTTTAATAACCAAAACAGAAAGACAGAAATAAAGAAATGTGAATCTTAGACTCACCTAATGAACTGACCTATAGGAACAATTCTTTTTTTATTTCCAAATTATTTTCCCCTCTTTAAAACTTGTCAACTGTATTGCACTTGGGTGCCAACTTCTGACAGTCTCACGAAGTCTGAGGTAGACTACAGACCAAAAGAAAAAGAAGACAGGAAACTTTTGCATAAATAATTCTAGTTTCCTAGAAATGTCTGACTAATCTGTTTTCTCAGCCAATTGACCATTCTAAAATTATATTTTAATGTGTCTTTTACAAAATGCTCATATTCTTTAGAAGTGAAGGCCAAATGCACACAGAGGTGCCTTCAGATTTTTCTTTTTTAAAACTTATATTTAACTACACAGACTGTGTAGATGCACATTTACTCATCTGCCAATACAGTTGGCCTTCCATGTGCTGAACTGTGGCCTGTATTCTGCAGGAAGGGTTTTTTATTATTATTTTTTAATTTATTTTTATTTTTGTCTTTTTTCCTCAAAGGCTTGCTTGAAAGAACGAGCACTGGACAAGAAGTTGCAGCATTGACTGTAACAAAACATAAGTATTTCAAGGGATGCATTATTCTGAAAATATAAATATATCCATCACCCATGTTTTTCTCTCTACAGTTCAGAATTCAGCAAACGCAAAAATCTGCTTAAGAGGTAGCTCTTTCCTTTTCATCCTTCTTTTTTTCCTTAGGTTCTCACATTGATCCCGCAATGCCACATTGTATGTGCAATGCCAACATCCTTCATCCAGGAAGAACTTGGTCAACTTTTTGTAATTGCGGACAGAACAAAGCAGTATACGTTGAATTACGACTGTCCCAAAACAGTCTCCCCTGCCTCCAGTAACATACATGATTGCTTTATTTTTTTTCTTGAAAGCAAGTCTTTGTATTTTGTGGGTTATCTAAATGCTTTAAAGAAAGCATTGGATCTGAAGGCTAGTATTCAATAAAAATACAGCTGAAAATCCAAGAATTTGATCCTGCTGACAGCTTTTTTAAGAAGTATTTGCGGGAAATGGAGCTTCATGTTTCTTACCTTTATAACAGATACATTCGTCAATATAACACTTTTAAAATACATGACAAAATCTTTGCTACCTATTCCCATAATTCCCTGTAAAACACAAGAATCACCCCTGCTCCTTACCTCCCCTGCCTGTCTGCTTCAATTCATGCATGAACTTTCAGCTGTCAGCACGTATTAATAGCTTAGATTCCAGAAAGTAATGCAGACTAACGGAGAAGTATTATACAGATTTTAAACTTTCTTTGTCCTGATATTTTGGCAAATGAGTTATTATTTTTGAGAAATAAGCTGACGTCACAGCAAATTCATGCCTATTGCCATAACAAATAAAAGAGGAGTTTCTATTTAGAAAAAAGCTAAGCAAACTGAAACACAGTTTTTCTACTCTGCTCAACCAATTTTTGAGGAAAATCAAAGCAACTTTCTCCCCCAAATTAAGTTCTTAAACTGTAAGAAATTGCTACAATTCATTTCTATTGTTTTGTTTGTTTGTTTATTTATTTTTAGAAGGAATTTAAGTTATGAAGGTTAGTGTTTTGGCATGCCAGTAGCCACATGTTTGCCTAACACCTGCTCTTTGCACCCTGCCGTTGGTTTTGTCTGAATAACATATAGGGGAACTATTCCTTGTTGACACTCCTCACTACTCAGGCTGGGGTTGTGGGCAGGTAAAAGGATAGAGACCCAACTCTGCTATTAACTTCTTCCCATTTAATGCAAGGGGCATCATGGTGCAAGGGAGCTAAACTGCAAGCTTCTTGTTAGCATCTTACCATGGAAATCAATCTCTGTGCATCCATCTCACAGAAATACTGATCTGGCAGGGCTCTTTCCATGTGCTGAACTACAGCACATTTTGGTCAGCACTTAGGAGCAGCTAATCATTGTGTAAATGGGTGCCTCTTTCCTGTAGGCAAGGAATTTTGAGTTTCTTATCCCATGCAATAAGCTACATCAGAAGAAGACATAGTATCTATGCTATTTTATTAAAGAATCATTACTTTAAAGCTAAATTCTCTGTGAATTTTAAGTTTGCATTACAATAAAATATCCTACGACTTTAAATATCCATGGGTTGCAATGGTGAGTGAATAAAAGCTTTTTAGTAGCAAATCCAGGGGGAAAAAAATATATATATATATATATATATATATATATATATATATATATATATATATATATATATATATATATAAACTTGGCATTAAGTTGTATGACTAAGTGCCTTCAAGTTACACAAGTTTTTCCGCTATGTTACTTTATAAGTCAGTCAGAGGACATTACACCTTCGGGTGTTATTTCAAGATCAAGGATCTTTCAACAGTAAACACAGAGCCAGATGTTACAACAACACATTCTGAAAAAAATAATATAGACAGTTTTGAAGAATATGGAAAATCTCTATTAAATCTTTAGAACAAAACAAGCAGAAGAAAAACGTATCTATTGCTGAAGGTTTTCCCAAATGCAAGAATTGCAAATATAGAACAACCATACTGCATTCCTTTATATGTAATGGGGTGAACACTGATTACGATAACCCAATTTTGCCATTAATATTGGATAGAAATATTGTTATTTGATTTCATTTTCCTTATTAGCTATTTTGCCACCTTAAAAAAGTGGCACGTGGCATATGGGCAAGAATCCGGTTCTAAGCCATGTCATTGATGAATGGGACTAACAGAAGTTACACACAGACTAAATGGTATCCAGTCCTGGAATATACATAATTTCACTTGCTTACTTCTCTTTTACCTGCTGGAAATGTGAACAGGAATAAAAAGATATGGCTAGTCAGTAACAGTTATTTCCTTATGAGTGAACTTTCATGGGCTTGATGCAGTTAGAATTGTTGGTTTACAGTCTCTGTCTGAAAAGGTGTTTAGAAATATCAGGCAAAAGAAGGTGTCTGCAAAAATTAACATATGTTCAAATACAGTGGGAAAAATCCAGCAGAAAATTTATGAACACTTTGCAATCATTACTTAAGCCAGAGTTGTCTAGAGGAAACAGCCTGTCATTCAAGGTAAAGTACATTATGAGTGACTTCATTAATTTTGTTGTAGTTTAGTCAGATTTATTCTCCTAGCTCTATGTGTGGAAAAGTAACAGCTTTTTCTTTAGGAGCAAAATTTTTTCTTCCTTTCTAATTCTGATTTTGAAACAGCTCTGTTAAACTTCATATATCTTGACAATTTTTTTATAGATATACATATCAAAAATTATAAGCAAACATTCCGGACACTAAATCAACAATGGGAAGGTTATTTTCTTTGTGACAAGCAGAGGTGAGTAGATGATGTTGGCTTCCACAGTTCATATAAATCACTCTTATGTAACTCAACACATTAAACTAACACAGTGAAACTAGACTATTAAACAGTAAATGCAAATAGATTGTCAAGGCCTGTGAGTGAACTCAGTAAATTAGGTAAGGTGTTTATAAAATAAAATAGCCTAATAAATATTCATTTACAAATTTCTAGCAGTATTCATTTTTTGGTATTACTATAATATATTCTGGTCCAGAAACAAAGAAAAGTTTCATTCAGTAGGGAAAAACTATATTCACAAACTGAAAGTCATACAGCATTTCATACTTGTGATGAGTAAGTTGAGGTGTACAAAATGTCACTTAGAATACTGTATTAACAAACTTCAGTGTAATGTAATTCTATTCAAATTCCTATTGTATACACCTTGAGCATGAGTATTCACTTCGAATAGGTAATTGGGATGTGTACATCACTGCATAAAAAAAAAAAAAAAAGCCAGTATCTCCATGAATTGTGTGGTTTTCTAAACAGCAAAAAAGTGCCTAGCAGTTCTTATTAGGATCCATAAACATTTATCTACAAGCCTGCTTACTTAAGAAAATACCTCTTTCCAAAAATATTATAAATATTACTATTTAAATTTCTGTCATTTCTTTTTCCTTGTTTTTGAACTTTTCAGGGATATGAATAACTGAATTAAAATCTTATCTGAATATACATCCTCTAATAGCTTTCTTATTAAGTACCAACCTGAATCTTCTTTTCCTAAGTATTCTCAAGCATCAATCAACTGTTCTGTAGGAACTTTCTCACTGCTACATACATTGAAAAGGAAAGCAATATATTCTCAGTCATCATAGGAAAACCCAAAGGAAAAAAATAATCCTAGGTGGTAACTATGAGAGTTCATGAAAATACGAGAGCAGAGGTAAGGAAAGAGAGAAAAACAAGTGCTACTTGGATAAATCCAAGATGGCCAATCTAGACGTCTAGAAGAATATTAGCATCTCTCTCAGAATTTGTTGGAAGTTGGGATACCTACCCATTCATTGTGGTATTATTATACATTCCTGGAAAGATGTACTAATATTTCCTTAGCAGATGGATCTTTTCATAAAAGAATTGTGAGGAAGCTATGTATCTTAATTCACCTCTATCTACAGTTGATGGTAAGATCACCACAGTACCAACACATGAGATAGGCTCAGAATTTAACCCATGTGACTGATGAACTTAGTATACTAAGTTCTTAGTATACTATACATATTTAGTATAATTTGTGATAATGCATGAACACAAACACAATATGGTATTTGTATCCCAAGTCTGATAAATATCTCACCATTCTTTTGCGGGATAATATTTTTGTCTCTTTCCTTACAGCTCAGTACGGCTGTGAACCAGAAGATGTATTTTTCTTTTCACCTTTTCCTGGATAAGCTAGTCCAAAAGTCTGTCAATGCACACATGAGATGATCCAAGGTTAAGTTTCCAGCTTTGATTTTGGTATTCATTCTTTATTTTCCAGTTACATATCCCAGTGACATATTTGGTAGGGTTGTTTTCCAACACAGTACAGTCAGTGCTGGCAATGGAATATGAAAAATGACTGTAACTGTGCCAAACAGGCTCAGATAAATTATTCTTTAAAGAAGTAGGTTGAATCTAAGGCAAGTTTCTTGAAAATGCAGCTTCATTACTCAAGCCTGAAGCTACCTGAAGGTAATCCCAAGAGCTCCTCATCTGAAAAACAGAAATCTTCTTTGCAACTAGAATTTAATGAAATCCGCTAAATTTAGGATACTCTTATAAATGTACAGCTCTAGGGTAGAATTATTCTCACTCCATTTTAGCTGTCTAAAATAGGGTACTCCAGTTTTCCCATTTCCTCTGTAATGAATGGAGAGAAATTCCTCCCAGAAGATAATTGATCCTGTCTGTTTTAGTCATGTGTCTATAAAGAGGGACCATTCAACCTTTGGTGATGTTTGTAGCTCTCCAAAGATTATACCATGGGTTGGACATTTTAATTACTGAAGTTAGGGCATACCAATCACTCCAAGCTCCCATTCCAAAACATCATTTGCCACTTACATGGGAACTACCTTACCTTCCCCTGACTTAAAACACATCTTTTCTCTTTCCTTTAGTTTTCACTAGAGAATCGTTCAGAGGGTAATATCCTGTTGTCAAAACATAGTGAAATTCCTGCAGACTTTAGAGGAAAGAGAGGACAATCAGCCTTAGGGAAAGGCACTTAAGAGACATAGAGAAAATTCTGATTCTGCTGCACTGACTGTTACTTGTGCACAATGCCTGTGAGAAGACTAAGTACAAAGCTGAGTTTTTGAAAGCTTGCATGACATTAATGTCAATGGAAGGTTTGGGGAATCGATTCAGACCCACAGTGGACGATATAGGTAATGACAGCTCAGCTACACTGGAGGCTTGGGAAAGTCCATTATTGAGAGATAACATGAATATTATAATGTTGATTATCAGCATCATAAAATGGAAAGAGTACTGCAATTTCCTCTGGCAGCATGGTTAGCCTAGGAGGAGTAATCTCAAAGGAACAGTATGACCATATGCATGAAGAGGTGGCTGTCAAGCTTATACTGCTTTGTCTTCAACCTGGCAGCATGCCAGCCCTCGGGCAGGCAGGAGGAAGATACATGTGGAAAGAGGTAGTCAAATTGCTTCCCTATGGCTGCTTTATAAACATACATATGTTAAACACATTTATTAGACCAGTCATCAGCAGCAAGTGCAAGGGCCCTCCGTCTCCCCCACGAGGGACAGTTGTTGCTTACATAGGAGTGAGAAGTTGGAAGCTGGCCCAGAAATCTGGAAAGCATATTATGCCAGATTCCCCACGGAGGCTCGCTTTGCTGCCAGCATATCTTGCTCTGGGGTTTCGACACGCCATCAATCTGGAGCCTGGCAGCCACCATTCCCCCGCTCACCTCGCCTCATGCAGCGAGCAGACGCAGTGCAACTATTTGTCTCAGGTTGCAGCCCGGCCGCGTGAGGAGGGGGACGGGGGAGCCTGAGGAGCACAAGCTGCCGGCGCAACCACCAGCTCCGACATGCAGCGAGAGCAAGCTGCTCCTTGCTGCAGCACGGCCATTTGAAGGACCTGCTCGGACCTCGGGGTCCGGTCACAGGCCTAGATGTTACCGTTTCCACAGCACCATGGCCTGGATAGAGGAGGGGGAGGAGGCACCTCACCAGAGCTTTCAGCCAAAGGGATGTCATCTACTTTTTCGGTGTGAGCTATACTGTTATTTTGAAGACTCCAGGGAATTTTGTACATATTAATTAAATCTCAAATATCTTCTACTTGAGAGTGCAGCTGTTATCCAGTGAGTGCAGTACTCCCTCCCTCCATTTCCTGCAGGCCCTGAGAAACAGGGAGGGAATGTCAGCAATCGGCGGTACACGGAGCAGCGGAGTAGCTGCCCTCAGCACATTCCCAGCCCATCAGCCCTGCTCACGTGCTCAGAGGAGGTCAGGTTGCCGTACTCATCCTTGCTTCCTGCTGAACTGTATTTCCATGACATAATTCCATTTACACAGAAAGGACTCTAAAGTAACCAAGAGGGAAATCCTAAAAGTTCTGATTTTTGTCCTTTTCTTCAGCAGCAGCTGGTTACACTCTCAGATTTAGTTATGTTGACTCCTGATTGACTCTCATGACTTGAAAGCCTTTGGCAGTTTAATTACTAGCTCCATGTAGGCTGGCTCCACTGTTCCAGTTATTAGTGCTGTTGCAAATTCCTGCTTTGGGATTAGTCCTGCCCATTGTAATATTAACATGTAAATCGATTTTTTTATTATTATTATTTTTGTAGCTTAAGGCAAGTTATTGCTGTTGTTCCTGCAATAAACCTGCGCTGTTTTTCAGTTTATACCACAGACTGTCTGTGGAATAGACCTAAATTTGTACTTCCAGTTAATCTTAAATAAAGGCAAGAGCAGGAAGTGCTCCATTTTAGTGCAAGCCCAGCTCCTTTTAAACAAAACACAAAATACTTTCAAAGTTTTGCAGACAGCTCAGGCTTTCACACTTCTGGTTTCACACTAAGAACTGGAGGATGAAACTGGAGGCAAACTTATGCTGGCAGCTTATGGCACAGCAACACGCAGAGATCGCCCATTGCCCAAGACAGATGGGTGTGAGGTAGCTCCAGCTTGGAGTCCATCCAGTTGCGTTAGCTCATGCTGTGGTTGAGCTAATTAGTTCTACTAAAAGTTTGAGTCTGACAGTGCCCAGCTGCGGAGGCATGGCTTGAGAAAGGTGAGTCCGACTCAAATCTGAAAGCTTAAAAAGACATTTCATAAAATGCAAACCTGTGGGTCAGATCAGTAGTGGGTCACATTGATCTAGACCTGAAGTCTGCTGGAATGTAGAGATTGTTCCTCAAAAAGAATCTGGCCCTGTCTTTCTGAAAGAGAAATGGGTAGAAGAAAATTAGGAATTCCTAATATGTGACTGTCTGAAGGTATATAAAAAGGCTTTTTGCAAATTTTGTTGATAAATCTCACTAGTCAATAATCTCATTTGGATAACTGTGTGGTCTGTATCCATAGGTTGTGTCTGAAATTCAAAAACGGTTTCATTTTATAACATATGCTGGGCAGAAATCATCCCATGTAACATATAGCATATAGGAAAATAACAGCTTTTCATGACAATTATGTGTTAAAATCAAGCATTTCTCCACCTCCCACAACTTTCCTTTTATTTTGTAATGGATAGGAAGTTTGTTAGCTCTATTTACTAATTAAAGAAATAAGCAACACAAATAATAAAACAGTCCCCGTTGCACAGTTGCAAGTGTGTATAGATACTTGTTTTGCCTATTTTCACTCATAAAAGAGTGACCAAAAATAAAATTTTGAAAATGTAGAATCAGGAAGACCATTTAATTAATTAATTTATTTATTTTAAACATGTAACATGTACATTCACCTATGCAGCTATAGATAGCAGGGTTGGAAAAAAAGAAGGCTCTAAGTAAAAATTGACTCTATTTTCTGTATTTGTATCTGAATATTGCATCTGAACTATATAAGTTTTTTTTTTTTTGGTAGCTTATAAGTTTCATGTATTAGCTACAAGTGTGTAGTTTGAATATTTGATTTTATTTTTAGGAAAGTCACATAAATATATAAGCACATAGTCATATAAAAACATCTTAAGAAATATAAAATCCAGAAAATCCTTTAGAAAATAGTAATATAGTCTTGGCAATATTTGTAAGTCTTAAAATGCAGGTCATTCTTTGCATTTGCTAAGAAAAACCTTGAATTAGAAATGAAAAGTTTATAAGGGAACTGGATCACAAAATTGGAAGGGACTAGGTGCATTCTTTTAAAATTATTCCTTATTGAGAACCTTGCATGAGTTTCTTGCAGTAATGAGATATGTGGGAATTTCAGGGTCCAGTTGCACTTATATATCTTCTAGATAAAAAGTATAAAATTTGAAGGAAATTTTAAAAATCACAAGATAAAAAAAAGGCTTCTGCAAAGGCTGAATTTTATTTCAGAATTAACATAAGAGAGGAGCAAAAACACTCTGGTTTTTGTTTTTATTTATTAATATGCAGCCATAATGAGTACTTGGTTAATTTTTTGTTTGTTTGTTTTTATCTATTCTTATGCAGGAATAATGAGTACTTGGTTAGAGAAATTTTATCTTCTAATTCAAATATAGAGGTAAAAATTCATCATTCTAAACAAAACAGTTGTTATAAAAGAAGTAAATGCCCTTGAAATGTTCAATACCTACATATTATCATAGAGTGGATTATTTTGTTCTTTGAAGACTGCAGGAAGTAGTGAAGGTCTTTTAAAGGTGCAAGACTAGGGCCTTCATTGATGTGAATCCTTGTAATTTCACTGGCTTCAGGTAAACTATGCTAATTTATGCTAGGAAATGATGGTTTTTATGATACTTCAAACAATTTCTATGACACAAATTCTAGAAAAGTCAGTAGGTTCTCTTGGTCCTTGAAAGAGTTTTGCTCTAAACCTCAAAATTACTTTCTCTCAGCAAGGCTCACAAAAAGAAAAAATGCATTTGGTGTAAGCTTTATGACACCTATTCCAAAAAATAAGAATATTAAAAGAAAAGCTTAATTATTTATGATATAATGCTGGCATGTTATATTTCACAGCTTATAAAAACTCTTGTTATGCTGTTAATTATAAACAGCTCTACAGCTGATTTCATTGTTATACCTGTTTCATGCCAAATGAAAAGTATTTTAATTTTTTTTTCTTTGCTATTTTCAGTCAATATAATATTCCTAGAATTGGTAGAGAAAGCATCTGCGAGGAAGTCTTATGAGAGTGGTTCCTCAAACATTTTCCAAAATATCGGTCTCCAAATAGGAGGCGCTTCCAAATATTAAATGAATATTTGCTGGTTCTCTGTGTATGTTCTTTGAATGGCTTAGTTCTTCCTTTGTACCTTCCACTACCAATTTCCTAGGACCTGTTTATGGACCCTTCTTTCTGCCATACACTTTCTCAAATTGTCTTATACACAAATTCAGTTTCCAACTTTGCTGATAATTTTATACATCTCTCCTTCATATGTCCTTTGTTCAGTATAAAGTTTCAAACTCTCTCTGAGATGTTTATATAGATGTTTATCTGTCAGCTCAGGCAAGACAGGGCTACCATGTTCCTTCTCACTCCTCGCTCTTACTTATTTCTGCTTTAAACAAGAGAGAACAATGTTGCCTGTCACTGTAGTCTCTAGTGGGATAGGAAACATCTTCTTAAGTGTATTTTTTTTAGGCTATGCTTAATTCTCAAATATTTGTTTCCTCATAACTTCTTCAAAGATTAAACATTTCATGTCATTCTTCACAACTAAAATCTTCACCCAATCTTTCCCTGTTTCTCTTCTCAATTTCCTCTGATATTCAAACATGGATTTTTCCACCACATACCAATCTGGGATACTTCTGCAAAGATTATATTCCTCATGTGTTGCTTTGATCCTGTCACTCATTCTTTTTTACATCTACTGATTTCCTAGTCTGTATTGCGTTAGCCATGAACCACTTGTCCTTGGATTCCCCCCAGAAATGTCAGTAACATGGATATATTTTTCAGCCCATAACCACAAAAGGCATTAGTCTGGATTTGCAGCTTTGTGACCTGAACTTCTGCAAAATCTTTTGGCCTACCTAATCATTTTTGTTCTTTGAGTGAACACTCCCGTTGATTTACATAGAGGTTGTGTAAGCATCACTCAGGTCAGAAGCTGACAGACAGGTTTTTACTTTGCATGGTTGCAACTTTCATTCATTCATTCCCTTCATTCTGAAATTTCTTCTTTTTGTGTCTCGAAAAGAAGGAGAAAAAAGCCACATATCTTAAATGAGAAAAAAAAAAACATAAAAAATGGGTTTAGATCTAAAGCAGGAATATGAAACTTCATTTGAGAATGGGTTCGTTCGGCCAGTTCCAAATACAACAGCATACATTCGAATAGGTTTATTAAAATACAGGTTTACTAAAATATTTAAAGTATGTACAGCTATAACTGATTATGTAACATACGTAGCATTTCCTCTCAATTTTTGATTATATATACTTGTTTCCACATATAAAAGAGGTAGTCAAAGCTTATATGAAATCATCCTGCATGTTTGTTTTTATGCATAAGTTTAGGCATTTCACAGAAAAACCTACATTTTGGCAATATTTTTGCTTAATTTTCTCTTTGAGCAAAGAAGAAAGGTAAATGCCTGTACACAGTGACTCAAGCACCCTCTGAAATATCTACCTCCTTTCATTGTCAACACAGGGATTTTGAAAGTTTCCATTACGAAGATTCCTAACTTAGAGAAGTATCTACAAATAGATGAATGAACACAGGCATTACCCATGTCGTTGAAACTGCTATCAAACATAATCTTCCTTTTTTTCTTTTTTTTTTTTTTTTTTTTTTTTGATATATAAAGCAGAATGTTTTACAAACAGCCTAAGCAAAATCCAGGTCCCCTCTCTGTAATGTGTTAGACGTCTAAGTTTTCGTCAGAGTAAGTTCAGTGTTGCTGCTTCTCCATCTCACTGTGTTCACTCTGAGTTTGTGGGCAGGCACTTCCCCACATATATACAGCATTTTCTCCCTCCATATAAAGTCACAATATGATTTTTTTCTAGAAATTTTGATTTTACCTAAAGTCCCAGCTGTATTATAGTCCAAGGCTCTCAACTTCCAGCTAACTTCATAATTTACTATTTTATTGTTTGGATGGAGACCTGGTCTAGTCTAGTTAAAAACAGTCTTTCTCTTTTAAAGAATGAATAGAAACTGTTCATATTTAAGAGTCTCCTGGCCCTGACAATTGATTTAACTTCAGTTATGAGATGTGCAGAAAAATGAGGGAATACCTTGAGAAGGTGCCAAAACTGAATATTTTTTCCTGTCACCCACAAAAAAAATATTTTTCTTTTTTTTACATTTCATGCATCTGTACTTATGTATTTTAAATGTCGTCTTTAAAAATACAATCTGAGAGCTTCTTCTCTGAATTTTCTTCAGTATTTATTCCATTAGACTAGGGTTTGAACTGTGACTTCGCATTTGCAGTCATGACTGAAAGTGCTGAATTATCCCAAGAGAAGGGAGTTAGCTTTGCAGTCATGACAAAAAGTACTGAATTATCCCAAGAGAAGAAAGCTTGCTTTTGTCAGAGTTCCAGTCCAATTTTTCAGACACAAGAGGAGATAATCACTCAAATGTGCATGTGTGCTTACTGGAACTGAACCCAAACTCTGAACCTTTTGAGGTTTGCCTGTCTGTAATACAGGTCTTATTAGTTAAAATTGCACATAGCAGCTTGAGAAGGCAATTTTATGTCTTTTGGCTAGGAGTAGCTCAGCTTGCACACACTTCATGGGACTAAGTGGTTACTGAAGTTGCAGGACTCCAAACTTGGTGTGTTTTCTGTTTGTTTTTTTTTGGTTTTTTTTGTTTTTTTTTTTACCATGAGGCACCCAGTTCTTCCAGTACCCAGTTCTTCCAGTAAACACTCTTCTTCCCTTTTTTTAAGATTTGCTGCCTCATATGGCCATGAGCGCTAGACCAGGACTGTGGCTATTATAGGATATGTGTGTTCCAAACAATATAAATCTCCTACATTCTCCTTATGCACTTTACTTTCCTGATAATTAGTCATGTTTAAAGTTCAGTAAAGGCCAATTCTGTCAGGCAGTTTGAGTGCAATAATAATTTCCTGGCAGTTGGTCACTAGCTGGTATATCATTATTAGAGTGATACTTAGACCTCCACAAATGACCAATGGCCAGACTAGAATAGCTTTAGTTTTGGAACTGTAAAAAATAGAAGAAGTGACTTACTGGAGTATGTCTTTGGCAATCTTTGCTAGCAATCTTGCTTTGAAAAAAGGTCTGGACAAGGATGAATGTAATTATTATTACTTGAAATTTTGTAGAGTGTGATAATTTAGCTGCTAACCTAGCAATGGCAGAAAGATTGTCCTGAACTGGATGGGGAACACAGACCCCTTCAGAGTTTGTGATTTACAGAACTAAGACATCAGCTGTGGAGATTTTTATTATTATTACATTAATCCCTAAGGCTGTACAAACACCTAATAACGTCAAGTTCCCACCCTGATGGTAAATACAGTGTAATTCTTCTGCACTTCTAGGTAAGGTATCTAGAGCCAAAAAGTATTTGCTTTGAAAATATTTTCTCTGAGCAATTTTCATCCAGTGGAAAAGAACTCTGGCCCCATCTCTTGGCATGAGACTATCCCATATGTTATCTATTCCTTTCCAGATTTTGGGGCTGATCAAATCTTGCCAACCCTAAAATTATCTCTTAGAACACTAATATATAGGCCCTAAACTGTGTGGCCTATAATATTACTTTAAATGTGGTTCAGTAGATGAGGTTGCCTCGCTTTTGTGACCGCCTAAGTACCACAGTTTGAAAACTAACTTGAATAGTTCTGAGCTGAAGGATTAATTGGCCATCCTAGGTCTTTCAGAGGATAGGGCTGAACACAATATTATAAAATTTCAACTATATACATGATAGGTGATTTAATAAAGCAACACCTGAAGGTTCTTGTAACATTACAGTTTGTGACATGCAGTGCTTTTGCCAAAATATTTGAGCAGATGTTGTGTTTGTATATTTGGGATGATCTGATAGTATAAAACTTCTATGTACAGCTTAGTTTTGGGGTGATAACTTTAAAATAATGTTCCAAGTGACACCTCTATTTTACCAAATATGCACTTTTAATTTTATCTTGGCCTTCCTGAAATCCTTCTAAGTGGGAGAATTTTCTTTGTAAGCATGGGAAACAGTCCAAGTACAGAGGACAATAATCTTTAAGAAATTATAAAATATATGTTCATAGCCTATTTTGTCTGAAATAGTATAAAGTTAATTTAGGAGCTTAAGAATGTTCTGAACCTTTTCTTCTATTTTAATATAGAAGTACAATATTGAAACACTCAAAAACTAATAATAAGACCGAATAAAATCATAAAATGAGTTTGAAAATACATGGGTTAACATATGTAATATGAATTATATTTTGTTTCTTTTTTGAGGAGTCTATTTTTTTCAGCCTTAGAGATATATTTACTTTATATTCACAAACAATTTACACTTCCATGATGTCTAAAACATAATATGTCTTTGTTTAAAAAGGTCAGGAGTGTTCTGAAATTACACAGTTCCAAGAAAGGAACACTTAAGAAAAGTACTATAAATTTATGATGAAACAAGAAGAGTTTGCAGCAATGCATGCAGGTTCAGTTAATAAATCAGCTGAGCACCTCATTGCTTAAAACAACGAAGACATAACTTCCACATAACTCACAAGAAAGTCTAGAACAAAATAGAACTGATACCATGTAAAACTTATTTAATACTGAAAGGCAACCACCAAGATTTCTGTATAGAGAGAGTCAGAAAATGTTCCAATGGAGTGAGTTTTGACCTTTTTCTTCAAATAAATGTAAAGGGAAAATGTTCTTTTAGCAGTATAATTTTCAGTTGAAGACTAAAGTAGTCATTTGGTTTTCAATATTTAAAGAGTAATTTTTTTTTTCAAATTTATGTAAAATCCTTTTTCAATTCAAAAGGAACATTAACTTCTGGGGGAACTGTTCAAGAAGATAAGAATGTACAAAATCCTTGTTCTTGAGCCTGCTTTGAGATATATGTGGGCAGAGTTTCTATTCTATAGTGAAGGAGGCTGGCCTCTATTTTTTAATGTATGCGAATGATAGGGAGAAAGTCACTATAGTGTTTGGCAAGTTTCCCACAGACATGGAAACAACTGAGGCAATGTCTTTTAAGATAATTTTCTGTATGAAACAATAAAATCAAGTTGGTCAGCCGATTTACACTTACTTTTTGTAGCAGCAGTAAACTTCCAAGTTTACAAGTAGTACTACAAACATAGAAACTAAAGACTGGCTTTTTCAGTTTATGTTGTTGCACTGATTAACATGTGGATGATTGCACCCAATGTGTGCAAATGTGCAGCAGCATTATTTGGTGATTTCTGTGATTTCTGTATCTATTAATGCATGGATTTCAGGCTGCTTTAATACTTAGAGAGACTACAGTTTAAACCAGGCAGAGCTCAGTTCAGGTTCTCTGATTGCTTTTACATCTCTCTCGCTGGAAGACCTGGCAGCCTATAAAGCCGAGACAGTTGGTATCACAGGGCAAGCAGAAAATTAGAGGTCTGCAGAAAAGAGCACAGAAGAGAGTGGAAAATGCAGCCCCACAGATGCTCCCACACAGGGGCTGCTGTGACCAGAGGCAGGGCCAGCACTAGGCCAGCTGTGTCCCGCAAGCAGAGGCTGTTGTAGAGCCACGATCTCCCCATCTGCCTTTTTAATTTCTTTCTAGAAAGGAGCAGGGACCAGCGCTGAATTTCCTCCTGCATCTGACAGCTCTGGGCGGCTGCTGGGCCAGCGTAGGCGTCCCGGCCGGGTCCACGTGGTGTCACTCTCGACCTGTCCTTGCCAGGGAAGCGCCTTCCTACTAGGCAG
Organism: Nothocercus julius; assembly: GCA_013398735.1. Taxonomy (NCBI): domain Eukaryota; kingdom Metazoa; phylum Chordata; class Aves; order Tinamiformes; family Tinamidae; genus Nothocercus; species Nothocercus julius. The sequence goes on along the minus strand of VZSV01000002.1, from coordinate 7,927,465 downwards.
CTTATGGCTTGCCTTGGAAACAGGAGTGCAAAAATTGCCACCGTTTTCCAGTGTAAGAAATGAGAAGGATGTAGCACCGAGCAGGATATTTTCAGCCTTCATGCCAATATTCTGTTTGTTTTATTGATGATTCTCAGGCAATAACAGAACAGAGCCTGGCTGAGTCTCTACAGCTATGCCATAGCCTAGACAAATAAACATTCATCTAACTGCTGTTTATTTGGCAGGGTTTGGTGGTATAGTGAGTTAATGCATGCTGCCTCAAATGATAAAGCTGAAAGTGAGGGAGACATGGAATGCAGACCTGACAGCATGCTGGATGTCTCTGTGCCTAAACTAGAGCTTTGGCTTTCCTCACTGCTGTTTAATTCGTACAAAAATATAAAGGCAGACATAAAGATTACATAGACAGATTCTAAATAGATGGATTTAGATGGGCAGAAAGATGGAATCTAAGTTGATTTTATTTTGACAGAGTGGTGACTTTGTGGGGAAAACAAATCACAAATACTGCACCCTTGGTTGACATTGGGCGAGCATCAAAATCCAAGCTACAGGAGTCTAAAATCATAAGGTTTTTAAATATTTTCAAAAATTCCTAATTCCAAAGTGTTTTTGTTCTATCTGCTTTGTGGAAATGATTCTATCACAAGTGTCATTCAACTTCAGGCTTTTATTCAAAAGTTTGTGAGAACAGTAAAAATAGTTTACTGGTTGAATATAATCATGCTTTTAAAGCAGACAGGGTTCTCTAGGACTTATCTCCAAGCACTTAAAGGACCCCCACTTTTCTCAAAGACTCGTGTTATCTTAGACTTAATAACCCTTCTTTCATGCAAGCATCATGCAAGCACATGCAAGCAGTTTAGTGTCTGCCATCCTGAGACTTAGAATATGTGAACAATAGATCATGCCAAATGACTACTGTCTTCTGTATTGATGACTGGTAAAGCATTTTATGACTGAAAACTTAAGCTTTTAATGAACATCATGGACCTTCAGGCATCTCCACTGAAATTCTTGTTGTCAATGTCATCCCAGCTCAAGACACACATACATGACACTGGCATAATTCATATGTACTGTCCTTTCAGGTCCAAAGTATGAATCAGCATCAGTGAAGAATACTACAATATCCTGCTCTTTGTTACAACTGTATCTCATAAGACGTACTAGGATAATTTCACTCTAAATGTTATAACCAGTGCGTCTTTGTATCTTAAGCCTAAGGGATATTCAGTGTTGACACACTGCGCATAGCTTCTTTGAGTTTCCTTATCAGAAATAGTTGTCCTATGCTACAAAAAAAGAAAAAAAAACCTCAACCTTATCTCTATTGCTGACTCTAGAGTTGTCTGACTTTACTGTGTTTACTATGTTCAAAATATTTAATATTTCTTTCTTAACTGGGCCTTCTTATTTCTCCTCAAGATGCTATCCCTTTGTTTCCATATACTTCCATTACTCTACCACATCTGCTAGCTGTGTCCACCTTGGGATCATTTTTTTTCTACAAATCTATATTAGAAGTTTTGCATTTCATTTTTCTATTGAGTTTCCCTTTCTTTACTGGGGAAAAAAAAATAAGGCAAAAAGCAAAAACAAGCAAAGAAAAACTACTGAGTTAGAGCCAATATACTGACTTTACAGAGATTCCTGACAGAATTTTCTTTAATTTAATGTCTGTATGTTTATACCTGCTATACCAAACATTTAACTCCAGACCAATTTAAGCTGAAAAATTGGAATTAGTCAGATCTAATATTAATATATCATTTGGTATCATTTCAAAAGCCATACATTTTCCCACATTTCCGATCCTTGAAACTCGGCCCATTTTTCTTAACAGATTCACAAACATTAACAAATCTCAATGACGTTCACTAGGATTTAGAAGGAAACCTGACACTAGAACAGCCATGACTGGTTTCTGGTTTCACTGTAAATGTTTTACACAGCTGCAGTGAGTAAAATTTGATGAATAAGGTCTACCAGTGGTGTGTCATTCCTAATAGCAACTCAGAATATCACAGTCATGTGAATGTTTGTGAACAGAGGACCCAATGCATTCTGGACACAACGTATAAAACTGGCTCCATCTCTACAGAGCTGAGAGGGATGTTCTATCGGCAGACACAGAACCACAGCCGCATCTTGGTCCCTGGCCTTCCACTTGCGTTCATTTCTGAACAGTTCTGTATGGGAAGGGAATATGCAGATGTTCCTGCTCAGTTTGGCTCCTCACTCCACCCCTTTCTGGTATTTTAGGGAAGGCTGACAGTCTTGATCTGACTACTCAAATTGGGAATAGTTATCCCCCAAAATTAGAACATACAGCCTGAGAAGCTAGACATAAGAAATGGTACAGGACTCAGTAACACTCTTCTGCAAAAATAATTTGAAGTGCTGGAAAGTGATGGCTTCAGTCTTTAAATACAATCCATCAAATGAACTGTTATGCTTCCAGTGACATTACGGAAAAATCTATACATAGAAAATGTAGATATGATTGTTTTAAATGAGCATTTACTTTTAGGGCAGAGGAAGGAGAGGAAGAAAAAGGGGGCTCTTTTTTTAAGTGACAAGTGAATTCATAGCTCAGCTTCTGCTCAGAGAGGAAAGTACTGAGGTCAGATCTTGGCCTTGGTTTTAAAGTGGGCCCAGGGAGCTATATATCTACTTTACAAGCAGCAAATATGCGTCTAGTGAATCTTCTGCCGAGTTTCTATTTTTTTCTTCAGAATTTTCAGGCTTTCAGGCTTTCAGCTGTTTTACATTACAACCAGGATGAGGCTTAGGTCAGTCAGGAAAAACCCCTCTGAGAATGATGGAGGGCTTGGCAGTAAAAGATTCACAAATCTATATATCTGTGCCCAAAGAAAAGGGCATGAGGGAAGAAATAAACACTTTTCTTTTTCCTACTCATTCTGCCTTTTTGTTGTCTTCCTGTCAAAAATAAGACTAAAAATAAAGTGATCCCATAGTTATGTGAATTATCTTTACCCAATACTTCTGTATTTAGAAATAAATCAGAACTGTTTACGTAAGTGTAAGGTTTAAACTGTTTGTTTTTGAAAGGAGAGAAGATACTCCAGGAATGGGAACATGAAACAAACAATTAATTGTATCAGGATGACCTGAGAGCAGACTCGTGTATTCTGCGTGGGAATATAAATTTGGAAAGAGATGCTGGACTCGCTGGATGACTGGAGTCATTTTGGCTCACGGAAAATAAGCATCAGCTTCTCAGCTGCTGTAAATCAATATTGCTCCACTACACCGATTTACACCAGCTGCACAATTGGCCCAATATCTCTCACATGAATGGTATGTTAACTCACCAATGAATATGTTGGTTGCAGTAACGATATTCCTGGAACACTGATTGGTCCATTGATATAGTCGTGACCTGTAGGAGAGAATCTTGTCTGTTATTCTGTCGAGAGTAAAAGAGTCACAGTGGAAATGAGAAACAGAAACTGAGGCATAGGGTCAGGCAAATAAACTGCCTAGTAAAGCTTACTGACCCACAGAATAAGTTAGAGCTAAGTTTGGAATACAGCGCCTTTCTAGGGGCATGAAAATACTGGTCTGCTTCCTGTTTTATTGGCATGCAGATGTGTTTCCATGACCTTAATATAAATTTTGCAAAGTTAGAAAAGGTTTATAGATATCACTTCAGGAAAAATCTCAGCTGTCTTTGCTGGTTTTCAGTAGATTTGCTATTTACTTGTCTAATTATCTTTGCAAGGGGTCTTTTTCCTCCTTTTTTTCACTGTGGAAATTAAAATACCTTTTCTACAACATATCTGTTAACGAGAATTTGGTTCTGAATTTTTCCATTTTTACCTTCTTGGGCATTTCTGCCAGAGGTCAAAAGGAAAAGAAGAAACAAATTCATATATTAAATATATATATGTGTCATATAGGAACACATGTGTTTTTGTCAAAGGAAATCAAAATCCTGATAATATTTGCCTGCTTTAAGGTTTCATTTCACATTCAGTCAACCGTTCTCTGCAAGGATAGACCCCTAACTGTTCAAAATGTTGCGGAGTTTTGAGTGAGACTGAATGCATCTCTGAGGAAATGGAGGCTCATTTCATGCATTTCATGGACGGTGGTTGGAGTTCTGATGTCATAATGACTGAAAATCCAAAATTTTGTCTGAAGTTTCCTGTGAAGTTTTGCATTTTCCTGGATAAAAGAGCTGCTGATGGATGCCAGAGATGGAGATGAAAATTGAAGAAAACATGGTCAGTATTCTGCTTGGAAAGAACTGCACAGAGAGGATATCCATGCAGACCTGTGGAACTGTAAAAGTAAACACATCGTCGACACAAATCACTCATGGAGAATAGCCATTAAGAAGGATTTTCCATTAGCTGTTTAGATCAGTTGCACAAGGAAGTGATTATTGGAGAGTTACGGACAAGCATTTCCATGGCTAGTAATATCAGTATTAGCCTTCCGTAACGTGTTTATCAGGACAGACAGGTATCCGTCTGTCCAGACTTAGCTATTAGACTCCCAGCTTCTGGCTCAGCAACCATGTGCATGCTTCACTCCCTCCCTTTTCAGCAATATGTATGGTAAAATCCTGGTGCCGTGACCTAGAATGGCATACCAAAGCCCATATGGAGCAGACACAACAACATCTGCATGAACATAACTGAACTACTATTTTACGACCTTTTCCAATGCAAAATTTGTCCTTGCTGTATTGAGACAAGAGTGCAGTTCTGTCCTTGTGTTTTGAACAGTGCCTAAAAACAAACCAAGATTGGTGCTGGTTGCAAAGCAGAAAGCTAATTTAATTTCTCATTAAGCTTATTAAAAATTTGAAAACAATAGAAGGTGTGTAAGTATCCTATAACTCCCCAAGTGCTTGAGCTTAGCAACTGCTAAGCAATGAGTAACTTTTGACTAACTTTTTGCCTTAATATCAGGTCATATTTCATTTTACATATCATTTTAGTGTGCCATTAATTGATTTATTTTGATGAGTGATTTATCATTCACATAAATTTACACCTATGTATTGTCAGTGTACAGTGTACTATAAGACTTAAAAGATTTTTTGAAACATTTAGATATCTACAAGCTTGTTTGGCAACTAAATTCTCTTAATAGTATTGTGCATAATTGAGATTATTTTCTGAAGTGATGTTCTATGATTTCTTATAAAAGAACGAAGAAAAATAATTGATTCATAAACAATTTGAATGCTTATCAAAAGCCAGTTACGCAAAATTGCCTTCAAAGGGATTTTAAAGATGCTATGCTGTTATTAATAGCCTGGTACTGTTACAAAAATACATATATTTGGTAGCTAGGATTTAAGAAATTATTGTGCATGGAGAATTATTCATTAAAATTATCAGCTTTTCTTCATATTCTTAAAATAACATAGACTAGTATCGTACTAAGTATATCAGAGAAAAGTGCAGCTCTGTCGGAGGCCTTTGCACGCAATGGTTGATCCCATTTAAAAATATTATTTTAAACATTTGAGTGCTTTTCTTTTTTACCTCTCTAAGTCTGTTTGACTTGAATGTTTGTTAACATAATAATGCAAAACATTTGCAAGTCAAAACACATTTATCTTCAAAACTTGAAAAGTGTTCACAAGCTTTTTGTCATTTTGCTTATTGGCAGTACAATATCAAATGCTGTTTCTCACAGATAATAAATGGCATGTCTAGTAACTCTGTGAAAGATATTCTTAGAAGCTGAAGCATTCTCAAAGAGAGAATTAATAAAGTAAAAATTGATATTGATAGTAATTATATCTAAAAAGACATTTTGCATTCATTGGTGGAAAAATCTATAGCTTCAATGAAGAGTATTTTACCCAAGTAGGAAGTATTTTACACAAAATGTTGTGAGTTTTTTTTCACAATTTTTAAGATAGAAAAGCGATAGAAAATGGTTTAGCTTTAAAGCTATTTTGCTACTCTGCCGTATTTCCTTTTATAAAATGTCTGCATTCCCAAAGTAAGTTGCTTGTTAACTGCATATAACTGCCCCATTACCCACTGTGCTATAAACTGGCCAAGAAAGTGTAATCATTAGCAATTTGACACACTGTCAGTGCTTATGGTGTCATGAGGTAAATTACTAAAATTGTAAAGACCTTCCATGATGTTTAACCGAATATGATAAAAAATCAAGATTTTCACTTGATCAGTTTTAAGCAGATAATATTCTTTATATATCAAAAGGAAAAGAATCACATGAAAAACAAGTCTCACTGTCATTAAATCAAATGTGAATAATAATTTCCTTCCGGACACTGATGCCCTCAAAAGGCCTGTTGTTATTTCTTAAGGTGATCTGAAAGTATTCATCATGACTTTTTCTATAGGATTTATTAACTTCAGAAGCAGAAAATAAATATACTGACTGACTGAAGGAGAGACCAGGTGAAGAACGCTATCCTACTTGAAAAATAAAGGTGTTTTTTGTTAGTTTGAAGAAAATCAAAGTTTCATTGCTGTGTGACAAAACTGTTTCTACATGGAAATCCAAAACCTACCTAATTTATTCCACTCCTTGGAAAAAAAAAAAAAAAAAAAAAAAAAAGAACTACCATGTTTATTTCACTATTGATATAGATTATAAATTAAGGCCTCAGAAGAAGAGGGAAAGTGCATCTTTCAATTCGGCAGCCTTGGCATCAGAAGAAAGTGCTATATTGTTCTTCACACAAACCATCCCCATTAGAGCTCAAGATGTTCTTTTCCTTTTAATCCTCATTTGTACCCCTTAGCCATTTGTTTAGAATTAAATTAACTGCAATTTGGAAAATGTGGATGAAAGGTAGTGCATTGAGTAGATATCACATGTTTCCTGAATAGTGCCTGTTCTGCCTCTTTCACAGCCATTCATTGTGCCTGAAAGGGTGTAGTGTGTGAATTGTTGGACTGTCACTCTGCAGTGAAGTCTAGGAGCCAGGATTACCATGGAAACAGCAGGAAAAAGACAATTAACAAAATGGTTCTGATTTTCCTTATTTCTTGGGGGAAGGGGTATTCATTAGTAATTTTTTGTTTTCTTTTGTCATTTTCCAACAAGAAACACAGGGGAAGGGGAGGAATCTTCTTGTTAAATTAGATATTGTCATCACCACAGGCCTAGCAATACAAGTGAAATGTGTGTTTGTATAATAAAATGTGAGTTTTTAAGTGTTGTCTCATCTTATTCTTTCCTTTCCCATCACAGAAAAGAGATCGCGAAATATTCTTAGGTGAGTGACTGTTAATGAGCAGAGTCTGTGAGTTTAACCCTCACACATTCATTGGACTTTTAATTAGTCCCTCTCAGAATCATTCCTATGACAGAAACACAATATAGGCCTGAGAGGGGTTTAAACCAAAAGGGGGCTCTCTTTAGATTTTCGGCGTTACTTTAAAATCAAATAAGTTGGCGGAAAGTCCTATGGGCTGCTGTAAATGGCAGATTTGTGTGCCTGAAGGACATTCCAATGCAGAGGTCTAGCTATAATTTGAAGGCAGCCAAGTTAATATTCATAGTAGGAGGCATACAAAACAAAGGAGAAATTGAGGCTATAGAACACACCTTTCCCTTCTAGAATTGTGATTTCTACATAAAAGTAGTACAAAGCTTTACCCATTACATTGAAAGTAAAAAAATATAAAAGTAGTAGTGTAGTTGTAAAGTAGTTGTAGTGCAAATTCTATACAAACATTTCCAAAAAATCAAATTCCAGATTTCATTCATATCACAGGTGTTGTGGAAATCTAGAAACGGAATGAATTCTCCTCCTGATTTATTCAGATGCATCTGAGATCAATACCAGGCCCCTTTTTATTTATTGATCTTTCACATAGTAGCAGCAATATGCGTATCAGGAAAACTGAATATTTGGATTAGACGAGCCTGACTTCTTTATGCTCCTTTAGAGGTGCAACAACATAACTGCCCTTCAGATTACACCACTGTTGTACTAAAAAAGGGAACATAGTGGTCTATAATACTTGCCAAAAATATTGTACTGAATTTTTGTTGCAATATATCAAGCCTGTTGTTGGAATAGAGCTGCCTTGTACTGTATAAGTTTGAACAGCACCCATGGCATTGGAAACCAGTGCTTGTCCAGACCTCTAGACTCCAGTGCAGTGCAATTTAAAAACAATAAACTAGTATACTTTTTTAAGGAAAAAGTTTATCTGAAGTCATTTGTTTGCTGTCTGCACAGCAGCATGGAAAAGAGCTTTACCTGCTTTTTTGCTTAGCAAAAGATGGTGTCTCTTGTATTCCCTTTTTGGTCAGAAATGGCATATATATTCAGATCCTATTTTATAGATGCATTGCTATTTGGTATTTGTTGTCTGACAGTTTAAACAGACGTACTGATTCTTGAAACGCTGATGGTTGCTGGTGTCTAGTTGACCTACAGATAATTATTTACAGAAGGGTGTCACAACTGAAAAGAAAAAGTTGAACAGAGCAGGAATAAAATGACAGAATGCATACCAAGAGTATAATAGAGAGATTTGGGATGGGTTGAAAGAAGAAAGGAGAAAAACAAGCAGAAAAGAATAAGATGGAAAGTCCTGATGACTGTGTGTCTATCTTAGGTAAATACAGCAGTCCACTGAAACAAGTCACTGTAAGTAAGTGGAGGGCAAGCCTAGGCAACACAAGCTGAAAGGACACACAGCCTGAAAGGACATTTAGATAGATGGTAAACAACGGAAAAGTAGAGAAAAATCAGTTTTCACAGCAGAAGTTGAAGTAATTATCAGGTTGCTTGATAACGGACACTGGGCGTTCTCAGACTCAATAAAAGACACAAGAAACACAGGCATAGATCTTTCTTTCTCCACAGCAGTGTAACTTAATGTCATATTTTGCCCTCCTTTCTTACGGTGGGCGCTACATGCATGTAACTGAGAGTGAAATTCAGCAGTGATGATGTGCAGAGTTATGGAAATGTTGTACATTGAAAACATGTTTTTGTTTCCATTTTTTTACCCTCCTATGAAGAAATTTTCTGCAGATCCTGACCACTGATCAAACAACCTTTTAGCAATGCTATTGTTAAATATTGGTTTATGAAATATTCTAGTTTCCAATCAACAAGCAGCTTTTTTTTGTTTGTCTTTCAGCCTTAGATTACAACACAGGTGTCAGCAGAAACCAAAGAAGTGCAAAGAAGAGCAAAGTATTTACTTAGAGGTAAACCAGCCTAAGATAGGCCTTTTTTTCCACTTCCCTCCACTGTCATTATAATTTCAACAGTGCTCCATTCACTCCCACAAACTCTTTTATTATTGGTTGAGGTAATTGTTGTTTTCATTAGATTCAGCATGTTCCTTGCCTTACTTAGTCCTTAGCATTAATGCTAATGCTTTTGGAATCCAACACTTCTTTCTTTTTTTTTTTTTTTTTGTAGGTTTTCCTGGGATTTAACATATTTAAAAGTGATGTGTAGGCTGCAGCATCTTCCTTAAAGATCACAAAGTCTAGAGAATTTTTAAAACCCAATAATGAGGCAGGTGAAAAATAAACAACAAGTAAAAATATAATGATTTTTTTATAAGTATACTTTAGCAGCAGTCAATTAAGCCATATTTATTTCTTTATTATTGTAACTAAGGGTAAAAGTAAATAATGAACTTTTCTGGGGCAAATTAATTCAAAGTACTTGTACTCATATTTTGTGCCTCTTTGTCTTGTGAACCCAAATATCCAAAGCATGCACAAAGATCAGCTATTTCAGCATGTGTGAAAATTTCCAGATACATATTTAAATATTTAAGAAGTTGATAAGCAGATGTAGCTATTCTCTTAAGTAAAACATGGATTTTTATTTTTTTAAGATATTTACCAAAACTCATGAGTCTGCAAATCAGGCTTTAAAGTTTCCGGATGCAACTTGTTTTGGGAGATTTCATGCTAAGTTGAAGATACTGATTTTTTTTTATATTTGTATATTTAATTTCTAAAAACTGATGGAGAAAAGTGTAATATATGAATAATGTAATTGAGGTCTTTCTCTGTTAAATTCAAAAGTTAGCAAAACTTACACAAGATTACACAAGCTTGACCCTTAGGAAGGCTGCATTTCCCCCACCCCCCAGTCCATTTTTTTTTTTCCTTGAATGAATTAAATCTGAGCTTTTTCAGATGCTCACATTCCATAGGACCCTGCTTGTAGACAGAAAGCTATCATACACATACGAGAAAATATAATCAATATTTTGCATAAAATAAGCTTAAAAACAGTTTATTGCATGAAATAGTAATGATTTTTAGTAATTGCTCTTGCTAACCAATAAGTAAATAATAACAATTAAATCTCACTTGACACTGAAGAAAAAAATGACAAAAAAAAAGTCTACTTCAGTAGACATATACGGCACCAACTCAGATCTGAGGCAGAGAACTGGGTTTGATTCTACCGGAATTCTGTACTAGGAAGTCTGATATCCAAGACAGTCACACTAGTCTTTCATTAAAGAGGGACATAAACTTAACAACCTATGCCATTTTCTGCGTGTTGGCTTTAAACATGCAGAAGTCTTTACATAGCCTGAAGAATCTATAAAATCAGTGGGAATTGGAGTCAGAAATGACTTGGCTCAGAGAATCATTTTACGTTTCTATCATTTGTTTTGCAACCTTTTGTGAGAGCAGTGTAGTCAGCCAGTGGTTGCCTGTGTCCACATGCATTAATCTGTCACTTTTAGATATTGCGTTTTTGCTCATATAAACTCTTCTAAAAAATGCATGTAATTGTGCATATATTTAGACTGGAGAACATCACTGATTCCAACTCTACCCAGAAAATGCTCACAGGATGTTTAGTGTGCAGTATACAAAGGCCAAGATGCCCGACATTGACACTTTAAAAAGAAATGTGCGTCTTGTGCAGTTTGACTTTCAGCAAGTGATTAAGGACCAGGATTTACTATGAAATGTTCATTCCAGAAAATATGTACTCCAGAAATGTCTCTGTGTAAGATCAGCATGAGAATTTCTCATGTATAGTGAATGCTTATACTTTCCTGCAAGTGTTATGCACAGATGCATAACAGACACCATATAAGAATCTTCATGATGTGCTCATCAAACAATTATCTCAGGTTTTGTATTGTAGTTTGATACTGAGTTTTATATTCATTTCCCCCAAAAAGATGAAATTATATATCTGAATTGGTATCTTCGGTAACTCTGAGCTGATAGCATATTTCAACCTAATTTGACAAAAAAATCACGAGCCTTTATATTTTCCCTTTACATTTTTCAGTACTTGAGTAGAGGAGAGGTACCTAGCAATGTAATATGAGCTGTAACTGGAAATCAAGTTGAAATCAGTCAGCACAACCAGAAAAATAAATTTCATACTCAAATTACTATGTTTTACTGCCTATGTAATCGCAATAGAAGGACTAAAGCAATCATTCAAGTCGTATACTCCAGTTCTTCATTAAACTGAGGCTTTAGACATGGTTTTCTTAAAATGTCTATCTAGTTACAAAGTGTCTTGTTGTCTTGTCTTCTGCTTACAGGGCTGAAGAGCAGTCCTTAGCAGGTCTTTGACTTTACTTATAATATCTGACCATACTACTAGAGCAGTCTTTTTTCTTGTTACATAGTAATACTCTTTCTTATGCAGTCTATTATTTCTGTTACATCATGGCACATGGTTTAACCAGATTATTAGAACCAAATATCTATAACTCTATCTATAGTTATGTATCTATATCTATAGTATCTACCTATAAGATATAAGATATACTTATATCTTTGAGGATACATATTTCTCCTTTAGAAGAAACTGACATTTTAAAATACGCATACCTGATTTTGCTCTAATAACAGCAGGCCAGTCAAAATGACCTGTATTGTTCCATCTCTATGGAGCAAGGTCTCCAACTACTATTGTCTGGACTGCAGGAGAAAAATCATATTTTTTTCCTTCTATACCGTGCTAGTCTCTGTTCAGTGAAAAATTCAGTGAAAAAGTTCAGAGAAGTTCATTGAATTTTTAAAAGTCTCATCAGTAACAGGTTACCTGAAAGCAATTTTTCAGGTAGTATTAGCAGGAATAATTATTGTTTACATTTTTTACAGCCTGAGTCTTGAAAACAAACCAAAAGGAAAAAAAAAAAAAAAAATAGCTCTAGCAGAGAAGAGACTTAAATTATTGCCAGGGACAATAAAACAGCAAGTCTTCTTCAAGACTACTATCTATAGCAAGTCTGCTATCAAGTCTGTTGTGCATAAACTGTAGGAAAATACTGGGTCAATTTTAATACAACTTTCACTAACACAAGCTAAATGACACTCTCACCTTTCAGGTAAGCAAAGCAAACTGTAAGCTTAGACACATAATTATTTTCCCTTTTTATTGTTTTCTTTTTGTTTTTGTTTCCTTTTTTTTCAGGAAGTCTGCCTCCAAAGACCTTTTTTTTCATATGCTTTTCTGTTGAAAGAGAATTTTGTATCCTGCTGTTGATATCTGTGCAGGGATACAAGATAGAAGATCTCTTAGTATAATAATCTGATGATTTTTATCATGATTGAAATAAACTTTCATTGAGAAATCATAGTGTGATTGCTGTGGCATTATCAACTACTTTCTGGTGGATGGCAGTGAAAGGACATAGTTATTCAATATTCAGTGAAGTGGAGTACACATCTCCAGCCATGAATGTGTGGGAAAAGTTAATATCCAGTATTTAGGTTTAAAACTCACATGCACTAAGGTCATTTTTTTCACCATTAAGACACAGGAAAGTGTCACAATGAGTGATATTTTAAAGGACCTTTACAATGCTACAATGATTCCTTAATGTGAATGAAAGGTATTCCCCAAAGGTATGGATGAAACATCAAACACCTAAGGAGGTCTGGCAGGGGTCCAGGAGAGAAGCTGATTGTAGAAGGATCACAGAGGCAGTTTCTGTGTGTTAGTAGCACATATATATGACTCCATGCCAGCAGAAGTCCAAGGACATGGCTGTCGCAGGCTGCCACAGTACTATCAATGCAGAAAAAAAAAAAAAAAAAAAAAATTTTCAGTGCTTCCAGCAACGGTTCCTGAAGCTTGTCCACTTTCATTGGCTCTTCAAGGTCCTGGCGATCTGTTAAAAAAAAAAAAAAAAAAAAAAAAAAAATGTACTGCTCATTTATGTAGAGGTCCTGTGTTAACAGAAAGCATTACCTGTCAGATGTGCTTCTGCCATCCTGTAGATATTTATTCTTTTCTCAAAGATCGATCCGACTCCAAAGCAACATTCCTGTGTAGTTCCATATTCTATTAAAATAAAGCTGCCTTAACAACAGCTGAATACTCCATAATTGCTTGATGTCAGGAAAAACAAATCCCAAAGAATAATGAGTCAACATCTGTTCTTTCCCCCCTTTTCCCCTCCTAGTTCTCCTCATAGCTAAGTGAATCTTCTTTGGGGCTGGTTAAACAGTGTTGGGCCAACTTTATCCCTGTTGTAGTTTCAGTGACTGAGTGAAACTGCACAGGGTATTAATCCAGCCTCATTGTTTTAAAGCAAAATTTAAATATGTCACAAAATGTAATACTGAAACAAATGGCTCTCAAACTTTTATGAAAGTGTTTTTCAGCCTCTGTCTAGTCGGAATTAAGTTTTAAAATAACCACAATAGCATCCAGCAGAAACTTGGACCTGTATAACATTGTATTTAAAGAGATTGTCTTCATTCAATATTATGGTTTATGAGGATGAAAAAATCCTGTGATCCAAGTGCACAAACTTCGTAAAATTCAATTTTTGGACTAGTATCAACTTTTTCATCTTGTGTTAATCTCTAAATCAAGTCTAATATAAATGGATTAAGAAAGACTTGATTAAAAAACAGAAGGCTTTACCCCAAATGTGAACAACTTAATAGGGAAGTGTTTATGTACTCTAAAGGTTTATTTAATGCTGTTTTTCAGACAAAAAAAATAAAAAAAAAATACTCTCCTGCACATCTCTCTTCCAATACAAAACCAAAAGCAGAAATATTTAAAACTTTCATTCATCTGGACTTGGAGAGGAAAATATTTTCAAAGACACACAAAAGTGCACCTTCAGCCCAGTTTTATAGATTTCGATGTTCAAGATTCTGCAATCCTCTGTAGATTCTGTCCAGCTTTTCAGTCTTCTTACGAGTTGAGTTGATTATTTGTATGACACCTACTGCATCTGTTTCATGATTCATTTAAATCTATAACTTTCTGTCTTTGTGTTCATGAGCTAGAGAAGAGATTACTCCTTCCCCTCCTACAACTGTTTTGTCCTGCTTGAAGAATATCATCCTCATCAACTTCTCCTCTGTAAACTGGAATACTTTTTTTCCACAAATCTCACATTAAGCTCACATTTAATCTTCCATCTGCCTGCCCAAAAATGTAAATTAATCTCCAGTTCCCATGCCTTACAACACTGTACAGTCGACAGTTCCTAAGTCTGGCACTTTGCACCAGGCTTTATTCAATTTAATTCTATTTTCCCAACCATTTCTCCAATATATGATTGTCATTTAGAATTCTAATCTTGTCTTCTAACATATGCTGAATCCTTCCCACTGTCATCCAATCTGTGGGTTCAACACAGGTTTCTATCTGCTCAAGTCATGGATAAAATTCTGAGAAGAAACAGATACAGACAGACCCCAGCAAAAAGACTAAATGTGCACATTTACTTGACAGTGACTCATGGATATCTAATCTCTGGGATAAAATTCTGACTTCCTTTTCTCAGTTGTGCATATCAGAATATCTAATGCTCAGAATTCCTGACTAGCTACAATTTCCAGAAGGTTAAATGACCTGGATGCTTCTCACTTTCAAAAATCAGGCATTATGTGTTCACTCTCATAGTTACTGTGTGTCTTCATACTTGCTACTGGTTACTACACATAGGCCATCAGACATAAAAGTTCATAGTTTGCTATTCATTGCCTTTTTTGAGAACAATGTCGCATTTCTCTACATAACAAACACCATATCAATTACTCCGTTGTCATTATGAAAGACATTATTTATAAACGTGATCAGAGCTCCACAGGAGAAAAGAGTAAATGAAAAAGTAGGGAGCAACAATATGACTATAGAAATAATACAATACAAACAATATGATTATTGAAACAATAAAATAATTTGTAGATTAAAAGCTTTCTTTTTTTAATTATTTGTTTTTCCTCAAGCCTATGCCTATGGGCATTTCTAAGAAGATTTGGGCAGGCTTGCAGATAAATCAAAAACTCGGACAAGCCAAGGACCTGGCTATTCTCTGTGAGCAAAAATACAAGCCAGGCTGATAGAGCTGGATGCCCAATTATAACAAAAAGGAATTCCATGTAAAGATATAAGAATTCAATGTGACCACCAGGAACCACACCAAACGATCATCTTCATTCAGAGATATGAAATAGAGGCAAAGTTTATTATTCAACAAGATCTCAAATTAAACTTGCTTTAAACCATGTCTAAGTTCTGTAAATTTATATAATTAAAGTGAGATGTGAACTTTCATGTCAACATAATCAAGTCCCAGAAACAAGTAAATCAGCTCTTTATTGGAAAAAAAACAGTTCTTACATAGCATAGAATTACAGCTCTTAGAGAAAAGGAAGTTAGAGAAACAGTGAAGGATGAAAGAGGAGCCTGTTAGAGACCTGATAATTAAAAGAGTCTTCTTCAAACACAAACAGAAGATTATGACTTGAGTTAAAAAAATAGCAATGTTTATATATGCACTTACTATCAACAAAGGTCCTTGCATTTTAGTAAATGAATGCTTATGAAGAAAAATAAGTTGAGCTGTAAGCAGAATTTTTTTCAAAGCAGAATATTGTTCATGGATTTCCATAAAATAATACTGGCTGTTTAGAAGTGGCTCTTTTAAATTATCATGGAGCAAATCAGAGACGAGAACTAAAATATAGCCAGTCTTTGTAATACAATGGTAGTAGAGGCTGCTGTCTTTATGTGTTGTTCAAATTTACTCTGCAAACATATAGTTCAGTTTAATTAGCATGTGATTGAAAAGTGTTGATGTCTTGTGTTCTGTGTTGCTAAATGGATTTCCTCATACTGGGAATATGTAAATTCCTTGAAGAATTGTTTACACAACCAGAGCAACTTTTAAGTAATTTTGATGACAAGAATTAAAGTAGGCAGTAAGCATAGTTATTTTGAGGATTTAATATAGCTGTGAACACAAGAGTGTAAATAACTTTTTCAAGGAGCTAAAGAAGCCTGTGTAAACAGCTGTACAGATTTTTATTTATTTATTTAATCATTTTCACTTCATGGAACAGTAAAGTTTAATTGAAGCTTTTGTCAGAAATAACATCAATGAACATAAAAAAAAAACTACTTTGAAGAGCGGAATATCATTTAAAAAAGAAAAGATTTAAGTCTTTAAGCATAACTCTTCTCTGACTTATAAACTTATAAACTCTGACTTATAAACCATGAAATGTCTGTAGCTTAATTTATTTTGCAAAGTATATTTCTGGTTCACTCTGGTTGTATAAGAGAAAAATATGAATTGAAGTGTAGATTATATTTCTTTGAAAGCTATATATTTTCAGTTGTCAAATAGCTGCAGAAAGTCAAATGCTTAGATAGTTCAGGCAAATCTTAGATACAGAAATTTCCATTCCACAGAAAATTTTGCTACTTCAACATTATTTTTGTTCTGAACAAAAACAAAAACAAAAAAAAATTCCAAGAAATATAGTTTCTCTTAAAAAAAACTTCATATTATCTTAAAATTGTATTAAAAAGAAATTTAGACTGCCTATTTTTTGATCTCATAATGTTATAAAAAACACTTGAAAATGAAAAGTTATTTCAAAATGAAATTCATATTGAATTTCAATATGAAAAAAATGAAAAACATTCCTGATGTAAAGATGTCAAATATCTTAACTATTTTTTTCCAAAGTGTAAATAAGGTCTGAAGGAGATCAAGGCAGATGGAAAGATTCTATTATTCTATCCTAATAATGATTCTTACTGCACTGTGGAATCATGAGCATGTAGCTGAGCACGAGCTTCTGATCTAGCAATTACTCTCAGGAACAGCCATCAATATAAAACCACAGAGAATTTTCAGATTATTAGGAACCCTTCATTATTTTTAGGAGTGATTGCTTAGCTTTGCCATGACTTTACCCCTGTGCTGATTTATCAAGGTCCCATAAATATAACTAGAAAAAGTTAACCCAGCTAATCAAGAAAATCTTGCCCATCAAAATCAATGAAAAGAGGTGAAGCATCACTGGCTCTTCTTATCTTTAAACCTTAGAGAGGTATCAGGATAAGGCAACTGTCTAACCACATGAAAGAAATCTCTGCTCCACTCAGTCATAGACTAACTTAAAATTAAGGAATTTTCACAAATACTTAAGTTACCCTGCATCTCTTACCAGGCAGTTATATAACGAATAGCTTAGCAGATGATAAATAGAACAAAGTATGAAAATCCATCCAAGTGCAGAGAGCATTTGGTTTTAATTTTATCAGTATCTTAGAAATATCTTAGATAGATACAAACAACCAGTAACAATACTAACATTAAGAAACAAAAATATTCTGGGTATTTGCTGCTTAATTTTCAATCCTTCTCATGTTCTCATAGATAACTCTACTGCTTATGGATTGCAACAGGCTTCTTATGAGTGATAAAATCCCATCTGACATTTTATAGGCATTTGTTCTGCTTCTAAGGGCATTCTTTAAAACTGCAAGCTGTGTATGTCCAGGTTTGAGGATAGCACATTATGCAAAGTGTACAGTAATAGATACTGATCACTTCAAAACACATTGAATTAATCAAGTTTGGAAAGTGAAGAAGGAAATAAATCCTCCCATTAATCTAGTGCTGATAATTCAAGGATTTCTGGATTTAAACTGTGCAAAATAAAATTGGGAGATGCTTTAAAAAGCAGATTGACTTTAATATTTTGAAGAAAATCTTCTGGATTCAACCAAAATGACTGACTGGATTTGATTTTCTTTAATTATTTTAAGACACAAAATAAGTATTCCCTGTAAAATATGCACCCATTCACTGTTTCCCTATAGCAAGGCAGAAATTATATGAAATTTCACAATTTCAGGGACTGGCTTGATCTTAGCCACCTTTGTGTCTCAAGGACTGTTATTTCTAACTTTACAAAGCACTGTTTTTCTACCCTCGTGTAATTCAGATTATTGTCTAACATCAGAAACCAACTCCAGTGAATACAGTGAAGAAAGGCAGAATAAAAGTTAATATTCAGCCAGGCATGTGACAAGGCCCAAACAAATTGTCATCTTCTCTTCTGTTATCCTGTGGGGTCTAGCTTCAGTGCAATGCATCATCCTCTTATCAAGCTACTAGAAAACGCATATTAGGCAACAGCTTAGCTGAAGTTTATATCTGCAGTAAAATTAAAGTCTTTTTTTTTGTGGAAAATTTAAAACAGAAATTTTGTCTTCATATTATGTCTTCTTTTGTGTGGTGTTTCCCTTTTGGCATTCTTCTTTCAGTTCATAAAGAATCTGAAATCTTCTCACCCCCATAACAACGTCTTTGAACCATAAAAAAAAATGTGAACTTCTATGCAGTAAACAAATCAAGAAGTAAATATGGAAGGTAGAAGAGAATGACACTCAACAAAAAAATAATATTTTGCCTTTGTAAGACAAGAATGTGTTACATCACTACAGAGTAGTAAGTCAATTTTCAGGCTTAATTAGCCAGCTATACTACCAGCAGATAATATTGCAAAGAATATAGCCAAACATATGGATCAAAAACTCACTATTATATTTACCTCAAAATTAACATGTTGTTGTTGTTGTTGTTGCAGCTCAAAACCATAGCTTAGATATTTCTCATCTGCTTTTCTTTTAATGTCTCAGAACTCTTCCCTCTTTAGACTATATCTGGCTCCTCAGCCCTCGATGTGCCTCAGAAGTGTGGAGTGGCTCTGCAGCATTTTTCCAGCTCTTTGGTACCCAGCCAGATCACTGCTTTAGCATTTCAAGCACACTTCAAGTCCAGGCCAGTCAGCCTCAGCTCCATCACTGGAAAGGTCATGGAGCAGCTCATCTTGGCTGTTGTCTCCAAACATGTGGAGGATAAGAAGGTGCTCAGGAGTAGTCAGCATGGATTCAGCAAGGGGAAATCATGCTTGACTAACCTTCTATGATGGAAGGACTGTCTGGATAGATGAGGGGAGAGCAATAGATGTCATCTATCTGGACTTCAGCAGGGCTTTTGACACCATCCCTCACAACACCCTCTTGGGCAAGCTCCAGAAATGTGGGTTACATGAGTGGACGGTGAGGTGGATTAACAACTGTCTGGATGGCAGAGCCTAGAGGGTCAGAGGATCAGTGGCACAGAGTCTAGTTGGAGGCCTGTAGTTAGCGGTGTCCCCCCAGGGGTCAGTACTCGGCCCAGTCCTGCTCAATTTATGCATTAATGACCTGGATGAAGGGATGGAGTGCTCCCTCAGCAAGTTTGCTGATGATACTGGGAGGAGGAGCTGATACCACAGAGAGCTGCGCTGCCATCCAG
>VZSV01000002.1:7893888-7907481 GCA_013398735.1 Nothocercus julius | reverse complement strand
CAGCCTGGAGAAGAGAAGGCTGAGAGGAGACCTGAGCAGTGTCTATAAGTACCTCAAGGGAGGATGTGAAGAGGATGGGGCTGGCCTCTTTTCAGTGGTGGCTACCAATAGAACTAGAGGTAATGGCCACAAACTGAAACATCAAAAGTTCCACAGGAACTTTAGGAAAAATTTCTTGACAGTGAGGGTGAGGGTGACAGAGCACTGGAACAGGTTGCCAAAAGAGGTTGTGCCTGGACGCCTTTGGAAGAAGGTGAATGCATTTTTTGTTATTGCGACTGCACAATAATGGTGATAGGAATATAAGATAAAGATTTGGGTTAGATCTTCCTGAACATAAGGACAATGTTTTTTGCTTACATATTCTTCAAAAATGGATAAAATTCTTCAAGCAGTTTAACCTGCATGGTCATATTAGCTTCCCAAGCCCTAATATCTATACCACTTTTCACAGATATCAAAAGGGATAAAGTTAAAAAAAAAAAAAAAAAGGAAAAAAATTGGTGACCAAATCTTTATATCAACTGAAAAACAACATTCCAAAGATTAATAACTACTAGAATTGCAACATATAGCTCATATATTTCTTGTGGAAATGGAAGAGCAGCTCAAAATGAGATCAAAGCATTAGTTTCAGACATAGACAGGAACTCTTACTTGAGTTCTGGGGAAAAACATTATCTGTATAATACACTATAATTAAACTAATTGAGCATTATTGTCTAAAATGTATAATTAAACTACACAGTGCAAAGCAGTATGCTTTGTAATATAGTTAGTCAGATGAATCCTGGCTTAGAAAAACTCACCCAAAAGATTGACACAGGTGGTAACTTACTGAATGTTATGCATTTAAATGTAATTTCAGGATTTTTTTTTTTTTCTGTTTGAAAGAACAGAAAGTTCTGTTTTCTTTCTTTGGTCTGCAGGCAATTAATTATTTAGGAGGTTGTTAAGATTTTGTAATATTTCTTAAATGATTTCTTTCCACTATAGGGTCTTTCAGTGTTATTTCTTCTAACTTTAATAAACAAAGAATATTCATTCTGCTGGCAATTTCACATACTACCATGGTTGAGATTATGTGTTCTTATTAACTTGTGGATATTATATTATATTATATTATATTATATTATATTATATTATATTATATTATATTATATTATATTATATTATACCATACCATACCATACCATACCATACCATACCATACCATACCATACCATACCATATTTCTCTATGGATGCAAAATGAGTAACCTGTGGATCCAAATCCCATAGGAAATTCCAGGGATGCTAGTTGGTTACTAGAAATTTTTGAAAACAGGAATCCTAACTAATTAACCAAGTCTCTGATTTGTCATTTTTTTTCCATTCTAGTTCTGCTTGTAAAAAAATGCACATAGTCAATTAGGAGGACTGTTGATTTTCTTTTTCTTTTTTTCTTTTTTCTTTTTTTTTGTAGCTTTTTGCCATGACTTTCCTTCTTTGCAACTTATCTGCATGATGTTTGCATTCTATAAAGAAATTGGATCGCATAAAGCAGCTGACGAAGAGTGATGCATAGGAATTAAATAATCCTGAAATCTGCTGGAATCATTTAAGTTGCTTCCTAATTAAATCCATAAAAATATGCAAAATGTTTCTAAGGCATTCTGAATAAAAAGTTTAGGAATCTGGAGAAGTAGATGACAAAACAGAGAACTTAGAGAATCATAGAATCATTATGTCTGGAAAATATATTTAAGATCATCAAGTCCAACTCTAAAGCCATCACCACCCTGCCTACTAAACAATATCCCTCAGTGCCTCATCTATACGTTTCCTGAACACAGCCAGGGATCGTGACTCCACCACTACCATCTTTGTTATCATCTGTTTGGTTATTCCATTCTGTTTGGCTAACTTTTTCTTAGAAGAAATTAGGTTATTTTATGTGTCACTTACCTAGCAGCTCTAGCAGCAGACCTGTGTTGGTCTTCAGGGAAGCAAGCTACATGGTCTGCCCTGCTCAGGCACCACAGTG
Source organism: Nothocercus julius (assembly GCA_013398735.1). NCBI lineage: Eukaryota > Metazoa > Chordata > Aves > Tinamiformes > Tinamidae > Nothocercus > Nothocercus julius. Next base: position 7,905,456 of record VZSV01000002.1, on the reverse strand, counting down.
AAATCCATGAAGCCATTTCTTTCATCACAGTTCTTATAACTTAAGCTGACACTGATAAAAAATAGCTATTTAGGAAAATGCTGAGACTTTTTAAAGCCCTATTGTACTTGGCAATATTACCTTTTAAAAGAAGCTAGCTATACTGGCTTTAGAAGGGTAATTGAATTAAATTAATCTGTGATACAGAGCCACAGATTTCAGTGTATTTACTCCAAAGAAGAAGTTTGCCCAGAGCGTCAGAGAACAGCTGTTTGCACTCTTCTTGCTAAGAAAACTTCAGTCCAAGGGAAAACATTTCCTTTTCATGCTCTAATCAGAAAACATCTATGGAGGTAGACATGTACCTGAGATTGCTACCTCTTGACAATATTCCCTTTCTCGTGTCCCCAGGAAATTTAAACTGTGTGAAACAGAATCAGTTTCAAATTACCAGGAGCCAAATGAAATATTTCTCCTATCCCGAGTGCTAATAATAGAGCTTCTCTAGTTTTCAGATCTGGAAGGGTGAAATGATATATACAAGTGTGCAGAATTAATCCCTACATAATCTGTTTCTGTACCTGCCAGTTAACTGAGAGCAGGGGTTTTTTTTTCCAGTCCTGGAGGATGAGTAAATTAATTAACATCCTTTGACTCTCTTCACACTCTCACTCACATCTCTGAATTCATACCAAAAGAGATGCATTCCTACCCTTACTGAAAAAATAAGGAATGGAAGTACATTTTATTCCACTAAAACCTTGCACTCATGATACTTGGCAACCCTGGCCCTGTCTTACAATAGAATAAATAATGCCAAAACTCCTTTCCCGGCCAAATATTGAAGTCAACACACATAAGCCACTGCATTCCCATCTAAATAGTCCTTACTTTTTAGGACTATGAAGACGTCTAAATATTCATACAGTGTGTGTGTTCACAATCTGACCTGACTTTACGTGACTTAATTTGATTACAGGCAATTTGTAATTTGATTACAGCAAACCTCCTTTCTGAGGTTGATAAGGTATTTTCTTGATAGCAGAACATGAAACCCCATTACTCATTTTGTGCAACTAAATCCTATATAGTTACTGGCACTTCCCTTGTGTGCTTCATTATTTCCAATTGCAAAAAAGTAGCTTTAAATGGAAAATACTTTTAGTTTTTGGTCAGCCTTGGATAAATACAACACATATATACTATATTACAATATGAAGAGAAAAGTGGAAAAATAGGTTTGCTAACAGAAGATACTGGAGAAAAGCCTCTGTATTTATCTGAAAGGGATGGAGAAGCATTTCCCCCACTATTTCTAAGCTTTGGTTCACATCCAAAACAAAATGAAAAAAAAAAAAAAAAAAGCAAAAAGCCTTATCACTTTTGTTCACATCAGAAAAATCATCAGTATCTGGAAGAGCCAGGCTACCCTTAATAATGAGGATGTAAAAAAGGATGTAATCTTACAGGGAGTGCATGTATTTTTACTGCTGTGAAACATATTTTAGGAAATCAAAAGCTTAGGATTTTTTTTTTTTCCGTAAATGAGTGATGGGGATCCATGCAAAGCTCAGTGTCCTCTTTAGAGTGCTAGAAGGCATTCTGAATTGTATCCTTTGAGAACTTTTCTTTCACCCACAAAGATGGATCCCTGACACGGGATGCTAAGATGCTAATCCTAGAGAAAAGCGAGGTGTAAACTGTGTACCAACTGTAAAAACACTGAATGGACAACAATGGAAATATGGATTGGTCCTCAGCATACACCAACAAAAGAAAATCTTAATGGCCGCTTCCTGGGACTCATGCCTGGTAAAGGAGTTTGACTATGGTTGGAGAAAAACAATGCAAAGTATTTGGAGCAGTCAGCACAGAGCTGCATTCACACTGATAAAATGTGTCAGGAATTCTTAGCAAATTGGAAAAGCGAAATGAGAAATTACTAGTATTTTAATTACAATACCATAGAGAAAAAGTATGCTTTTTAGTGTATTTAAAAGCGTAGTATGTATATTTTATATTTAATAGTCACTTTCAGTAACAGAAACATATCAATATAAACTACTACTTCAGCACCCAATGCCTCAGAAAGGAAAAATGAAAAGAGATAGTCTAAGATTTACATAAGAGTATCTATATTAAAAGTAATAAAAATTCATACAGACGTTTAAAGCCTCGGTTGCTTTTAGTTTCAGAATGTTCTTATCTTTTCAGATTACAGTAGCTGCAAAAAGGATTTGGCAAAAACTTACCACAAGGTAGATTACTGCAGACTTATTTCTGACACTCAAAAAGTGTTGGTGGGACAGCTCTCATGACTGGAACGTGGCCATGGATGGCTTTAGGCTTTTCAAGAAGGACAGGCCAGGAATGCGAGGTGGCGGAGTTGCTCTTTACATGAGAGAGCAACTGGAATGTATTGAACTCAGAATAGGGGAGGACGAAGCACGAGTTGAGAGCCTATGGGTGAGGATTAAAGGGCAGACGAACAGGGGTGACACTCTCATGGGAGTTTACTACAGGCCTCCTGACAGGGAGAGGAAGTGGATGAGGCCTTCTACAGGCAGCGGCAAGAAGCCTCATGATCCCAGGCCCAGGTCCTTATGGGGAACTTCAAGCACCCTGATGCTTGCTGGGATAGTCATACAGCTAGGAACAGACAGTCCGGGCGGTTACTGCAGAACATTGCAGATAACTTCTTGATGCAGGTGGTTGATGAGCCAACAAGGGGAGGAGGCGCTGCTAGACCTGATACTAACAAACAGAGAGGGTCTAGTGGAAAATGTGAAGATTGGGGGCAGTATTGGCTGTAGTGACCATGAGATGTTGGAATTCACAATCCTGCGAGGAGGAAGCTGGACAAGAGGTAGGATTGCAACCCTGGACTTCAAGAGAGCTAACTTTGACCTCTTCAGCGAGCTCCTTGGAGGAATCCTCTGAGCAAGGGTCCTAGAAGGAAAGGGGATCCAGGAGAGTTGGCTAATATCCAAACACCACTTTCTCCTAGCTCAGAATCAGTGCATTCCTACAAGAGAGAAGTCGAGCAAGGGGGGGCAGGAGATCTGCGTGGATGGGTAAGGATCTTAAACTTAATGAGAAACTTAAACTTAATGAGAAAACTCTAAACTTAACTCTAACTTAATGAGAAAAATAGTGCACATATAATGTGGAAGAAGGGCCAGGGCACATGGGAAGAATATAGGAACACTGTCAGAGAATGCAGGGATGCAATGAGGAAGGCCAAGGCCTGTTGGGAATTAGAGTTAGCAAGAGATGTCAGGGTCAACAGGAAGGCTTCTATAAATACATCAGCAGCAAGAAGATGACTAGGGAAAATGTTAGTCCGCTGCTGAATGGGGAGGGTCCCTTGGTGACAAAGGATGCAGAGAAGGCAGAGTTACTAAATGCCGCCTTTGCTTCTGTCTTTACTGCTAAGGCTAGTCCCCATGAACTACAGAGCCTGGAGACAAGAGGGATAACCAGGAGAGAGGAGGACTTTCCGCTAGTCGAGGAGGATTGGGCTAGGGATTATTTAGGCAAACTGGACACCCATAAATCTATGGGCCCAGATGGGATGCACCCAAGAGTGCTGAGGGAACTGGCAGAGGTTATTGCTCAGGCACTCTCCAACAGCTTTGAGAGGTCATGGAGGGTGGGGGAAGTACCTGAGGACTGGAGGAAAGCCAATGACATTCCAGTCTTCAAAAAGGGCAAGAGGGAGGACCCGGGAAACTGCAGGTCAGTCAGCCTCACCTTCATCCCTGGAAAGGTGATGGACCAGCTCATCCTAGATACCATCTCTAGGCATGTCAAGGAAAAGAAGGTGATCAGGAGCAGTCAGCGTGGATTCACCAAGGGAAAGTCGTGTTTGACAAACCTGATAGCTATCTATAATGAGGTGACTGGCTAGACGCATGATGGGAGAGCCATGGATGTTGTCTACCTTGACTTCAACAAGGATTTCGACACAGTCTCCCATAATATCCTCATAGGAAAGCTCCGGAAGTGTGGACTGGACAAGTGGACAGTGAAGTGGACTGAGAACTGGCTGGATGGCAGAGCCCAGAGGGTGGTGATAAATGGGGCCAAATCTAGTTGGAGGCCTGTGGCCAGTGGTGTTCCGCAGGGATCAATACTGAGCCCGGTGCTGTTCAACTTGTTCATCAGTGATTTGGATGAGGGGCCAGATTGCACCCTGAGCATGTTTGCTGATGATACAAAACTGGGTGGAGTGGTCAACACTCCAGAGGGCTGTGCTGCCATTCAGAGGTACTTGGACAGGTTGGACAACTGGGCAGAAAGGAACCTCATGAGGTTCAACAAGAACAAGTGAAGGGTCCTACACCTGGTAAGGAATAACCCCAGGCAGTAGTAAAGATTAGAGATTCACCTGCTGGAAAGCAGCTCTGCGGAGAGAGATTTGGGAGTCCTGGCTGACAAGTTAACCATGAGTCAGCAATGTGCCCTCATGACCAAGAAGACCAATGGGATCTTGGCCTGCAGCAGGAGGAGTGTTGCCTGCAGGTCAAGGGAGGGCATCCTCCCCCTCTGCTCAGCTCCAGTGAGGCCATACCTGGAGTACTGGATGCAGTTCTGGGCTCCCCAGTACAAGAAGGACATGGAACTTCTAGAGAGAGTAGAGCCACAAAGACAATTAAGGGACTGGAGCATCTGTCTTATGAGGAAAGACTAAGAAGTGAGCTGGGCCTGTTTAGCCTAGAGAAGAGAAGATTGAGAGGTGATCTGAGCAATATGTACAAATACCTGAGGGGAGAATGTAGGGAGGATGCGGTCAAACTCTTCTCAGTGGTGGCCAGTGACAGGACAAGGGATAATGGGTACAAGCTGAAACACAGGCAGTTCCATCTCCATGTGAGCAAGAACTTCATTGCTGTGAGGGTCCCAGAGCCCTGGCACAGGCTGCCCAGAGAGATTGTGGAGTCTCCTTCTCTGGAGATCTTCCAAAGCCGCCTGGATGCCGCACTGTGCCATGTGCTCTGGGTGTCCCTGCTTGAGCAGGAGGGGTTGGACTAGATGATCTCTAGAGGTCCCTTCCAACATTAACTATTCTGTGATTCTGTGACAGGGCAGAAAGATGCCCATTTTTCTTCATCACAAAACCCTCCAGCTGCCTTTCTCTGTGAGAAACAGAAGTAAGGTAGGAAATGCACATGGAAGATACATCTCAAAATGACAGTCTTGAAAATATAAATAGTCTTGCAAAAAATGCATAAACCATATAGAAAACTCTAGATTCTGGAAAATGATTCATTATTTTAATGACTTCCTGCTTCAATGCAGAACATGTCTTTTTCTTGGTGTAAGCTGTTTGAATCCCCGCTAAGGATTTAGACATACAATGAAGCTTTTATAACTTTCTGGATCTTTGTCATGTTGGCATCTGGGTCATTCTCTTTATGTAAGGACAAGAAGGAGGAGGAAAGGAGTTGTCCTGTTGGGACAAAATTCAAACCTGAACTGGCCAAATACTGTTCTGTAATACAGAGTTATTTGCTTTTTCCTTTAGGAGCTACAAGCTGGCAGGTAGTAAGTGTGGAGGAAACCTGCATGTCTTTCAGTGCTATCTGTTCCAGCAGATGTCACCAAGAGGCAGTGGTGCTTTTAGATAGGCCAAATCAGAGACAAATAGGTATTTTAAACTGAAAAAATATGGAAAAGCTTTTCCTACTTAGTGAAGTAATATTTCACCACCAAAGTATTAGGTATAAAAAATACCAAAGTATTTTTTAGCTCTCAAATACAACTTTACTTTGGATCCTGGTCTGGAAATAACCTCCTATTTTCCAGTATTTTTCAAAGGCTATGATAATATATGCTCTCTATAGAAAACTATATGGACATCAGGAGATGACTTAAGTGCCAGTGCTAAGGAAAGAGCAAAGCTTTAACAGAAACCAAAGGGTAATAATCTCCAGAAAATCAGAGTATCAACGTACACCCTTTGAGACACAAAATATCTCTGTGCTCTGGGATTGTTCAACCCCAAACACACTAAAGTCTCAGTTCATGACTGTTACTCTGGTATTATTGTAAGACCAGTTAGCAGAGTCAGTTGCAAACAAAAGAAGCAGAAGCACTACGTTGGGTCACAGAATGTCTCCCACATGGTTTTAAGAGGAACACAGGCAAGATTTATATTTGCTGTTGTTTAATCTAGTCTTTTTAGCAAATATGCAATTTGCATGGATCATTCTTAGCTTTTAGTCAATTGGCTGAGTTTGAGGTCAGAGAGGGTAACCAAAGTACCCGTGGAAAAAAATAAAAAGGAAAAAAATGGCAGCACAAACAGAACCAAAATCTTCAACTATAAAATTAACACTTTTCTGTTGAAACCAGGGGTGCAGTTTGCACTTCCAGCAGTATAGCCAGATGTTTAGAAGCCTGCAGAAACAACACCTAGCTAATGGGGCAATAGCAACAGGAACAGATGGTGCATATTCTCTATTCCTCTACCTAACAGCACCTGCTATCTAATCCTCTGTCATTTTTCAGCATTCTAGTAGCAAATTATTGCATTCAGACTTTTCATTTGTTTGGATATTGCATCAAGATCATCTGCTCTCACACTCTGGTTTTATATCACCACTCTTTGTGGCGCTTTAGTGCCCCTGATTTGTACAGTTGTGAGAGGAGAGACAGGTCTTTCAGTTTCACTAAATATATACATCCCAATCTGTAACACTTTTCAGTTATTTAAAAAAAAAAAAAAACAATAAAAAGGGAAAGGTAACAGAAAAATATTATAAGTGTACTCTGCAAGACTAATAATCTTACTGCCTCAGTTGTTCTCTCTGTAGCTCCTTAGGTTCATTTGCATTTTAACTAGAAATGCCCCAAACCCTGAAGATCCTCTGAGGAACAAAAATTCAGCTCCCTAGGTATTTTTTTAACATGGATATGGTCCTGACAAGCATCTGTGTCTCATCAAGAATTTATCTTCATAAGGAGGTCCTTAATAAGCCCCAAACTGCCCAAATTTTGAAGACTGCAAATGTCAGCAGCTTGTAAAAGCATCACTGCCTCTCAGTTTTAGAAAGGTCAGTAGAACCCTATTGCAGTCAAATGTTCTATGCACGTTTCCTAATTCAATGCTGTGTTATTTCTTGCTCTCTATTTCTCTTCCCTATCCCTTTTCTAAATACCCTGCATGAATAAAAGGATCATAGTTTGAGTGCAATGGAGCAACCCCTTGGATGGAACAAATCAGTTCTGGGCCAGTAGCACTACAGTATACAACTGTTTCCAGCAGCCAGAGTCTGCACTTGGATGAGAGTCAATGGAAACATTCACATTCATTGGTAGAATCTGGCCCCAGAAGGAGAAACAAAGAGTAATGAGAGCAAATGAAACTGCCAAAGGTACTGAGGCTTTTAAAATGTGTTTAACCTAATTTGGCATGTCATTGGACACCAGAAGCTCACTGCCTCTAAAAAGCTGTTTCTTTAATACAAATGTTCATGTTATTGGCTTCATATTTTATTTGGCAGATAGATCTACAACAAAAAGAAATCCAAGTTTTCACCATCCTGTCGTACTATTGGGTATTGGCATCCCACTGGCTATTTTGATTTTCTTGTTGCAAGTCATGACACCAATCAAAGTACCATCATGAAGGTTCTCGTTGCAAGTTCTTCCCATATTGTCCAGGCCTTCAGGCTCTACCTGCACTGTGGAAATGTTGAAGGAACATCAGTTAAATGGAAGAGAGAACAACCTAACATTTTCCTGTCTTACTTATCTCCTACTGTATATTCAGAAATAAGCTTCTCTTCGTATTTTCCTCCTTTTTCTGCCATTAAGATATTGGTCCCAGAAAGCTTCCTTAACCCAGAGTTTCAGATACAAGGAAATAAAAATCAAAAATCAAGATCAAGGAAATCAAATCAAATACATGGAACTGGAAGTGGGTTGTAAAACAAGCGCCATTTGAGGGATATGTATTGTGGTGGAGTAAGAAGATGTACTCATGGAAAATGTGGGATACATAGGCTGAGATGGTGCATGTGATTATGCCAGTGCCACAGATTTTCCTAAGAAAACGCATCTTTACAACAAACTTTCCATGTCAAACCTAAATACATGACTGCTCAGTATCAGGAAAGAGCTGGAAATGTATATATTATCAAAATTATAGTGTATCCTGATCAACATCTTTCAGAATAGAGCATATACTACCAACAGTTCTATTAACTAAAATGACTGGAGTTTTTTGGAAAATAATTCTGTATGTATCATGCCATATAATAATGCTTATTTTTGTTTTCTTACTTCTCCCCTCCTCCAAGCAGTCCTTATAATCCTTACTCATTTTTAGTCTCTACCAGGCAAGCAAGTCACTAGTGTCTCCACTTACATCTGTGAAAAGTACCACTGACAACAAAGAAGAAAGCTGTGAAGTTGTAATAAGTATGACAAGGGGTGACTAGGGTCTTCTGAGAATGAGTAATATCTGGCTTTAGAAATATTTGTAACTGGTCATAACTTATAATAGGAAAATAGACTTGAGGAAAATAGATTTGAGAAAACTTTTACTGATATATGAATATTTATTTCTCCGTTCTCCTTTGAACAGTATTTCTATGAACCCCTACTAGAAAGTAGCCTGGTAAGAGGGTCTCCTCTTTTTCTGGAGTGCAGGGCTCAAGCCTTTACGCTTTTTCTTGTCCTTAGTATAGGTACCTCTGCCTTTTGTGGATCTCGTTCAGAAGTGTTAAATTCTTGCCACATACAATGCAGAGATAGTAGATAACCAACTTAATTTTGATTTATAAAAAAATCTTAGGGTAGCTTGAAGTAGGGTCCTAGAGCACTAAATGGTTCAAGTCCACTCCTAAAAAATATACTTTTGTATACTCTTTTGATGAGGTTCAGTGTGTTTTCTTTACTTCAAATAAAAAAGTTAGTCTATCCTGTTCAGTCCAGAGACATACACAAAATCACCTTGTTTTGGCACTGTTGCTATCTCAAGAATCCTTCTTCCTCTTCACTGTGAAGATCTCCAATATCTCAGCAACAAGCAGTTTCCTAAAGCAGTGAATTTGTCTTTGAATGGAAGAACTTGGAAGAGGAGTGTAATACTTTTACTGAGGAAGCATCATCTTTAAAAGAGTTGCCTGGAATACAAACTTATGGAGATTGGAAAGCAGCCTTAAAAAAGTTTGAATGGGAAGTCTTGGAAGATTTCTGCAATAGATTTCAGGGCTCTCTACATCATCATCTCCTGTTAAAATTATCAAATTTAGAATTAACCTGCGGTGACCATCGTGAGGTCACGACTACATGACAATACTCAGTGGTCTCTGCTAACCACGTAACATTACATACAGTACACAGCATTAATTTGCAACAGCCATAGGTTACACCGTTCATAATCAAGCTGCTCCACTGTGCTGACCAGTAAATGAAAAGACCATTCTCATCTATGTGTAAACCTACTCCTACAAATTAACCAGCTGGGTAGCCTGTTTGCAGAGGCTGGAATTTCCCATAGGACATCATACATGCCTATGCAAAGGAGTCACCAAGCTCACAAACAGCTTAGTACCTACATATGTGTTTATGTTGGAATATTTATGGCTTGGATGTTTCTATCTTCATAAATACATACATTCATAAATGCATTGATAAATGGAATATTAATTTGACCTAGTTTGACCTCCAAAATTCATTCCAGATCTGAAAATTTAGCTCCACCTGATATGATTACACTTGTTGAATTATCCCATAAACATGAATAGAAGGACATGCAATGATTTTTGCTTATAGTAATTTAAAAAGAACACTTTTTGGTCTTCTTTACTAGACTATTATAAATAAAAGAATACAGAAAGAAAAATTTAGTCTGTTTATTTTATTATAAAACAAAGTCAGAGGATCGCTTCAGAAGATATTTTTGAATTCCTTTATATGAGGAACATTTTGGCCTAATTTTGTTGAAAAATTCTTCAGATGGAACTTGACAGTTTTGATAATAAAAAGATTTTAGTGCTCAATTTGAAAGATAAATAAATGGAAAAATTTAAGAACCATAAATTGCAGTAATAATCAATTTTTTGGTAAGCAAAAAATAAAGCAATCAAAACATAAGCACATACATTCAGTAATTTCAAACATTTACAACCTTAATTATTCATAACTAAATTCCTTGATCTATAGCCACAAATGTTAACTAACTAAAAAAAAAAAAAAAAAAAGTTTTTTTAAGTTATAGTATTTCAAGACCGAACCCATGTAAAAAGCCAATTCTAAATCTCCTAGTTTTCCTTACCAAACAAATATCCTGACCTCATTGTTCCTTGCCAAGGCTTGGCCTCAAAATATACTATTTAAAATATACTATTTATTTAAAAAAATAAATAACAGGAACTTTCTCCTCCTTAAGAACAAGGCATGAGATGGTGGTTCACACTTCTCCAGCTCGCTAATGCTGGAGCAGATTGCAGAGCCTTTTGGGATGGGGAGGACTGCCCATTACTAACCCGGCTGGCTGAGATTACTCACTCGTTTGGCATAGGTCAGGAAGGCTATCAAAAACAGATTTTCAAACTGTATTCCACAGAAAATTTGTGTTTTATCTGCAGAGTTGGCTGGGCACCCATTGCTCAATCTCACTGTTGCTTTCAGCTGCCACTAAAATCTCCAAGGTCAAGGGGTTTTTTGTTTTTTTGTTCTTGTTTTTAAGTGTAAATGCCAGTCAGTCCCTGCTAATCATTTTAAAACCGATCAAAAAGTACGCTTGCATTCTTAATGTTAATTTGCTTTTTATTTTTTTGCTGCAATTGAAGATTCTATACAGTGCTAAATCTGACAGAGGATCACCCTTATGAACAAGTAGAAAAAATGCAATGAAGTACGGGATATGATCCAGAGTATTAATTAAGCTAAATAAGTTTACAGACTGCTGATTATTAGTAATATAAAATATGAGGATTACATTTTCCATAAAGTTATCTCTTTCTTAATATGTCAAAAGTTATTTTGGAAAAATCAAAATCAAATAATATGCATTATCTGCCCTATTATTTTCTCTAGACAACTTCATTAAGGTGATCTGCTGTGAAAAAACAACAAATACAGACCCCAGTTGCTAAAGAAAACTTATATGCCTGTAAGAGGATATTTCAGTTTATATATCATAGAATCATAGAATCATAGAATGCTTAAGGTTGGAAGGGACCTCTAGAGATCATCTAGTCCAACCCCCCTGCACACGCAGGGTCACCTACAGCAGGTGGCTCAGGACTGCGTCCAAGCGGGTTGGAAGATCTCCAGAGAAGGAGACTCCACAACCTCCCTGGGCAGCCTGTTCCAGTGCTCTGTCACCCTCACGGTCAAGAATTTTTTCCTAAAGTTCCTGTGGAGCTTTTGGTGTTTCAGTTTGTGGCCGTTTCCTCTAGTTCTATTGGTAGCCACCACTGAAAAGAGGCCAGCGCCATCCTCCTCACTGCCTCCCTTGAGGTACTTATAGACACTGATGAGGTCTCCTCTCAGCCTTCTCTTCTCCAGGCTGAACAGGCCCAGCTCTCTCAGCCTTTCCTCACAGGGCAGATGTTCCAGGCCCCGGATCAT
>VZSV01000002.1:7849107-7893588 GCA_013398735.1 Nothocercus julius | reverse complement strand
GTCTTTGTTGAATTTCATGAGATTTCTCACTGCCCAGTTGTCCAGTCTTTCCAGGTCCCTCTGGATGTCAGCGCAGCCCTCTGGGCTGTCAGTTCCTCCTCCCAGTTTGGTATCATCAGCAAACTTGCTGAGGGAGCACTCCATCCCTTCATCCAGGTCATTGATGAATAAATTGAACAGGACTGTATATATATGATGTATATATCCACTATGCGTCCCAGTACATGTGTGTGTATACACATACACATATGTATATAAAATGTGCTGTTAAGACTGAGAATCAATTTGAATGCTAAATGCAAAACAAATCCAAGTAACAAGATAACTTATGGAAATTTGACATGTTTTATCTATTCAGTCAAAATGAATTTTGAGACCAGAAAAAAGACTAATAAATTGCATCTAAAATAATAAAGAAATATATCACATATATTCAAATTACTTGGTCTATTTATTGTTCAATAAAACATGTAAAATCAAAGTTTACTTATTCACATCATGACCTATTATTTTTTGATGGAAAAGTTATTTAAATGTTAGAATGGTGGTACAGATTCAGGCAAGGGTTCAGCTACATTAGCATTTCAAGTATAGTAACATATCTGTGTCTAGCTACGTAAGATGAAGAACCACTTAGGCATAGTTAATATCTCCTCCAGATAGTGTCCAGACCTTCTCTGATTTTCAGCTGAAGGAATTTCTTAAGTCTGATGCAGTTTGTCCATTTTAATTCCCTCAGTGGGTCCCTCTTCTAGGTATTTGACCAATCTCCACTTGAGCCCACGCAAATATCTTGCATTCACACTGTCCTTCGACAATATAGCCTAGGCTTGTGAGACTCTGTTATACATTTCACTGTATTACCCTTCTGAATCTTTCCTGTCTACATTCACACTACTGTGAAGAGTCATAAATAAAATCACACATCTTTATTGAAAAAAAAAAAACAAAAATGCATGTTGATCAAAAATTATCTACCTATAAAACAAAAAACATAAAATTAAAAAATTAAAAAATATATATGTACTCAGAAAGAAACCAACTGCACAGTACTTGTTGTCCACAATCATATAGCATGGTAAAAGGGCTGCTAACAGGTTTCAGGGTGCTACCATCTCTCATTTTCTTCTGATGCGGCTGTTCTACAATTAAAGAATCTTTTGATAGGTTATAATATTGAGAAAAATATTTATAAATTCACAGTAAATTTGAATTTTTTTTTTTTTTTTTTTGAGAACTGCTGTGGATATCTGATTTCAGTTCAGGTGGGACACCTACTGTCTCTGCTGTCTCTGTCTACTTGGCTTGCTCTGTTTCTTCTATGCTTCCTAGAAACTGGGAGCACCCAAAAAGGAAAGTATCCTGTTTTTTTCTCCACTTTCAGGCCCTCAACATACATGTCCTCATCTCTCACTTTCCATCATAAAAGTCCTGTATGAAGCGCACAAAAATGGATGCTATGAGAAAATGAGATCTATTCTGACTCGTTAACTTGTTGTTTTAATCAGTCTTAGGTACATTTTTCTAAATTTATTCTCTCTGTGAACTTCTTCATTGACTGCTGGTCCTGACTCCTGAAGACGACCATGCCATAACAGCCACCAGTACCTTTTCAGAAGGATCAGAGAAAGGGAAACATAATTAGACATGGTATTTTAAAAAGATGCCAAAGGCAAACAATTTCAGGAGACCGATGAGGTGTAGCCTAGCTTTGAATTTTCAGTTCATGGAATTTAGTAGTGTATAATTGTTTTCTGATAGAATTTTAATTTAATATCAGCCAAGAAACTTTGGATTTCTTTAAATATGAGCCCCATGAGACTGATTCAGTTTGAGGACACAGTAATCTTTCCCTGAAGCTACTGTATCTGTATATCTATGGCAAAATATGTTAAATCACTATGTTCAAAGTTAAGATGAGACCTGACTAAACTCACTTCTATGAGGAGTAAAAATAATCTATTTAGCATGCTGTGCTACTGAAACCCTGGCATTGTGAGCTACACAAAGATTCTATTCATATTTCACTGCTACAAGATAACTTTTCTTAAAAAATATATTTGTTGAAGAGCACTATGTATTTAAGGCTATGTCTTTTTCCATCAAAATCAAAAGTTAACTTGGAAATATATAAAAGATGTAAATTAAGTTCAGTGAATACCATTTTGTGATCCATTATGATGCATATAATTGCCATAGGTAGAAAATACATCTGTGGTAGAGAAGTGGAAAATTGGAACATTATGGAGTTTCCACCAGACTCCCTTGTTAGTGAATCTAAACTAATCTTTAGTGAATTTCTGAGAAAGCATGAAGAAGTTTTTCCTCCTAAAAAAACTGCTGAGCAAGTGAAAATGGAGCCAGAACAGACACTACCACTTTGCTTTAAGGATTTAGATGTGCTATTTAATTTGATTTCTCAAAACAGAATACTAGACAGTGAAGACAGCTTATTCTCCCTGGAGTATCTAGTAATCCGTATTAAGTAAACTTAATATAGAATATAATGTAGAATGTAAAACAAAATCTTTTGAATGAAAAGTCATTCCATACTTTGGGTCAAGCTGAATTATCTGGACAGCTTCACAACACACAGTGCTCTAGTCAAATTATGGCTAGGTTTACACTTCTGCAACAGCAGTTCACTGTACTCCTATGTGATATGATTTTAAATTAACCAGCTCAAGTACCTGTAGCCAGTGATTTGTGGCAGCATGGAGATCTGTGAAGCCTAACTGACCAAGATTTTTATCCAGCTTTTTGGACAGCTCTTTCAGTTTGCTAAATATCTTTTTTTTTTTTTTTATCCTGTTTTGGCCAAGTTATATCTCTCAGTGTGTGAGGCAGATACGGCTTCTGTATAATATGAACAACTGCTCCAGGAAGGCACAAAATAGAACAAACCCTTCTATTCCAGCAGATGGAAAAGCAGGAGAGAGAAGGAACATGACCATCGCTCCTCATAATCTCTGCATCCCTAACATGATTTCTCATTGCTGATATACCCAGTGATCTGTCCCACTTAGGCGGAACAATCCTTCCTGGTATGAAATCACCAGAATCTAGGCAGGGTCGCACACATTGCAAAATTTCTGTGACCCTAATGGGTTACTAGTTCTACAAAATTTAAAGGATAACTGGAGGCTAAGAAGACCTACAGTCAGCAGAACAACCTACAGCTAATTAGACTGCCAACAGACTGATGTTTCTAACCCTCTTTCCCCAGAAAATCTCTCATGGATTCACAAGGCTCTGTACTGAATATATGTCTTTACCACAAAATTGTTGGAGAAATAACTCTTTCAACATAATATTCCAAAGGCATAAAGCCTATAATTTTACAACGAATTGGATCTGACTGACAACAAAGACATGGCCTTTGCTGCGATATTCTCCTAGGGCTTGTCTTCTCTGCATAGTAAGTCAGACCCTCCCACTGTCCATACAGCAAAGCCCTCTGACCCAAGGCTTTAACCATGGGCTAATTTATCTGGCTTGGATTACCTCAGTGAGAAAACCTTTGAGAACTAATGATCTGTTCTTTCCTCTCCCCAAAACTGAAGAGCAGAAAGCTTCATGCCAATTTCCAGTTAGAACAGGGAGGAATGAAAGAAATAGAAGGAAGTGTCTATAAAGCCACAGGGACAAATTACGATACCGGAGAAAGGCGCCGGAGTATGGGGCACTGGTAGAAGTTACTGAGGTGAAACTCTTTCTTCAGGCACTGAAAGGTATATTTGCGGTATTGAAATAACTTTCCCAACTGCAGAAAAGGAAGAAAAGTACACTAGTCAGACCATTAGAAAACTTGAATTCAAGTCATTTTTCTGCACAGACTTTCCTGAGGCAGTCATTTGGCTTTTTTATTATTTTTTTTTTCCAATACCTCAGAGACATGGAGTTGCACTGCCTTTTTTCCCCCATCTGCAAAATTGGGACTGACAGTTTTTCACTACTTCACAGAATACACTAAAGACTTTGTATTTCTCTAACATTATGGTAATAGGAGTTACCTAAAAAAACACCTAAGCCAGCTTGCTTTTTTTACTTACTAATAAACACAATTTGTTTTAAGCATTTTTTTTCCTATTTATGAGAGTCTAAAGAGAAGAGATCTGAGTTTCCATTAAGGCCTACATAGCACAAGTGTTTGTCCTAAAGTGAAACCGTAAAAATACAAAATTCTATGCTAATATGCAGCAGTTTTAGAAATTTCCTTAAAATATGATAGATATGTTAAGAGTGAAGTTTAAAGGAATGAAACAACAGATGACAGAGCTTGCTGTAATTAAGATATGTATCTTCTCAAAGGTAGGTATCAAGGAACATCATTTTGTTTTTCAAGAACTACCTGGAATGCACAGAAAGAAACAACAGAGAATTGACAACAGTGTGATTTATGCTTTTGGTTTTCCTATGTGAGCACAAAAGAATCTGAGCTCAAATAACTGACTACAGCGTGAGTAAAGGATCAAATGCTTAAAGTTCTGTTTGGTTTGTGACAATCTCTGGAGAGTCAGGGACAGAAGAATACTGGAAATACTTCATAAGAGAAAAATAAGCACATAAGCACATTGTGCTCATTTGTTTTCCTAACAAATTATTATGTGCCATCAAGAGTTACATCAGGATAAAACTTTGTTTCAGGTTTCATTTTCTTGACTGTTGAAAGACTCATTGTGGCCCAGAAGCATTAGTCTTCTTATTTATAACATAGGAATGGGACTTATCTTTCTGGGCTCTAGTAATGAACAAATGTTAATTGAATAGTATGCCAATGTCTTTCCCAATTGTGAATTGGGAAACATCAACAAATTTCCAGTGAAGTTAATGGCTGTAGGTCTTCTTGCTTGAAGAAGACTCGTATTGAGCCCTAGACAGCTACATGGATGTAGTCAATCAACAGTCAATTATACTGCTGGAGTCTGGATTATGCCATTTACCTTTAACAGCTCTGAACAAGTTTGACAGCCTTGGATGAAAAGGAAATACATAAATGTAGAAACAGGAGTATAAAGTGGAAATCTATTCAAAATGTCTCCTTTTCCACTCAGCTGGTGACAGTTATGTCCACCTTTGCATAATTATGGAAATGCTAATCCCTAAGGTAATTTACACAAAATAAAGCACTTTTATTCTTTCCTTCTACTAGTTGCACTTATGCTCAAATTATCATTGATATAGTGTAGATATATATAGACAGCAGAGGAAGGAATGAAAAAAAATCAAGTTTTCACTTACTGCATGCCCCTGTAATGTATGGATGAGGCAAGAAAATAGCAGACGTTTGATTAAGCTTACTTCATTAAAAAAAAAAAAAATACTTATTACAACAAGCATGAGCTAATGAATAGCTGAAAAGGTAGGAGACTTAACCCCAATCATGTGCACGTGGCCATTTGTAAAAGAAATTAGCCTCCTGATTCCACATTTGTTAATCTTGGCACAGACCTCACAAGAAGAAAATATCAACCTACCTTACTAACCCAAAAGAAAGAACCGTTACTGACACCACTGATGCATCCCAGAGGAGAAGCTCTAGGCTCCCTAGGAAGAACATGAAGAAGAGTCTTCTGTAGAAGACTCCGAGCTGAGTCGCAGTTTAGGTGAGCTTTCTTGATCCTAGCTTCAAATACATCCTGAGGTATTATATACATATATATTTATATATATATATATATATGAGGATATTTCAGTAGTCTAACACAAGGACCAAGTTTGTAGATATAAAATAAGTAAATTATACTAGCTAGGAACCCATCATGCTTCTTTTCAAGGTAGACAAAAGTTCACTTCTCCATGCATTCACAGCTAATTTGCTGGACCCCTATATTTTCACTCAGAATTATTAAAATTAGAGATTTCTCTGAAAGTACATTATGAGCATGTCCTCCTCATTTCCCTTACCTTGGATTCTCCTACCTCTCTTTTCATACATAGATCAAAAATACAAGGCCAGACCTTTTTTTATAATATTTCACTGATGTTCATTACACTGTGTTTTACACTATGTGTAGCACAAAGCAGAAACATCACACCTTGGCATCTGGCCCATATGCCATCAAATGCACTGTGATTTTTCTAAGTAGGTGTGTAAATATAAAATATGCTTCCACCTATTTTTTTTAAAAAAAACAGAGCCATTTCTATATGTATTCTGAATACTTTTGATTACCATAGAAAGTTTAAATAACTTAATCAAAAAGTATCAAAAAAGTTAATATTTTCTTTACTACTGATTACCTTCTAGAATAAAAAATTATTTTAAAAAATTCAAGAAACTTAAAAAAATAATCCTGAAGGTTTTACTTTTCCACTCTCCCCTGCTTCCTTCAATGGAAAGCAGAGAAGATCACCCCCTTAACAGAAAGAAAAAGCCTATGTCAATTTGCTTCACCTACAGAGGCTTCAGGCAAAATACATCCCTTTTTTAGCACTGTCAAGGATTGAATAAATCATAGATAAGTGGGTTAAAATGTCAGCACCCTGTGGGACCAAAATACATCTACTACACTTCTTCATTCAAGCAAATTTCTAACTGCAGGGCCACCATCACTTCTTTCATTCAATAAGACAACATAAAACTATTAATGATTATAATTTTTAAAAACAGGGAAAATAATCCAACAGGTGTGTTGCCTTTTTATTGTTTTCTCCATTGCATCAAGTCTGTTGAAGTCATCTTGTACAAAAGGTCAGATAAGTGTGAGGTGAAAGATGGTGTTAAAAGGCTTTCAAACTTTGTTTATTAATAGATATAACCCTTTCACCTCTGCTACATGTATCACAGCTAGGTTAAATATAATCTATCTCATTGGTCACCTGACCCACAAGACTTCTTATTAGTGGAGGAAAATGCCACAGAAAAACTCTGAACAGTCACAAATCCATTAGATAAAATGCAAGAGAAGAATTGCTTGAGATCTTCTAGTAAAATATAACCTAACATGGAGTAACTAAAGGCATCTAGGGTAGCCTCTGGGTTTAAAAGCATCCATTAGGTCATTGATCATGGAAGACAACACACAGTGACCTCACACAAACACAAAGTAAACTTCCAAACTCATTGATGGCATTCCTAGCACTCAGTTTTAATTTATATTCCCTCTCTGTAAACTGTTTGACAGAAGTAGTGAAAGATGGAAACAGAAAAGAGCATTATGACTATGATGAGCATACCACCAAATGCAGCTGGATGCAAGTGAATTAACTGCAGCTTGCTTTGATGTTCAAAGAAATCTCACACCAAGATGTGTCTTACTGAGTTTTTGTAAGGCTCTTGAAAATATATCTTTTCTTCCAGAGACATAAAATATATTAGAATATGGAAATTCCTTTAAGGAGGTGAAAAAAATAAAATGGAAAAGACATACTTTTATTAGGCATTTATCAAGCAGCATGTTTTTGCTATGTAAGTCCAATCATGCATTCAGAAGGCGGGGGGGATGTATCTGTGCCTGTGTTTCTGTATGTATACATGTGTACACATGTGCTCTTCTGTGAATTACCCAGATGCGTCTGAACAATATCGTATAGCTTTTTTTTTTTTCTATATGAACTTTTAATTAAGAAGGAATCTAGCTAATGATGTTAATTGCAGCAAAGTTCTGAGACAAAAATCAAGGAGTAGAAAGTACTGTAGTATTATCTTGCCTAAAACAACCAATCTTTACACTGAAATGTCCAAAACCTACAAACTATCCATAAGTAGGCTATTGGTGTTTATCAGTTCTGGCTGAAAAGTAACCATAGTGGAATGGTATAGCCAAATGTTTTTAACAGGAGCACCACAACTTGAAAAAAAATATGTAAAAAAAAAAAACTCTCTTGTGACATAAATTGTATGGGCTGAGCATATTTCTTTGCTTCAAACTATATTGCTACTAGTTAACATCTCAGTCTCCCTAATTTATGTATTGAATACATAACAATACAACTATTGAATACAGTAGCACATGCATCTGCCTGACTGCCCAGCCCAGTTCCTGAGGCCATGCCCATTCCTACAGGAATCCATAGTGTGTTATTTTAGTTCTCTGCTGTCTGTTCTGACCCCTGACTTCTGTTTCACTTTTTAAATGTATATGAATTCTTGCTTCTTTTCCAGTTCTCATCTAGTCTTGGTTTCTGGTTCTAAGGAGTGGGCTTGGTGACTGCCCACCATGAACTTCAAAAATGACCAGGAGGGGAACACCTAAGCTTCCTCCACACCTGCCAAGGCTAGGAAAAATATGTATATATATACATATATATATATTTTTTTATTTTTAAGAATGCAAAAATACAAGGTATTATTTAGTGAAATACCTCCAGAAATGGTGCTGCCAATAATAGCACAATAGGAAAAAAGGCTGGTTAAAACATCCAATCTGATGAAAGAGGCATCTCCACTGAGCTATTTTTAGCAAAATAAATACTTGTGCCAGCATTAATATTGAATTATAATGCATTGGGGTATTTTTTGTTTGCTTGTTTGAGGGTTTTTTTGAGTGTGTTTGAAAGGTTAGGTGGAAAAAATGATAAGAATGCATGTTGTCTTTTCCCTTATCCACTGCTGCTCAATATCCCCCAAAGAAACACAAGATCACATGGAAAATGCACTTGAAAATAAACTAGAGAGATTTGCAAAAGCTTGATATTTGAAAGAGGATTTTCTGAAATACAAGTTTGAAATTTTTAATCCCAAATTTAAGTACTTTTTATCACATAATGCATGATGAAAGACTTTCTAATACAGCGAGTGGACCAAAGAACAACTTTGGAGGAACAAATTTTCCAAAATTACATGCTGTGAGGCTATCTCATAAATAACATAGGGCACTCTAGATCATAAATAAATACTATCTTCTGTGAATATCCTGTTTACAGACAAGTCCTCGCCATGCAGGATTATATTGCTTTTCTCAACAAGCATTTGGATGAAAACACTCTGTGCCAACCCATCAGTTCTTTAACAAAGTCCTTCAGGTTGCTTTGAACCTCATATCCTCAGTCTTATGAATCTTACAATAGTTGTCAGAAGAGTTGTGAGATCTAATATTGGTTAGCAATCCATCAGTAGCCTGATTCTTGACCCTTTCTACCACTTTTCCTGATACTGAGAAGTGAATTCCTCCATTACATGTATCCCAGTTCTATGTAAGGGGTATGTATACTCTGACATTTTATACGAATTATCTGGTGTTTGTGCTGGTAAAGTTACACAGCCTTGGAGAAAAGGCCTGATGTGGCCTGCTATGTCCTAAATTTAATTCTTAATCATCTGTAGGAAGCACCTCTTCCCCTCTAAAAAATCCCTCAAAGGCCTACATAGATATGGAAAGGAAAATTCTTCAATTTGCAAAGTCCCATCGTAGATATTTAATATATTCTAATGTAGTCCAGAGGTTGAAAAGATGGCTCACCTTAAAATCCTCCTCCAGAAGATTTAGCTAGTGGTTCCATCTAGTTTACAGAACCAGCTGCTCTGCTTAATTCTTCCAATCTATCTTCTCCTATACCATTTCTATGGAGCAGTGGAGCTCCATTCTAAGAAGGGAAGGGATATCAAGTCTTCTTGTCAAGTCAAGTCAAGTCTTCTTTCATTTTGTCCTCACAATCTACTTTATGAAACAGACAAAAAAAAAAAAAAAAAAAAAAAAAAAAAAAAAAAAAAAACAGCCAAGATACTATTTAGAAGGCTGTGCAAACAGGTTGTGAGCATGCACCATTATGGGTATAGACCAAGATTTAACAGAACAAGTTAAGATGGTTTTGTGTCGAACACAAAGGCAGTAGTCTATTTTCACTGTATGTGCTGTGCACTGTGCCTGCACTGCTTGGCAAACTCATGCATCAATTACATGGTGCATACTCATCAAGTTAATCCTTTTGGTGTCAGATTTTCCATGCACTTAGTGTAGGACCATTTTATATGAGGGATGGGCCTTAGGCAGTGGGCTAATGATGCAAGGAAATGACAATATGTGACACATAAACTCACTAATCACTTTTGAAAAAGTGAAAAAACATACCTCATTGTAATGATTTCCATGCTTTTCTTCTAATCTGTAGACACCATAAATATCTTCTGGTAAAACTATAGGCTCCTGGACAATAAATTTAAGCCTAGCAACAGTTGTTTTCAATGTTACTGGAAAATCTGGTTTAACAATCATCACAAAATGCCATTATTTGCCTATTTCCCTGCAGAAATATTCCATGGAACCTGGAAGTCTGTGGACTATCATTTGAAAATCATTATTAGGAAATCTGAATAAGTTCAATAAAGAAACCAATTTGACATAAATGTAGGTTTTTTGTTATTAAAAATGGTGTTTATCTTTCTTAAAGTTATGGCCTTAATTAGGTCTTCTGTGTGATCTCACCATCCTTTATTTTAGGAATCATAGAATGTAGAAGGAGGATTTTAAAATTCAGTGGTAGAACTACAAGAAGAGATGGTCTCCCTTTGAATTAAGAAAAAGAAATGCCTCAGGAGTTCCTGCTCTGGGAATGGTAGCGACTATAGCAGTTGGACAGAACAGGACAGAGAACTGAGAAGGACTAAGCGGAGCCTTTATGAAAGGCAGCCACCTGGGTCTCTGTTCATAAAGCTGCTTAAGCATGCACGAGATTCCTAAAGAATTTAAGCACTCAGTTGCAGATAAACTCAGAAGGCCACATTCTCAAAGCTAGCCAGCTTTAGCCTGCTTAAGAAATTCTAGAAACACTTCTAAACATCTGTAAGCACCTGGAAATTTGTTGAAATCTGACTGCAGCGTCCCAGTCCCAAATGTAATACCTCCTTAATGTCAGAGTAGCTCTGGTATGTTCAGACAATACAAATGCCTTGCTAAATCAGGATTTCTGCATGAAATTTGTTCTGAGTATTTCTTGTTCCCTCACTCACACACACACCACTCAGATTCCAGTAGCACTTAAAGAACAAACACATCAAATTAACCCTTATTATGGCTTATCAAAACAAGATGAGTTTTCAGTGGTAGTCTAATCTGGTTTTAATTCACTAGGCAACAAATCTGTTAACTACAATTCTACTGCATATAGCACAGAGGAAGCACTTTACTGTGGCATAATTAAAAGGATTCCTACCACACAAGTAATGACACATTCTCTGCTTTTCTTATTAAAGGTTTCCTTTGTTTGGGTTCATGCCAAATTAGTTGCATATGTGACTGTTTCTACTGCAACGTCATCCTCAGCTACTTAGTGCATCATCACACTAAACCTCTCATTTAACCCTTGCTTCAAGGGCTGCTGACTGCAGGTGCAGGAACTTTTCTTTTCTGACAGAGATGTCTTGCACACTGCCAGCAGCCTCTGTTTCTGCTGAAGATCTCTGCAAGCTACATATGCTTTTGTTTACAGTGCAAGTCCTCAGCTAACTGAATAATTGAGGTGTTGCAGATCCACAGCCTGTAGAAACCTAGAAGCTATTCACACACAGAAAAAAATAAAAGCTGGGTCTAACCAAACACTGAATTTTTATGTTTTTCTGGCAATAAGCCTCTGCCCAAAGTACAGATCTGCTTTTAGTTAGTCTGGAAGAAAAATATCCTTATACATTAGGTCCAATGAATTATTTAGTCCGTATCAGAGCAAAAGGTTAAGATAATACATGGGCACTATTTCAAAAGAATAATACTACTATGTGAACAGAAGCTGTCTGTTACTTATCAAACATGTTATGAACATCTCTAGTACTGAAATAACAATAAATCTTCAAAACAAAAGACTTCTCAGTCTCAGAAAGAAAAAAATGGATAAAACATGTTAGGCAAATAATGGCGTAGTAATATTAATTACAGATACACAATCATCTGGAAGCTATTTGAAAGCTTTATGTATTTAGATCTAATACAACCCCTAAATGCTTTTTGGAAGTAATTTACTTAAGATGAACAAAATATAAGTTAAATTAGGAAACTAGAATCTTCCTGGAAAACCTCCTCTGTTTTTCTTATTAACACTATATTTTTTTATAACCCGACTGTCTTAGACATGGGCCTCATTTTGTCAAATTCTATTCTTGCATCAGATTATTCATACAGTTATATACTTTGTTAAATCAAGGTCAGTCTCCTTCTATGGCCAGTCCCTTAAATACAACAACAACAAAAAAGCATATATAGAGACAAATTTAAGAATATTGCAAAAGGATCTGTAATGATCGAAGATGATCAAGGGACTTGAACATCTACCTTATGAGGAAAGACTAAGCAAGCTAGGCCTGTTTAGCCTGGAGAACAGAAGATTGAGAGGAGATCTCATCAACATGTACAAGTACCTGAGGGGAGAATGTAGGGAGGATGGGGCCAAACTCTTCTCGGTGGTGGCCAGTGACAGGACAAGGGGTAATGGGTACAAGCTGAAACACAGGCAGTTCCATCTCCATGTGAGCAAGAACTTCGTTGCTGTGAGGGTGACAGAGCCCTGGCACAGGCTGCCCAGAGAGATTGTGGAGTCTCCTTCTCTGGAGATCTTCCAAAGCCGCCTGGATGCCGCACTGTGCCATGTGCTCTGGGTGTCCCTGCTGGAGCAGGGGGTTGGACTAGATGATCTCTAGAGGTCCCTTCCAACCTCAGCTGTTCTGTGATTCCAACCTTAATCATTCTTTGATTCTCTGATTCTGTATGGGAAGTTAAATATAATATGAATTCACTTGGCTCCAGATCCTGGTGCGCTGGGCAGAAATGTGAATAGGCATCTACAGAGTTTATTTCATTTAAGACCAGGCATAAGTGACTAAAATAAAATATTGAATCACTTTCTGGAAATACCTATTTATTTCTAAAAATATGAATGGCTAACTAGAACTATAAATATCCAGATTTTATGCAATGGTATTCATCTAATCTCAATGTCTTTAAAATCAGGATAAATCACAGAAAATTTCTATGCTCTTTTTCAATCAGCGTAAACTGTTCTTATTGTGCATTTATGTTCCTTTAACAGTGCCATGATCATGTGGAAAGATAAAATTTGAGGTTCATTAGTGTTTGTATACTGATAACTTTATGTGCAGATCAGATACTTTTGTCCAAGTATCAGAGATTATCTAAAATTTGGAAATGAGGTAGGCAGCAATTATACTGACTATGAATGATACCTGGAGGAAAAAGAAGTGAGCTTCTTGCTGCATGTGGAGAAAACACAAACAGAACAGAACAGAAAGGCAGAACAGAATTTTTTTTTACCTTGAATTCATTAAACTGATTAAAGAGGAAGGGGATATAGCTTATTAGTTACTCTCATTATCTGAGGCGTATTAGTTAGATTTGAAGTCTTTAAGATTCAAGACTTTAAATCTTTGTCTTCAGACATGTTCACCCCCTATACTTGCACTTCTTTCCATAACAATGTCTGCTTTAGATGACCAGATTTATAAATACAGTAACAGAGAAGAGTAATTAGGGGACCTCCCTATTTCCACAAATCACAAAAGTAAAAGCCACGTACAGAATTAACTTTGTGCAAACTTAAAGATGCCCACAGATTTAGTAGGGTATTTTTAGATTATTTCCCCTCCAGCACACTCCTGTTCTTTATTTACATTCCCACTTATTTCAGACTGCTTTCTTGGTATGTTTTTCCTCACAAAAGGTACACCCCTACTGAAAGACTAGACCATGAGGGCGGAATACAATGGATTGATGTGAATTGTTTTTTGTTTTTTTTTTTTTCCTAGTAAAACTCTTGGAGTTTGTTTCAGTAAATTCCATGGACAGTTCTACACAAATTCCTTCCTCTCCTACCATCTTTTGTGGGGGAAAATTTCCTCTTTTGACTCTAAACTAGTTTGAGCTGCTTTTTTTTGCCATGTAAATAATATGTCCTACATGATAGCTTTTCTGTGTAATGTTGGTGGTCTGAACAGTGATCTGAAATACAAGAATCTGCTTGACTCAGTCTCCATCTTCCTGGGACTTGAAAAGCAATAATAGGGAATTCCTAAACAGGTTTTATCTCTTTAGGGAAATATGCGTGCTAAGTATGAAGAAATATGTACCACATGGTACTTTAGTTTACTTGTGGGGGGGGGTTCTTTTTTCCCACCACCTCCTCAAAAAGTGGGATTATTTCATGTTTTGTAATCAATCCAAAAGACTAGTCTTTCTAAAATCCTGTCAAATGCGTGATTGATGCACCTTAGAAAATAAATATTAAGAATTAGCCTAGAGTATTTATGTATTAAATAAACTAACATTTTTGGCCTCAGAAGCTTACAGATGAATGAGTGAATAAGCCACTTCATTCTTATACTTTAGTATAATAACTGATTCCTGTTGATAAGGGATGCACTATTTAAGATGATCGTGGATATTTCTAGGTTCTAGGCCTTTCTAACAACTTTAGTTGTGATGTTCTGAGGCATTATATCATAACAATTAATTTCAGTCAGGACTGTATTTTTGTCATTTGTGTATGTCATTTTCCTGTTTCAGGGGAAAAAAAAAATGGTTTCAACAAGCACGTTTAGTTTGGAGGGGAAAAGGTGTTATTGGTCCACATTCTTACAGTTCAGGAAAATTCTCACAGTCCCATTTTAACACCATTAATTATGCCAGACTAAGGCTCGATATAACTACTTAAGTGCATAACAATAAACAAAGTAATTGTATTTCATGCTTGTTCTTATCTCAGTGTCAGTATCTGTTTTACTTAATTTGGATAACCAGTGTTCTGCTGCTAATACACTGAATCTGAAGTATGGTGGAGCTGCTCTGATGTTTGATTAAACTAATGCAATTTTACATATTAACAATTACAGTGACTTTAGGCAACATCTTCTGTAGAGACTCTTATATACTTTGAAATAGGAATTATATTGGTTAAATTTTAAATTCCATAAAAGGCAATCTGGTATTTGATGAATAGCAAACGCTTTTTGGAACAGATTTAGACAAACTAGGTACCTTTTATTATATTTTCCTTGCTACTATTTGGTCTGGAATTTTATTATTTTGATACTTAATCTGGTTGGTCACATGTTGTTATGAGAATAGTTTATGCATATGCAAGCAGATTATTTGCTCATGTAACTGTTATGCTTATCAGGGGAGGGGTAGTTTCAGGACCACAGACGCAAAGAAATTCCCTGTGGCTACCACTGTCACATGCTGCTTCACATTCTGTGCCTCAGCTTGTTTTCCCTCTCATTTCTTTCTCTATCCTTCTCTGTGCTCAGAAGTTGAATCACTAAAACAACCTAGCTGAAATCAGCTTCTATGCCAAAGCCACCATATTACACCCTAAATCTGTTCAAAAATTGCCTCTTACATGGTACCATATAAATTTGTGTAAAAAGATGTACCCACACATAAACCAAGAGACTCAGTCAGGCATTGTCTGTTATGCTTTGTTATTATTTCAGTCAATCAGAGGTGACTGATAAAACAGAAGAAATCATGGTGGAAAGAAAAATCAAGAAAAAAATGTCAAAATTATTTTGTGGGCCAAAAAGTGAACTAAATCCTAGAAAATAAGAAGACTTCTCTATTGTTTTTATAATCTCCATTTAAGATCAATTTCCTCTCACCAAGCTAACATGATTAGCACCAAAATAAGTAATGAGTCTGTAAAATGAGTAATGAGTAATGAGTCTGCTCTTAAAAGTCTTTGCTGCCTCACTGTCTTCTTAGACATTAGAAAGCACGGGAAAAGAGTTTCAAATGCTCTTGTGTCTTTGTTTCTAGAATCAAAACCTTCAGCTAAATTCACTTTACCAGCTTGTATTTTTCTTCTACTCTATCATGTCCAGGCCAGTGTTTCCAAAAACTTCATATTCCTGCTATGCTTATGTCTTCACACTGTATTTTATATATATATATATATGCATACAGATATATGAAGGGAAGACATGGGTCTCATGATTATGTTAATAGAAGGTGTGCAATGTAGTCTCACACTGTTCTCTGGAGTTTCCTCAACTTTCAAGCACTCTACGGTTCACAAAAGGTCCAGAGGAAGGTGTTATTTCCCACAGAGATCTGCTAGTAACAAAGTATGAGTTTTTAATTAGATGCCTTATATTACTACCATAGCTATGAATCATAATGATGTTAAGGACAGGATATGATGTGTTCTAAAACTCAAGGTGCTTACTATTAAAGTAAAACTGGAGCATAAGCCACTTCTCTCTAAAGTCTTGTTTCTGAAAAACCTATTCTGACAGAAGATTGTACTTCCTAAAATGCATGCTGATACAAGTAGAGACCTACACCAACCTTTCTTTCTCTTCAGTGTTTTACTTTCAGTGTGGCTTCTGTTCACGAATGCCAAGACAATAAAATGACCTGATGTTCATGTTAGCAAAAGCTTTCTTTGCCTGAAGTTTTTAGCTTAAAGAATATGTCTCATATTTAGAATCATTTCCTATAAAGAGTCAAAATCACAAATTGATTCCTTTGTAAGCTGTCAATAGATGGTAAAATATCTGCTAGTACTTTCTTTTTCCCAAAAATTTTATAGTTGGTTTGGTCTCAGTCAGGAGGATATATATAGTCTTAACTACCTCTGAACCGTTTCTTTCTCTGTGTCTATGTTCGATATGACCTACTCTAGTTTTATCCAAAATACTATAGCCAGCAAGGGAACAGTGAAAGGAACAGTTACTACAAGATTAGCTGAACCCTCAAGGGGACAAATATGCTATACTAATACCGGTATTATCATTTTTTTTTTTTTTTCCTGAACCCATGTATGAACGTGCTTCAGGATAAATTCCTTATTTGGCTTCTATTATGTTTGGTACAGATTGGGGAAGTATAACGGAAAAGCACTGTGCTAATTTTTCAGAGATGCCTAGTAAACACGTATTTCTCTGAAGTCTGCAGGAGCCGAGCACCTGCCCAAAACATTCTGAAAATCATGCTCTAGCAGGAAACCTGGTCTTCATTCTTAAAGAAGTTATTACTTTTAAAAATCAGAAAGAATCCTTCCAGCTCATCTGACCTTAGCTGCAACAAATTCCTTCATCCTTCTGGAAATAAAAGGAAGTCTTACGAGAAAACCATTGTTTATTTAACATCTTAGAGGTGAATCACAAAAAAAGAATAAATGCAAAAAAATGTCTAGGCATCAAGTCCTGGATAAAAGCAAAACCTCTACAAAGCAAATAACTCTGAAATAAGAACTGCTCCAAGAGCATGAGTGAAGAAGGGAGTGAAGCATCTCTCTATATAGAGCTTTCTCTAGCACACCTGAAATGCTCTTCTGACGTATCCAAGATTTGCTCCTAAAATCTGAAGAAATATAAAAGAAACTAAGCCAAACAGTGAGGGACAAGCTAAAATGAAATGATGCAAAGCAAAGTAAATAAAATGCAACAATCAAAAAATAACAAAATTCTTGTATGCAGATTAGGATGTTATGGTCTGGATGGATGGTCCGGCTCGGAGGGCCAGGGTTAATGGATCTTACGCAGCCTGGAGGTCACAGTAAGTGAAGCACTACAGGGATTTATCCTGGCACCCGTCCTATTTTATACCTTTATCAGTGACCTCCAAGAGGTGAGGGAGTGCAATCTGGCCAAGTCTGCAGATGACAGCTAATTGTGGAGGGAAGGCAGGAAACACTCAAGGACAGGGTCTGTTTGTAGATTTTTCTATAGGAACCTCATAAAATTTGTCTAGGACAGATGCCCAGCCCTACATCTGTGAATTAGAGACCCAAGCTGGGTCATACAGGCTGGGTAAGAACCAAGTGGGGAGCAGCTCTGCAGAAAAGGCCATGGGATCCCTGGTGGGCAACAAGCGCAGCAGGAGCTGACCATGTGATGGAGCAGCAGCAATAGCCTACAGCTCCCAGTGCTGGTTAAATAGTCAGGAGACCATGGGGAGCGATTATCCCCCTCTGCTCAAGGTTCGTTAGACAACATCTAGATGCTGCATCCTGTTTTGGACCCTTACAACAGGAAAGACATGGAGAAATTGCAGTGATATTGACAGAGGTCACCAATATGGCCAGGGCCAGGGTGCTTGCCCTTGGTGGAGAGGCTGCAGGAACTGGTCCTGTGCAGGCTGTAGATGGGACAGCCCCAGGGAATGCAAGAGCAGGCCCCAGTACCAATGGGAAGGTCATTTAGAAGATGGAGATGGGCTCTCTATGGGTGGGAGAATGAGAAACAAAGGGCATAAACTGAAGTTAAAGAGGGTCTGTCTGGAATAGATAAATCTTTTTCCCAGCTGGGCAGAGAAATAGGTTATCAGAGAGGTCAGGCAATTTCCATTCTTGAGGCTTTTCAAGATCCACATGAAAAAGCTGTGAGAAACCTAGTTTTACCTCTAGCTGAATTGCTTTTGGGTAAGTGGTTGGATAGAGACCTCCAACCTGAATAATCCTACGATCTTTTTAATCCCAGGCATTTCATTAGATATCCAACTCACTATAGAGTTAGACAGACTCTATCCCCAAATAAATAAGAATTCTTTTCATAACATTATGAACATAAGAATGTTCATAACATTCATAACATAAAAAGAATGTTTAAGGACAATTGTTCATGAAAGTATTTAATCCTGCTTAAGAAATAACTTAATTTCATTAAGTTATTTCATTAAGTTATTTCATTAATTAAAATTTCATTCATGAAATTTTAAACTGTTTTTAATGGAAATTGCATAATTTTTACATTACGTGGATGGGTTTACTTAAAGGACAACTTAAAAAGGCTCAATGACTTTTGTTTAGTGTTTTGAGAGCACGGAGTGGAAAGCCGTGGAAAGCTAAATACACAGTGTCAAAGGATTAGTAAGAGCATCAACATGAACTTTGAACTGCTCCTTTCCTACAGTGTATGATTTTATTTATTGTAAGCAATCTTGGTAGAAAATTGATTTAAAAAAAATTACACAAGATTGCTGTCAGTATTTTTTAAATATGCAGATTTTACCTGCCTGCTGAAATTATGTAAAGAATATTTCAGGAAACACTTTTCACTCCTTTCCAAGAACAAGATGTAAATTTATACCTATTGTTAGCTACAAAAGGTTTAGATACTGTGAGATGCTCTGCTGTTCTAGGGGTATGAGACTGGTTGTGGCATGGATGATCCTTTTGTTCCTCAAAAAAAAAAAAATCCCCATGAGAAAATTAAATAAAAGTAGGAGAAGAAAACATGAATCAGAGTGGAGAAAAAAAATAATGAAATGTACACAGAAGAGGGGTTTATAATACGAACACAAATCTCACATTCCTGGTGATGCTTGTAATCTTACTGAGACTGGTGCAGATGGCGATATCATCTGCTAATCAGTGTAATCAAGACATTTTGCAGTATGAACATGTCAAAAATCCTTTGATGGTGAGAAGACTTTTCATTTTACCAAATTTGATCATAACAGTTACTAGTTAACTCACTTGTTCTTTCCTTTTCCTTTTCTTTCCACAATTTTGTGATGCAAATATAATTGGACTTTTATTATTTTGTGTATAAATGCAACATAAAGTATTCCACACATCTACAACTATAATAGATAAAATATACGCAATCACAAGTACAGGAAAATATTTTTTGCTTTTTCCTACTGACAATATTTTCAAAATATTACTTTTCCCAGATTCACATTTTCCTATTTTTTTTTTTATTTATTTCTTACAGTATACTGCCTGCTTACAGGTGAAATGTGTTTTGTGAGAAAAAGTCTATGCCATGACTAGCTAAATGTATGTTTTATTGTTGAATACTTAAACAGAGTCCTAATAAGAGATCATTAAATCTGACAATGTAGGCTCTGCAAACAAAGTCAGCTGTCACTCTATGCTCAACGGATCTAAGTAGAGGAAGAGCTGGTTTCAGTTCTCATGAGTTTCACGTTTTCCTTATTTCTGGATCACATGAGATAAATTCCTGTAGTTCTAATCTGAAAGCACAAAGAAGAATTTATACCCAATCTGATTTGTTTTGTCTGGTTTTGAGTTGAGAGCATAAAAAGTTACCAAATTTGAGAATATATTTCCCTCGAATTTATGTATTAGTCTCATCATTTTAATTAGGCATAAGTTTGCAAACACTGCTAAATTATCCAGTCAACCCCTACTAACTTCTGCATATTCTGAAGGTCTCAAATGAGCTTGCTTTCACTTGATTACAGGTTTATTCATATTATGATTCCGGTCTGAAAGAAACAGAGAACAATAGATCAACTTGTAGAAAGCATATTCACTGCCATATACAAGATAGCTCACCTATCACATTACTGAAAGTCTATCTAGCTAATTATTGACTCATTGCTAGTTATTCCTGTGAGAGCAACCACAAAGTTAACAATACATCTTTAATCTGTAGACTCTGGAGTAATATTTACCTTGTAATTCTGTAACTAATAAACCAAATCTTCTGAAAAACGTCAAAGACCAAACAAGAAAAAAAGACATTATTGTCTTAGTTAGCCTAGGGAATACTACATAATGAAATACATAAAAATATAAAATATACCTAGAAAGATACCAGGATAGTAGAAGTCTGAAATCAATCATAGACTGTAGATATTTCTAGTGGTTTAGCCTGACATACTGGCCCTCATACCGATCACATTCATGCCTTCACTACACAGATCTATAAGGTGTGAATATGATGGAACATATATATTTATATAACATATAAGTATAACCTATACCTTCTTTGTGATGTCTGTAAAGTCAAGTTATCTGGAAATTCAAAGTGTAACTATCACATTAAACATGAAATGTTCGTTGATTAGCATCCATAAATTTTCATACTATCCATTCAATTGTAAAATATTATTATTGCTTAACAAACAACTTTTAGTTTTTCTTCTTCAAAAGGAGTTGAGAAATTAAAAATCATAAACTGATCTGAAAGATTACATAACAAATAAGTCCCATGCTATGCAATAATTTTCTCCATTATGTCAAGTCATCAATTGTCCCTAAGTTCGTAGAAATCCAGGCTACAGCTAATTCAGTGTACAAAGAAGAGCCAAATGTGGTTTTTGGTTCTAACACTCCCCAAAGTTATAGTAGGAATTGCACTTCTGTTGAATGCCATCTCTATCTTTTCTTTCTTGCTTTAAATAAGAAATACTTTGCTTTTGTCTTCAGATATGATGATTAAATTCAGTGTTTTCAGTAACTTAGAATTTCAGACAAAAAGACAAAACAGAAAAACATTTAATTATAAAATTTCAAAACATTTTCCCTTTTTAGCACAACAATTTCATAACAGACATGAAAGAAATAACAAGTTTGATATAATTCAGGATTTCTTTAAACAAAAAGAATCCAGGCTTTAACAGAGGTGGGGTATTCCGTACTTGGAATACCAATATCACATCTGCTTTCCATTGGGGTTACATCTGCTTCCATTTCTAAATCTAACATAGATATCTACCATGTGAAAAGAAAATTTAGTCCTCTGAAATTCTGTGTAGACTCATCTGGCTTTTTCTTTCAATATTGTATACAATAGCTTTATATCTAGGCAAAGCATTGAAGAAAGCTTTTTCCTTATGTTACTTACCCTTTCTCCTGAAGATATTTCTGACTCTGAAATTCACCCTTTGCCCTTTGATAATTGGTATCTAAGTCTTTCCAGTCAGGGAAGAATCCATGACAGAAAGCATATAGACAATCACTTGTTTTATCTGCCAGTACAGATAAGGCTCACTTCTCTTGAAGAAAGTAGAAGAGTATGTGACCACATAATTAAAGATTGTATACACAGGCCTTGAAAAAGGGTAACTAATTAACTCTTTCTCAACAATCTACTTCTAACATAGCCTGTATTTTGGATCCAGGCTTTGTAATCTTAAGAATATTTTTCAAAATGTTTGATATACATCTTCTTAGATTTTTCAGAAGAAAAATAAGAAATTCCTCCTCAGAGAATCACTTTGATATCCCCATGATGCACAAGCAATTTTGAGATCGTGGTATGATTCTCAGATCTCAAGTTGTTACTGTTTGCCTGGCCATTCAGAGGAACTGTGGAGAGACATCCTTGTTTCACAGCTCTCAGCTCTTTACAGGCAGGGATGTTAAGGATGTTAAGATTAAGAAATTTCCATTCTATTTCAACTAGAGAAATATTAACATTGTCTCCCCAGAACAGATTCCTGCCCTGTGTCTTTGTGTTCGTCCAAATCTCAAACTTTCTCCAAGACTGACAATAATATGTATTTTTGGCTCAAAACTTTTTGCAGTGTCTTAAAAACAGTAAGCAATTAGTCTCACAAATAAATCTGGATGTGGATGTGCACTCAGCAGGGTTTGAAGAGTTGAGCAACTATATGTCTGCTCCTCCATGGTTTGAATAAGGCACATGCCACAACAGAGAGTTCTAGCAGGGTGGAAAGTTTCCAATCTCTTTTAGTTGACCTCCTTCTATTTTCTGTTTATTTTCAGTTGTATTCTGAGAGGTCTTGTGGGTTATTTTTCAGATAGGAAATTGATAAAAAAGAGTAGTTAATAGCTGGCACATAATGTTGCACTCATTTGTTCAGTTCTGCAAGACTGGATGAGCAATTCAGTGTATATAAAGTTGCCATGCCTACACACAACTGAGAATATGAATAGCAAAGACACATTTCAAGAAACACAATTTAAATAATCTGAAGCTTTTTTAAAGAAGACATCTGGGAACTATCTGGGAATAACTCATCAGGGGAAGACTTCTTTAAGGAAAGCTAACTGAGTCCATGGAACTTATAATGGAACTAGAAATTCGAAACTGTAACTATATGAAATAAAGACCCAAGTCAAGTTAACAATCCCCGTCTTGAACTAAAAGGCATGACTAAGATTTCAGATCAGGGTAAAAGTGCAGGCTAGGAAGAGCATCGTAAACAGTTTTGTATGGACAATGCACTTGACTATGGAATCTACTAGGAGTCACTGTGAGAAACGAGAATCTGAGCAGCTCAGAAACAATAGGAAAATAATGGGAACAAAGAGACTGGAAACATAACTCATGCAATATTGATTAAAAGATTAGATAAAAGGGATCAGAGAAAATTGCAAAAGGCAGGAATGAGAGAAGGCTCATCATGATCTTTTCAAAGTAACCTTTATAAAAGAATACCACTGCAAACAGTTGGATCCAGGACTTTAATAGATCCAGGAGCTGCAGGTTTCTTGTATCAAGCTAGAACAACGTTTGTTCTTATAGGTCAAAGATAGCTTGAAGTGACTCATTAGTATGGAAGCTATAGACTAAACAGTAGGACTTTCATTTTAACTGTCAGCTGAACGTGTAGCAGATCTACCTGCCTTGCACATATGATACATAATTGTCAGTAGGAAAGGAGTGCAATTATAGTTATCCATCTTGTGTAAGTTGCTTCTACCTGAATGCTAAAAATGAGATATGACCATCTAGGAGAGGATGGTACAATGGTATTGAGTATGATGGTATAATTGCAACCTATTAAAGAATATTGGATAAGCATATGATAGAAAGCTAGTAGCCAACAATAACCAAGAACCAGGAGTTCCAAGAATAACTTGGGATACTTAGAATATAAAATGTGTAGAAGGAGAAACATGTTTCACAGGCATTACACATGGACTGTATACATGAGGCAACTCATTCTCACTTTTGGTCACTAACATACAGTGCTATGCTTCAGGTTTGTCATTTTGCACCAGTACAGAGGCAAATTCAGTAACAAATTTAGTAAAATCTAAAATTAATGGATTTAGAGTGATCCATGATGGTTGAGAAACCTGGAGTCTAGAGCTGACAGTATCAGTCTTGGGTAATTGGGATAAAAATGGGCCTGATGAATTGCCAGAAGCGACTGAACTTCTGAAGTCACTGCTAGTGTGAGAAAAAAAAAAAAAAAAAAGTTTTATAAAGAATAAGAAACATGTTATAGATTTCTGTCTCAGTGTTCTGAAACATTCCGTAGACTGATGAAATTATTATAAATTTCAAGAAGTACTAAACTGATTTTCTTAATCTTCTTTAAATTAAATAAATAAATTGTTTTTCTTCATTAGCAATCTTCTTAAGAATCTAAGAAGATGTTTGTTTTAGTATGCCAAAAATTTCTATTGGTATTTTTAAATTTCTTTCATAAAGTTCTTGTGTAAAAAAAGGTTTAGAAAGGACATTCCCTTTCCTGATAAGACCTCCTTTTCTACACTTAGGGACTGGCTGAAATTTTTCTTCAAAATGATTTTTAAAAAGCTTTGATGCCTACTTAGCATTTTATCACCTGTAACTTAGTGTACTCTAGGTAATTATTTGAAATGAACAGATGTTCTTTTTCTTTGGTGGCTTATTCTGCTAAGCACAAGGTTTGGAAATATAGAAGAGCTAGTGTATCTTGTACTGTAAACATTTCCTTTTGTGTGAAAAATTCAAGTACTCCTGATATTTTTGTTAGTATGTGTAAATACATTTCTTAGCATCATTCTGATTTTTTATAGTCAACAATTTTGTTCATCAAGTACAGTCACACAAATTCTTTTGAAATGCAAGCCAGTAGAAAAGTTACTTAAAACTTTTGAAAAGTTTACAGACTATCATATATCTTTTATTAATATCTGTAGAATCTTTTATTATACACGTAGACTGAAAAGATAGTGAAAAAATTCAGAGCTTAGATTCAAAAAAATCTGATTCATAAATAGCAAAACTATTTTCATTTTACTTTAATCAGAGCAGCTGAGTGACAAGATAAACATCAATATTTTTATGTCATCTAAATATTTTGTGAGTGATTTACTTCTGTTTTACCATGCATAGTGCTCTTAGATTGCCATATAAGATGATCTGTGTGACCCATTTTATTATGGAATTTATCACAGTGTAGTTTGGGCCAGAGATAAAATGACTTATCATTGGCTTGCAAGATGATCACTGATGTGAGAACTTCACTGTCATCACTGTATGAATGACTTCCATCACAATTCCAATGTATTATTATTCTAAGGAAAGAGTGAGAGTTAGAGGAAAAGGAATAGGGAGATATGTATTTTTTTCATATTCAAAAAGATAAAAAGTAGAATTTAGTGATATATATGTTTTAGCTGTGTATGTTTTTGTTACAGCCATTTGTGTATTTTCCTACTGGATGAGATATTTCAAACAGAGAACTGAATCCTGCTTGACATCAGTGGAAGGATACTAATTCTCACTAGCTGACCTTCTGACATAATACCATAAGCAGTGCAGATGTGACCACCAGGCCAGCAAATACTGACAGCATCATACACAAGCAATTTTCTTTTTCTTTTAACTGTGGCTTGCAGAGCGATCATCTACTTTGTGTAAATCTTTCCCTGTCCCTCTAATCCTACTGGGTGTTCACAAGGATTGAATCAATTGTTTATTCATCATAAAGATTAATTTCAGCTGCTTCTGCTTTGCTGTCTGTAAGGAAAAGACACTCTAAGCAAAACAACAGGACAAAACAAAACAAAATGCAACAATCTTTAAGAAAAGAAAGAGAAGTCTCATCTCTCTTGTTCCATGCAGATGGTGCTGTTTAGCAGTTGTCTTGCAGGGCAGAGAGAAGACCAAAGCCTAGATAAATTACAGCTGGTTCAAACTAATCCATGGAAAAGCTGAAGTTAATGAAAAGAAAAGTAATTTATAGAATTCTGTGATTACCATGATCTCAGAGCTAGTCAACCTATAGCCCCAGTAATAGTCTAGTGTATATGCAAAAATTGCATCTTTGATACCAAAATTATAGTGTTACCAAGAAAATTTCTGCCTGAAATGATTACAGCCTTACTCTTCTTCAACTTTGGATTCAAAAAAAAAG
Organism: Nothocercus julius; assembly: GCA_013398735.1. Classification (NCBI taxonomy): domain Eukaryota; kingdom Metazoa; phylum Chordata; class Aves; order Tinamiformes; family Tinamidae; genus Nothocercus; species Nothocercus julius. The sequence continues at coordinate 7,867,849 of VZSV01000002.1, read as the reverse complement.
GCCTCATTGTTTCTCCTCAAGAAAGAACATCCTTTTCTCTTTGCTACAGGGCAAACACGGGTCATGTCTGTGTAAAATAGAATTGTTTTTTCAAAAGTGGAATTTTTAATGTTACCAAATAGATAAGCTCCTTCCCCCACTCAGGTGTTACTTGAGTATGGCAATCTCAGAATAACCTTCTATCTGTTTTTCATATAGGAAGAGATTTCACCAAGTCCCTAGTACTTATGAGAATATTTCTTATTGATTAGTAAAATAACTAGTCATAGGTAGTCTTAGGCTTACATATCCCTGTCACTGTAAAGAAGCAAATGCCCATTTCACACTAAGGAAATACATGAGCCATCGCACGCTGGTGTAACGGGTCTTGGACTAGATGCATGAATAGTCATCTTATCAACTTCCAAGGAATTACAAGAGCTAAATAACTGACAGAGATAAAAACAGCTGCTAGTGCCCACCTCATGGAGAGCAGGTTAGATGAACATCTGCCAGGAATCATTGATCCTGCCTTCAGGCAAAGCAGTGGACAGGATGACCTCTAAAGATTTATTTTGCAGTTATATTTTTCTGTGATAACGTGGTGAGACCTAAATTGCTGTATCAGGATCAGGTGATAAAGCACCAGCCTTCCTGTGCAGCTATCCATCAAGCTTGAGAAAATTATTTTCATTGTTGGCTGTGTAACAAATTGCTATTAAGCAGAATTATTATAGTTTAATTATACTTATTTTTTTTTCCATTATGCCTTGTTGCAAGTCTATCCTGGATACCTTCAGGCAAGGTAAGTCCTCAAGGAGAATGTTTAAAATCTTACTGCATTAATTCATATTTTTGTTGTTTTTTGAGGGCTGCCTGAAGATGGGAGCATTTTTTTTTAACCCTGATCATACTAAATCTGAAGTAGAACAACTTCAAGAGCCTAGTAGTGATAGGGAGCAGGGACTTTATTTGCAGGGAGGTCTGCCCTTTCCTCCTCATTGCTCAATCTCCAATATTCATTGTAGAATTGACAGGTTTTCTTTTCCCATTCTAGTAAAGACAAAAGATGCAACTACGTACAGCTCTTCACTTATCACAAAAGAAAAAAAAAAAAAGGCAGGAAAATAATCACACACAAAAAAGTCATAACAACCCATAAAAGAACAGATATTCATACTAAACATTACATATATTACATCCTCAAGTTGTGTTCCTTTGTAAAGAATTAAAATGTTGGCCTTTCTTGACAGTCAGAGTGATCACTTGATAAGATTACACAGATAAAGTGACACTATTCACCATTTTTCACACATAATTAAATACAACAAAAGTAATATTTAAATTGATAAGAAGGTACACAATAAGTAATTATGTGTATGGAGTTTTCTGTCTTACAGTATATAGCCATTAATTAGACCTTAAGGGACAGTGCAAATTGGCTAATCATATGTGCCCGTCACAGCCAACATTTTGTACCAAAGTTCCAGACTTCTGTCTGCATCTGCACATAATATTCTTATTGGTTTAAATGCACAATTTCAACTCTTTAACATTCAGTTTTGAGTGGTTTTGCTATATTAATGGTCTAATAACATCATTCATAATCAATGTTCTCCAAATGTAAATTATTTTAATTGTTCACACATAATAGTACTCTCTATTAAAAAAACACATACTGATGCCTAGTTGAGAAAATTAATTTGCTATGTTTGTTACTATAATGAAATAAAAGTTGTTCCAATTTAATGAATTCAGCAGTAGATTTCATAACTTCATTATGAAGGCAAACTCAATTTTCTAGGGGTAACTTACCATTAGTTCAAATGAAAAGATTCATTCTCTGGAAAATTCAGGAGTCACTGGTTCTATTTCTTGGGGTCATTCCAATTAATAAAATGAGAAATACTTAACAATGCTGTATAGTGTGTAGTGCAACATGCAATTGAAATAATTTTTTCCACATACTGAATTTCAGAGTTCTCCCAGCTAAACTGCATTTTTTTTTTTTTAAGTTTCTCAATGGAGGAAACAGAAAAAAAGTAATGGCAACATCATTTAACTATTTTCATACAAAATTATTAAGGTCTTTTTATATCACCCCTCATGGACTTGAAATCAATGGCTCTCTCTTTGTTCAGTAGATCAACAGAATTGCAGAGTTTATCACAGTTCAACTTGAAGAAAATGAATTACCATATTGCAGAAATATAATTTTTAATGCAGAGACGTGGGAAACTGCAACTGAGAATAACTTAATGAGTAGTATGCTTAGTTATTTCATCACTCCTGGGCATAGAAACATGGATATTAGTACTGAAAAACTCCATAGTGTGAAAAAGATTGTGGAAAGCCAAAACTGTCGTTGCATCTAATCTGACTAATCTGACATATTGCTTAGGGGCTTTCTCTTGCTCAGTCTTAAAAATAAAAGTCACCAATCTTTGGGGCTCTGGAGACTAAACTTAGGGCTAAGGCTAATGTAGTGAGTAGTGAGTTAACCTGGATAAAAAGAGAAATCTTTTCCTGGATTCTGATATTTAAGCATTCCTGAACTATGTTGCAGGCCTAAATATAGCAAACTGCTATATATCTGCTTTTTATGCATCTTAGTAATTCCACAAACATTCTCTTATTCTTTGCTTTTCTGGAGTATATAATTTAGTTAAATTTTGGATTCAATGAAGAGATACAAAACAGTTTATTTATTTGGTCAGTCTTGATTATTTAACACTGTCTTCAAGCCTTCACATAGAACTATGACTCTTGCAACATTTTTTTTTTTTTTTCATTTTTTTTTTCGGTTTGGGATTTTTAATTTCATTTTAACTATAAGCTCATGTTTTTATTGTTTTGTTTTGTTTTTGTCTTTTTATTGAAATTAAAGAATAAAATAAATCCACTCTTAAAATTCTATTCACAGCCTCTAAGCTAAAGGCAGTTTACTGTATTGAGTTACTCTGGTGATTCAAGTAGTTTAAGCTCTACTGGGTTTAGCAGGGATCATTCAACACCAACTTTACAGGATGGAGCGATGTATACGTGTACGGGTGTTTCAGGAGTGGGGGTAACAGACATTGTTTTCAGCTATAAAAGGGATGCTGAATAATAAACAGAGAACCTCATTCATCTTTCTGAAATTTGTTGTCAATCTTTGTAAATTTAGTGATCTAGGGCAATTCAAAACATTACCCTGACTTTTTAATATTTAGCATTAGTGAATGGAAACTTCAAATTTGTTCTTTTTTTATAACACCTGAGAAGACTGACACAGTCTTGGACACCCTACGGTTCTGGGCAGTGTGGTAGAATTTTTCTATATACTTCAGTGGACTACCATAAATGTATGTGGTACTTTGGGATTATTTCATTGTGCAGTCATCTTCAAGTATCTGCCAGTTTTTCATAAAATTCCATTTTCCCACTGATTCTGATTATTAGGACAAAAACAATGCATTATTTAGCTACATGTGAATTTTATCTCACAGTAGATAAATTTATTAGGTACATCGTAAATTGTAAAAAAAAAATGCTCTCCTAAGCCTAGTCCAAAAGCAAAATCTTTAAAGTTACATTAATATTGATAACTAATTCAAATTTTAATGTTTAAGTATATCCAACAAAGAAGGAAACTTTGTTTTCTCCCAGATTGAGTTTATGTTGCTCTCATTTCTTTCCCCAAGACAAAAAAGATTTTTTATACCCCCAAGATATAAATATATATATATATATAAAATAGTTCAGGTTATTATATTACCATCCTTTTTCACCTCTCCAGATCCATCCATGAATGGCGCCTTCTCTTTTCCGCCATTACAATTGCACAAACATCTGTTTGGTTCTCTTTTTATCCAATAATAATAATCCAGCATATGAAAAATAGTGAAAAGAATGGTTTTCATTCATCTTAATTGGAAAAGTGTGAGAAGGAAAATGTCTTCATAACCAAACTGTCTGTGTTACAAATTGCCTGTTGTCTAGAGGATGTTTTCTGGTAGAGTCTTTGTGTTTTCCTTTCCCCCAAAATATCCAGATTCTCAAAATAAGAGATTTTTTTTTTTCACAATGGCAAGAAATGAACTTTGCTCATAAAAGCTTTCTGCTGATGTTACTTACATAAAGCTAAGAAAGGGTATCAAGGGTAAGATCACAAACAGTGATGAGAATAAAAAAAAATAGACTGAAATACAAATTCCATAATAAGAACTTTAAGGCAAACTCTGGAGTTTCAGATGAGAGTAGAAATATATTTATCCTTCCCTTACTCTAGGATTAGAAACTAATCTTTCACAAAAACAAAAGCCACTCTAACATGAGCCATCATTTGTAATGCTGCACTTCTTGATTTTGATTTGCAAGCAGAGGTAGAGATTTTAGATTTTAGGTTTTATATTTTGTGCTTGTCTTCAGTGCTTTGAGGAGATGGAATCAGGCACTAGGCACCAATAGACTTCCAGCCAATGTCTAGAAAAGTTTGCAGTACATTTTAAAAGTTAGCGTTGTCTAGGATCTGTAATAAGGCATTTCAGGTCAATTCATTAATCGTTTCTCTTAGGAATGCTTTAATTACACTGTTATGAAACCGGAGAGGAAAATGGTAAATACTGTAGAACCAACAGACCAATACTGCTAATTAATATGGATTGCAGGAGAAAGTGTTGACTAAAAAGCCTTGGATGAATTCTGGGAGGGCTAATGAATTATTATCAAGCGGGGGAAAAAGGGGGCGGTTATTAAGAATAGACCTGCTAACAATACTAAAATTTTATGTGCTCTCCAACACCTTTTACGCCTTTACAAACTTCTTGCAAACATTAATTAAGTCTCTAAACTTTTTAAAACTGGAGTAACTACTATTTATCCTCACTGAGTAGGCCGATGCTTTTTGAAAATTGAAAGACTTGCCAAGAATAGTATGTCTGTGACAGATTTGGGAATAAATATTGCCTGAATTTTTTTTTCCTCTGTCTTAGCAGACCAGACTGCTTTCATTTAGACTGCCTGGTTCTAATGTACCAAAATCAACAAAAAGCCATTCAGCTGATCTCATGGGGCTCTGAATTGCCTGCAAAGAGACTGTTGATACCAGACGGTTGATCATGTTTATTGCGAGTAAAAATGCTAGACTGCAAAGATACAGAAAGGACAGAATAGGATGGGTAAGGAGCAATTGTCCTTTATCCTACTTCAGGATAGTATTTGGATGATAAAAGAAAATCTCAGAGGGAAAAGAACAGTTTGTAATTGTTTCCCTCTACAGTATTTCACCAAGGCTTTAGGGTGGTATGACAGACAACATGCCATAACCCTTCTGATTATTTTTGTAGGAAAGCAAAAAAAGGAAGATTTACTGCTAAATGAGAACTTTCACAAAAGTAGTGATGACAAATCTAAATATCCAGCTAAATTCTAGCTAACTATATTGTGTCTTCCTTAGAACCTTCAATTTTTCAAACTATTATCCTAATTTATGAATTTGATCACTTTTTTATGCATAATCCTATTTCTATTCCAGGAAAGATATGATTTACTGGCTCTTTTTTCATTTATGTATACTGTTAGAAATGTGCAATGATTCATTTCCAAGTGCGGCTACCTTTGCTTCTAGTGAAGCCTCTACATATAAGACACAGTAGGACAGGATCTTCACATGTGAAAGACACAGGCTATGTTGAGTTTTTATGTGCGAAAAGCTTATTGAGTAGGATGCCTTTATGCTCTTTAGAATAGAAATTGTCTTTCTTTTCATAGTATAAGGTATGCTGCTGTCATGACATGATTTATGTACATTGATACAATTATTCTTGCATTGTGAGGAAGTGCAGTTATGTCAATCAGGTCATATAAGGATTCTTTCCCAATTTCTACTTCATTTGCTCACTTCTAGGTTCTTTGGTTACAGGAACAAAACAGAACAGGGGAATACAACCTGAAAAATAATTCTGCTATAACATGCATATGGTTATCTAGTATATAAAAAGGATCAATAAACTGCTAATTTTTTAAACAAGCTACAAGCCCAGTCTGAATAGAAAATCTTTTCAATAGTTAGATAAAGCACTTATATCAAAAATACTGCAGTCAACCTTGCAAAGGGGAGCACTAAATGGTCACCAGAGGGCACAAAATGCCTTTGAATAAATGTAAGTTGAAGACACAAACTAACATCCTCTAACTTGGTCCCTGAAGCTAAATATGTAAAAATCCCAATTTTTATGTTTGAATAATACTTTTTTTGTGTGTTCAGAGTTAATTAGTACAACCTCCTGCTCTGTTTTAGGTTTTGAGAATAGAGAGTTGTAGGTGTTTTGATGAATAAATCCAAGCCAACATATATAGAATTTTTTGCTATGTTCCGCTGTTTTTATTTGCTTATAACTTTTGCATGCTTATAACTTTTAGATATTGATGAAATAATTATACCAATTTCAGCCAGTGAAGTGGCCCCACTCAAAGGTTTGCCCATTATTGTCTCTCTGCTTCTGGGAAAAAAATCCTAGAAGAGGAACTGCTAGTGTAAGTTGCTTGGCTATGAGATGCAGAGATGTTCTGTCAAAGACTATTTCCCAGGCAAACTCATAAATGTCCATGGCTACTCTCTGTAACCATACAAGTCTTTCATCTTGCATTGTGACTTGCAAAAAGCTAAGAAGAGTAGCACAATGGACACAAAGCTTTTCTTTCACATTTTCCATTATTTCACGCTCTCTTTGGCTAGCCTCTACTATTCATATTTAAGGAAAGCTTGGGTCCTGTAAGGGAGATAATATGTTAACCAAGAGAATCAATGTTCAATTTTTGAGGATATTGTTTATCACTCTACTTGTGCTACTGTGGCTGTGACTGTGTAATCTGACAAAAATCAGCATAGACAGCATATAAGGTTCCTCTCTATCATCTAAAAATGAAATGGACTAAAATATAGTGAGGTCATTTGGTAAGGTTTTGGACTATTGTGCTGATGACAATATCTGGAAAAAATATGTAGTGAGTATAAATAAATCAACTGCTAAATTCAGACTGAAATCAATCCAGCAAAACATCAAGTTAGGAAAACACTGAGAGCTTACTTCATGAGTATACCACATTCATGAGCACAATAATAACAAAATCATATTTGTAGAATGTAGATTCCTAATATATTGTCCTAATGCTAATGATTGCTTCACCATCTGTTGTTGGCATCAATGATACTAACAAGCTCTTAGTTCAAAAAGTTTTTCATGAGCGTAGTTGAGACACACAGTTTTGATGCTGAAGGTCCAAGGTTCAATCAGCTCATGGCTATCACAGATATATTCGGTACTTCAAGAGATGTGCTAATATTGATACAACCAAGTACAAGAAAGGAGATCCTGATGACTTCTCTTTCAAATTTCACTATCAAATGCTGCAGTGAACTACAAGACAATTCCCTAAGGTGAATAGGAAAGTCTTCCAAATTAAACATGCTGTTAAACTAGATTAAACTGACAAAAACTGATAAGTCAGATTAAAGTCTGATCCTACTCCAACATTAATTCACATTGCTGTAAAATTATATCATTACAGCACACAGAATGGTGAATTAAATATGAAGTGCCAGTTTTAAATTTGATTTCCTCACATTTTGCCAGTTTCAGATTATCTAGTGCTAACAGCATGACTGACACTTCACAGCATGCCTGAAACTAAATTCCTCTAATCCAGGGCCTATCCTGACAGTATCTGAATTGTCTCATGGCAGCCACTAAACAGATAGAATGAGGACACAGTGGAATAGAAAAATGTTGGAATACAGCACTAAAGTCAGGGCCATTAAGGCACACACAGATTAGAGATGGGGAACTATGCAAACACAGAAGGGTATGTGATGGGAGGAACTAAAATGTCCCCTTGCTTATACTTATGAGAAGCATCACCTCAAGAAGTACTACGTTTGAGAGAAGTTTCTTGATCATAGCCAAAAATTGGGGTCTGTATTTCTGTAATGGATATAAAAATAGTGTGAGACATTTTGGCACACGGAAAAGGATGTCCATTTATTTCCTCCTTTTTGCTGTAAATACGGTGACTTTCAGATAAACAAAAAAAAAAAAAACAGGGAGGAAGAGTTGACAAAAATTGATAAAAACCTATTGCCAAGCACATACATTTGAGACAATCACTACATTTACTCCTCAACTTTACAGATGCGGCTATCCTCCTGTAGTTTTCAGGAGCAGTTCTTTAGCTGGATTCTGGATCCACATTCAGATCTGCTACCATGTGTAGCCTATTGCAGAGGATGTTAGAAGCTGGCACTAACACAGCTCAGCTTATATTGAAAGCCTCACTTTAAAAAATATAAAGTACTGTTTTACTTGTACATGATGCATATGCATATGACTCAATAGACTTTTATCTTGTGGGAGAATTATATAAATAAAAGAGAAAGAATCTAAATAAATATTTTAAGCATTCAATAAATAAAGCAACCACAAACCATGTAGACTACAAATCAAACAAAGAGAGAAGTCTAGCAATCTTCAGGAAACCACAGATGAACCTGGAGGTATGCTGATGGAAGAACACTGCTCAAGGTCATCTTTGTGAAGAAGACATCACACACCATACAGCTTCTTCCTATTTTGGGTGTAAGAGGGTATTGCCTTTTTGTTAGTAATTTGGCCCATCCTGGTCTTGGCTTTTATGCTGTGTAAAGTGAAAAATACTGAATTTTAGCCTAGATTACGCAAGGCTAAATTAAAGAATTAAGAGAAATGTAAAAGTATAAAGTCTCCGAGAGAAGTAATATATTGTTCGTTCAGCAGCCATCTTAACCATTGCTTTTAAAAATCTGAAGCTGGAGAGTCAGATTCTTTTAAACACTTTCTCACTTTCCTAATTTTATTTATGTGAACAGTTCCAAGATATTCAAGGCACACTCAGACATAAAACACAGAGCATATACAAACGCGTTTTTAGCATAGATGATTTTAGGGCAAAATCTGAAAATGAATTTGCATGGTACTAGGGTAGGTACCTTGTTCCTTAACTCTTCATCATTTGTTATTAAGAAGGATTCACACCCATGTTACCCATACAGTGCATAAGGAATATTGATGCCGAAGGGCGAGAGTCATAAAATCCAGCTTCCTGAGGCACCTAAACTAGTCAGTAGGCTAGCAGTATACGTGTTGTTTAGAAGTAGCTACACAACACCCTTTGCCCAAGCCTATGAGGAGGATGCTCTAATCATGGGTGTAGAGAAGTATACTGAGAGTGATAAAGGGACTCTTTCAATCCTTTCTATTAAAAATGTACTGCTGTGGACAGGAAGCAAGACAAGATGAACTACTTGGAAATTAGAGGGCTTTTTAAGTAAGAGAGGAGACATGGAGTCTGTATAATGCATCTCTGAACAGCAATACTAAATACCTAAATCTAACCTATCTTGTTTCCACCAATGCATTCTATGCCCTGTTTTCATTTGTTATGGCCTATAAATTTCACCATAGTTTACAAGGCAAGAAAAAAAAAAGAGGTCCCCAGGGTGCCTGATGTACTCTGAAAGTTAGAAAGTGTGTTCAGGTCTCCTTCAGCTAAAGGAACTGAACTTGAATTTGCAGTGCCTTAGATGAGCACTCCAATCATGGAGCCAGTGGGTAAAGGCTATAGCAAGTAAAGACTCTCTCTATGTGTAATATATGTGTATAAGGTCTTGCCTACTACAGCTGGAGCTCTAGTCCCATAGACTAGGTGAGCACAGCAATGACTAGGAACCTTATACAGCACAGGTTCAAGCAGAGGCAGTTATGGAGAGGACCACTTAAATCTGACCTCCGTATATAAGTGGAAGTCAAGGGTCAATTTTAGAAACCTAAATTTTGGACTCGGCATTTATCTCATCTTCAAATAGCCAGATGGATAGGTAGAAAAGTCTGCATGCATCAAATCATAGTATATGGACTTATGATGGAATAGACCCATCAAGAACAGACTGTGTGTTTCATTACATTTTCATGCCCTCCCAAATTCCACAGAAGTGTATACCAGAAAAATAAATAAGGAAAGTTTGTTTAAAAGGCAAGTCATATAAGAACAAAAACAACTAAACATTAAAAAGTACATAAATTTCTCACCACTCTAGTGTAAGTTCTGAAATGCAATCAAGTATTTTTCTTAGCTTGACTGAAATCATATCAGCTCTGATGCAGAAAACAAAAATACATTAATTAGGAGTCATATTTATAAAATCAAATAAAAAGCAGAAAAATGCCATCTCCCCTCCTTTTTCTTCTAGTCATACTCTTGTTTCCTCCAAAGGTGATTATTTTGGAATTGGGTGTGGTAGAAGAAAGGATTTGCAAAGTAATGGCAGCCTCGTCCAGAGTGAATTGCTGCCTCCATACCATAATATGAACAACAGTATTCATTCATATGTTTCCTGAAGAGAGAACAAGAAGATCCAGAAATATTCAAAGGAAAATTGTAATTAGAACCTACAGTAGTTCCAAAAAGAATGAGAGCTAGAAGAGGGATATAATGATTCATTTTGGCTACTCAGTCATATCATTTGTTCTTCCTTGGCCCTATAAACTGCTAAGTAATGACTTTTAGAAATATTCCTATATTAGAATTAGTTAGAAACAGAAACCAGATGTTCAGAACTCGTAACACCTTTCCTTTATTTCCTCCAAGTTAAAAAAAAAGATCATCATCATGTGTGAATGTAACCCTCTAATATTAGAATAAAATCATGTGTTCTAGTAGCTGATTGTGACAGTATCTCCTTATTTGCCTCTCTTCTGTTCTCAAGTGGCAAATTGATGTGACACAATGCAGAAATTCCTGACACACTTCCTGAAAAACTTAAAGGATATCTGTAATACATTCATTTCTGAAGATTTAGAGGTCTGTGTAATTTGCCCATATCTGTAAATTTCTGCAGGAAAACTAATCCAAACAGATCTGAGCTAACATTTGTCTACAATATCAGCTACTAAAGTCAGTGTATTGGTCAAGACTGTATCTAGGGAATAAATCAAAAAAAAAGGATGTGAAATCAAAATGAATAATATCTACAGTACTTCATAGAAAATTATCTGTTTTTTAAAAGTCTAGGGTTTTTGCTTCTGCTACTTATTTCTCTGGTGACAAGTTAGAGTAAAAAGAAAGGCTCAAAAATTTGGATTTAATAGAGACATTCAAAATGTTGTATCACATCTTTGTTGATAATTTGTTTAAATATAATAAAGTCTGGCTCAAAAAATAGAAAATAGCTACCCTTGTCAGTTATGGTATGCCAGAAATGGTATCTGGATCATTTGGAGGGTTGGTTATTGGATTGGATTATGGTGCTAAAACAAAGGACATTTTCAAGCATAACACCAGGATATCTCCTACTGACAAACATCAACAAACATCAACTCAGATTATAAAGAAAAAAAAGAAAAAATGCTGTTTAATATAGATTGAGGAAGATTATTTATTTGCTGTATCTTACAGTCTTGTAATATTTGTCCAGATGTTAATAAGCTCTGTTTCCACATCTCTATTTCTCCAAGGACTCTGGCACATAGAGAATGAGCCAACTGCACAAGGATGAACACACCACCTGCTTTCAGTCACCTCTGAAATTCATGTAGGGACAAATTCCACAGCTTGCACCTTTTGGAGTGAACAGCTGAAGCCAAAGGGCAATAGATAAAGCCTGGGAATCAAGCAGACTTCCATACCTACTGGACTTTTTTCACACCATTGACAAATATTTTTATTATTTCTGATTCACTCCAGTCAAATCCACTAGCAGTTAGACTCCTGTGACTACCAGAAAAGCTTTTAAAAATAATGATTTTTTAGGCTGGATAACTTCAAATACTACTTATAAGAGTCACAGTAAGAAGGAACGGAGAGGATGAGAGGGAGATTGGTTGGAACATATGAGGATAAATATAGTTTACCAAGAATTATCTTAAGTTGTACCCCTGTAAGTCTTTTATAAATAATTACAAAGATCAAATTTTGGATCAATTCAAGATGAACCAATATCACTGGTAATATTATGTTGATTTGTGATATATGCGACCCTGTGCCACGTGCTCTAGGTCTCCCTGCTTGAGCAGAGAGGTTGGACTAGATTATCTCTAGAGGTCCCTTCCAACCTCAATCCTTCTGTGATTCTGTGATTCTGTGAGAGTATGTGTCCCTTCTGGTTATTTCCAGTGGGATGAAGTCAGTGTGAAAGAGTACCACTACAGTGCAGTATGTTTTGCTTTCATTTTGCTGTGTTGTGTAGTGTTATTATACAATATGTAAAATAAGTCAGAATGGACGTGTAAAAAGAGGGCTTACACAGAAAAATAAAGTTGTAGATATATCTTGAATTTGGAATTCAGTTTGTAATAAAAGCCAGATTATTAACATTTGCCCCCCTTTTTTTTTAAGAAAAAAAGAAAGATAAAAGATCTTTTTAAGGTAAAAGAATTTCCAGTAAAGGCTAACAGACACACTTCTGATGTTCATTCTTCAAATCTCTGACACAATAAACTCTTCCAGTGTGTAATTCAGGACCTATGAAATGTGAACTACTGACACAGCAGACCACATTGTCTCTTGCAGGGCCTTTATGGTCTTCCTTGTCAATAGGAGTTTGTTTACTTAAAAAAATAATATGCTGTGCATGGAGGATATGCTCCAGAGGGAGAACAAAATAAAGACAGATGGCAATGGATTAACTCTAGCATACTTCATCCCAAGGAAGCCTTTTTGGTTAGAAAATAAAATACTGCAAAAATTTGTGAGAAATTGCCCAGTTTTGTAACATGTAAAATCATCTTATGTCAGATATAATGGCCAAGCTTAAAAGGTGGGTGGATGTAAATTCATATCTCTAGCAATTTCCATATTGTAGTGATTTATATTATGAAAATCTTGTGATTCCCTTACATAAATATACTCCTGAAATATAAATGTCTATCAAATATACTCTATCCATTGTATACAGTTATTTGATTTCAATTTTATTATTACTAGGAGTATGAATATTTCAGCACATAAAGAAGTTAACAATTCATTTATTTAAGAAACCAGCCCTAATATCTTTCTCATTGTACATAATCAAATCAAGAAGGGGATTTCCACTGTCCCATCAAAAAGGGCAGTTAGACATGCAGTCCTGCAGAAGTAAAGATGAGACGTGATAAGCAACACAATAAGAGAAAACACAACAAGAGAACCTAATGCTACCCTCCAAAAATCAAAGCTCTGAAAAAAAATAATGGCATTGCATTCTCCTTTCAGTCATTATAGACAAATGGTTACAGTTAGGTTATTTTACTGCTAGATCTTATAAACATTAAAAGTGAAAGTTAGTGTTAAATAGCACTTAATGCTGACAAAAGATGTTTCTGTTTAGAAACCAAAGGTGGTTTCAGAAGTTCTGTAGACTGACTGTTGCTTTCTGTGAATTGCACATGAATTTTCAGTAATGGCAGAGTGTCCAGGAGAAAAAAACAGAAAAGCTCTGAAATAGGAAAGAAAATCAACAGTTTTCCAGTCCTTCATTCCATTCCCAAGTGCAGTAGGAGTTTGATCCCCCTGGAATAACCCAGACTTTCACAACAAAAGGAATGAAAGACGTATGAAAAGCAAGTCTACTGGTAGCTGTATTTAGCCACCACACAAAATAATCTGTTATTACTGAAAAGAATATTTATCATTTGATCTTCCCATTCACCTCTGTGATTCACATGTGTCTGTCTGTGCCTTTCTGCAGCAATTGTGATCAACGAAACTATGAAATACCAAATCTAGAGCATCTAGAAAGATAAGAGCACCTAGATCAGAGATTTTTGTTCGAGTCTATATCCAGCAATATTTGCTAAGGAAATCATCTTCTCTATTGCTTGTTATTAGAAAGACTAAAGCTTTCAGATTTCAAGGTCTGAAATGCTACATCAGCATGTCACAGTGAGTTACTGTTAGGAGTAATCATCATCAAACAGTAAATATCATCAAGGATCATCAAACAGTAAATATCAATCAGATTAAATATGGCAAAAGTAATGTCATTCACTTCAGCAGTGATAGACAAGCACCAGGAAAAAAAAAAATGTATTTTAACAGCACACCCTGGCAAAGATGAAATTTGAGGGTCAAATATTTAATAGATCAATGTCATACTTCCAAAATCTGCTAACAATAAATATCAGGCATAACATCTTATCTATGAAAGTTAACAGGAGGGTTTAGACTAACTGATATGCTCAAATTTAGTGGCTACAATTCTTAAACCGGACTGAGTGAGATAAAAGCAAATTGGTCATTGGGAATGGTGCAAAGTCACAAGCACTTTTTCATGAGGTATTTCACAGAACTGAACTGGGAGAGGAGGAAGTGGATAGCTTCACATTTGGTGCAAATGTGGCTGCAACCTTGCTCATGAACAAAATGACTGATACAAACAGTCATCTTTAATATACAAGCATTTAAAGATATGGATATAACTATGGCTTAAGATGAGGCTTTTATGCAGTTGTCTGTGTAGTTCCTTTAGTACAGTTTGATTGACTGAAGCCAAAATTAGATGAAAGAATTTTTGTCTTTAAGGCCAACCTACTCTAAATATGATAAACATTTTACCAACTTATTTCTTTGACAAAAACAGCCCTTCCAGAAAGTGCCACATTATTTTATTTATATAAATATATTTGAAGATTTACCAGTCATTAAGGCAATAACATTTCTGTTTTATTTGTCCTTTCCTACATAAGTAATAAATACTGTGTGCGGTTATGAGAAAAATGCCATCTTTCTTGCTTTTCTTTTGCAGAATCCAGAATATCTGTTTTCTCTCCCACAGCCCCACAGACGTTGAACAGCACATGGAAATCTTTGGGAGCAAAGTGCAAATATATCAAAAAAAAAAAAAAAAAAAAAAACCTAAATTCCTAAATTCTAGATTCTATGCATATAATTTTCTTTTTTTTTATGCTCTGAAGCACTACTGTATTAGCAAAATATTAGCAAAAAATAAAGATAGAAGACATACAATTTAAATAATTCAATGAATTTGAACTAATTTTTCCAGTGTGATTCAAACATTCATGCCAGCCCAGATACGTAGAACTGAACAGCTAACTTTGAAGGGAGACCTTAAGAGGGAATAGAAAAATACCACTGCAGTCATCCAGTCTCTCAAAATATCATTGCTGTAATTGCCAGAATTATAGCTTGTGGTTACCTGCCACATTCTTTGGTGCTCAACTCACGGTCATTGTGCTGCCACAGTTTAAAACATTGGCTCACAGCTGTTTTGCAATCCACATAATGCTATATCTGCTGCGTACAGTACTGTGTCAAACAATAAAAGCAGACCTTGAGATTGAAACATGCTCTCATAACAAATGACATATTAGATAAGTAGAAAATTTTGCACATTGGGTATCTTGCCAAAGAAAGTGTCTCAATCTTTGGTTCTTAACCAAAATGGAATAGCAATCAAAAATATGCTGTATTTTTCATCTTCCAACTTCCGTGATCACAAAAGAAACAAGAGAATTTCCATATATGGCCTGTTTCACAAGGATCTTTTCTCTGGATCTTACTGTCATTGATAATGAAGACAACTTAATAAAATTATGGCTGACAGCCAGTTCTTACATCTGTCAACTTTTCACACTGTGTAGCTCTGTTCACTGGCCTGGTAATAGTAGAAATATTAAACATATTCTGCTAAGAATTGATTTCTGATAACTTACAGTAGCCATTTTGTAAATTACCTTTCTCCTGACAAGTGATCAAATCAAGGAGGACACAGATAACTTTTAAAAAATTAATTTGTTATTATTAATAGAGTCAATCTGCTACTATTAATAACAGGTAAATACTCACAGTACATTCAGTTATGCAGCCGCATAGTTCACCCTCACACACACACACACACACACAATCATTCAGATTTACCTGTGTGAAGCAACAACAGGGAGGCCAACCCTAATTATTGACTCAGAAGCAGAGGATCATACTGATGCACCAAAGGTTTCTGTTAGGTGGTCAGAAAATTCCTTAGGGTCCCCTTGTTTCTTCAGGCACATATATATTTATAAACCTGAAATCTTTGAATATACCAGCCACTATCCTCTTGGATGCAATCTGTGCTATATAACAACCTGTTGTTGAAGGTGGTGTTACTCTTGTGGTCTTGGACAGATTCAGCCATTCTTTGTCCCCTGAGTTTGCCAGTTCTTGCAGATTTCACAGTACTGGTGAGCTTATAAAATTTTGGGAGACCTTCACATGCTATCTCTCAGCACGTACTTTTCCTCTCTTCACTTGCTGTTTTCCAGTGACTATTTCTGTATTCACACACACAGGTATCTGTAGAAACCATTCACAAACTCGCCCAGAATGTTCCAGTTTACCAAAGGCCAAGCAGATCGTTTTCTTCTATCAACATCTTCCAAAGAGGAAGTCAATGACGTTTTTAAGTCCTAGTCTGACAACGCGTCCAGCACATGTGATTTCTAAGATTAGTTCCTGCTTGGTCCTCCAACTTGGTGATCAAAATCTGTCCAGTTTTAGCTGTTTCCCAAAGTATTTTACGGCAAGAAGTGGATGTGTGTAGAAGAAGCAGTGAAATATGTTTGATTATCAGTCTTAGAGCTCAAATTACTGTGCAATGACAGTCATCAGATAAAATTTAGTATGCAAGTTTTGTGATTGTCGCATAATCCCGGATTGCAAACATATTAAACATGAGTAGGAGACCGGTGCATATCAGAGGATTTAGTGATGCTCAGTTATTTTGCTACAGTTTTATTGCTGTCAGCTGGTAAAAGGATGTGATGGATCAACATGTCAAACGTATAGACATAACCTTCCTTAGCTAACCTCTATCCCTTGTCAAGTTAATTTCTGTCATATCAGATCATAAAAGAAGCTGAGATTACTGTGAGAGTTGAATGTTCCTTTATATTTGTAAACATGTAAAACTTATTTGGTACCTGTTTGACTAATTACCTGGAAACATACTGAATGTTGTGAACATAGCTGTCATGATAGAGATTATTTTGTTGTTGCTGTATTTTACTTATTAGTATTTGTATGACATAGAAGCATAACCAAAATACTCTTCCCTCAGTAGTTTGTTTAATGTTCAACTCCTGATTTGTTTTATTTTCATAATACCAGTTTTCCTTTTAGTGAGTCCTAGAACAAAAATGTTAACTATAGGTCCGGAGTTTTTTGAAGTCAATGAAAGCTTTGCTATTGGCACAATCAAATTAGAAGATCAGGTCATTATTGTGTGGAGAGAGCAGTAACCTAATGAATAGAAGTGTCAATCTCCATGTAGAATATAGCACATAGAGTGGAATCAAAGTCATGAACTGCAAGCATAGATAAAGGGACAATTATTTTAATTAGACAGTAGTGACCTGTTACTGTAATTATTATTCAAAAATACTGTGAAATAGAGAAATTCTGGATGTATCCCAAGAATAACATCTACAGTCATGAAAGATCACCCAAAAATATAGCCTTTGATTCAGACTTCTAATACATATATTAAATATTTGACCTTTATTAAATGGGATGGCATGACTTACACATATAATCAGTTCACCTCTTATAGGAGTCACTAACGACTTTCCTTGACAGAGTCCTTATCATTTCATGCTACTTTATGCTTCATTGTTTTTCTCCCAATACCTTCATTCAAACCTACTAGACGGAGCAGGTTAGAGTAAAGATATATTAGCCTAACCAGGCCAAGTGTTATTTTAGCCAAGGCTAAATACTAGGTCAATATATCTGGCAAAGGCAAAGTGTAAGTATATTGATGATATGCTTACAACACATCAGTATGATGTTATTGAAGCATATTACATTTCATATTAATGCATAACTGAAGAAAAAAAAATCTCCTTTTCTCCTTTTTAAGATAGTTGATAAGCTAAAAGAAAGTAGAAAACTACTAATACAAGAAAGGTGGACCTAAGGACATAATCAAGGATTAAATTTGCAGAAGCTCTATTAACTTATTTTGTACAGATATTGATAATAAGACTGTGTATTCCCTGAATAAGAGGGATAAAATACAGGATGTAGCAGAACTTCAATAAGCACCATAAACTTACATAAATCAGTACTAAACCTGAATTTGAAAGACTTCCAAATATGTTAAGATAGAAAAACACACAGTCAAAACAACATAAGCTCTGCTGTGTAGCAAAGTAATGACTCCATGAAACAACTGTGAATAATGGATGTTAATGTTTAAAATCCCAGATTCAGTTGACCTATTTTTTTAATTCTGTTTTTTTTTTCTTGTGTTTTTTTTTGCTTCCTTTTTTTTTTTTTTTTTCCAACAAGGTATTTTAGCAACATAGAACTTTGAAACTCAGAAATTAATCTTGTGTTCCACTGAATGATTTGCATTGTTTATTTGGTCTTCAGCCCTAGTGACCGATATGAGTATTTTAGTTTTGTACCAAATCCAGTCATCCTTACATTTTTCCTTGGGATTTGTGTTTAAAGATTAAACATCAAAATCTGCTGACTTGGAAACTCTTTTGAGTCTACAAACTGATAAAAAGCTGAACTAACATCTACCCATTCATCACAACTCACCCAAGCTGGAGATTGCACTCTTCATCAGCAGCTTTCTGGGAGAACACCGAGGAAATGTAGCTTGTAAAGATTCTGATTTCACTAGTGAAATTCCACATATTCTTCATGTGTATAGGAATTCATAGCTCCTAGTAGAAGAACCCTTGGAGACTGTTATGTATATATGTGT
>VZSV01000002.1:7830654-7848914 GCA_013398735.1 Nothocercus julius | reverse complement strand
ACTTAATGGGATCCAGAATTTCCTCAGTTTTCCTTAAAAACTTTTCTTAGACAACCACCACAGAAGAAGTAGCAACTCTAAGGGCTGGAGGCAGAAGCACTGTATTGTGTATATTTAATAAAGCCTATTGTTTTAAATGCATACTTCTTGACAGTTCTTTTAGTGTGAATACTGCAGAAAGAGTACAGAGAGGCATCTTGTGATATACAATAGCCAAAATGACTAGCAATACAAGCATGTGCAGAAACATCAAAGCTTTCCCGTGGGCTCTCCAAAAAATCCAGAGTATATCAGAGGAGAAGGACCTATGGAAGAAGGTACAGTTCCAGACTGGTTTTGTGATAATGTCCAGGGCATACTAGCATGTAGGTTTTCAAAAAAGAAGTTTCTTTTGAGGCTTGCATATCATTCCACACAACTTAGTGGGAGAATATGTTCAGTTCCTTCTGTTCCTATAGAAATAACATCCCTCTTTTGTGTTTAAATTTCACCATAGTTTCTTTTGCTCTTTCAGAATCAAGGGGCTGAAATAGAGATTTATGTTTAAAAGGAAGAAGACTGAAAAATGCTTTATTTATAACAGCAATAATAAAAAGGTGAACTTGGTACACCTGTGAAAACTCAGTGTAATGTAAGTTTTTATGACTGGGCTATTAGTAAAAATTATTTTAAAAAAAATCTTTAAAGAAAATATTTGTAAAGGTATTTAAAGCTGATTCTGTCTCCTGTTAGTCTGTTCGGGTTCTTGTTATTTTGAGGAGGCATTCTGCAAAATTTAGCTTTTCTTAGAGTCCTTAAAAATCTCTGGCACAGGAAAAACATATGGAAATAGCTCACAGGAAGCACATATCAGATAAACACAGGAAGTAATTATTCAGCAGGAAAGTTTGAAGGAAATGAGTTGTTTTGCTGTCAGTTCTGGTGTTCTGTGGGTTTCAGGACATCAGCAGTAATGAAGGAAATAGATTTGTAATTGCAGGGCAGCAATTGTTTATCCAGTGTTGATACCAAATGTCACTCTTCTAGAATTTACCTTGTAAAAATAATTTAATATCGTACTAAAGTCAAGAAGCCTTTCTTTTATTTCTAACAATATCACAGCAGTTAAACTTAACATCTGCTCTGCAATAGGGAGGCTTATGAAGGAAAGTATTCACCTGCAAAAGTAGTAAAATTGAAGCAAAATATATTAAGTTTCATGTATGTATTAATAATGTTTTGTTTCTTATTTTTTAGATGCTAAATCTCTGTTTTAGTAAGTAACCTAGCAGTAGATGATCAGCATAAATCCCACCTCACAAAATATGATGAGATTTTTAACGGTTGCTTTACTTCATTAAAAAAAAAAAAAAAAGAAAAAAAAAAACACTCCTGAAATAAGTCTTCTCTTGAAAGTTTTAAGGGGCTTATTCCTGAATAAGCTTGTCATACATTAGGCAGACATATGTACCCACGCTTCCTTCATCTCAATTGCTTCTACAGAATATTAACTTCTAATCAGTTATGTGCTTACTTTTCTCTGGAAAATTTCCTTGCAAAGATTTTAACTGAAATTGAAAAAAAAAAAAAAATCTTTAGCTTGTACAAATCATCGTTTTCATTGTGATAATGTGTCATGGGGAAAACATCTCTAGACTCTTTCTTGTTTGCGGCCAGTTGGAGCAAGGTGATTATAAGGAAAACAAATACAGCTGTGTAAGGTATTCTGTTCTGTGCAGATGACAAGGCAGCCATTGTAGTCCTTTGGCAAAACATTTGTTTTGATAGCAAGATGCATGGAAAAAAAGGACAGGACAGGGATCAGGAAGAAGATCCATATTCTTATTCCTTCTGATATGCGCAAATATGTGCCCAGGAAAGTAGGACTGCAGCAACTGTTCCACTCCCCTCCTTGGCCCCATGCTGAGGATTACAGAAATGATCAGCCACCTCACTGAAGACAGAACTGAGACCACTCTTCCTGAGTAGTTGTTCTGGTCAACCTTCAAAGGCAGAAACAACAAAATCCTATGTTGCTTCTTAGATGTGTGCTTGTCTGAGTTGTCATCAGGTTTGTGGGATTCTGATTTAACTGTTTTCTGTGGTCATAATTTTGCCTGTTATCCTCCCTCCTTTCAGCCAATTCAGTCAAGGATTTGGGCAACAAATACATTAAATTGGTTGAATACATTCTTAAGAAAATTTCAATTCAAGCTATATGGAATATTTTTCTCTGCGGATTTTAATGTCTTATTTTAGCTAATATAACACCATGTTATAAGTACCTCCTTTGGTACTTAAAATATTGGATTATTTCTGTTAGCAAGATATTACAATGAAAGTTTCAATGGTTTTAAAAATCTTTTAACATTTCTTCAGTTGATGACTCATTTCCACAAAAAGTGCTAGTTTTAATAAAAACCTTATTTTTGCTGCTACAAAATTAAAGCAGCAATATAAAAAGTTTAGCAAAAAAAAATGACTAATTCTGATTCATTTTATTTATGAAAACTGAAATACAGTCTTCAGGTAGTACCATGTTCCATTAGCAAACCAAACAAAAAGATTTCTTATTACTCAATTTGATTGCTTCTTAGTGTCACTACAGCTTATGTTTGAGGCAAATATTATACTTATCTGCTTTAGCATACACATATTCATTTGTTATCCAAACAACTGGCAGCTTTTGTGGGGAACATATCTACTTCTGAAGAGTTAGTCACACCAAAGTTTTTAGTTATCTGATTCCAGAGCATTTGTTCTATCATCTTTAAAATGTTCTGCACACTTCTTGCCTCTGGATCCTCAGCCCTTTTTGTGGCTTTCAGAGTCACAAATAATAAAGTTTACTTTAAGAAGTTCTATTTTCTCTTCTTTAAAATTTAAATAATAGCTTATTAGGAATAAGCAAACCCAAATCTCTTTTTAAATAGCTAAGAGAAAGCAACTGAGAACAAACCGTGCGACCCAAAATTACCTTTCTGTGTTCAGCATCTGATTTTCTCTCAATTGGATTTTCTTATAACAATGTTCTTTAATCAGTTCTTTGACTTGTGTTGTAATCCCTCAGAAAATTAAATATATATGTAATCATGTTCTGAGAAATAACTGTAAGAAGCAACATTTTCAAGGTAAAACCATTTGTTACACTTCTTTTTGTCAAAAATTTAGGGCATAAAGTCCCCTGGTGCAGCTTCTCTTCAGGAAGCAGCTTCCATTTATAGCATTTATTGAAGTGGGTATCACTACCAGTATTATAGAGAGAAAGATATGTGCATTGAATAAGAAATACGCTGGATATTTGACTCAAAATTTCAGACAAGAAAAATGATTTTTCAGTGACAGCTATTACCAAAATCAGGATCTGGATCTACACATCCTCCCTTAAAAGCCTGAGATATATGGCTTTTTTTTAGGCTTTCTCAGTGTAGTAGAACTACTTGCTAAAAGTTTTGAATGTCCCCGAAAACAGTCACTCATGACTACCCAGAACATTCTTCAGGCTTTGAGTAGTGTCAAGGAGGGGTGGGAAGAAATACATGAGAAGGGCTACATGAGAAGATCAGCAACACCTCTGCAGTAAGCCATAAATGATTGGCATAGTCCAAAAATGACTGAGATCTGTTATCATTTGTTAATCCTACCCCTGGCACTCAGATAATTGTAAATTATGGTTATCATTTTTGTGCTCATAGGGAAAGGTAGGCAAAAACAGTGTTAATTTATGTTTAAGTAAATCTGCGGATTTCTGAGTAGAACAACACCAGACTGGGCTGTTGAGCGGAGTCACTGACTTGCAGGCAAATTTAACTCCCTTTATCTCATCTTTCTTCTCACAGAATTGTACTTTTTTTTTTTTTTTTTTTTTTTTTTTTTTTTTTTTTGTTGTTGTACATTGAACTAATTATGAAGTTATATAGATGTAAAACACTATAAAAGTCAGGCTGCATAAATGAATCAATCAGTTCAAACTAGTTTTCTTGTCTTCAGCCAGAACTGTCTTAAAGTGCAGACTGATGTCTCTCTAAGCTTGCAAAGTACCCCATGATCATCCCCATTTCTTTGCCACTCCATGCTGAGCTTACATATGGCTGCTGTGCAGGCAGACTAGACAAGTACTCAGGCTCCATTCTTCTATGCCACTAATATGCACAGATGGCTCTCTTGGCTCAGGGAATATTCAGCCCCTGTGTACCAAACATCACTATTGGTCTCGCACGTATGTGGGCATATCATAACCAAAACTATTCTGCTTTCACTGTCTCTTCTATTGACCAGTACTGGAGACAGGAATACTGAGAGAGTAGACATTTGAACAGGCCTAATGAAGTCATTTGTATGTTCACACAAATGAATGTGATCTGCCACTGACAAAAGAGTTCTTATACACAACTGTAAGAACTGGCAGGTTGGGTTTACGCTAGTAGATTGGGTTACAAGCTACCGCTGTTAATCAGTCTTATGCTTCCTTGACACATTAGCTTGCAATGTTCTGATTAGGTCCAGGAAGATGAATGCCTATAAAATACAAACAGTATTCATATATTTTAATTTTCCATGTCCCTTGTTCTCTAATTAGATTAAACTGTGTTTTCCCATTTATATTCCTATTAATCAAAAAGATTGCTTCACATTTCTCCATATGTTAGCCAGTGTGAGTAAAGATCCATGTAACTGCACACTAAATATTTGATTTACTTGCCATAATAATACTGTATAATTTTATCTATATTGTCAGAAAGTATCATACTACCAACTTTCCTACAAAATACTCAATAAGAAATGTTTTAATTAGACCAGAGAAATTAAAAATTATTAGTCATATCTATCTATATTCAACTTTCATTTATCAGCAAGACTAGACAAGTCAAAAAGGTTTCAATAGATGCCAGCATCTTCTAATGACTGAATTTACCACCAGATCCTGAGGCCTCACAATTTACAAGCACATCCTGTGAGCAGTTCATGTCAAGAGCATGCGCTAATTGTTAGTGTGATCAGGTTTTGTCAAGGGCATATACACAGAGAAGTATATTCCATTATTTGGCAGGGAGAGGATATATCCTCTAGTCTCTGTCATTTTTGTTTTTGTCTTATTCAGCGTTATTTGGGGAATATCACTCATCATAAGGCCAACCACAAATCTGAAGGAAAGCCCCACACATTAAATTGTTAGCTTTCCTGGTTTGTTTGTTTCGTTATTTTTAATTGGGCGTAAGCAACTGAAGCAAAGCCAGTGAATCAGATTAGGTATGCAACAGGGTAACTGTCAAGATTTGTTCAAATCAAGAATAATCCTGGTCATTAACTCAGTAGGGTTTCAATTCGTTTTAGCAGTGGCAGGATTAGGCCTCCAGAATTATAGACCATAGTGGAAGTACGCAGAATTTGTCAAATCTGGGGGAATTATTGCACCAACAATATGAAATATTGAAGAGCAAAGATGTTCCTCTGCTAGTGGACATATCTCACAAGCAGTGAAAGAGATGGGAAAGTACTTTTTAATTTGAAGGATGACAACTACCAACTACCAGGAAAATTTCAAGGAATCCTTTCAAAAAGGCAGGAGGGACATGTTCTGTGAAATCAAATGTATGATTTGACTCAATAGGCAGGCAAAACTGTCTTTCCATATTACCATACTAAGTATTAAAAATTGCCAAGAATTGATACTCCTTTCCTGAGTATTCCGGGGGAAATTCCAGGAAATATGTTCATTTAGACCCAAATACAAAACAGAGCTCTGTGTTAGCTATACAGGCTGAATATTTGAATAATTGGTCTTGTCTTTGTTGCAAAGTTCTTGGGATGTTGTGGTTCCATAATTGCTGGTCTCTTGGTTGCTACTTCTCTGAATGCTGTGGTTGTTGTGCCGGTGCCTGTGTTCAAGTGTGAGTTCTTGGTAAAGTGATGATGATTAATGTGGCTAGTGCTTCAGTGTCTGGAAACTGAGAGCTTCTAACTCTCCTTCTGTCCTGCCATAGTTAATAATAGTAGTAGTAGCTTACATAGTAATCATGTGATGATGATGATAGAGTACAACATATGTTCATATTAAATAATCAGATTTTACAAAACAGTGATGATGATCTCAGTTTCTTAGCTCTTTGTGATATCTACTTAAACACTGCTAGTTCTGATGTAAACCAATTAGTTCTAGCTAATAGGTAATGTCTTTGGAGCTCATAAAGCTCACAATACAAGTTATCTCAAAGAAGAATTTTGAGTTCAAATGTATTTCAAATGTATTCAAATGTATGAGAGGAAAGGTGTGGAACCCAAGGCAATGTGACCTGACAGACCTGAACTGGCTATGTAAAACAGAGCAAAACAGCAGGGGAAGTTCTGGAAGCCTGGTCAAGGAAGTGAATGAAAACAAACTGGGCATACAAAAATAAATGGAGCTGATGGGATGTAACCTTGAGTGCTGAGGGAGCTAGCGAGTGCCATTGCAAGGCCACTCTGCATTACCTTTGAAGGGTCACAGTGATTGGGGAGGGTTACTGAAGACTCAAAGAAAGCAAATGTCACTCCTATCTTCAAGAAGAGCAAGAAGTAGTATCCAGAGAACTACAGGCTAGTCAGCTGCATCTTGGTCTCTGGGAAGGCATTAATCCTGAAAAATATTTCCAGACACATGAAGGACAAGTCTTTGTTACTAATTCTATTTCCAATAATAAACATAGGACTGGGCAGGAAAATAAAGCAGATGGTGATCTGGCATAGGAAAACTGGCAAAAAAATATAAATGCTGTTAGATAAGCATGCAAGTTCTGCCAAAATAAGTTACACAACTAATAGCATTGGCTCAAGATTTGGTATAAAAAATAAGTTTCTTCTAAACATACACAGTCAACACTACAAATCTTCTTTGGTGTTGTTCTGTCAGTCCTTGTAGACTTTGTGAAAAATCTGAATACTCATAAACTCACAAACTGGAAAGTATTCATCACAGTCATCATCACTGTCAAAATTGAAGACCTGATGACGTTTTGGAGCTACGCTGGAGAAATTCAAGGAAGCAAGAAGGAAAGAAATTTGAAGAATAAGCCAAGTGAATGAAGACAAAATGATAAAGTGCTCCCTAAAAAGCCAGTCTCTGGGAAGAATCTGTATAAAATCTGAATTTAAGGTGGAGATTCCAAAGATTCACAAAATTCTGGTTATTTGTGTGTTTGGGTAAGGGCAAGCAAAATCTGGAGAAATGGATCAAAGGAAAAGAATAAAAAGTAAGTGTTAGGAAAAATGGTGGAAGGTTCCCTATACAAATCCTTAAATCTTAAGTGTTTGGACTTTAAGATCAGAGGAGCCTTTGGCTAGTTTTCCAATGATAGTCAGGCTACAGAGAAATAGAGCCTAAAGAAAATAAATTATTAACTAACTTGCTGCCCAAGACTGTTTTTTTTTGTTTGTTTGTTTGTTTTTTTGTGTTTCCATTATTTTAGCTTCTTTTACTGGAGAAAAAAAATGTTTTTCTCTTCAGTTCTATTATACCCATTGGCAATGTATTTTTTCAGTCAAATAAAGATTACAGATGCACAATGTGAAGGTAGAAATCTAGAATTTATTTTACTCTATGATGTCTTCTATTTCCCCATTTCTTGTATGTGAAATAAAATAAAAAATAAATAAAAATGCATTTCAACATTCTTTTCTCCAAACATATGTGAGAAACATTCAACATGAGATTCAACATTATTTTTGCTTTCCATGTATATTAATTGTGATAATTGCGAGTGTGATAATATCAGTAAGATTCAGGACAGATTATTTCTGTCATGGATGAAACACAAACAGGATAGGTACAAGAAAAATGAATATGGCCAAATTAATTCCTCCCATAAGGAACATTGATAGAGTAACAATGAAGACTGGCTACTTTTCCTTCATTTTACATTACAGACCAGGTTAATAAAAATACTTAAACCTCCACTTAATGAATACATGGAATGTTCCAATAAAGAATTTAAAATATTAATTTAAAAATTGCTTTTTCCATGCAACTCAAAAATAGTTTAAAAAAAAGTGTACAACTTTCTGTTTCCAAAAAATGCAGAGAATCCTCATGGTAACAAGCACCACACATTCTTTCTCTTTTTAAGCTACCTTTTCCGGCCCAGCTTAAGTAAAGCTGTTGGTGGAATAGTACTAAGCCAGAGAATGGATTTTTTTAGTTTATATTGATTTGAAATGGACATCCCCAATAGTCAATGTTTTAATTATACATTCATATACAAATCTTTAGCTAAACTACAGTTACTTTATGCACTTCACCAAGTCAAAGAAAAAGGTATAAAATGCCAGAGGCCAAGCAGGTAGGGGAAATGTCAAATTTCCATCAAGCATTTGCTTTCTATTCCTACTGAGCTTAATTTACATGCCATGAAAACTTGAAAATCTGCCATGAGATCTCGCAGGTAAAATAAAGCAAGATTAATGCTTCCTTGTTTTTTAGAGAGTAGTAAAACATGAACTACAGACTGCATTTCAAATGAACGGTAGCTTGGGAATTGCAATTAGTTATTTACTGTGTGTAGGTAGCTGAAATACCTTTTAGAGAACAGAAGTATAAATGAAGCTATGTACTACTCTGTTAACCTGTGCTTTAATTCATTTCATTAGTGTGCTATTTCAATATCGATATAGAACAATATCGATATAGAACAAGGTGCTTTTAGAACTCTCCGTCATCGTCCAGTGTATGCAAAATCCCATTTACAAAAGTGGTTTTGTTGTTTTGTCTTCATGATCCAGTTGTGTTCAAGATTCAGGCAGTAACTACTGAACTTTTGATAGATCTAAATTAGATTCTCCACTCAGGTCGGCTTGCGCTCCTTCTGTGCATAACGTCCTTTATTCGCTTTGAATTTTTGACATGAAAGTGATTCATTGCAACTCACAGGGACTTATTTCTTTCCACTGGGCATGAAAGGAGGCTGGTTACTCAAACAGACAGAGAACTCTGTTCTTTGGACTTTTCACATAAGGTGAGAAGATACCTGACCTTTAGATAATAATATGGCAGATTATGTTATATACTGTGTCTCATTTACAGTGTCTCATTTATCGTGTCTCATTATAAAAATAGCATGACCATCAAGCCTCAACACCCAGTTATAACCAATACAGAAGAGTTACATGTAGGAAAGAGACAAATCATTGTTTGGCCTCAGATGAGTGATTCTATTGAAAATCTAAGTGTGAGATAACCAAAAAAAAAAATAAAAATAATAAAAAAAAACCTTGTTCTACTTCTTTTATCTGACCACTAGCAGAACTGAATATAGGATGTAGGAAGATATCTGAAATTGCTGATTAATTTTGTAAGGCAAATTTTGATGTTAGATCATAACAATTGAACTTAGACTACTAGTGATTATCCCAATAGTCCTACAGAGACCAAATAATTCTCTCTATATATAAGACAAAGCCTCTTTACTTCTGCATATGAAGAAAATGTTAAACACAGTTAAAAATCTTTAGAGGGAACAAAAAATCCTGAAAATACTCCTTTTTGTTTCTTTACCCATCCCTGCCAATAAATACCAGATCAGGATTTCATATGATCTATGTTTGCCCATGATTAACATCTCTGGTTGAAAACAAAAGGTCTTCTCACATTATTTTAATCTCTGCACTTACTTAGACTCCAAGCAATTTGTTTGTGTCTACATTTGAACAAGGAAAGGTAATCCTAGCGTTGTCCAGGGCTGTCATTTACAAATGATTGCCCATTACTCATACAAAAGACGTTATTTATAACTTGGCCACTGTTAGAATGCTGAAGATTACAACCTGTTTATTTTAGACTTGGTGTGTTGCCCTTAGGTTGGTGAGCTGATAATTATATGTTTCTTTCTTCAACTGATGATTCAAGTGATAGACATAATATTAGTTATTTGCTTTAACAATTAGGAAATTGTTCAATTTGTGCTGTAATTGACTAAATTACACCTGCAAACGTCTAAAGAATTTTCATTATCACCTGTGTAAAAGCAACACATTTCCTATTAAATATATCTGTGCTTTCTCTAGTTTAATCCCATCACTTCCAGCTTTGAAAAACCACTACAATGAAATGACAATTATTTGCAAGCCTTAAGCACTTTTTACTTTGGAATTTATGTCTGAAAAAAAAAAAATACTCCTAGTCAGTTTCCTTTATGCTATTTTGAACATAAAATCTCAAAGAGCCCAAAGAGTCTCTCTCCAAAGAGCCCACAGAAATAATTCAGTACCCAGAATGAAATGCTGAGAGTAGCAACAAAAGTATTTGAAATAAAAATAGATAAAAAATACAAAATCATTTCTCAAACAAATGTAGAACTTGATTTTTAGAGGACAGTCATAATATTAAGCCCATTGCACCTTGAAAAATTAGGACTCTTAAAATTACATTACCACAATATATATTTAATTCCTATTTCAAGTCAAGTCTATTTAAATAAGTTCTTAAGGGGAGGCATCTTGCACTTGGAATGGCAGACTATCTTCTGGGTTTTCCCTTGGTATTAAAATAGTAAACAAAATAATAAACTGAATTGCAGTTATCTGTTTCTGTGTGTATTTCAATTTAACTGTGCCAGTTATATAATTCTGGACCACTAAAAAATTGCTCTTGGTAGAGCTGGTAGAGTTGATGATAATATAAACACAATATTCTCCAGCTTTATGGGAGAAGAGGATCACTAAATTATTTTCAATTTAAAATATAGGAGGTAGGTAGAGTGTGTTGCAGCTAAAACCACAAGGAAAAAATATTCAGTAAATCATAATTTTGTATCCATTTAATGTTTTCAACCAAACTCTTGTTATCATACTGATAATCCTTCAAAAATAATACATCTCAGAAGCAAATGAATATAATTACTGCAGCGAACTTCACAGTTTTCCCATGATTATCAGGTAACCTAGTGACTTCATCCCTCTTTCCAGGATCTACCTGGCAATTCACAGCGATTTATACATGGACCCTGCTGGGAGTCCTTACAGGTTTCTAAGGATAACAGTCACTGTTAGTCAAAAATAGTAGAGATCAGCAGCCTACACATCCTGATGCTACCAGCTTCATTTTCTGATGTTCCCATTGTACATTCTGTCTTTCCTGCTTCTGTGTGTGAGTAGACTTTTTTTGTTTGCAGATTGAATAAAAAGGTAACTAAAATGGTCAGCAATAAGTAGCAGAAGAATATAAAAGGTCAGCCCTCTCTGCTGCATTTTAGAGCCATTTCTAGAAAATAAAAGCTGTGTAGGAACCTATTACTTCTCTTCTTCCTGTCTCATGGTCAGTTAAAACTATAATGTGCTTTTTGCTTGATCGAAATCTGTAAGCCTCTCATACATACATTTTTAGCAACTGTGGGCAACTTTTTCTTTAGCACCCATAGTGTTTAACTGACTACATTCTTTTCTGTTACAGCGCCATTGATTTCAGTAGGAATTCTGCTTGAGAACCTGGAGACTAATTGTCAAAATGCAATAACCTTGATTTAAAATTCATTGAAATACAGGATAAAAGAAAGTTATTTCTGCAAATTATATTTAAACTTAAGGAAAAGTTAGCATTCGCAAAAAGTCTGGTAGTGTATTTACCTTTTAGAAAGCAAGAAAGATGGTTTAAGACTAGTAGAAATGTTGTATTTAGTGGTATTTTATATACAGTGAAATGCTTCTTCCACTTACATCCTAGCGCTGCACCTAATGTTGCAAATACCAATGTCATTGGTATTTGCAAGGGCTGCAAGATGCTGAGCACAGTATCTCCTTCACAACGCTCTTTTCTGGAATGATCTTTCGCTTTCCAGGCCTAACTGCAATATTTATGTATTACAGCAATGATTGTGACTTAGCATGGAAGTGTACTGTTCAGAAGATTATCAGGAAAGCAAGTCATTCCTAAGGTTGTGTTGAATCAAGTCGATTTTCTTAGTAGCTCTGCCACCTGCAGCAGTAAAGAACAAATGTCTCTGTGATGGACAGGTCAAACATAGTTTTTCAGAAGCTGCCCACAGCTGTTCTTTCTTTTCCCAGTGAATTAACCACTTCATTGCTGTTCATTCATGCATGTGTCATTGCAGTTTTAAGGAGAATGTGTATTCATTGAATGGAAAATGTAGCTTGAAGGCCTAGTCTTACTGAATCAGCCTCATTATCCTGGACATACTGATATGTCTTTTAGCACTGAAGGAACTACTTATGCTTTTCACTATATGTATATGTGAGAACACATAATGTTACTTAGAAAAAAAATCTGAATTTTGAATAATCACTGCTGGCAAGATGATCATGAAAAGGTAACAATGTTATTTTTTGTAACTAGACCATATGCTTTGAAAGATTGGATGCACAAAGAAGGTTAAAGGAAGTGTTTGGTGATGAAAATGTCCTAGAGAACAAGTTTGGTTTTGTTTTTTTCTAGTGTAAAGCACAATAAAAACTGAGAACTCATATTAAGGTTATGAGGTAATCTAAAACTCTATTTAATCTTCATGCCAGGAAATACAAGTTAATAGGAATTAACAGCAGAGAGCACTGTCTGTGTTATAATATACATTGCTATATATCACTTAGACCAGATGTTCATTGGGTTTTCATGTATAATTAAAGTTCATTGTAGTCATGCTAATATAAGAATATAAGCTAGGAACATAAGCTGAACACAAGCTAGGAAGACTAGCTCTCAGATTCCAGACATCAAAAAAAAAAAAAAAATTAAATTAAAATCCTTAAGCAATGAGAAGGGAATAATTCAGACTTCCAAGAGTTTCCAACATAGCTCTGTTCCAGTAATTTTATATTAATTCTAGGCAATGTGTGTCATAAGTAGAGACAAGACAAAAGATCTTTTTCAGGAATTTATTCAAATGTATTGAATTCAACCTATTTTATTTGTTGCTGGTCTGTATTAATACATTTTCTCAAATGCATATTTTGAGTTCTCCACTAGCCTAAATAGCATAAATATAAAAATTCACTTCCAAAGTATTACTCTTTACTGATAATTCCAAGAGTTATTATTTGGAATTTTATGATATTAAAAGCACTGCAAAGAAAGAAAGTAATTAGCAACCAGAAATTTCTGGTTTTTAATGTATAGACGGTGGCATAAAATCTTCTATA
Organism: Nothocercus julius; assembly: GCA_013398735.1. NCBI lineage: Eukaryota > Metazoa > Chordata > Aves > Tinamiformes > Tinamidae > Nothocercus > Nothocercus julius. The sequence goes on along the minus strand of VZSV01000002.1, from coordinate 7,835,816 downwards.
TACAAATGGATCTAGTAGAAAAATGTTTTATTTTATAAAAAAAGTAAACGAAAAGCTATAAAATTAATTTTTATTTTATCTGTAGAAAGAAACACTGTGTAAAAGGAACCCAGTTCAGGGATTCCTTTCTTCATTTCTAGGTTTGCTATTATATGAGATATCAAGAAAGTCTCATTAAAGTGTTTTTTAAACAAGCTTTCTTACTTTTACAAACTGGAAATTATACGTGGAAATTGAATGAAATCAATGAGATGTCATGAGTTCACCTGCCCTGACAACAACTGATTTGAGCTCCTTTTCACAGACATAGGTAAAAAGTTGGCTATGTATTTCTAGAGATTTGTTGGAACAGGCCGTCTCCTTCAGACCTGCAAGTTCTCAGTGCTGTATCATGACTCGCTTTGCAATAAGGAGCACAAAAGCCTTGGTATCATTTGCAGTAGCTATAGGCAGTAGGAATCTGTCCTAGCCCTCCCTCAGACAGTCACTACTCTTGTGACATTCTGGAAAGAGACAGTGAGAGTACATCCAGATCAGATGTACTTTTCTTTTTTAGCAAGTGATATCTACTACACATTTAAATAGTCACTTTCCATAGGTTAGCACTTAACCAAAGTCAAATGCTTTGATTGCATTTATGAATGTGTTTATCCTCTTCATGGAAGAAGGATAAGGAGGAAAGAACTTTAGTCCATAGATTATTAGCCATTCAGTCTTCAGAGTATTTGACCACAGGGACAAGTGTGATTGTGGCTTCTCAGAAAACTTCAGAAATGAAATCAAATGCTAGGTAACATTCAGTTATGAGGTTAACCATACACATACTACAACTTCATCATCATATGCTGTAGATTATTTGATTAAAAATATTAAAAACAATAAAAATGTTTGTTTTTCAGATCTAGTCTAATCTTTCCCATTTACCTAAATTTCAGAGAAGAACACATCTCTATTCCTCAATGATATTATTACATAGAGTAGAAGTGTCATCTCTCTATCATTAACTTGATAGTATTGCCAGGAACCCAACATTGCATGACTGAAATCAATGTGAAGTCAGCAGAGACTTTAGTGAGAATAGGAAGAGGTCCAAATAACAGTCACTGGTAAACAAACAACCCCAAACAGTATTTCTATTAAGTCAAAGAATATTATAGGAAAAAAAAAAAAAAAAAGATATCCTGTGGCATTAGCTGATTTACCAAGATGTTTCTTCAATCACAGAACAGATGGAGATACACAGAAAATAATGTATAATGTCTATCACTGTATTATAAGCTTAGAGAAAAAGATCTTTTAAGGTAATTCTGAAATATATGTTTTCATTTTAAGCAATGATTTTTTTGCGGTTTACTTCAAGGAAAACGTGGATTGAGTTCAAGCTGTAATTAAAATGTTTCTTTCATCATTCTTAGCATAGCCCACAGTGTATCTGAAAAAACAGCAAGCCTGCTATACAAGATAAAATATGGTAACTAAGTATATACTTTTTCTGACAGCAGTTTCCCAGTTTTTATGATCTCCTATAAATAAACCCAGAAATCTGTGCCAAGTCTTGGGGACTCTCTAATGGAATGAAAAATCTTCCAGCAGGAGTAAGCAAGCATGATAAGGCAATCAATGCTATTGCTGTCTTTGTTAACAATTGCCAAGTAAGATACAAAGAACAAATTATCCCAGGTAGCTCATTCATAGAAAAATCAAGGATGTTTGTGTTTCCATTTAGCCTAGCTGTATATGATTATCTGCATTTAGGAAATGGTTGTGCAACTGAGGTGAACAACATTTTTCACAGGCTCTATTTTAGCAACAGCTCAGGATTGCATATTTTTGACTGATAAATTTAATTATAAGAGCAATAAATTTAATTATCTTGAATATGTTACACTTGCTGCAGACAAGATAAATAAATGATGGTTTTGCATTTTTGCATGCACAAAAACATAACAAATTGACTAGGTATTGACAAATACTAGCTCATACTCAACCCTATTATAAACACTGCTTTGTGGTTTATCTCAGGGATTTTATCTTCAGTCTTGAAGAATCTTTATGGGGTAATAAAAATTACATTTATTATAATATATTGCACTAGCTTTTCTGAAGTAAAATTATTCATTCTGATTAAGTCTGATTACTCCCTCAGAGGATATGAAACCTGACTGACCAACAGCCAGCTCCCTGAAACACAGCTCTTACTTATCTTCAGGGAGTACAAAGTCCTACTTAACATGATCACAGTCAAAAATGTTTAACTGACTTGTAATTACTTTTATTTTGTTTGGTTGCTCTTTTACTCTAAACATTCTCTAGTCCTGAGCATACACTAAGGCTTTTTAAAAGTTCCTCAGTGCCAGCCACAATGAGATTAGTTAGTGTAGTGTAATGATGCTATTACTGTTATTAGTAATGGTTCAGGTTTTCCCTGAAGTATGTATTTTGGCCTCTTAAAGTAACTAATCCAAAAGATTCAGTTGAGTGCTGAGTTTGAACTAAGAGTCTTTATACGTAGTACTTATTTTCCTGGAGTAAAGTGATTCACAGTATTTTGTCTACTTGCACTCAGGGATTTGGACAGTTCTTTAATAATTTGTGCTTTAGCAAATGAACAGATAAAGGTTTCAATTGATTAGGGAAAAAAAAGCTTCTGATTTTTTTTTGAAAACTAAGAATAAAAAAAAAGTGCATTCGTTAAAAATAAGGAGAAATATATTCAGGTATGATAATATTATGGTTACCATCCATGAGTCCAATCCTACAACACAGCAGAGTACAATTTTTTAAATTAGACCAGGTCCCACATCAGGGAAGAGGAAGAAAATGCATCAGTGTAGTATTATGCCTTAGGAGGACTCTTACGGGCAGAGGAAATCCACAAAACTGTATTTTCTAACCCTTAACCTCCTACCTGTGAATGAAATGGAGATCTCACTCTGATCCTGATCTCATATACCAAACTCAGGCAACTGCTGCATCATAAACAAATAACATGTCAGATCCTGTCTTATCTGGGTAGGATGTGAGTCTGACAGTCACTTCTGCAGTGTATGGACCCTGTGTGATCAATCTTGCAAAGTTGTCACTGATGGTAAGGAAAGCAAGATTAAGTTCAATTTTAATGTGAGCATTCGTAATGACTTTTAACTACAAAACAAACAAAAAAAATTAATTATTTTTATTTTTATTATTTTTATTCTAGCTGGTAAACCTTGCTTGTCTTTTGGCAGCCTTTTCCTTCCTGGGAGCCAGCATGAACACATAAACACAGAAGCATAGAACCTACAGTCTGTTTGTTAACACCTTCGAAATTGTTATGGAGGGGTAAATTGCGCACTTCTTTTTTTTTTTCCTGACATCTTTTTTTTTTCTGACATCTTCATTTGTTACATAAAGAGATGAACTGGACTAAATAGTAATTTCTGTTTAGCTCAAGCTTGGATAAAATAAATGGGTAATGCTCTTTGCAATTTAACCCATGTACAAATTCAGATGACTGCCAACTTTTAACAGGATATATAGTATTTAACATTACCAATATCCCAAAGTACTGGCTAACCTTAATTCGGTACTAGATTGATTTTTATATTTCCAAGATGCCAGGAGTTGTTCAGTTATTTTATCTCTACTCCTATTATTTCTTTCAATCTTGACTAACTTAAATAACTTGAATGTATTTATTCAACCTTGTTCATGTCTTGTGCTTCTCTAATGATCTCATAAAGAAAATAGATATACTGTATATTTGATACAAAATGTGTAATAAGTCATGGTTTTCTCTTTCAAGAAATTAAGAAAAAAATGTGCTTTTAATTAATGTCAGGACTTTGATGGATTTGGCACTGCTACCTCATGTTGATCCTGGCAAAATTTATTCACAAAAATGGATTTATAAAGTGTAATAACTTCAGTCCTGATTTTTCCCTCTATTTTTTTTTTTTTTTGCACTATAATAGTATCTAGAAACTCTAATCAAGGCCAAACTTGTATTAAGAGACTTATGCAAAATATTTCTACTAAAAGAGGCTGTAACCATAATAAACCATTAAACAAATGGGGCAAAGGAGGGGAGAAAGACAATCCTTGGGAGTGAAGTTACTGCCTCCTGTCCCATAGCAGGCCAGTGGGTAAGAAAAGAGTGGTCTGTGTGAAATTTCAGATTAACAGGATCATGTTCTTAAATCAATAAGGTAGCCAGTACTGCTATGTGCTCTCCTGCAATCAAAAAGCTTTAATTCTCTTGCTACGGGCGTCAGTGGGTACTGATCATTAACTCTCAGTAAGGAATAGGTCAGTTCCCCAAGGCTAACTGGTATGATGATGATTCTTTACCTTTCCCTAGAAGAACTACGCATTTTTCTTCAAGACTGGACCCAAATTTTTTTAAATTCTTTAGGTAGTGTGCATGATGTTATAGACATGCTGTCTTGTGCTGCAGGAGGATAAAGCTTTATGCAGCAATGTGATGAGCACGCAGTAACAAACACCAGTTAAGAAAAGAAAGGGTTTTTTTGCTTCTGTTACAAACAAATTTAATTTGATAGCAAATTTTTGGCTTCCTGGTAGTGAAGTGTGCGGATTTTATGAAAGCTGAAAATTCTACAACTGCCAGTACCTTTATTTTACTTATAGTTCTTTGTTGCTGCACTTAAACTGCAAGCTATGGCTTGATTAGAGTCTCTTGTGTGATAGTCTGAATTTCCAAAGATACCTCAAGAGCACGCTGCACTTCAGCTATTCCATACATTTCAATATTTACTTGACACAGTACACCTAACCTGCACAGGGAGTCCAGACCCCTACTGCAGAGCACAAACTAGCTACAAAACATGCAAATAGATGGTCTGATCTTCATCCTTTCCCTAAATAGCAGGTGAAATGCTGTGGTATATGGCCCTCAGCCACAGACAGGGATGTTAATCTAGAAAGTTTAGGCACCACTTTTATACATTATACATCATAATTTGTAACGACTATGAATTTAGATTCTTTTCTTAGGTGATTGTAAATGTCTAGAAGCACAAATAGAAATGTTAATACCACTTGCGCTGCCATCCAAAGGGACCTGGACAGACTGGATAACTGGGCAGTGAGAAACCTCATGAAATTCAACAAAGACAAGTGCAAGGTCTTGCCCTTGGGGAAAAATAACCCCAGACACCAGT
>VZSV01000002.1:7796075-7830009 GCA_013398735.1 Nothocercus julius | reverse complement strand
ACTAGATGATCTCTAGAGGTCCCTTCCAACCTTAAGCATTCTATGATTCTATGATTCTATGATTTAACACCACTACTCCAATCTATTTTACTTGCTCAGTAGATACTTGCTCAGTTTGATACACCCTCTGTTTACTGACTTATTCTAAAGCACAAAACAGCAGTTATCTTGATTTAAAAAATAACAACAACAAAAATCAAAGTTGGAGGAGACAAACACCCTATGGTATACATGTAGGCTTGGAGGCCTAAATCCTAAGGCTTTTGTATTCATTTGAAGAGAACTGAATGCAGAAAAAATTATAATTTGCAGAGGGAAGATATATGATTAGAAGAATTTCCGCAGGACTCATTTGCTCCTAGGATATTTCCACCATTTTGCACTAAAACGCTAACTGAGCCTCACAAACATGAACCAGTTTTCCAGATGCACTGGTTCTTCTGCTAGATAGATGAAGTGAAGTATAAACTAGCAAAGAAATAAATTCAGAAAAGACTCAAGTTCCATGAGTGTCCATATATCACTTTGAGGAACAGGAGAGCTGCACGTGGACGTTGTCTCATGCCTAAGCCAATAAACCTGACAAGATAAGAAACGAATGCCTGGCCGCATGACTACCCCTGTTTATGGCCAGGATGTACCTTCTGTGACTGTACCATATACATTTGCTTCCCTCACAACAACAGACTTTTGAGTGACTTAACTTCTGATATTCCAGTGCAATGCAAGAAGTCTTCTTCATCTGCACACTGACTTTGGATCAATCTTTCTTGCTGAAGTAATGTGTGTTGATCAAATACAAGACCTGCTAATAGCGTGAGACATTCACAACATGTTTCCAGAGCAGGGAAGCAATATATCACAATTAACAGTCCCTGCTGCAGTCTTTCACAGCCACACAGACCTTGAAAGATTGAGCCTCATGGCTTTGTTCTCCCAAAGAAAGAGCTGGTATATATCACCTCAGCTGAATCAAGCTTCTGACATGGCTTATATGGTTGTATGTCAAACAGGAAATGTTGAAAAATAGCCTACATTACTGTCCTAAAGTACTTGTAGTTTGCATTAGCTCTTTAAACAGATGTGTTGCTGCTGGTGTTACTTTTATTTTTGTCACATTTCTGTTTACATAAACTGATACTTAACTGGAATTCATGTTGGGCATCCATTAATGTCTTTCCATATAATCCAAAACTGTAACAGATGTTATTAGTCTTCAGAAAGGATTAGGGATTTCTTTTTCCACCACAGACAAAAATATCACACTAGGCTGGGCAACAAATCCATTAAGCAGTCAAGCTGATCTATATGCATAAATATATATAAGATAAATCATATAGGAGTCTTGGATATTTTACAGAAAATGTATTTTGTTCTGGTTCTACCATTCTCCTGATGAGAAATCATGAACTAACATCTGTGCACTCAGAGAAAGCTTTCTCTCTGTTACCCATTCACTATGATATTTGCCACAGTGAGTAGTTATTAGGAGTAGGCTGAAGCCTGACTTCCACAATTAGGCTCCCTATACTCTGTGAGGAAAGGTAGATGTTTTCAAGGGACTATTCAGAATACCTGCGTTAGGCATCAATTAAGATTCTCACTTCAATTCTTTGTGTCATCTCTAAATGTAACTTTCTCTGGTAACTGTATACAGATCCTAAAACGTCAAGAGGTTTGGCAATATGAATTCTACTGCATTTTCTTTCAGTGGGGCTGTAGACAAACAGCTGGGAATTAATCTTTTTAATTTCATGCATGTAGTATATAGACCACAGTTAATGCAGTTACAGTTTAAGTAACTGGCAATAAGTCTGAACGTATTTCTTGAGTGGCTACTGTAGGAAAATGTCTGTAATTATTATTATCTAATGTTTAATTTCCCAGTTTTGTCATTCATGTCCTTCACAGAGTTAACTATGTAATGGGAACTCATAGAACTGTTCCAAATTCATCAACTTATTTCCCTCAGGTCACTAGGGAACATAAGCGTTAGTAGTCCTTCTTCTCATGCAAAAGTCTAAATGCTATTTGCGCAGACTTACTGAAATAATGTGTTAAATTTTTGTCTGTGTACTCGTACCTATTCACACAAATATAGTCATGGAAACATTCATTTTCATAAGTGTTTATAATAAAAAAACCCTGTACCTTACCTTCATGAAAAAAAGAATTTTAAAGTTAATTTTAAAAATTCATGCAAAAGTCCATTTTAGAAGTTCATCACGGGCAAATCCAGGAAGCACTGTCAAGTACCCTGATGATCCAATCAAAATAAATAATTATTTTCTATTCTGTATGTTTAATGCCTGCAAATATTTCCCAAGGGCTTAATGGTAAATTGTAAGAATTCATGAAAATAAGAAAAAAATAAAATTTGGATGAGTAAAGGTTAGTTCATAAACAGGAGAGAGAACTCCTGAAGCCATTGAGGTAAAAGATCATACTAAAATTAAAGAAAGGCTTTACTGACCTATGTAATTAAAGATGTCTATTTCGAGATAAAATGTAGGACTCCTGTTGCATACAGTGGGATTTTGTACAAACACTAGAGTCCCCACTATGTACAGTAGTTTTGTATTTCAAAATAGCTGATGAATTTGAAAAAGGCTGTGACATATTCAATACCAAAACTCTTATGGCATTAATATAGTTTTTTTTTTTTAAATCTATTTTGGGATTTGTAATAAACTGTACAAGAATTTTTCCCCCTCTATGCCAGTAAACCAGCACCATCTAACACCAAATGTAATTAGTTACAAATTGCCTATTACAACTTCATTAAACTTCCTTGCCTCTCTGCTGCTTAAGCAACATGTAGATTCTTTTATGTACTTGCCAATTAGTGCATGGGGATTCTGCTTTCTAATTGGATAAAAAAATAATAAACTGAGCAGTGTGCTGTTGATATCCAGAATCGACTTTGTTAAAAAAATAGTGGAGACAGGTTTAATGCTTCAAATATTTATCTCAATTGAAATTGATTAAAACAATTTGAGGTTCCATTAGATATAGATACAATCCTTTTGTTAACAAAGTCCATCTGGTCTAGGAAAGAAAATTAAGATTCACTAATTGAAATTTGGAAGCTTTTTTCCAAACATGCATAATTCATACTGACAGAAAACAGAAGCTGCTATTCACCACAAACTGTCAAGTAGATGAATGTTTCATTTAGATGGAATTTAAGATTTCACCCAGCAAGAATCTACAAATGCTTATAGTAAGTCAGAGTCTGCGAAAATCTGTTTCTTTTTCTTTTTTTTTTTTTTTTTTTTAGTGCACTATTAAAATCTTCTCTTTTTTTCCAGTATGAAGCCATGTTAACTTTAAAGGGCACCACATTTGGCATTTCTTCTTGCTAGTTCTGGCAGATCGTTCTAGACCAAGAACATTACTTAGTTCTTCCATGCTGCAACTTCATTAGCCAGAGTGCTTTCTCTTTTTAATTTGTCATATATTTACAGAAGGCTGCTTTTCATATCAAGACTTAGCCGCATTTTACAGGAGACTTAGATTTAAGTGTATCTCTCCCTGGTTACTTTTCATGCCCCTTTACTCTGTCCCTCAAAAAACAATCTCCAATCCATTTAGTTCTCAGAGTGGTACCACAAACAGTTGTGTTACTGCAGCTGAGCAGGATGCAAATTGCAGTCAGAATGGGTAGCTGCGGAGAAGAGAAATATCTTGGGTCAGAAAATTTCAGGTCATCATGGCCACCATGTTCTTCATACCACAGGACTGTAGCAACTGGTGGAATAGCACAAATCTCTCTGCTTCAGCTCTCCACCCAAACCTGGGACAGCCACAGGTGACATTCCTCCCTTTCAGGTATGAAATTTATGTCATTACTTCTGGGATTCATCAGAATTATCTTGACATTTCTGAAATATAAATCAAAACATTGCTTTCTCCCAAAGAATAGGAAAAAGTATTTGGTTTCAACCATATCATTTTATCCAAAGTTTGTTACAGCTTTTGCATTCTTGCCTGCCTAAACATTTGAAAATAATGAATATTCTGGCTCCATGAAAGATACTGGCAATTCTATCACTGATTTTACTGAACTTATATTCTGTTCGCCACACAATATTCGTTGTTCTTGAAAAAAAATCCAATTCTGAAACATGATGCTTATAAGAGGTAATGTATGGAAGAAAGTGGTATAAGAGATGCTAAAAACAGAATTTTCCCTTGTGCTTTACAGTATGCTCTAGATATAAGCATTTCCTGAGATGAGATAAGCAATCACTCAAGTCAGGGCACTCAGGCAAACAAAAAATCAAAATTATCACACTCTGAAGGCACCACAGGTGTTACCTGCTCTCCAAGAACCATCTGCGTATGAATGCATAAAGTACAGGTAGCTGAAGACCTCTATCAAGAATGAGGTCTGATTTGAAGACAGTTAAAACATGAGATAATAGGAAGACAAATATAAATGTGCTGCGTAGATTTGACATTCATTTATTAGAGAGAAAAAAATTATTCTTCTTTCTACATTTTTATAATAAGGCATAAATACACAAAATGGAGAAATACGGCCACACCTCTGGAACTGCAGAAAAAGTCTGCATCCTGCAGTGTTATGTGGAAGGTTCCTGCCCTAGTTCAGGTACCTGCAGCTGCTACCCAGCCACAACCATGCAGATTTGCATAGTTCCTAATTTAACCTTTCCCTCAGTTTCCTCCTCCTGCTTAGAAAGACTTAGCCTATGCTTCTCAGAAATGAGGTGCTGATCCTTGGGTTTCTTTTTTTTTCTCACTCAGAGACGGTATCCACTGAGCCACAAGCAAGATAATTTCTTCCATAGTTTTCTGAGTGACCACAATGAACACATCTACAGTGAAGTATAAATGTTTTATTTCAGAAACAATAAAACAAAAATAACCATATTGGCTATCCCAAAATACAGTATTTTTTATTTACAAAAATATTTGGTTATTAATAATTTTGATTTGAATAGATAGAATTCACTTTCAGTGAATACCCACCAACAATTTTCCTCAAAACTGAGTTATGCTTATAGAGCCCTGACAAGTCAGGTGAACCTTGCCTCAGCTAATGCAAATCGCTTTTTTTTTCTTTTTTTTTTTTTTGGGGGGTGGGATTTACTTACTTTTAATTTTCTCTGTGAAGTGTTATAACACCTTTTTTTTAGAAAAGGGCAAAATTCTAAAACATGTCACCAGAGATGTATTAAAGATTTCTTAATCATGTGAGTAACTATGCAGAAACCAACTAGTTGATAACTAGACAACAATTTGTATGATTCATAGATCAGATGGACAGAGAGCCTCTCAGCTTGTTTTAACTTGGACCCTTACATATCCCAATGAGGAGGGTGAGAGGGCCTAACTCAAAATAGCCTACATATTTTAACTTTATGTGAAATACAGCACCAAGTAGGGGGATAAAATAAGCTTGTTTCCTATGTTTTAAGACAGGAATTTAAAGATGGACTGTTTATTTATTTTTTTAAGTTGATATTGACTATTTCAGCTATATTTCTGCATTAGTGGAAGGATGGTCTGTATGACCTACAAGCCAGTTACACTCTTCTACTCCTATGAACAGAAGAATGTTTCCAAGGGAACCACTCGCAGTCCTGTCATCTGGGCTATAGCCATTTAGCCATTGCTACCTTGAATATATTTGAATATATTTTCTCTCTCCTTGGAAATTCTCTGAAAGGTTTCTTTCCTTTGTGCCCTCAGTCTCACTTGCTACCCGCCCACTCTCCCACTCTTTCTTCAACAATTTCTTGCCAATATGAACTCTATAGCAATAAGTGAATACGGGCCTTTTCCACCACAAGCATGTTTTAATTGCTGCACTGCTGTCACGCTATGGAAAACCATAGCTAGATTCCCACTGCAGACATAATGAAGTGACAAGTGGCTTAATATAAAACTGACATCATGGTTAACACCAAGTGGTATTATTAATGGACCATACAAATCCAGTTTTCCCACTTTAACTCATAAAAGTCTGTCTGAGGTTAAGCAACCATTTTTCTTATTTACGTCTTCATTCACAGATCTATTTAAAACTAATAGCCAGAACCTTAGTCTGTACATCTTACAATGAAAACAAAATAAATCCAATATTCACAAATTAAACAGCTAAAACAGATTTCCTGAGCAGATATGCAGGATGTGATTTGAGGTCCGCATTTAAATGCTTGATTAAGTATACATTTTCTACTAGCTGAATAAAGACTTAAGAGATGGCCAGGAGTAATGATTTATGATAGATGTGTCTTTCGGAAAATTTGTGTTCCTTCTCCTACTTATCCCAGTAGTTATCAGCAGAGACAGACTCTTTTGGCAAAATACATTCTAAGCATCAATTACAATTTTTTAGAGAAGAATAGATGAACTATTAAACACAAGTAATACCAATTTTACCTATGCTTAAAACACAATGATATCCCTTTAAAGACAATTTAAATTCATCTATTGACCTCAGAGAGCTCTGTATCAGAGCACACACTTGATTCTGCGAAAATGTAAGCACACTTTCATCTTCAATGACTTCACCCAATAAACTGCTGAATGATCAAATTGGAGCAATGATTTGGAAATTTGCTAAATTGGGACATCATGTATTTCTACATGGAGAGTATTAATTGATATATGCCACTATAGCTAAAGCTACTTCTCAAGCATAATGAATTTAACAAACAGTGACAAAGCAGTTCACATACCTTTCAGATGTCACTTATTTGTGTCATCTGAACAGGACAAGAGTCAATGGCCACAAACTGAAGCACAGGAAGTTCTGTCAAATTTGAGGAAAAAGTTATTGACTGTGAGGGTAAGAGAGCACTGGTTGCCTAAAGAGACTACGGAGTCTCTTTCTTAGGAGATATTTAAAACCATTTGTATATGATCCTGTGCAACATACTCTAGGCAGCCCTGCTTGGCTGAGGGGGTTAGACTAGATGATCTCCAAAAGTCCCTCCCAAGCTCAGTCATTCTGTAACTATAAGATGCATTTATCAAGAGCCCCATCTTCAAGAAATGTTGAAGGTCAAGTGGTTTTTTCTAGGTAGACAGGAAATCAAGCAGGGAAACACCACACAAAATATTTGCCACATCTGTGCAACCAAAAGCATCAAAGGCTGGATGAAAAGGATGAAATTCCACTGACCTAAGACAGACTCTGTTGTAGACATCTACATTTGAGTTAGTGGTCTGATGTCCTATTATGAGCTAACCAGAGATCAATAAGTGGGATAAGTAGCAAAATCGTTGCTTCTGCTGCAATTTCTATAAAGCTACATCCTAAACCAACATGCTAAGCATGATGAGCATCCTAGTGGCAATTCAGCCCCTTAAAACAAGAAAAGTAGTCTGTCTTGCAACACAGTGAAAAACACTGAAAATCACAAAAGGCTAGTCTTACAACAAATAAACTAAAGAATTAAGGTTACACTGAGTGAGCAAATGCATGAAGTTGCATTAAAACAAAACAACAAACTTATTTTGGTATTTACTCCCAGCACCATCTAAAATTTTATGAGATCCACCTGAACTTATTTGCAAAGTTGATAGAAAATCATTCAACAAGAAATAAACTGATTGTGTCACTGATAAGATTAATGAACATATTTTTGAATTTTAAATTTCCCTATTAAAAATGATACCGGTATTAATTTATTTACGTTATTGTTTAGTAGATGCATTTAACTGGAATGGAGTGAATAATTTGCAACTGCATAACTAGAAATCAGTTTTTCTTAAGTGATCCTTAAATATATAATACTTAATACTTAAAATCTCATAATATTTGCCAAGTACTTAGCATCTGATAGATCTAAAGTTTGTCAGAACAAAGGAAGTTTAAGACAGCTTTCCAGCCTTCAAGATCAGGGCTTATGGAAGGCACTGTATAAATGGATTATTAACCCTATATAGTTAACTATAATAATACCTGTTCCCACTCTTTTGTCAGGTATCAGGCTGTCAACAGATTAGCTCTTAATACTTAGCAGGGGACTGTAAGGCTGTTGTCAAGTGTTTTCATATTTACAGAGCTGCAGTGAACTGATCTCTAGCAACCAGTGTTCCACATATAGACAGCCTCATGCAACACTGCTGTGTCTTTAAGACTGAAGAAACTAGAAGATTGCCAAATGCAGCTAACTGCAATGCTCTTGTTTATCTAAAGATTTTTTAAAAAGGGTTAATATAGAAGAAAGTGTAGCATTCCCTGCACTGCTGTGAGTGACATCCACTGGAATCTGCAAAATGATTTAAGTCTAGGACCTAATGTGCAAAAGTGCCAATCTAGTGGAGCCACATATTGCTGCTAATTGGGGTCCTAAAGCACTGAAAGTCGTTAGTCTCACCAAATAAGAGCAGAGACAGAAGAAATTTTCTCCCAAACTAGATTAAGTTATCAGACATTCTCCTAGTAAATAGTTATATATATATATATATATACATATACATTAAAATATCAGAGCAGATTCTTGCACAAACTGCTCAACTGTCTTCAACCTAAGCTCTGTCGATTTATGTTAAACTAACACTAGCTAATAATATTAATTCAAATATTTTCAAAAAAAAAGTTCAATAGTAGTCAGATAGGTAAAGATAACAACAACAAAAAGTCATTCTAGCCAGAAACTAAATTAGGTTGGTAAATGCATCAAACATAACTTACTTGTTAGTGAATGAATGATGTGATCAGTTCTTAGATTCCAGGCTATATCAGTGAGCCAAATCCAAAAACAAAAGGCAACATCAGTCTATACTCTCAGAAAATGAAAACTTTATTTCATTTATGTTTTAGCCTGCATGTCTTATTTCCAGGTATAATCTAGAGGAATATTGATTGTTGTCTTTTTAGCTGATAATTTTGTTTGCTTATTTTTAAGAAAGAGTGAAGAATCACATAGATAAATTAAGGACTGAATCAATTTCCCCAAGAGTTTATTACTGAGATGTAGATGGACATGAGATGGGCACATTCATGAATACATAGCAAGCCTGAAAAAAATACATATTTATAATATTTCTTTCTTTGGTTTCAGCCAAGTAGAGGAGCACAGGAATATTTCTGTAATGTGAACAGCTTTAGTCAGTCCCATGAGAGGCTGGGACTTGTCTCTGTTTCCCTTTCAGAATAGATCCAGCCCTGCTTTGGTTCAGTATGATGAGAGACGGATCCTGTTTTCCTGGCGACATAAGGAGATGTGGCATCCCAGTGCCCTATGTACCTAGACTTCTGTAGAAACAACCTGTCCTCGAGCAGGTTAGGTTCCCTTCTCTGGAAGCAGCAGTCGCAATGGTTGTTTCTCCTGCTACATTGTCGTGAATATTGGAGAATGTATGAATAACTAGGACTATGCTGCTACCCTCGCACACCCTGGCAGCCTTCCTGCTTGAAGGGCCAAAATTGGTTAGTAAGAGGGTGACCAGAATGAATTTGCCTTATTGAAATAATGACGTGTTTTCTTACTTAAAAATAAAAATGAAACCTGTTCATTTTATCTAACAAGAGAGGCATTTATGTTCGGTAAGAACATAAAGATTTTTTGTCTTGGCCATTACACTACTGTGAAACGTTTATTCAGCTGTCGATGCTCTACCATCGCTTCATAAAATTCTTCTGTTTAGTTGCTAACCAGTGACTGAAGTAACAATTAAGCATGTTCCTTTCAGCTGGATAATTAAATGCCAAAAACCTTCACCACTCAATATGTAATTCACTCAACATCTTGTTGTTTGAAGGGACTAGTGTTCACAGATAGGATGGATTGAATTCCTAACAACATCTGGCATGAGCAATGGACTTGGCTGTCTCAGTAATAGCATTACATTCATGGTAGGAATGACAGCTAAATGTAGGGAGATGGATGGGCCTTTTCTCTGAAGTGGCAGATTCATGGTTGTAGCCTAATGAATCAGTATGCTGTAACCCCTGGCCATGTACATACTGGCCTGTTGGTAGTGACAAGCTGCATCAAGAGGTTCAGAGTAAATTGTGGTTGTCAGGTCTAATGGAGAAAGATGCTGGCTTCTAAGTTATTGGGAAAGCCGAGTATAGTTTCCATTCCAATAATCTGGATCAAAACACTTCCTGATCGCCTTGGTCAATTTATTCTGTCACTTAATTAAACAAAAAAAGCATTACAGGTCTCCATGGTAACAATAAAGGACAAAAGGAGACTTTTTAACCTTGAAAAAAACAACTCCAGATTTTAGTTCTCAAGCAAAGTTTTGTTGTTATTTTGTATGTTTTTTTTTTCTTTTTTTCTTTGAGATCTGAGTTTATGCAAAGATTTAGAGCCTCATGAGTTATAAAATTCCTAGAAGTACTATCTTTGTAATTTTTTTTTTTCCAATCATAAATGGGATGCTCAATGGGAATAAAGGATGTTCAGTGAAAGCCACACTTTCAACAGAGTCCTATAATCAGATATAAAAATACTATTTCCTGGTTCTTTATACGCTTCTGATAGAGGAAAGAATTGATGGGGAAAGAACATAAAGATAAAATAACAACAAAGGAGAAGATGCCCCCTGCCCTGCTTTTTAATTGTCTTCTGCTTAGCAATTAAGTATAAGTGACTTTCATATATAGATAGATAGATAGATATCACATATATACATATCTCATTTATATAACATGACCTCAGAAGTGTGTAAAATTTCAAACTCTTTTCTCATTGCACAAATAGCAAACTCACATTTCTGTCCCATAACTCAGGGAGATGCAGCCTCCCCAGTTAGATGGTACTGTGGCAATTTTTGCAGTGGTGAATCTGTGTTTAATATTGGCCTTCTTATTGTGTCTCACTTGTGTTAGTGTAACAGAAGCAGCAATAGAGGCAGATTAAGGATGAGTTTTTCCTGCTACAGTTAGCAGGGTGGGAATTCTTAGACTGGCAGCACTCACTCTGTTTACTGTGTTACAGTTGTCACTAGATAATACTCAACATGAAGAGCAGGAGTCATTACTAGTGCGTGGATTCAGATTCACACCGGAGATAAGTAATAGAGCCTCTCCTGGAAGCAGAGGGAAACAGAGTCTTCAAACAGAGAGACTGTTAAGGAGAGGCCTGAGCTGCAGGTGCAAAGTTTAGTTTGAAGTTAGTCGTGTCACTCAGGGTACCAATTAAATGAGCCTCAAGAATAGGAGATACCTGGATATAATACATCCTATCCACTCTTCACCTAAAGCAGAATGAGAAATTATTTTTCTTATATTTTCTTATTCAATTTTTTATTTGCAACCTTCTGTATTAATACCAATCAATACTCCTCTAGGTTTTTAGGAAATCATGAAAGTTTTTGATGACAGAGTTCTGAATTTGGAAAGGAGCTCAGGAAACTGACTAAAATTTTATATTCTTTCCTATTTTTCTTCATTTTTTTTACAGATAAAAGATTCATGTTTGAAAGTAAATTAGATGCTCAAATTATAAGATTCAACTGTAATTAGCTACATCATTTCTCAATTTTGCCCTATGGTTCTAGATACTGAAGGATGTTCTGAATTGATATTGGAGACTGAAGAACATACAGTTTTTCTTTGAAAAAACAATGCTGTGTTTTTGGTTATACAAATAAAGATTTAGACAATAATTTTTAGCATTCACAGATGGCTAAGGAAGACAAATCAGTTGTTTGCATCTTGATTCCTCATGAGATCTAGGACACTTCATCAAAGAATATAACCCAGAGAATTCAGATTTGCCTAAATTGTAGATATTTCAAAAATGTAAACTTGTAGCTCTGTTTGATGTGAATTAAATTTCTTTCATATATTTGCTGTTTGAATTTAGCTTCTTATTTCTAGCATTTTTCACCCCAAAATGATTCAGGACTCATTCCTGGCATCATTACTTTCCTGTACAGAGTTATAGCATGTTCCAATTTAATTAGGAATGGCATCTCTTATTGCTGTGCCAGCAACAATTTTAAACAAATACCATCTCCAGCAGTCTTTTGTGCAAAATTAATTGAAAGCTACAGAAGGAAACCTTATATCCCATGGTGTTCTGAAAGGAAACACTGTCCCATTAAAGGATTCATTCAGTTGTTTCTTCTGTTACTGAGAAAACATCCAATTTTTTTTTCTGTCACTGAGAAATTCTTGATCTATCTAAAAACAGTTAGTAGAAATCTCTGTTCTATTAATGGGAGGAGTTGTAATTGCAATGATTTATTGTTAACACATGCAACAAAAAAAAGATATATATGTGAGCAGCGGTATGCTTTAAATCCTGCTTACATTAAAAGTCTTTCATTTTCAAAGAAAAAATTGTCAAGCACCTTTTTGAATTAACTTTTTTTAACATTCCATTGTTTGTGACAGTCTTTTAGATTCTTCATCACAATTTGTCTTTCTTCTAGTAGTCACCACTCCTTTTTGCTGCTTTTTTCTTTCCCCTTCAGGAATTTGAAATGAGCAGTAGTGCTGGTATTCACCTTCCCCTTTGGGTACCACCATTATCAAGACACCAGCCTGTTTCTGGAAATTGTTTTGTGCTCTCCATCTCATTTTACCTGGGATCTGCAGCAACAAAGCGTGACACACATTAGGGTACACACTGTATTATTTTTTAAATGACTTTTGGCAGAAATATACAGTCTTTATATTATATGTTGAATCCAGAGTATCTTCAATATCTCCTCATGACAAATTTTGGCAAAATCAAAATTCTTAGTGAGTAGCATTCAGTATTCTGTTTGGACAAGCTTATATTTTTAGGGTTAATTAATCCTGGAAAATCAATAAAAGGACTTGTGTACTTTGCTAAGCATTACTATGACTACTGATATGTTGAGAGAAAAAAAAAAAAAGGAATGGACTGAGGGAAAAGCATGTTGCATGCATTGCTCTTTCAAGGGAGAATGCCTCCACAGAAGCAAATATGGTAAAGAAAAACAAAAACATAAATAAAAGAAAAATACGTTGGTAAATGAATTGCATAGGGAAGTGAGAGGAAAACTCTTCTTCCATGGCTGGGCCTAACTCCAGTTATACAAGGATATACAAAATGTATCAGTATGAATGTGCATATATGCCTGTGAAAACATTCATATATCATTAAAGTTTAATCCAGTAGAAATCTAACATGATTTTTTCACAAAAAAAAGACTTTATCCCAATATATCCTCCCTGTGAGAGATACAGTTCCTTTTTTTCCATGTTCATTGGTGGGAACAACCTTTTTCTTTTTTCTATATGAACGACTAATTATAAATACTTTTAAATTTGTCTGACTCCACACACTATGAAGTTATGATTAAAATGCCCTGTGACTGCTACAGTTGCCTCATAAAAACTGTGTTGAGTTCCTGATCTCATCAAATTGATGGATCTATTTCTGAGATCTGTGATGGAATTTCTTCTAGTTGCTACAAGGCTGTAAGAAGGTATAAGACTCTCTTAAGCCACATATTTTGGAGAGAGAGCGCATCATAATATATATTCATAAGGAGTTATTTAAATATGGACCCAATGCTCCATCTTTATTTGTGAATGAGATGCTGCCAGAGGACGTCTCTACACTGTCACTAATTTTAAGAGTCTCCTATTTGAGCAGAATCCAGTTGCCAGCTCGTTCATGTTTTGCACTCTTGCTGACTCTCACAACAGAGGATGTGATCAGAACTTAGCACCTTTTCAGATATTGCTTGATATTTTCTGGCCTTGCATGCTGTTCTTTCGCCAGGAACTTCTAATCGCTGCTTAAAAACTAACTGTAATGAAGTTTTAATGAAGTTCAAACCTCATTAGTCAAAAGTAAGCAAAGGTATCCTCCCAGAAATACCTCATTTTTCCAACAACTACCTCTAATCCAAGTAAATTAATTTTCCAGTCTTTGCTTTTAATCCATTCTGGAATCTGAAAATTATTTTTCTCATTAATAAAACTTTAAATTGGCTTTCTCCCTTACTAACTCCCCAGACAACAAATATGACAGTCAACCTAGTCATACATAATAACTTTTTATATGGCAGTCTTGGTAGTGAGAGAGGCCTTCAGCACCTCTATTCCTTAGTGTGAAGAACAAAAGTGCAAAAGCACAGAGTGTGCTACAAAGGACCTCACCTTTATAAGCACAAATAGAAGAAAGGTGAAAGAACTGAAGTGAAGGAAACAAAGTGAAGCAAACTGTGTGGTTTCTTAGCTTAAACCAGCAAAGGCTAAAGAAGAGTTACAAATGAGAGAATTGCAGAGGGGAAAGGAAATAAGGCAAAGGTTTCGTGAAAATGAAAGACCAAGCTAAGAAGGAATGGTGGAAAGAACCATCATGCTAGCAGCAAGACAGTATACATATTTAAAGTGTAAAACAAAGAATAATCTGGAAATTCTCATTCAGGGAAGGGCAAATGGCTAATTTCTCTAGTATGTTATGGTACAGAAACTACAAACAGTATATTGAGAAATATGTGGGCTTTCTGTTCTCTTATAGTTATGCAACTACATGCAGGTAAGTTCAGGTGGTTGTAAAACACCAGCTTTTGCCTTGCTGTTACTGTTCCAGCTAAGAAAACTTACGCTTATTTGTCGTTTGGCAGGGAATACACAGGCAAGTGCTGATTTCGTTCTCACATATCTACATGAAAATTCTGGGTTGTTAATAGAATGAAAAGCTATAATGGGATAATGGGAGCTGAATAAGAAATTTAGAATTCTGAATTAGATATAACTGACTATTGAGGGAAGTCAAAGATAAGTACAAGGATTTATTACTACTTACATTGTGGCTATTCCTAAAATTCCCAGACACAAGCCAGATTCAAAGAAAAATGTTTCAGATCTGAAAAGTTATTATGCCATATGATTAGACAAAAGATCTTAATAAAAAGATTTTAATCTTTTAAATCTAATATTAATAAAAAGATTTGAATTTAATAAAAAGATTTTTAAAAGAGCATTCTAAGGAGGATCCATTGATTTAGCTCTAGGTATTTACTGGATTAATTAGCAGTGGTGATAGGCAATTTCCTATTAGCATACGGTATTGCAATATTTAAAATGAGAAATGTATTTTTGTCCCTTTGTTTGCATTTGCAAATTTTAGGAATGATTTTTAAGGGCAGGCCAAGTAAACTACCAAAAAAAGACACTGTAGATGGAAGAAAAGCAAATTTGTAATTGCAATCTGGCTGTAATTACTGCAAACAAGCACATTTTTTTTCCCCATAATATTGTTAAACTGGCCACAGTGATGCATCTCATTTTCTTAATATTTTATTGGAAGTTAATGAAGAATGTCAGCAGAAGAAAGTTCCTCTGACCCCAGGAAATACACAGAAGGAATAACAGTAAATTTGTAGCTTATATATTAAGCCAAAAGTGGGAGTAGGAATAAAACTCTACATAAACTTATTCAACTCAAAGAAAGTTTCATTTTCAAAATTAATATGCCTTCCCTTGCCCTTGCTTCAAAACTACCATAATGCCACTAAATTAATTTTCCATTCCAGCATTCTTCATCACTTTCTAATCTTCTCTGGCATCTTAAGCGTGGTTTCTTATCAGCAAAACTGACTTCTTTTTCTCCCTGTAGTCCTGTGAAAACATTTAAGAATGCCAGTCTACATAACCTAGTGTCTAAAGTATGCTGGACAAGGTTTAATACATTACACCAGGGAAGAGGGAGAAAGAAGAAAATTTTCTATGAAGTGTTAGAATTCGCTGTTATCACTTCAGAGAATCACTCAGCAGATTGAGGAGTCCAGACACAGCATTTACTGCAGATAGTCACCACATAACTTTGTTTTTTTGGTGGACAGACTAAATATCATCATTCCTAATCAGAACAGTGCATTAAATATTGTTTGTCAAACAATCCCCCAGATTCATAAAAAGGTACGAACATGTTGCTTTTATTGCAGTGGCTGGAAAAAAAAAAAACTGAACGAATAAGTTCTTGAAATACTATTTTTTGATTTGCAAAATTCAGTCTTCATTCATAGAAGAGGGAGTTTTCATAGTTTTCTACATAGAAGAGATGAAATTATTTTGTATAGTTGAAGGTGCTACGTAATTTAAACGTAGCCCAATGTGTAATACAATGCCAGTTTACTTAACATGTGGCACAGTTATATAATGATATACAAATGTTTAGAATTCAGACTGGGAGGAGGAGAGAATATTAAAAAGCAAGTGCAAATGTATGAATTTGCTTACACCAAAAGCAAAATGAAATACAGAAATCCCCAAACTACAGCTCTAAATTCTCAGTTACCAATGTGAAAATCACTTTAGTCTGTGCACTTAAATGGGAAATTGTTGCTGGATTAAAATTTAGCAGTGCATAACATCAATGTAGTACAGCAACACAAATAATACACAATAACAACTACACAAGTCTTTTTGTTAAGTTCTTTTTTCTTTTCTTAACTTCTCCATTCTCATCATGCTCTCTTACTCTTCTTCATTATTTGCCTTAATTTAATTAGTAAACATATTTTCATTTTGCAATATAAACATATTTTCATTTTGTCTTGGTTTGATCAGCATCAAAATTCTTAGCTAACAAAATAGGGAAATGTTAACTATTAGTAACAAGAAATAATAAATTGTAAAGTATTTTTATTCAGTATACAAGTGTTATGCACATATAAAAATCAGAAATGAAACAGAAACTGGAAAAAGAATGCTCTCTGTTTCATAATTAGAAGTTAAGCTCACTCAAAGTAAGTCCTGCTTTGATAGGGGAATGTGACTTAGTTGACACAGTATAGTCTGAATTCTTTTAAAATACAAAATAGTTAAGTGCAGGAATCAAATTTGGATGAATAACTGTCCTCCCCTATCTGCTTGTCTATCTGTATGGTTCATTGTCTTTTTCTGGACCATTTTAGCATATTTTCCCACCATTTACTACTTGTAAAATAATTACACAGTCCATTTCTACATTCCAAAACTACAGGTCACTATAATGTCTGAGTATGTATCATATGACCCCAAAGACTCAGACATGTGTAATATTTTCTGCAGCTACCACAATCAAATATTCTCCCAGGTTTTCATTTTAAGTATCAAAAATTAATGAAATATTAATTCAACTTCAATTTTCAATGTATATTGAAATGCTGCCAATAATTACAGTGCTTTGGGAGAGCATTCAGAACGGAAATTACTATTGCAGACTTGTTTGAAAAAATAAAACCTGAGCCAAAAGCTGCAGACTTCATTACACAAGACTATGAAAGTATGTAATTTTTTTCCCTATCCTCCCAGGAGCTCCCACTATGCAGATCTTCAGCACATTTTCAACACAATATTATTTTTATTCATTTTTTATTTCATTTGTTCATGATAAAAGTAACCTGTACCTATATGGTACCACATTCAGAGGGAATAAAACAGAGATTGACTCAGCAAAAATCTAGTAGCCAATCATGTGTTTTTCAGAGCAAAACAAAACTGCATAAATTTTCATATATTGCATTTTTAATTTTGCATTCTATACTAAAGCAGTCTTCTTCAAATTTCATCCCAAGGCTGTAAGGAAGTGTCAAGGAGAAGTTAAAAGCGTACCATCTGAAGTTCAAGAATAATAGTGCAAGAACCAAGTAGAAAGTCTAGCAGGAGCTTGCTTAGACTGGAGCGTTATAGTCTTCTCAATTCCAGTCCCTAGGTTGTTTACATATTCATTTTCCGTTAGAGAGTTATTACAGAAAAAAAAGAAAAAGAAACAAAATACCATTGGCTCAAGAGTACACTTTGACTTTCGGTAGCCAGTTTGCAAGAGCCATCTGTGGGTAGACATGGTTGAAGAATAGGTTTGGTCTGTATGTCTTTCTTTCCATTGCCATCACATTGTAACTAGCCTGGTAATCCATAAAATAATTCAAGATACCGGCTGATCCAAATTACATCTATCCTTCTCTATGCCTTCTTTCCCCAAACTACGTGCCAAAAAAAAAAAAAAAAAAAAAAAAAAACGATGGCGACAATCTGAGTCTCTGTCTGGTCCTGGAATAAATGGGTAATCTTGTTTTTCAGAATTAACAGGATAATAAAAGCAACGAGAAGACAGAGAGTGCATTAAAAGGGAGTGAAAGTAAGACACTATTTTCCCCTTCAAGTTTTCTTCCTTCTTTCTACAAAGAAATATGCATCTATATCTTGCTAGAGAGAGGTTAAAATTAGTTCTGCTCTAGAGAAAGCTTCACTTAGCATTCCTGTTACTTGCAGCTGATGCTTTTCTTTTTTCCTCTTTTCAGTCTGCTTTGCTTTGAGCAGCCTATTATAGATATCTATCTAGATGTGTCATAGAGTATTATGGTTCAGCTCTAGAATTATTAGTGATTACACCTATTTGACTGTTGAAATGTCTATCAGACACATGGCTTGTTGGCTTGTTTTTTGGGTGACCTTTCAGCTGGTAAATTGTTATGTGTTTCCAAAATACCCTATTAAAGTACTAGTTTCAGTGATATGACTGGTTTATGTCACCAAAACAAGACAAAATAAAGGTTCTTTCAAAGCCCTGAATTTCTCTTCAGTGGTAATTGTTGGCTGTAGTTTTCATAACTACTGTTGTGCGGCATAAAAATTTTGATTCACTAAAGCAGCAAAGAATTTTGTGTCACTATCCAATAATTTTTCATTTCATATGAAATGTATGTGGTTTATTTAGATATGCTAGTCTTTGATGCCAAGACTCTATATGACCCATTAATAGTTATTTCCATAGGAAAATTTTTTTGTTGGATGTGCAGCTTGAACATCTGGTGCACTTCCTGACCAGGTGGAAAAGAAGAATAAGAGATAGCAAGGCCTTTCTTATTCTTTGCAGAGCAATGATATATTTCTACTTCCCAAATTACTGGTTATAATTGGTTTTCTAACCTTACTGTTACAATTGTAAAATATTCTAGTTTACTGTATGTTTAGTTTTTATAAATCTAAAAGCTTTCCCTTG
The DNA here is from genome assembly GCA_013398735.1 of Nothocercus julius. Taxonomy (NCBI): domain Eukaryota; kingdom Metazoa; phylum Chordata; class Aves; order Tinamiformes; family Tinamidae; genus Nothocercus; species Nothocercus julius. The sequence continues at coordinate 7,811,098 of VZSV01000002.1, read as the reverse complement.
CTTGTCAATTTTAAATTCATGGTGTAGAAATAGAAGACCTTTTTTTATACTTTTTACACAGCCAAATAAAAAAAATCACCATACCTTTCCTTCTGCAGATTTCTTTTAAACAGTTGATACTGCACCTGTCCTATGTAAATTACTTTTCAGTCAAGTTACTCTTATTTCCACTCTGATACTGCAAATTTCTTTAGTTCTAGTCACTTACATGTTCAAGACATCCTAGAAGTTCTCATTAGTTGTAAATCTACATACTTGCATAATTAAATGTGCTTTTCTCCTCAACACTAATACATATCAATTATAATGATATACAAAAATACTAACAACATTATTACTCATTTGTACTAACAAAATACTAAACATTAATGAGCGCTGCACTACAATGTGACTAACAAATACAAACCTATTCTTGCCACTGAAATGCTTCTTATAGGCACATTAGAGATAAATCATATATGCTGTAGATAACTAATTCAGCAGCCCTTAGTCATTTGTGGAAGTAGAAGATATTTATTCAACAAAGAGTTTAGTATAGAACAGGGTAAGTAAATAGCTCCAGGACATTAACACAGGGTCAATGCTTTCACACACACCAAGAGATTTGACAATGTTCATTTCTGTTGCTAAAAGCTAGATGCTTCCTTGTATTTATGGTGACTTCTAACACTTCCCTTTTTCTCTCTTATTTCCTTCCTTCCTTTCTTCCTTCTCTCTTCCTTTCATTTTCCTTCTTTTTATTTCCTTTTGCTTCTTTTCTTTCCTTCCTTCTTTCCTCCTTTTCTCTTTCTTGCAAAGATGCTATTTTGTTAAAAAAAGAATTTAACAAAAAGAATACAACATTTTGGGTGCTTTATCCCAAAGGTAATTCTTTAGGGTGGGATTTGTCTCAACTAATTTTAGACATGTTTGATCATGGCATTTAAGTTACCTCCACATAACTACCAGATGTATCAACTCCTCTCTCCCCTACCTCTAAAAGAAATTTCAGGTGAGACTCAGCTCGGAGTTAAAGACAGATGAGTATGTCCACAGAAAGGAGCTTAGAGAATACTAGCATTCAGTATCTAAAGTGGGAGCCAACATCTGATCAGTAGGATAGTTTTCTAGACTCCATTGCCTGAACTGACTAAGGGACTGGTTTGGTTGAAGGTACATGGATATCTAGCACAATTTGAGATGCCCTGGAGTGTCTAAGAAATCCATCCATGTAGGGCTGATAGATAGGACTCACAGAAGATCCATGCCTGTCTAGAGCAGAATGTGGAAGCCAAGTAAGGTACTCTAAGACATTACAAACTGACAGCAGCTGTCTATTTTAGGCAACTGAACTGAATGAATAACTTCTGTTGACTGTATTGGGAGCAACCTAAATACAGTTGTCTTAAGCTGCGTACCTCATTAGTTGATAGCTATCAACACACCAGCACAGGATTCAGCTGCATGATGTGAGCACCTAGTGCCATCTGAGACTCGCTAAACCACCTGAAAAATCTGCACAGAATTTATGGACATGATAATGGGTCAAAGAGACACTCACACACTTCTTGAGTGTCACATGGAGACAGGGCATAAAAAAACCACAAAACTTAAATAATCCTAGAGGCCTAAATTTTGGAACACAAATTAGATTAAACTCATATTGTTATATTAACATATAGAATGTCTGACTTTGCAGAATTGCTTTGCCACAAAGGTAAGTCTAAACTACAGAGGCTGCTTGTTTAAACTAGCAATATTCATAGAACTGAAGTAGTTGTTATAGGTTTGTAAAAAAATAATGCTAATGCCATAAGCCTCATGGTTTATCAAAATTGTAAATATTTATAAATTAAAAAGCATTCTCTTAATCTGTGCTTCTGTGAGCTTTTTGTTTGTTTGTTTGTTTTACAATCTGTTCTGCATTTTATCTAGGATGAAGTGTTTTCAATGAAAAATTTTACACTTATTTAAAAATTTCTGTCTGAAGATCCCAAGTCATTATACACATGTGAATACATTTAATCTGATACAATTTCTGTAGCATCACATTCCAGATTCTCTTTTCTCTCTTTTCTAAATGATTCATCATAACAAAGTGAAATGTTCTTTAGTGTGTGAATGATGTGCTACGAAAAATACATAACTCATATATGAATGTCAGGGTATTATACATTTCCTAATCACAGAAATTTGATTGACTGGTACCACTTATTCTGTGTTAGCTGAACATGTTCTCTGAAGGGTTTAATTTGCCATAGATTCAGTTCCAGAGAAAATAAATTCTGATAAACTCTCTTGAACCCTTTCCTCTGCATGAATCCATGTTGTGACTCCAGAGACGAGTGTCTTCCACTTCCTGTTAATCTCTAGCCTCTCCAACCGTGAAAGCTTTTTCTCAATGTCTGATGAAGTTTACAAAAATTTCCTTTTCTCCTGTTTAAGCCTCTGTTTTCATTAGTTGTCTTTTACTCCTGATCTCTTAGTCTCTTAGCAGATTTCATACTCTAGGCCTTCTGTGAGGCCTTAGGAAAGATACAGACATTAAAAAGTATTGAGCAGAGGCAGACCTTTTTCCTTCAACATGAGCACTGAAATTTCTCTGCAGGACTCTGGAATCACATTCACGTCACTTCCTGTAGAAATAGGAACCTATGGTCACCCAGTATTTATGTGAGCAAAAGAGGTAATTCAGGCTACTGCTTTGCAGTGTTTCCATATGTTTTATCACACATCACGTTTTGGATTCTAAAGACATTCAGGCCACTAAACACAGTTCAATCTGCCTTAAGTACTGTACCTGTTGGCAGAATGGACAAGTAAGTGGGTAAGTCCTGAGAGCCCGTCTATGTGTAGCCAGTGTACTTCTCATCAAGTACCATCAGGTTAAATTCAAAACACAATACAAGGACAACATTATACTGCACAAAATTACTCTGTGTAACAGCCTAGTGCCCTGGTGCATGAAGTGGGAAACCTAGGCCTTCCCAGCTAGAAGGCAGGGTTGAACCTACTGTTATTAGTCCCACATAAGTTAACTAAACATGAATTTTTGATTAGGGGCTACCTTCATCCCATCTGTCTATACTAAATCACTTCTTTTATGACCATGATGTTTCATAAAAACTACCTTCTACTTTACAGTACTCCTAAATGATGTATGAGTAATAAAATGATGAGTAGTCCTGATGTCCTAAATGATGTCTACTGTGTCCTAATAAAAGGTATGAGCAGATGAGAAGGTGGAAAATTCAAAGGCACTGAGCTTTTGCTCCCTTCTACAAGAGATAAATTAACTACAGGTATGTCTCTGTCAGGCTATTCTTTCAGTTTACTTTTTCTTCACACAAAGTTCTAAACAAAATTTAAGAAACCCCATTAATGAACTCAACTCCTTCTCCTATTTTGGAGAAGAAAGATTAAATGGTATTATTGATACCCTGTACTTTCAGACCTCCAGCTACACAAATTCTAGTATCTATTTGAACACAAGTAAATGGAAACCTCAGTGCTTCTTAACATATCCAGGTCAAAAAAAAAATCTTAATTATATATACTGATTTGTTATATATTGCAAATATCCGTAAATTAGCACACTCATGGGATCAATTAATAGTTTGAATCATAATCTGTTTTAGAATGGAAGAAAGCCAAGAAAACCTGGAATGTCTCTCAAACGGACATATCAAAAAAATAAAAAAATCTGGTTTTCAAGTTGATTGGTATGTTCTGTTTTTAATTATATTTTTTTTCAGCTTGTAATCTTTAATATTTCTCTGTTACTTTGTAAAATAAAACAATAAATAGAAATTAAAATCCTTCAAAAGGGAAAGCTGATATATCAATTCAGAAAAAAACTAACTGCAACATATTAGCATTTTGAAATTAATTTTGCTTATATCTAGGAATTTCTATCCACATTAAGTTATAATATTGATACTGGCACTACACGTATTCTTTGTATTTCAGAAAGTTTTCCATAGCTTTTGTACTTCAACCCGTTGAATAAGGGTTGGAGTAGCAAATGTTTGGAATAAACTCCAGCAGGTGGAGATAAAGAGTAGTAACAAATGCAGCATGCCTTCAAATACTGCAGTCTGGTTTTCATCATCTGGGAGTTTGTGTGGTTTAAGTGACACCACTTGACAGAGAAGGATGACTGATTCAGTGCTACAACCACTGCCACCCTTAGTTTGCAAAATCAGTAGACTGCCTGGTGCCTCTGTGCTGGCAATGCCTTTGGCTAATCACCCAATGGCAGCTGGCCTGCAGGATGCTCCTGCTCAGAGCCAACTACTCTGATTCACTGCTTTGACCTGAAGAGCCTGAAATGACTAGCAACACAGAAGTAAGAAATAAGATATAACAGTAATGAAGCTTACTGAAAACTCCCAAACTTACCAACATGTATATAGCATTTGTTTGTTTGTCCTTGCCAGCTGACCAACAAGCCAGGCTGGTTGTTGCCAGACGACTTACAGCATGTTCCTGGAGGCAGCAGCACTTTGAAAGAGAGATCCCTCACCAGAAATCTTATCTGAGAATAGGTAAATGAGGAACAGAAAGGCCTTGAGATTATATTTGTAGCTTGCAGTAATTCAGACAGAGGGACATATCTCAGTGTCCCTCACCTCATTGCTCACAGTAATTCATTGTGGAAGGAGCCCAAATGAAAAATTATCTTTCTCCCTCAGGGACATTGAGTCAGAATAGTCACCTTATTGTGTAACAAAACAAATCTCAGCCATTGTGATAACTATGTATTGCGTAATAAGACAATTTTTTGACCGCCTGGGAGAACATCATCATGAAAATATTGTCCCACAGTGAAAGCATAACTCCTGAGATCTTGGCACGCTCATTTTTGACTTCTTCCTAAACCACTTACTTCGATAACAGCACAGCTGGAGTCTTGCATAACAGGACCAAGAAGACAGGTCATCCACAGCAGCAGAATTACCAGCAGGATAGTTGTCTTCCCTCTTTCTATTTCTACATATACATAGTCTATTTATTACCTCCTTTTTCATCATTTTTTTCACCTGGAGGTTGCCAAGGTAAACTGGTGAGTCAATATCTGAATAGACTGGCCTATCTTTTCGGCTGCTTTAGAAAGGCATGTGTCATAATTTAGAGATAATGTGAGAGATTTGTTTTAGAAATGGAAGTGGCCTTAAAGATTGGACATTTTGTAATGTTTCTGTATACTTATGCTACAGAACGACATATCATATATTCTAATAAGGTCTTTGAATGCCACCATTCACTGCACCACAAAATGGGTAAAACATCTTTTGTTACCTTTTGTTTTGTTTTGTTTTTCTAGTGAGATGAGCAGAATTCTACATAGGGCATAACAGGGTAAACATACTCAAAAGTGAGGGAAAATCACCCTGGAAAGCTGTTATTTTGGAAGAGTTTTTGTTTAAAACTACTGCTTTCTCATCATAAAAGTTAGCACCTAACTCTTTCACACTTAGACTATCTGTCCTTCCAATGTTTCTTGAATTATAAAGGTCTTGGTACAGTTGCAACCTAAATTCTAGCAGCTTTGGGTGACTCAGTCTGTTTTCCAAAGGGATACCTAAGTTTCTGATTGTCATTTTCCATCCTCGAATAGGAATTCATCTATAAAGTATCAAACTGCATCACAGCAGTTACTATTACATCCTCAAATTCTCAGACTCACTCCCGTAATAGCAAATGGTCAATAATACCTTGTGTATCTGTGGGATCTGTAAGGCAATTTTTCTTTCCAAAGCTTTTGATTATCCTATTTGATAATTATTAGGAATAAGCGTAGTTTCAGTTGTTCTGAGAGCTTCTTTTATTCCAAATATTTTAAATTAAGGAAGACAAATTCCTGCCATTCTAGTTTGTGTCACTTTTAAAATTGTTAAAGGTAGTTAATTTGAGCTCTTTAAAATATACAATATAATCTTCTTTGTGCCCGTTTTTATAGTCTATCTTTTGTGAATTTAGGTACTGTATAACATCTGGAGTAAGAAACATGATAGTACTGAAAAGCATCTTGTAAATGACTAGTCATTTTGTCATATCATTTTCAACAAGCTGGAAAAGCAGATAATTTTCTTGTGATTTTTGTTCCTGATTTGAATGGCCAAAAGAACCATATAATTCTTTTAGTAGTATGAAATTCATACAACCATCTATATAGACACAACAAACCACAGATCACAGCCAATGAAATAAAGCTCAAAATATGTATGTGGCTTACTAAAATGTAACAAAGACCATAAAGTTTTCAAATCCTGAAAGCTCTTTCACAAAAGTTTCTCTCTTACGAGGATACATTTTTTGTGTGTGGTCCTTACCGTTGCTGAATTGAAGGGCAATGAAGGTTTGCCAGTGCTGTACTTGTGTTCAGTAGTCTAATACTTTTCAAATAAAAAAGTCAAATACATATGGAGACAAGCAGATACTGTACACTTTGTTTATTCTACTAGTCTATCTGTGATCATAAACTCTTGGTAAATATTTGCTCTTTTGAGATTAGATTTAAAATACTTGCATTTACTTGCAATTAAAATGTTGCTTTTCTGACGACTGTGGCATGGGCTGCTGTATTTCATCAGTGACATAATATAACATACAGATAAGACTTAGATGGAAAGAAGTCTGTTGTGAATATGGCTCTGGTCTGTTTCTGAAATCAACAACACTTATAGCAGTTATATTTGGATAATTTTTCACTTCTTTAACCTCATTATAGTTTGCCACTATCAAATCCTGAAACCATCATTATTTTTTCCTTTGTTTTGTTTTAAAAAAGCTGTTATTTAACAGCCTCCACCATGTTTGCTAAAGAACAATGATGTTTTTCTTCTTTCCTTATATGATTTATTGACTATTATGCACCAAACACTTCCAAATTACTTCCAAAGGCAATAAAAATGCAGAATAAATACTTACAAACAAATGTATGGTTTAAATTTTAGAATTCATTTGTTGACTCTGAAAACAGAAAAAATCAACATTAATGCTGTATTTCTTCATGGCATTTAAGGTTTTGTAGACTAAATGCAAAAAGGTCCTTTTCTTTCTCCATACTGCATCAGTCCAAAGGCATTAGCTCAATATATAGGAGATATTTATGATGCAAGGAATAAAACAGTCCTTCAGTAGTTCCTAGACAAGAACGGTGATACACTCTTGTATTTACCTTCGTAACTTTGTTTACTAAGCCAAAATATGCTCAAAGCAGACTATTTTTTCAGACACGATAATTGTATTTTGCATGTATGGTCCATGTTCTCGGTTACCAGAAATCAACTCAACTCTGTTCATGGCTGTTCTATGGGGTTCATCTTTCAGGTCTGCCGAGCCACTCTCACTGTCACTGGTGTTTGATTGAACACTACTGGGCTGGACCTTGGTATAAGAGCAGAAGTCATAGTAGAATTGAAGTAATAAACAGAATATAGATCATTCTAGAGAGCATGCTTCCTTGATTAAGAAGAGATTTTCCTCCAATTCATAATATTATGTAGAATCATCACAGAATACCTAAGTAATTAATGAAGTCAAATCTTTAGACAAATCATTGCTCCTTCATTGACAATGAGAAATTAGACTCATAGAAACTCATAGAATTGGAAAGTGTCCAAAACTGGGAAAATAGCTTATGATCCACAATTACTACAGCACCCTATAAATGAGTGGTAATCTTGGAAGATGATGGCTTGGTAGAATCTAACAATTCAAAAAAATTCTTAATTTGAGATATTTGTCATTCTGAATTGGGCCAAAAGTCAAAATTTAAAGAAATACTTGTTGCTGTTCATATCTTCTATTCAATCTTAATAAATGAGGATGTACTTGACAATCTTCAAATGTGATATTTTAATTCCATCCATTCTTAACGATAAAAAAGAGTTTACATTTCAAAACAGCAGTTCTTTTGAATATGAGTGAGAATATTTTCAAAATAGTTTTCCCAACAGATAAATGGTTGAAAACTTAAGCAGCTCTTCTGACAGACATTGAGTTTGAGATGCCTTTCTTTCTCATTGGATGTGTCAGAAATGTTGCTTTCCTTAACTTCATTTTGTTTCCAGGTAAACTGCAAAGAGCTCGAATGGTCTCTGACCTCCTTTAGAAATTTGTGGCTGTCCTCTCTAGTCCTATTACCTAAGATTAGCTTAAACATTTATTGTAATAAGCTACCTCTAAATTTTAACTTTTTTTCTTGATTTACATACTACTGGCTCTGATCTGATGCAGCTGAATATCCTGACCTTTGATCACTTAGTAAGGCTTTTTTTTTTTTTCTTCCTTCTGCTAGATGGCACTAGGTATTAAATAAATAAATACTTGGCATAGTATTAAATAAATACGATGCCAAGAATTTCACTCCTAGATAGTTATTGAATTCTCCAGCTGCACTTACCTCAGTTATTTCAATGACATTTGTAATTCAATAACTCGTGGTATATTTGTGCATATGTTTAGTAATGTTTCACATTTAAATATTTTACTAATGATTACTAGTATCTAAGGAAATATAAGAAAAAGGTGACAAAATTCTTATAAGCACTCGAGCCTCTCCCTCTCATTCTTTGAGAGGGACACCATTTTCAAGGTGTTTTTGTATTTTGCTAAGCTGCGTAAGATTTGGTCATGCTTGCCTATTTGCCCTAAAATATTTTGCTTAATGAAAAAAAACTTTGAGAAGCACTTTTATGTGAAAAAAAGAAAAAGATTTTTATTAAAATTGTACAATTATTGCAATTGTACAAGCCAAATTTTATCTGATAGCAGCTTGCAAATTCTTTTTAATCAACTGCATTAAATAAAGTGATTGCATTTTTCCTATTTCTGTTAATTAATATGTGTTAAGAGTCACTGCGAGAAAAAATAAGATGAACAGCACTGATGGTATCAATGTTACAGCTGCCTGTCACATCTGCCAAAAAGTAGACTGAAAGTTACTAAAAAATAGTGAGATACATTATAATGAAGACTTAGGGGAGAAAAAGAGATGAACACTGGCATTTTAAACTTCTGTATCAGCCCTTGCAGAATTGATGACTGCAAGTGGGTGTACCTGTCAACCAATATTCTCCAAATAACTTTATTACCTAGCGAAATCAGAAACTCTAGCAAGTTTATGTTTTTACACTCTTGAAACTATATATAGCTACAGTCTATCAGACATAGCTACCTGATTGTTTGCTATATGGTGAATATATATAATCCATAATAGCATGTATCTCTGGATTACATATCATCAAAATACACACCCTTTGGGATAGTGGATTTCTTCTTTAATTTCAATAAAAATCACAGCCCTTTCTCTTCTTTACATGGGCAGCACAAGCAGCTAAGAGTTTAGCTCAGCTCTTTGTGTGAAAGAAATCTCCCTGGCCCCAGCACAGACATTCTAGTGAGCTTCCCTGTGATCTCCACCACTTTCTCACCGCTTTATAGAAGCCATAGTCACAGTGGGGCCCTACAACTCCTTCCTGCATTGCCTGTCAATCAGTTAGTGTTTGGGGAACATAAATCACTTCCATTTTCAGTTGTACAGCTGGTGGGTTGAGAGAGGAAAAAGCCACTGGGATATTTTGCAGCTGTCAGATATCAAACCACGATACCCAGGTTTTATGGCATGGAGTTTTCTACGCAGGATGGCTAGCTTTGGATCCGTATAAACATTTTCCCTTTAATGTCTGGAGACAGTGTCTCCTCCCAGTCACAGTCTCTCAGGAGCATTTTCTCCATGTAAGGAAGGACTTGCTTAGGAATCTGTCATACTATGTGGAAGACAGAGTGGATCTAGGAAGTTGATGAAGAGTTGATGAACCACCTTAAAGCCCAACTGTTGCACATTGTCCTAGGAATAATGGTGTAAATTTTCTGGGTTATAGGTGTAATGTACAGGAAAGGATGTCTATCTGTCTAAAGTCTTCTGTGTTTTGCATACTGAATATTGTCACTGCAATTTGTTTCTCAGTGCTGTTCTTCAGAAACATACCTGCATGCCTTCTAAACCCTTGATTATATTAATCATCTCTCTTTGTGCTGTTCTTCTATCCATCTTTCACAAACTCAGCCACTTTCACTTATAGGCCCCTCTTCTCTACTCTTCAGAAAATAGATTCTTAGTTTGGGGAATTTGTTTTTCTCCAAAAAAAGAGGAACAAAAGATTTAGTCAAAAGAAAGAAAAGGTTTAGTCCTCATTGTACTATCTGAGTGCAATGCACTGCAGAAAGAAATTAGCGATCTTGTTCAAGGGCCTCCTGTTAATTTTCTGCACTCATATTTTTCTTCACAATTCTATATTTTCTGTCACTTGTAGGGTTGGTATTTGTTTTACTTGGGTGAATTTGACTGCAGCCTTCTTGACTGCATTTTAAGTATTTCCCATGCATTACTGAACTCTAGCCAAATCACTTTAACTAATTTCACATTCATTCAAGTAGCTATTGACAAAGTAAAAATAATACTAGAGTGCATAAAGAGCTTGAACAGCTTCCTTTCTGATTAGTGTAATAGTCATCATGGACAAACCTGTTCTTCTGAATTTAGAATAATAGATTTAGATACTACTGTTTTAAAAGCACATATAGATTTAATTACTGAAAAATGGTTAGTTTTGCCAAGTTTTTCAGATATTATTCTTCTGATCATTCAGGGATATCTGATTCAAGCTTTTATCTGCCTGCCAAACTCAGTTTTGTCAATAACAGTGCTGTGTTACAATATTTTCACATTTCAAATGGCACCTTTAATCAATCCACTTTTAGCAAAGGTATATGATGAACTGCCAACAATTCAATAGCTAATGAGCCAAATTGCCCAACTGGCAGTCTTTCAGAAGCATGGCATATTAGCCAAGGCCTTATCCTGTGCTTGCTGGAGATGGAGTACATCATCAGTCAGTTTAGAGATCAAATGGGTACATCCATCCCAGCCGCAGAGATGTGCTTTTAATCATTCTGGCCACAAGCTGATGTTTCTGTATGCACTTACATCTGAAATATTTATATTTGTTTTCAGAAAAACAGTATCTTAAGCTCTCTGTAGTGAAATGTATCAAAACTAAGGTAATGGTTTCTATCTACCAGAAAAATATCAAACCTACAAGATACACATGGTGGCATGACAAGAAAAATTATTTCAGTCCAAAAATATAGTTTTGTCATTTCATACGAGATCATAAGTCAAACCAAATTGTTCCCAGTTGGTTCTCAAAGAAAAGACTAGCAGATTTGGAAGCAAGTTCCTTGACCTCTGGCTAGTAAGTTTTATTTTGTCTGAGCCTCAAGTAACTTTCTGTACTAAGACAATTCTATGTATCTAATTACAGCATTAGTGTGAAAATTGTTCCAGCTGTCCAAAAGATTTTGCTATTTGATGATATCATAACCAGGGTGTTATTAAATCTCACAGCAGCTGGAGACTTGACTCCAGTCAAGCAAGGGTCCTATGGAGATATGTAGTAGAGATGGATTTCCTGCATAACTTTAAATGAAAAAAAAAAAAAAAAAAAAAGAGTCTTTTAAAGCAGTTAAAATGCCAGTTGATTTTTTAGATGAATCTATATCATCAATTGAAACTATTTATAAATTCTATATGAAGCTAAAAGTTGCTAGTAAGATTTCTTATGAAGTCTAAACATTTTTCAGGCAGTGAATCAAATTCACACAATAAATACAATGTATTTCTACAAATTACTGTTTCCAAACTTTGATAGAAATAACGTGGAAAATATAATGTCAGCAAACTGCTGAGATGATATAAAGTGTCTTTTCAACTTTGTTCTGAAAACCATTTATTTTGTTATGAATGCAGAATGTATCTTTTCAATAAAACAAAAGAAAGGACACAAAGATGATCTTCCTCTTAATTTGCAATTGGAACCATGTGAAAGAACTTAAGGTCTTACAGATATTTCTGTACATTTTATACTCAGGTCCAGGTATAGTGGTACTGGACAAAAAAAAATATTATGCAAATAATCCACCAGGGTTTTTTAATAACTTTGTGAGCCTGAGTGGATTTTTTTTAAATACCACTGACAATAATGATCTTCTCTACAAATACAACATTTTAAAGAAAACAACAATCACTACATACCAGTTTGAACGCAAGAGCACTTTAGGAAGCTGTATTAGCTTGTAAAATGCAGAGAAAATATGGAGTACATACTCCCCAGAGATGTGCACTGATTTCTAGCATTATATCCCTAGACTTGTTTTCAGTACAATAACACTGCATTCTTTACGTGAAGTTTTACTTTCTTATTCTATTCTCAGACTCTTATCCATAGATCCTTTCTCTATATCCACAGAGACAGAAGGAAACTTGGAGCAAAAATAGTTAGAGGACAGAAAAATAAAGTTAGGGAGGGATGGGAAAGCTAATTTTGACAAATTTAGACCCTTTCAAAAACCCTTGGGTTCTGTATTGCAAAACAGACCTGGAAACTTTTTGAGTCTGGTCTGGAGTCTGGTCTGCTATTGCTTTTTTTTTTTTTTTAATATTCCTCTAGTAACTTCAGAAACAGAGCAAAGACTCACTTTCAGGCAAGAAACACAGACTGCTAGAAAACATTAAGAAAGAAATATGTACTTGAAGCTGGAAAATGCAGGCAACTGAAGTGATCTCTTTGGAAATCTCAGGGAAACCATTTGATCTTTTGTGTGTTGAGATAAATTTCAATACTAAAAAGCCTTCAATTCTAGAAGTAACCATTACTCTGCAACCTGATTGAACAGAAGACACAGAATATACAAGTGTATAGAGAATGTAGTAGATATGGGAAGCAGTCCTTATTCAAATGGATAGCTTAATTTATTTCATTGACCAAAGATTATTCAAGGGTTTACACTATCTGGATAGTTTTGGACCATACCTGTCCTAAGACTTTTTTTCTTTCTTTTCTTTTTTTTTTTTTTTTCACTGCAATTTAAGTAACTGAACTCTTACATCAGTGTTATGCTAGTGAAGTGTCCTTGATTGTCCTGAAACTTTTCCTGGCTCACAACACATTCCCTCTGTTTTTCCTATGAAGTTAAAAAGTGAATATCATTTTTCTGTCTTGATCTATTATGTCAAATAATTACATTTCGCATATGGACTTGGAGAAAGTTCACTCTGCTTGATCTTTGCTAGTTTAATTATATGTCTTATATATTAGACTCACTGAATGTCAGGCTACATATCTCTTCTTCATGATCACAGTACAGTAGCCTCATTTTCTGATCTGTCCATTGGCTTCCTGCCTAGGTTTGGATTGATTTAAAGCTAACCATCGATTTGCAAGTTTTTGACTTTCCCACAGCATTTAATATCTTTTTCTTTTTTTTTTTTTTTCCCCCCCAATAGAAAAGCAAAGCCTCTACATAAACTGCGACAGAGGTAATGGAAAGACATCTAGAGGCAGGCAGGCTTATGTTATGCCACAGGCTGAAGCCTCGTACAAACATGCGCAAAGGGACAGTCTCAACACAACACAGCTCACTGCCTAAATAAGGAAATAGATCCTATTGCTTCAGTCTTTTAGGGAGATCTCAAAATAAAAAGTTATGATAGCCAAGATTTATGATGGGAAGGTTGCATTTCATTCTACATGTTTTGAGGTACTGCAGTACAATGGTCTGTAAAAGAAACTATTCTGCTACATGTAGTTCTTTTAAAAGTAATTTCTAAAATAGACTTGAAAGTATTACTTACTTACTTGAAAGTATTAATAAAGATACAGTCTCATACATGAAAACAAAATAGAAAAAAAAAAAGCCCTGTAACAAAGAGTTTTTAATGTTCAGGCATAATATCTTTTTTTTTTTTTTTTAATAAACTTCTCTGCAATACTTTTGAAAATATGATCCCTTGCCTCATCAAAAAAAAAAAAAAAAGGAATCAAAAATAAAACTAACTTTTCGACCAGTTTGATTTTCAATAGGCAGCTTTGCAGCTTAAATATTAAAATATTACAGGTTTGTGTTAAGAAGTTCTAGGCTATCTATAATTTGAATAGCAACATGCTATCATGGACTTAGGTTGAAGGCTCACTTATAGTCAGTTCTTAAGCATTTATATCCCACCATTTTTTTAGTACAATTAATGGTACTTTTTTTTACAAAAAATTACAAAGCTTTAATATAATAATAAAGTTCAGATAAGAAATAAGTCTCAGAATAAACACCTTGAACAACATCATCTTTGGTCCCTCATATGTCTTTTCTCAAAGCCCCATTCGGGTCTTAGGAGAAAATTTACAATGTGCCATTGTGTGTCTGTAGACAGTTAAGGAATCCAGTAAATACATAAAAAAGTACTAATTTTTGGTCTCCACACATAGTGTATGTCAGTAACTCAAAGTATATGTCTTTGTTTATCAATCTTTATCAATAACCAAGAAATACAAACACAAAATGCTGACAATATGATTATCTGAGTTTATGATGTTCTATTAAGTCTGTCATTATCAGCTCATTACCCAACTTTTAGCTCAAATTCCTGATGTCCCTGGAAGGCCTGTTCACATCAGCAGATATTATTTTTTGCAAAGGAAAGTTATGAGGTAAAACAGAGGAGCTGCAGTATTTGCACCTTTCAGTGGCTACAGCAGTTGGACCTTTCAGTATATATATTGAGAATACCAAGCTGTACAAAACTACATTGTTTTTGGCACACTGTATTTAACTAATGTACTGTTTCACACTGGGTTCACATGACCTTCCACAACCAGTAGCAAATATCAGCTCCATACATTTCAAAAGTATTCAGACATTTACTGTTGAAGATAGCAAGGCTTCTGTATTAATAGCTGCTAGATAAAGAGCTATGTCAGTGTGCAACTGGGAGGTTGACAAGCCTGCCTGAGCTCAAAGAGGATGTGTCTTTAAAACAATAGGCAAATGTTTTTCTTCAAAGTGTTAGAATGTTTGCTTCAGGCAAAATATATACTATTAAGAGGGTCAGTCTAAGCAACACTCACACAAGCTCTCTGAAAATTCTTTAGATTTAAGTGGTTCAATAAAGCACAAATTTTGATTTACTTGACTTTGCCTAT
>VZSV01000002.1:7755168-7795290 GCA_013398735.1 Nothocercus julius | reverse complement strand
TTCTG
Organism: Nothocercus julius; assembly: GCA_013398735.1. Taxonomy (NCBI): domain Eukaryota; kingdom Metazoa; phylum Chordata; class Aves; order Tinamiformes; family Tinamidae; genus Nothocercus; species Nothocercus julius. Next base: position 7,795,285 of record VZSV01000002.1, on the reverse strand, counting down.
TGTTTCTCTGCTAGTCAGGGAAATAAATTGCCATCACTTTACATACATTGGGTGTTCAGCTTTAGAATTTGTCTTTTAAGGAAGCAGGGTAATAATCTTCGTGTTTTCTCACCAGTATTGTATTGCAGTGTTGCAGCCAAATTTTACGGTTGCAGAAAGCATTAGAAGGCCAGGCCAAGAGGCACTTTGACTTTGATTTAATATGAAATTTTACATTGCGTCCCCAGCGCTTTCCATCATTACTGTAATTATTTGGCATGCTTTATTTTTCACAGTGACTGCAGAAAGGCACTCCCCCGGTCCCCCAAGAACAGTAGTGTCTGATATAAACAGAATATTACTCAGACCCAGGGAGGCCAGTCAGTCCACAACATGTTCATACAAGATGCAGTATTATTAACTGCATTTCATAAATCACTGCTCTGCAGACTCCTAGTCTAATCTCCTCCTTGTTTCTTGCCAGGATTTTTATTTCTTTTTCTTTTCCTGGTTCAAAAATCATTTCCCTTTTAAAACTTGGTCAATTATTTGTAGGAGAATATAAAGGGCATAACACTTAACAAATCAAAGAAGGGCAGATTCGCTGCTTAGAGCAACTTTGAATGTCAAGGCTTGGTCCTGCTGTGTAGGCACTACTCAGAGAACCGTGCTTTGGCAAGACAAACCTGCTCTGGAGCTTCAAGGCTATCACAGAAAAGGACTACACCCTTCTCTACCTTCCTTTTGGAAACTGCAGCTTATTCCTTCCCTACATCTGACCTGCTTCTTGTAAGATAAGGAAACACATTTTTTTTTCCCCCAATTCCTATCAAACATCAATTTGATACGATCCCTCTGGAACAGTTTTTTCTCCTTAATTAACCAATATAGAAACCAAAAGGTGAAATTAGTAAAATGGCAGCCATTTTACAAGAAAATGGGGAGCTGTAAGGAGCAGTTTTCACCCAGATATATGAAGGACACAGTTCTTCTCACTGTCTCTCTCCTGGCAAAATACAGAGATTTTAAGCTTATACAGAAAACAAACCTCCTAAATAGCTAGGACTGCAGCAAAACCAGCTAATTTTCTTTTTTCTTTCTTTCTTTTTTTTTTTTTTTAAGTGCAGTATAATTATGGATATTTCACAATTTGCCTTTTATATCTTTTACAAGAGCTAGTTACAGCCAAACCCATGAATAAATTTGTACCAAGAATGAAGAAAAACCAAGCTGGAACCGCATAGGGAAGATTGCAAGATGGACCTAGGTGACTGAGCTGTAGCTTGAATACAAAAGTAATGAATGCAGATGTCCAGGAAGAAAGGTACAGTGAGAAGAGATGGGGAAGAGGGTTCCAGGTGTAGGCAATAGTAAGTCTGCCAGGGAGGCCCCATAGTTGGAAAATCTGGGAAGCCACCTGAGTAAGAGGTATCAATTGCACATACAGGTATGTTGAAAACAACCTCTTTTATTCTAAAGAAAAGGTATCAACTACTTTCTTCACTGTAACATGATGTAAATACCATACTGTTACTGGCATCTCTAGAGGATATGTTCAGCCAGTGCCCAACATGGCACTGGGAGAATCTAATTTATCATTGTTGCTATTTCTATTACTGTTATTCCTTAAGGAATAAAAAACTCCTTGCAATTTATTTTTTTTTCTGCTTTCCTCTTGTTTAAACTCAGTGCAAGTCCAGAGAAACCATCTGGGATTTCAGGCATAGGGACTTGTCAGACCCTCTGCATGAGAAACTGAAGTCCTGGTACAAATAGTGGCTTGTCTACATTTCACATCTGGAGAACTTTATAGTTAGGAATGGAACTAAAGCATGAATTCTGAGCATTAATTTTTTATTTGTTTATTATGCTGCAAGATATCCCACACTAGGCAAAGGGCTTTTCTACAGAAACAGAACACCAGAGAGCAGTCTGCAAAAATGAGAGGTCTTAAAGCCACAAGAATAAATGATTATTTTGGTTTTGGTGGTTAAACTGCAATATCAAAACAGAACACTTATTCTCAGTTCAACTCAACTTTTAATTTATTATGCTTTCTTAACAAAAAAAAAGGGAAAAAGATATTTTCCTTCATTTAGAGGATCTAATCAACTAAAATGTTTAGCAATCTGCTGAAAGATTATGAAAAATTTGATATTCTGAACTTTTCTTTGCAGTTTTTAGTAGATCTTGCTCCTCATTCAGCATTAATTTTGAAAAAAATAGTCTTCAAAAATATATTTCTGAATCAATACAGCCCCTCCAAGCAACTGATATAGTGTAACCTCATTTACCCTATACAAGAGTTTATGATAACCTATCCAATTAATAATATTTCTTCAAAGGCAGGTGCAACTGAGCATATCATATCAGAGAACTCCTCTCCATAGAATATTTTAGCAGTGATTCTGAGACAGATGAAGTTTAACAAAAATAATGTAACAGATTTTTCACCTGCCCTCTTCCAACAGGGATTTCTTTCAATGATTAAGCAATGTGAACAATAAAAATTACAGCATTGGCACCTGGCACCCCCACCAACATTAGAATAAGGATTAGTTGAGCTCTGAATCATTTCAGTACATCTTGAAGACAATAAAACTTGACTCAGAAGTTTCTGAATGGGTCTTACTTTGCACAGCACAGAGCATCTTACGGGGTCTGTACATACAAAGAGTATGTTCCCAGTGATCACATCAAAACTGTGTTTTAAGTAAGTTTCTTGGAGCTTCTTTAGAGTGGTGCAATTGTATTCCCTTCATCCAGTGTGGGAGGCATTCTCTAGGAACCTTACTCAGCAGGCATAGATACCTCTATACACCTTCCATCGTAAGCAGCTTCTGAGTACAAACAAAACACACAGAACAAGGTCTCATTATTGCTTAATAACTCTATATAACTTACTGCTCAATAACTCTATATGGCTTAGGATGTAAGAATAAGGGCAAACTTCACCAAGAGGAGCACTATACTCTTCATTCTTTGTCAGCTTGGGAATACAAACTTTTAAACATTGCTGAGTACGTACAAAGTGTACAGAATCTTACCCGTGTGAATAATTTGCTCAATTTGTTATTTGTGATATCCTGAACACTTGAAAATATTTGAAAAAAAAAAAATCTTGTTTTTTTGCCAGCCTTCTCTTCGGATATACACAGATTACATATGGAGAAACAAACAAACAAAAAAATCAGCTATTTCCATAGTTGTCTATTTTTCACCAGTGTGTAAGGACGTGCATTCTGTGATTCAGCTGTTTTGACAAAGTTTCACAGTCCCACAACTCCCTATATCTCATCTATGAAATTGTTCTGTAAAAATCCATTAAAAACCTCTTAAATCTTGTCCTTTTAAAACCAAGAAATAACAGTTTAAGGAGTTTCTGCTGTCCGTAACTATGGATGTAGCACAACAGGAAAGATGAAGTCACTGAAATAGGGTTCAAGATATCACAGGTCTTATAGCTACAAGTCAACTCTACTAAATATAGAAACAGTTTGCTTTTGTTCCTATCAGCCTGATTTTCCAATTAGCAAAATTTTTCTTTAGTTTTCCAAGTGATCTAAGGTATATTCATTACAATAGATTTAGTCCTGAAGTGATAATGCTTGATGCATTGATAATACAACAGGGATCAAAACATAATGTTAGTTTGTGCTGTCAAAAAATTAAAACAAAATCAAAGTACTTAGAGGCCTAGCCAGTCGGAAACTGCTAAGCAAACAAAATGATCAATAGATTTCAAACCAAACATGAAATTTGGCTGTGCTTCCTCAAACAGAAGGCCAACACAACTGAACAATTCTTCTAGTTCCTGCCCACTGTCTACTAATCTCTCCATCCCAGACATACGTTCGACATCCAAGTAACACCAAAGTCTTTGTTAAAACTGCTCTGGTGGCATTTGCTGATCTCGGATGCCCCAATCCATCTCACCCTGCGAGGAGGGGCTGAATTAAAAATTGGCATCTCTGGTATCCATTTTATTTATTTATTTATTTTCCTTCTTTCAGATTTTGTTTATATACTTTTTGTTCTCAAAAAAAAAAAATAGACACCATCACTACTAGCAGCTCCTAATAATGACTAGGCTTTAAATCATGGTTCTGGGTGTTTCTTCTTTCCACCACTTGAGAATCCATTTTCTACTACAAGAAAGAAGAAATATTCAGATATTGTACTTCTTGATGGCAGCAGCTTTTGAATAAAACCCCTTTCCCCTCATAGGTCACTAAATTAGCTCAATTATTTTTTTCATATTTATCTTAAGTAAAATTCTCAGTAGGTGCTATGCAGGCCCCACATTCCCAGCTTGTTCATAAGGCTGGGAGAAAAAGAGAATATGGTCAAATACAAACAACTGTATATACACTTGCCATTTGAGTTACTACAAAAAAATACACCATTTAGTTTCTCATCTTCATTGTCTCGACCAACTCTTCAGCAGACATCACTTTAGATGCGGATCTTCAGAAAAATATAAAGAGGGAGGTGGAAAAATCTAGAAGGTTTATCTAGAAGATTTTTTGTTGTTGTCGTTTGGTTGTTTTTTGTGCAATTTTCTCGCAGTTCATTAACTGCACATAACTAGAATCTCTCATCTTCCACAACATGCATGAAGGGTGTGGCTGGAAAAGAAGATAAGAGACAGTTACAGGAAAAGTTGCCAGCTGGAAAGAGGAATCGATATAGCAGAGTAGTAGGAAAGGACACAGCTGGAGAAAGAGACTTGTAGACAAGAGAACCAGAACTGGCTGCCTAACGAATAAGAAGGATTGGAAAACTGTGTAAGTGAATCCATGGTGAAGTTACAGGAAATTCAAGGAGTGCTTTGAATAAGGACAAAACATTCTCTGTTTGCCATGAAAGTTTTCATTTCTGAGTCAGGTCAGTGAATATGCATTATCTAGGGAATCTATTAAAATAAAAAATAAAGTTGAGAACTTTTGGCCTGGCAGAGAAAGCCTAAACTATTTATACTTGACCAGAGGGAGAAAGAAAATCTTACGGAGCAAGGCATTTTGCAGGGATCTAAATCACCTCGTGTTCGATTCATAGCTCTGCCACTGATCTATTGCGTGACCTTCGGCAAGCCACTTCACTGTTATGCCTCAGTTAACCTGTCTATTATAACAACGTGACAACATTGAGCCTTACTGGGCTTCAAGATGAGGAAGCACTTGTTTCCTAGAGCTAAATCCCCACTGTGATGTGAGAAAAGCCCGTGGTGAATACAATCCATTGTCCAAACTGAGTAAATATGCTTACATGTTTGAAAATAATGATTTCAAGCTTTAACAGCCTGTTATTTTTTAGTATTATTATTTCTAGTTTAAACTCATAAGAGGTGTAGAAAGTTTTGATTAAAGAGAACCATGAGTGTATCCTAAAATAAGCCACAGACTGCATGTACATGGGTATCTGTATATGACAAATTTGAGTCCCTTTCCATTCCCTCCAGCATGCCTCTGGCCATAGAAGCCAGAATCTAGCCCTAAATTAATAATTAGCACTTTCAGCCTAAGCTTTCCAAGAAATGTCAAAGGACAGACAGAAGCAGTAGAAAATGTTAGTGGGCAGTGTAGAAAGATAAGTGCCAAGAGATTTATACCCAGCATTCTTGAAAAGCAAGAATTGAATATCAAGATTTAAATAACCCACTTGCAAGACCTTTCACATCAATTTGACTGTGGTGGGAGGAGAAACTCTATAGGGATAGACGGTGTGTGTGTCTTCACAGGTAATAAGAAAGAGGTACCCACATCAGTATGCATGTGAGTAGGGAAAGGGCTAAAAAAAGCTGCATTTACAAGTGGCTAAAGAACCATATAATATAGCAGGTTATGCTTACCCTAAGCTGTGTCTGCATTTTGAATTTAGAAGAAGAATGGGGGGCCAAAAACTTTCCTATCAACAGCAGGAAAATAGATTTAATGCAACAGTAAAATTATCAGAAATGCTTATTATATTAAAGACTCTTTGTAAAAATCTTATCTTCCAGTACAGTGTGCTTACGCATTTTTCCCTTTGAGCTAGTACTGCCAGTATATATTTTTAGAGATGAACCTAATAACACATTATGGGCACATTTTTGGTGAAGGCCCAAACCAGCATCCAATTTTATACACATAATTAGTCCTAAACATGACATTTTGGGTGCAATTACCTAAATCCTGCCATTTCCTCCTGTAGGTATATAATTAAATTAGATTTAAAAACATCATCCATGAATGGAAAAAAAAAAAAAAAAAATGTTCTGAGCAACATATTTTACAAGTACTAAATATCCTGAACAAGTAGACACTTATTTTTGCAATGTTGTTTTCTGATTCCTTGGTGTTGTAATATGCCACTGAGTCAGTTGGAGAAGAGTATCTGATCTAATACTAACCATATCTATTAAGCTAAAAAAGGACCTTTAAAAAATATATTTGAATAGCTATATCAAAGCACAACACCAATTTAACTCCTTGATTTCTAAATTTCTAGATAAAAGTGATTCCTTGAGATTACTACATGATCTAAGTTTTTTTAACTTTACATCAGGATACTAAGTAGTCGACATAAGATTTGTGAAGTTCTGCTTGAAAATTTGGAATACAAACTGGCCATGCATGGGAAACAAACAAACAAACAAAAAGTAAATACCTGACAGGTCAGAATGGCAAAGAATCATGTAGCATCTCATTTCAATCATTACTAAATATATGTATGTGTATAAATACAGAAATAGGTAATGTGTGTGTGTATATATATATATATGCGCGTTATAAATTTAATTTTTATTTTATATATATTTATATAAATGAAATAATTTTAGAAAAAAACAACAATTTTAAACAGAGTGCTTTGGTCAGATAATAAATACTCATGTGCTCTACAGAAGCAAAACTGAATCTTCAACAGAAAATGTGCCCAGTTCATAAACTGAAGAGACCATGACCATCGTAGTCACATTAGAAGAGCCTGTTTTAAGTGTAAAGATGTTTTGCTTTGGATGATCTTTATTCAAACACCCTCTTGGGCTAGCAGAAGCTTGCAGCCAGGTGTACAGATGCATGAAAAGCCACAGCAGCACTTTACCACTACGTAGATGGGCTTCCAGGGCAGGGTGGTGCCAACATTCATGTGGTGGCTGGGTTCAGCCCTGAGCTCAGTACTCCAGCACCATGCCCAAATTCAGCAATGCTGACCTCTATCTCAGTCTGCAGAGGACACCAGCCTCTGGGCTTTCGGCTAACAGAATTTGCTTGCACGCACATGCAGGCACCCGTGTGCAAACATGCAGATTGTCTGCTTATTTCCAAGTGCCAGGTACCTGAGGCATCGTACTGCAGAGGGAGACTGAAAATACTCATCAGGTTTTGCCTTGTCAGAAAGCCAGCCAAAGGATGTGCTCGAGACTACCTGGTGTTCAAAATCTGCTCAGGCTGAAGCACGTGGAAGGGCTGAAAGCCATCTCAGGACATTAGGATTTCCTTCCATATGTGCTCCCTAGTGGAAATACAGGCATCGTTAGGGACTTTGCTGGAAGAACTGAGGCACCTAAAGGGTTAGACAGCAGCTGAGCTGGGATTTTGAGGATCAGAGTGGCGCTGAAATGGGGATTTAGCTATTGGGCCTCATTTAGATACCAAAATAACATCAATTAGTTGGCAAATTTGAAACCGCTTCTCAGAAAAAAAAAAAAAAAAAAAATCTGGCTTCAATTGTGGCTGCTGAGCAGTTTCAAAAATCTGGTCTTGTACAAATACCCTGTAAATGTAAGCAAATACTGTCCTCTTTCTGAGTTCTCAGATCTAGTGCAAACAATCTGAGACTTCATAAAAACACACAGCTTTACACTTATCCTATAGTTTGTCCCATAATAGGACACTTGCCAGCAGTCAGTTAAATGGGGAAAAGGAAGCAGTCTTATTAGTTAAGTTTATTTATTATGACAAAAGGAAAATCATGAAAACCCAAAGTTGTAAATGGTATTTCATTCCTGATAAGTAGTAAATCAGCAGGATTTCACTGCCCACATGGGGACCTGCAGTTAAATAATTAATGATAAATAATGAGCCTCATAAATGTTCCCAGTGTTTTTGGAGCAACTATTTATGCATGAGCTCATTCTACAAACTCTCCTGCTGCTACAATCATGATAACCTGGTGTCCTTACTACATTATAAAAACATAAGATGATAACACTAACTATCTATGTGGTTAAGTTTATATTGTTCATTGCCAGGTTAAACTAATTATTCACTGCCTCCAAGGCAGTGCTGGGTTAATATTTCAAACTCATGCATCTTCTGTCATGATAAACTTAGCTTGTGGTGTGTTGTCATGCATTCCACTGACGTGGCCTTTGTCTGAGAAATATGCAGAATTATTAGAAAAAGCAAGCAGAGGAAAAGGCTCTAAACTTTTGCAGTCTGGGTCACAAGGAAGAGAAGAGAAGAGAAGAGAAGAGAAGAGAAGAGAAGAGAAGAGAAGAGAAGAGAAGAGAAGAGAAGAGAAGAGAAGAGAAGAGAAGAGAAGAGAAGAGAAGAGAAGAGAAGAGAAGAGAAGAGAAGAGAAGAGAAGAGAAGAGAAGAGAAGAGAAGAGAAGAGAAGAGAAGAGAAGAGAAGAGAAGAGAAGAGAAGAGAAGAGAAGAGAAGAGAAGAGAAGAGAAGAGAAGAGAAGAGAAGAGAGAAAAATTCATCACCACTGTACTGGCCACTGGAAAAGTCCAAACTCCACTCCACTCTGGGAGGGTAGTCTCCATATTCATACACCTGAGAATATCCTATGTCCTGAACACACTCAGGATTGTGCTGCTATCTACATTTCCTTTCTTTCTTCCTTTCTTCCTTTTTTCCTTTACTTCCTTTCCCTAGGGCCTAATTTTCTAGTGATTATCTGATGAATTTCAGGGGATGCAATACCAGGAACTTTACTAATTCCAGTATATTGTATGGTTTACCTTTTGTTTTCTTTCTTAAGTATCTAGCATGTCTCTACAATGTACCCTCTTCTACTAGGGATGACAGTAATTACAGTTGTCTTTGGTTTCTGTCTATGAATGCCAAGAACAGTCATTCTGCAAATTGCTAAAACAATCTTAATACTGAGCTGATGTTCAGCATCTTACAAAAATACATTCCTTCAGCTGCAATTACATGCTGGAGAGACATTTGATTTTCTGAAAGCTTCTGAAGGAGCTTCTTGTCATTAAAGTTCAGTCTTCGGGGTGCTTGTGCAGACAGCGAGCAGAGCACTCTGCTGTTTGTCACATTTCTGATACAGCATGTCTGCCTCGACGCAGGTAGATTTGAGCTGGGAAGCTAGACAGACACTCAGTTATTCTTTATATTGTACACTTGAAATTTATGAAATGCAAGTGGAAGTAGGTGAGGTAGACCTTGGCCTATTACTTATCACCCCTTGCCATGTGGGTGGACAGGCCTGGAGGGGGCAGTGGGTCTGGGGCTGCCTTTGCAGCCCAGCAGCTCTGGAGCTGTAGCAGCAGTAGCAGCAGCAGTAGCAGTAGCAGTAGCAGCAGCAGCAGCAGCAGTAGCAGTAGCAGTAGCAGCAGCAGTAGCAGTAGCAGTGAGGCCATGGCGGTGCCAGGAGCAGCCAGGAGCAAGGAGCCAGCCATGCTGCTCGTCTGCACAGGCAGAGACAGCTGAGGGTGTCATGTGGGCCCTTAAGTCCTCCCTGATGACTTGTCCCGGACCCCTATGCAAGGAAGGGCTCCTGTTCTCCTCTGCACACAGGGGCACTCACATCTTGTCCCACCACATCCACCTGGGTCTCAAAGAAAGCCTGAGATCACATTTGCCTAAATTTGTGGCCCTGCTGATGCAGGTTTTGCTTCGCACCCCACGTTGTGTCAGGCTCAGGCTGTGGTCTCTCCAAGCAGCGCGAAACGAGGATGTCCGAGGATGTCTTTCCTCACTCTCTGTTCACAGAGAGGTCAAACTTCCTCAAAGTCCTGCTTGTGTTGTCAGAATGGAGGCACAGGCGCTCTGGGCATGGGGTTTTGCTATGGAAAAAAATATTAAATTGTTTTGTTTTACAAACTTTTTTTTTTTTTTTTTTTTGTGGGGGGGGGGGGGGGTCTCCTTGAATTTCATCCACCTAGGAAATGAGGGCTTGAATCCAAAATGAATTTCCATATATTTATGGCTTGGGAACTATGGCATTTTTTACCTGAATATTACTGGTTGCACGAGCTCTATAAGTAATTACTTGTGTGTAGGTTAAAATAAATAAATAATAATAAAAGGATTATATTTTTTATTATATTTTTGTTTCACAAAAGCCCAGGTTTCCCTTTCAGATAGCATGTAGAAACTTGCCTTAGAGAAATAAAAAAGTTAAAGATAGGCATTCAGAATAAACCACAAAGAAGCAGGCTACACTATTGTTATATGACCACACCTGCTTCTTGGTACTGCTGATTCTGCAAGGGAAAGCATAGGTTCCTCTGAGACAAGTTTCTTTTTAAAAAAAGTCATGTCATACTCCCTCCTGTATAAAACCACCCTCAGCAGCTGTACCTCTGTGTTCTGAACAGTTTCTTAATAATGTCAAATGGACCATACGATGGCTTTTCATATTGATATTGTAATACAGTATAAATTCCTGGTGTTAATGCTTCACATGAAACTAGAGGGAAGGTAAACTTTGTAGATTTATCTTCAGTGTGCATGAATATATATACACACTCATACATTCATGCACATACACTCATACATACATAGATGTATCAGTGAATACATATTTATTATAAACAAGTCTATACTTGATTTTTTAACTCAGAACTTCCAAGAGTTAGAATTCAGTACTTTTAAACAGAGATGAATGAGAAAGAGAAAATGGTGGATTCGGAGGAGAGAGATGGAGAGGCAAACACTCTTTCTGCCATCAGGGTGGGAAAATCACGTCCATCTGAGTGAAGTAACCTGCAGGGAGCTCTATCTGTGTTCCTAGGTTTACCAAAGTATAATTTGAAAACAGGTTCTCTTAAGTTCCATTTTGTGCCACACTAGAAGCATACCAAGTCTGGCTACTGAATGTTACGTGAAGATTAGCAACTTCCACCTGAGAGGTGATAACTTCTTAAGGCCCACGGGCTGATCATTCAGTGAACAGCTAACTCCATGTTCCATAGTAAAATTGTTCCATAGAAACATAATAGAACCATCCCATGTCAGACCTTAATGAGCAACACTGAATCTCTTGGGAGAGCTCATAGGACATCTTTGATTTAAGTAACTGTCATTGCAAAGTGAAAAGTTTCTTCGCTTGACTTTTTTTAAGCCATGAGGCACAGAAGCCTTATCTTACCTCTAAAATGAGCCTTGCAGATGTTCTGTATGATGACAAACTCATTTTTGGCTCCTGCTAAGCCTTTGGCCTCAATAACATTTTGTTGCAATGATTTTCACGAGGTAATAATGAAAAGGTATTTTCTTTAATAGGTGTTAAATCTGGTGTCTTTCATTGAATGCCCCTTGTTCCTTTATTGTATAAGACTAAATGAGAACTCATGGTTTATTTTCTCAATATCATTCATTATGTTAGTCATTTTTATCTTGTCTTTGATTTTTCAGCGTTCTCGTAAGTTTCAATATTTTCAATAGTTCCTCATACAGAAAGCTTTTGAACCTCTCATTATTTTTGATGTTCATTTCTGAACTCTATTTTGCTATCCATTTCTATATGAAAGATATTACCAGCACTGCATGAAGTCATCTGGTTGAGAGCGGACCACTAATACTTTGAGTATTGTTCTGTACTCTCTCTCTTTAACATCCAAGCATTTTTGTTCATTACTTTAAACTATCATCTGACATGCCCTTAATGTTTTGTAGCACGTTTGGCCCTATATGCTTTCATTATGTTCTCCCCTGGAGACATTGTAAGACATTTTTCAAAGGGGTCTCAGCCAATTCCATTGTTTGACCTAAGGTTACAGCGTGACTAGATGCAGCCACAGTGAAGATAGGAGATATGTGAGGGTGAAAACAATATGCGAGGGCTCCCCTCCCATCAGGAGACCAGGAGACATGTCATGCTGAACACTGGCAACCAGGGTGAGGTAACTGGTATATACTGCCCTGCTTTTAGTGGCCAGCAAAGGTAAGGGCTGAAACACATTGACAAAATTGTTATTTTTCAATATTTTTTTTCCTGCCTGCTTTGGTGAGGAAGAATACACATGAGGTCACCTTCAGTCAAGTCATTCAAACCGGAGGCTGTCATAGATTGCAAGGCGAGGAGTTTGAATTTTTACTGTTACCGGACCAGCACTGTGCCCAGGCGTTTGCTGCTTCGCCCAGATTGTGGAGGTCCAGCTTTTCACCCACAATAGCACTGGAGGTACTATGGAGGTACAGGAGGACACACGGCTTGCTGGGGCCCCATTGCCTCTCAGGAAAGTTTGTGTCTCTGAGCTTTTTGGAGCATAGTGCAACTTTTCTACCAAGAACTTCTTTACAACAGCTTTATACATGAGTCTGCAGGATTTTCCACTAACTCTGTGTGCATTAACTGTGGGAACATAAGGAGTTAAAGCTCGCTTCTGTATCTGCTGTTACTTTAAGACTATGTGCTACCGCACTAAACTATCCCAAACAGCACAAAGATCTTTACTTCTAACCATATGAATAATGAGAAACATACAGATGTCTGCTATTAAGATAAACCACTCAGTGGAGGTTCCTTGCATTTTGTGAACTGAGAAATAGAAGCTATTCCCCACACCACCAGCTATGGATTATCTCACTGAAAAATCATAGAATAGCAACAAACTATTAATTATCTTTCCCTACTATAAACTACTGAAATCACTCTGTAAATGTTTTTCTTTTAGAAAGATAAACATTTCTGTCACATAGTTTGTGTAATTAATCATTTTTCAATTTAAGGGACCATCTCATTTTCACTGGGAAACAGTTTATAAAAATACTTGAGAGTGAAAGATCACTAATAAAGTTTTCAAAGTACATTCTATGTTTCTTAGCTTAAACAGTCACACACTATTTGTGGGGTGTTTGCACTGACATTCAGACTATGTCAAATTATGCAGCTAGCCTTCTTTTTACAGAGGAACTGAAAAAAGAAAAAAAAAGTAGACTTGAGAGCTGTCCAATGATTCTCAATTTAGCTTCTGTAAAAGAATCTTAAACTTGCAAAGAAAGGTTGTTGGAAACAGCTTTATTGGATGAGAAGTAGGAAAGAGATAATTAAGAGGCTCTGTTTATGTTCATTCCCAAGGCTAATCATATTAGTTTTAAATGCAATAACATTAGAAATATTTAGAAATTCTTTCTCCCTCTTTCTTGTATTCACATTATAAAAAAAAGGTAACAGTATATAGAAAACAAATATATAATATTTGTCCAATCTCCTTTAGCAGCTCTGTGACCATGTTACCATAAGCAAATTTTAGGATTCCAAGTCCTTGAGCATCAACAAGCTTGTGCTGTTTCACATATGAACCTGCAAGAAAAAGATTTCTTCCTTCCTTCACAGTTGATAGGGGATTTTTCTGTAAGAACTGAAGAGAATTCAGTCTACTCAAAAACAGCTTTTATATTCCTAACTCCATCCATTCTACTATCCGGTGACACAATTTTTTTCTTGTGACTTTTATGATTCCTGTGTTACATTTTAAAGTGCAGAACCAGAAAATCCATGACGTATATCTTTTGTAAAATGCAGGTTGTGATGTGGTTTGATATGGAGGTGAAATTGGCATTCTCTGAGCACCAACATATTGCTGCAAGCAACCTAAACTTCCAAACCGAGGAAGGGATTCCCTTTCCAAATGTTTTGGAAATATTTCCAAATGTTTTGTTTCCCTTTCCAAATTCTTTCTTTCAGATTGAACTTTTCAATATAAAAGTTGAGGATTTTCCCCTTTTTGTTTTCCTGAGGTGTTCTAAAAGTAAGAGAAATTAAGCAACCATAGCGTTCCTAATAGCTGTAACTCAGGTATGTAACTGTCTCTTTTGCATAATTTCTTGTTATCCCCATCATGTGCTCAAATTTCCAATCTGTTAGACTTACAGAAAACTTGACCTGGAAAAAATAGAGCCATGCAGAATTTAAACTCTATTTCTGTAATATTACAACAGCTGAGAAAGACAGAGATTATCAAATTGAGGCCAAACAAAGGCTTGTGACTGCAGAAAACAAGATATTTGAATTTATTACAAAAATCAAAGCCAAGTGTCTGGGCATTCGCAAATCATTACTTTTCTTTCTGTTGAAAGTTCTAATACTTGATTCTTCATCTCAGGATGAAGCAAAATGACAATTTTCGATATTATTTGCCACGGATATAAATTCTGATTTTTCAAAGAAAATTATTTTTTACCTTACATGTATACATTTTTAATAGAAATATATATGCCTACTTGACATACAACATAGTATTGATCTCAGTCTCCATCCAAGCTGGAGTTTAAATTACTGTATTTACACAATATATGCAGCTGCAGTTTTTATTAGTTATGTCTTGCTGACACGCTTGCTCATATTTAGTTCTGTTCCACATAATGCAAATGCAAAGACTATATCATACCAAGAAGTACCCAGAACAATTTAAATCTGCATACCTGAGAACTTATTTGTGCCACAACCAACCTCATCAACAAAATTATCCAAGAGAAAACCAAAGGGAATAAACAACTGAAACAATCACATTTAAGCCAAAGAGTGCTGTGAAAAGCTATGCCTTATTATTCATTTTCCTGTGATACCGAGAATAAAAAGAGCATACACAGAGGCAAAAGACTTGTTTCCACTCGATGTGTCCATGCAGTACACAGTTTTAAATGGTGACCACATTCACTCCTTGATGCCTATTGTTCTGCTACATATGGTCTTGTATAATCCATTGCACATCATAAGGAAACTGCCAGGAATAAAAAAAAATAAAAAATAAAAATAATAAAAAAAAACAAACACTAAGAAAAATGCATTAATTAGTATCAGCACCTTAAATAATGAAAGTGTGATGTTTCACATGGGATTTAACCATAAACTGATGTCACAAAGTTCCAGCCAGACAGTCAAGACTTAATTTCAGGCAGCAATATGTCCAAACATATGCTAATAGAATGGTCTGAAAATTCGAGTTGACCTTGTTTTGCTGTGTGACTTTTCTTTCACAGAGATTTTTACATGGAATACAAAAAACATCTCACTAAGGTGATTTATAACCAGCTCATACTTTGTCAAGCACTTTACAAAGCAGATGTGAATACAGTGAGGATACACTCAGAGTGCTGATCTCTTCATTGCAAGTATATATGGGTAAAGCATAGTAATAAAGAGGATATGTTTGTTCTCATGTCACAGTTGTGTGTGTTCAAGGATTGCCAGGTGAAGTATTCTTAACCATTCCCCCTGCTTCAACCCTGTATAAATGCTGAAATGCTGAAAAGCTACAGAATTAGAGGCCATGCTGGAAACTGTCACTTCTAGCTTCTCAAAGCTTTCATTACACGTCTTGTGTGATGACATAAGAAAAAATTCTTTGATCTTGCTAAGAGAAAAAAAAATAAATTGAATGTGAATTGTATTATGGGAGACCTCACACAGCTTTTAAAAAGGCAAAGGGTTCCAGAGATCACCCATTTCATCCATTGTCAAGAAAGACCCACCTCTGTATTGGAAGCCACCCTTTCTGCATAAATGGTGAGACATAATCTCAGACAAACTTGGTAGATTTTCAAAGGGATGTGCGGGAGGTGCATGAACAATTGCCTGTATTTGTCAATGGGTAGTTAATAAACACACTGCTTTGAAAATTTACCTTTGCGTGTCCACTCTTCTTGCAGCCATACAATACTAGCAGCTAGTTTTCTAAAGGAGCTCCACCCAGCCAGCCTCTCCAGCTGGGAGGGCAGGAGGACATCTGTTTCCAGAGCCCATGTCAATCATATTCTAACAATCAGTGTTTCTCCTCAACTGAATTTATTATTTGCAGTAAGCGATCTGTTTCTATTAGCCAGCCTTCCAAACTCCCTTTTCCAAGGTTACTGCATACAAGATATAAGAATCTATCTCTTGCATGATTTTTTTTTCTCCTGAAAGATTTTTTTTTTTTGTCATTGAGACAGTCACATTCTTTTTATATGAGGTCCCAAATTCTTTTCTGATGGCTCTTCAGTGCTTTTCCCTCAGAATATCTCAGTCTGTTTTGTCCCTTTCTCTAATGCTAATCTTATTGTAGTTGTTCGCCTTTCTTTTACAATAAGACTCCTTTTCTTAAGAAGGGTTTGGTTTTTACTGCAAAAATTTCCAAGAAGAGAACTTGTCATGCTGTGTTTCTGAAATGCCACATATAGCAAACAATAAAATAAGAAATGAAAAAAAAAAAAAAGATTAAACATAAAATAAGATGTTAAGTAAAATGATAGGCAAAAACCTTTCCACTTCTAGAAATACAATTTATAGCTTTCAGAGTAACCTAAAAGCAGATCGTACCTAAGTGCATTAGTGAGTCATTAAGTAATTTATTCTTGCAATATATATTCCCATTTTAATTATCTCCAAACTTATTGCCACCTGTTGACTTCGAAAACACCAAAAGCCACTTAGGCTTTACTCCAGCTCAAAGGGCTCCATGCAAGCAAGGTGTAGATTTGCAGGCCAGGAAAATTGCATATGCCTTCACACAGTAGCAGCTTTTCGTGTCATACTTATGTCTGAATTTACTGTTGTTTGAAAAATATTTCTTGATTACACTTAGGCCGTCATAGAGGCCAGGAATAAATTGATGAGCCTTGTTTTCTTATATTTTATTATATTTCTGGTTATGTACATCCTTCACCTTTAAACTGCTTTCATACAAGTTTGCATCCTAAGGTCTGTACAAAGGGTTCAAAACTTCCTGCCACCTATGTAAGAAAAGACTGATAATACATATCTGAGTAGCTTGCCAATTTGGGTTGCCTGCAAACACGTCAATCTTTGCAACACATTAGTGATCCAAACGCAAATTAAACTGTAGAGATAATGCTCCCAATATATCTGATATGTAGTCTCACGTTTGACTTAAAATTTCGTACACACAGAGTTATGTGATTTTTGCTTTCTTTCTTCTGTACCTTTATTTAGCAGTTGCCACAACATACTAGACAGTAAGTATAGCAGCTAAGATTAAATATCTTGGACTCTTCGGACATTAATGTGCTACTCTTTTAAAAACAAAATCAAGCACATTGCACAGATCTGATGGGCAGGATATGGGATATGGGATCCTGGCCTGCATCAGGAGGAGTGTTACCAGCAGGTCGAGGGAGGGGATCCTCCCCCTCTCCTCAGCTCTGGTGAGGCCGCACCTGGAGTACTGGGTGCAGTTCTGGGCTCCCCAGTACAAGAGAGACATGGAGCTCCCAGAGAGGGTCCAGTGTAGAGTGACAAAGATGATTAAGGGACTGGGGCATCTGTTGTGTGAGAAAAGACTAAGCAAGTTGGGCCTGTTTAGCCTAGAGAAGAGAAGATTGAGAGGAGATCTGATCAACATGTACAAGTACCTGAGGGGAGAATGTAGGGAGGATGGGGCCAAACTCTTCTTGGTGGTGGCCAGTGATAGTACAAGGGGTAATGGGTGCAAATTAAAACACAGGAAGTTCTGTCTCCATGTGAGGAAGAATTTCTTTGCTGTGAGGGTGACAGAGCCTGGAACAGGCTCCCCAGAGAGGTTGTGGAGTCTCCTTCTCTGGAGATCTTCCAAACCTGCCCGGATGCGACCCTGTACTACATGCTCTAGGTGTCCCTGCTAGGATAAAATTTAAATTTAAATTTTAAAAAGGACATGGTGGGCAAAATACCAATAGGAATATCACAGAATCACAGAATGGTTGAGATTGGAAGGGACCTCTAGAGATCATCTAGTCCAACCCCTCCTGCTCAAGCAGGGTCACCTAGAGAACATTTCTTTGGATCACATCCAGGCTGGACTTGAATATCTCCAAAAAAGGATAATAATATAATATTACACATAAGAAGTGTGATGTGGAAGGGGATGTGGCAATGGAAATTACATGGTGGGGTTGTCATAGTGGGAATGACATGATGGGGTGGTCATCATGGGAATGACATGGTGGGGTGGTCATAATGCATCCATGAAGTGGAGTGGTCCACATGGTCCACATGCATCCACATGGTGGAGTGGTCATAAGGACTAGGCTAAAGGGTGGAGCTGAGCTAGGGCTGGAGGGCTGGCGGAGGGGAGGCCTGAGGGGAGGCCAGCATAGACTAGTAGGTTTGTGTAGCAGGTAGAGCACAGTAAAGGGTGGAGGGAAGTGTCAGGTGGAGAGTCCGGTGGAGGGAGGGGGAGGGTAGTCCAGGACAGTGTAGAGTAGAGGAGAGGGTATAGGGGAGAGCAAGGAAAGCAGAGAGTGAGAGGTAGGGGCTACGGTCAGTGGGGTAGAGCAGCAGGGAGGGTGGAAGGCAGGGGAGTGGGTAGAGGGGAGGGTAGAGGTGGTGGCTAGTGTAGAGTAAAGGGAAGGGTACAGTAGAGGGAGTGTAGAGGGTAGAGGAGGGTGCCTTGCTTATTTATCCACCTCTCCCACCTAAGCTATATTTCTTACCTCTTCTGAACCTGTACCTATCCTTGGCTACCCAAGCATTCTCGTTTCCTGAAGAAAAAAATCCTTACATTTGCCTTTGCTTTGAATAGAAAGGTGCTTAAACTGACTTTCATAGTCAGTTCTCAGTTCTCAGATGGAGTTTCAGCGAGTTTTAAAAGTTTCCTATTTACTTTGTCATCTTCCTCCCAACGGACTAATGCTTTAACTCACCAAGAGTAACATCAACATTAACACATCGGCATTAATTCAGCAGCATTAGGTTTTTGCCTGAAAAAAAGAAAAAACTATTTTCACTTAGAGTTGTTGCATAAACCATATCCTGCTAGTGACTTTCAGCTTCATATTAAAAACAACATTTGTTTGCAAAACAGCCGCAATATCTGTGGCTCACTCATTCAGAGTCTCACTCATATGTGAGACTTGCCCCCAAGTCTGGGACAAGCAAATATGTTGTGAGATGAACAGCTAATTGTGTTTGGGCTGGGGTCCCCTGGTATGTTATAGTTCTTCACATGTAGATTGCTATCTAAGGCAAGAGTATCAAAGTTAACCAGCTGTGTCTTATGAACAACAACTTCATGCATAAATACATCAACCATTTTTCCTCTTCCTGTGCTAGTTAAAACAAATGGGATGGAGGGACTTAATATTAAGTTGCTGGTTATGCTGAGCATACTGATTGCACCTCTGGGAGAATGGATGCAACACAGAATGCTTGCTGTTCTCACGTTTATATTAATTTAATGGATCCTGTTCCAACTCATTTATTTTAATACTGGAATTTGAGCTTTGGGAATAGACCTAGTTTCTAGATTTTGTAGATTGAAACAGGAACAAACTTTACGCAACTATATTTCTTGCGTAACTGCCCATGGCTCCAGAAAGTATCTGAATTTTCATGATTTCACTATTTAGTGGAAAGAATGAGCTCTGAAAAGAGGCTTTTTTTTGGGGGGTACTGTATGTAACTGAATAGTTGAAGTTTCTGTTCCACCATTCAGTCACTAGAGGATACAAATGGGACAAAGACTTGGCATGTAAGGAAACTATATATGAGAGCATACTGAGCCTCCTACGTAGAGCGAGTATAGCTGGTCACAGATCTTAGTTTAAGGATTTAGGGATAGCTATATCATGTCTCAGCATCTGTTCTGCATCACGGATTCTGATATGGAGAAGGAAACTCCCACAGAGCAAAAACAACACTACATTCATAGATAGTATTGCAGATGAAATTTTGGCCTCAAATTTTTTTTTTTCATTGGATGGTTGTAGGATTTTCTGAAAGTAGTCAGTTTAATTTGTAGGTAAGTATTAGATTTTAATAGCCAAATTTGGGTCACTTCATGATTTCATTATTATCTCTACATGTTCTGCAACAAATACAATAAATTTGCACTCCAAATAATGAAAGTAAATGTCGTTTCTCCTCATCTTTGCCCAAGTTTGACCTTTTTATCTGTCAGAGGCTCGTAAATAGTCTTTCTCTATGGTTAGAGGAAGTACAAAATGCAGAGGACTCTAGATTTTTCTCAGAATGAGCCCTGGGAAGAAGCTTGTACTGAAGTAAAAGCAGAAGTTTAAACCTTTTTTTTTTAGTGCAGATTACCCTGAAGAATAGCATCAGTAAAACCTCACCAAAGGGCATCCTGGCACACAAAATTGTAACCAGCATCTCCCTCAGTGTAGCATGGTAAATCAACTACAATTTTGGATATTCAAATTACAATTCAATCAGAATATTATAAATTCTTCAAATCTAGCTGATTTCGCTCAAGTCTGAAGGAATTACCTGGGGTTACCATCCTGTATTACTTGTTGTAATACAGGAGGAATGGTTGACATCGCTTACCAAGGAATTCAGGCAAATACACTCTGGATTAATCAGTGTGGATATTTCATGGTGCAGAGTCAAATCATAACAAAACATTTGGTTGTTGGACAGTAACTTTTAAATTACCCATTTCAACGGACCAACAAAATTGTGATAGCCAAGGAGGGCTTGACTTTAATGGGAGAAAACACCACTTCTTGGGTAATAAATGAGATACATATCCCTGCTAAATTACCACTCCACATTCACTTTATTCTGAACAAAATGTGCTGTATTAACAAGAAAAAATGGGGGAAAGGACCCAAGACTGACTGAACAGTCTCAGCCCCCTTTCGCAGCCAGGATGAACCAGGCTACTTTGAAGCAGCACCCTCGGGAAAGATCATTGCACCTTTGGTGGTGTATACAATCTCCTCCTGAGTGAAATTAGGTAATGTATGGTAGAACATATGTATGTATTACATGGTGACTAGGTAATGCCCAGGTAAATCTGTTCAAAGAAATTTAACAGCAAGCAAGATTTAATGCACTAGCATTTAACTTAGGATTCTATTTTCGGTATTTTTCGTCTTGAGAAATTATCCTGTATGCAGCAGCATGAATGTTGGAAAGCCTGAATATTACCAGACTTGTATGGTGCCCTGAAAATGCCATTCTTTATTTACTGAGTCCTGAGTGATGAACACTCACTGTTGTTCAGTATTTGCTCTTTTTGTGTCTCTGTACAAGCTGATTTCTTCACACAGAGTGTATCTGGGAACGACCATAAAGTGTCTGTTATATGAGCTGTACTTTAATAAGGAATTCCTCAAAATAAGGTGCATTTGGTGTCATTATCCTGGGTCTAAACAGTTAAAAATTCTGGAAATGCTTGATGTAATGTCCATTGCTGAGAAGTCATTTAAATTGCTTATAGGGAAGATGTGATATATGTGCAATAGCTTTCACAGGGGGGAAGGAAGGTAGTAAAAGAGAGAGCTGTGCTCTACAGAGTAGCTGAACTGTCAGCAGTTTACTGTTCTCACCATGGTATTGTATTAGCAGCACCTAGAGAGCAACAAGCCTGACTGCCTTTAGGGGGTATGTCGTTAAGATCTTAAGGGATTTCAGTATCACACTGGGAAAAGGCACGTTAACAGCTAAAAGGCTTTCAGGTTACACACTTCAATACATGGTGTTGTGTCTTTTCCATCTCCTTGGCACATTGTGAATTGGAACTCACCATTGGAAATGTCCAAAGTAAATATTTAAGTTGATTATTCTTATCTTACCAATGCATTAGCTGAAAAGCCCGAGAAGTTGCCAAGCAAACAGTTCTAAGGAGATCTTACTGAAGAACAAGACATTCCAGCTGCTGCAGTGAAAATACAAACATGGTTTCTCTTAACAATAAAGCGTAAGAATAGAAGCAATGTGATCATCGTATGAGGAAAGACTAAGCAAGGTGGGCCTGTTTAGTCTGGAGAAGATTGAGAGGATATCTGATCAACATGTATAAGTACCTGAGGAGAGAAATATAAAGAAGATGGGGCCAAGCTCTTCTTGGTGGTGGCCAGTGACAGAACAAGGGGTAATGGCTACAAATTAAAACACAGGAAGTTTCATCTCCATGTGAGGAAGAACTTCTTTGTTGTGAGGGTAGCAGAGCCCTGTCACAGGCTGCCCAGAGAGGCTGTGGAGGCTCCTTCTCTGGAGATCTTCCAAACCCGCCTGGATGCCGCACTGTGCCCCGTGCTCTGGGTGTCCCTGCTCGAGGAGGGGAGTTGGACTAGGTGATCTCTAGAGGTCCCTTCCAAGCTCAACCATTCTGTGATTCTCCGAGATATTAGGTAGTAGTGTGGAAATTACTTTCCCATATTTTGAAAAATTATTTGAACTAGTCTAAGGTTTAATTTTCACTACTAAAAACAAATATGCTCCATCTCAAATGAAGTGGTGTGTTTTTTTCAACTTTGGCATTTTATCTTAGTATGTTGACAAAACTATCTGTTTACTAGAAATTTGGTCCAATTTAATGTCATGGTGTAAATTCCTCATTACTTCAAATTGTGGGTAATTCCATTTTATATATTAACTGGGAGCAGTTCCTGGGAAGATAATATCCCACATCACTGCTATCACTATGCAACATTATCCATGCTAATGGGTACCCATAAGGTGGTTTGAGTCACTCGTAACACATGTGAAAGGATTTCCTGGAAATCTCATGCTGCATGTTGCAGACATACCCAGTCCATGCCAACAGAAATACATTCTGGAACCATGGCTTCAGAATAAATTCTTCTGTATCTAGTGGCAATGTGGCCAACATTACAATGTGTGGCAATACCACAGAGATTCTTATAGCACACATACTGCCACTGGGTTCCATCAAGCCCAGAATTTGATTCATCCACTGCTCTGCCTGTGGTTCTCATGGTAGCGGTATCCCAATGGCTGCACTACTTTTTTTTCTTGAACACTTCTTTGGTCAGTGACTAATGCTATTCCAAGGATCTTTCAACTTGGAGATTTCTGGGGAATGTAAAAAATGTTGCCTTACTGTATTCATATTTAGCAGTGCAAAAGAACTGATGAACACATTCACTCAACATACCTAGAAAGCATCTCCTCAGAACTTCATTATTCTCCCTCTTTAATTCTTTGCACCCAAGCATACTCACTGTGAGAAATTTGTTAAAAAGAGACAGATCATATATAGTTATATTATACCTCTATCTCCACAGAGACTGTTCTCTGTTTCATTTTAACTTCCTTTCCCATGTTGTACAATATTCGGTTTAGATTTTCAGTTTGTCTTATGGCTGAAATCTGTCTTAGCCTATTCAGAATTGCACTTGACTTTATGCTATTTAAACAAATGAATATTTTGAATTAATTAATTAATTATTGTTGCTGAAATACATACTGTGTTAGCAACTGTGCAAAATATGAAAAGAGAGAAAGCAAATGAGGGCTAAATGGAACTGATTGATCTACTGGCAGGAAATAAACCAAGGTTATATTTGAAAAACACAAACCAATACTTTCTAAATAGATTTCAAAAATCAAAAATGAGGATACCTATTTGGGAGGTAGAATATATATGAAAATGCTTCAGAATTCAAAAAAAAATCTAGATAACAAGGGCATGTTTATATGTATAATATTTCAAATAAATATAAAAACACACGTGTGTGCATCTATATAGTATACATATATATGTATACATATATGTATATATGTATATATATAGGTGTATATATATGCACACCTATATATGTAGACTGTAAAGGCATGTATGAGAATATATATGTGAGATATATTTGCATATATATGTGTGTATATACTTAGCTTGCATAGTGGAATAATAACAGAAAGACCATTTCATTTTAGCACACAAAGATGTACTTGTCTTTTAATTCTTGCCATTTTTCACATATACTCTCTAGACTTGCATGCGTTGTCTGCTGTACTGGATAGATCATCTTCTTTCTTCATTCTCTCTGAATTTGCCCTGTGATCTCACTGTTCCTCAAAACAACTATCCTAAGTTGCTATGATTTCCTACGTACAAAGTTTGAGCACTTCTCCCTCCTTACTCCTCATGAGGTGCAGGATTAACCTGCTAGTTACACCTTGTTATTGCAGCAGCAGAAGTGAATAGCTGCTTCAGCACTGCTGGCCACTGTCACCTATTAATACTTTTCCTTCCAGTCATACTGCACTGTACTGTGCTTGTAATCATTTGCTGGTTATCTTTTCCTGTTTCAGTTCTCTATTCTCCTTTCAGATCCATTCTTATGCTATGACAGTACAAACTTTCTGCAAACATTCATTGCCCGTTATGGCGTCCTCTTTCTTCCCTCCACACTCCCCACCCAATTTTATCTTTAATATCATTTTCTTCTACTTTCTACTCCAGCTGAAGCCATGTAATTTTAAGCTTCCACTGCCTCAGAGAAATCTTCCTCTCCTACACCATTATCTTTCCAGGTCTCTTTCAAACGAATATTGGATCTTGAACAATAGTTCTGTGTATTTTCTGTGTACTGTTCTGTAGTCTATGTATTTTTTTTTCTGCATATAGTTATGGGTGCTTTTTCCTCTCACAGAAAGGGTATTTATTTTACTATGGTCTTCATATATATCATCATATAAATGATTTGTAAAATATTTCTTCTAAGCTAAAATAAGAAAGAAGGCATTTAGCTCCTATGCAAAGGTCTATAGAAATCAGAGCAAATGCATAAAAAAGACAAAAAGTGATTCAAACTCTGAAGGGGTTGACTTATGAGAGAAGGTTAAAAGTTAACCACAGATAGTCTAGCTAAGTAATCACAAAAGAAAAGGAGGATATAATAATTACTGCTGGATATGTGAAGGATGTAAAATCCAAGGACGGAGAGGAATGTCTTATGTTTGTGGTAAAACAAGGTCCTCTGGAATGGAATTCAGAAGAGGAATTTAGAAGAGCCAAATACAAGAGGAAAATGTCTTTCATACCTCCCATTGGAAAATGGATGCAAGTGAGGAATGCTACAATATTTAGAGAAGGACAATTCATCCATTTCCAATTTCACTGTCCTAGGTTGTGAATTGGGCTTGAGGCACGATCTACAAGGTACCTTTCAGAGGTGCTGCATAGCAGACACGCTGAGGCACACTTTCTCCATGCCTTTCCTTCTTCTGAAAGGCAGCAATTTAGAGTGAGATCCAAAATAGCACCTCTGGCACCTCAGGCACCAAAACAATTAGGCGGGGTTTTCTGGATCAGTCTCTTGAATCTAGGCACTTAAGTTCCACTGAAATTGCACTTTGGGCACCTAATTACTGGTTTAGTGTTGGCATGGACCTGTAGAAAATTATACACACCCACAATTACATCATTTCCTACATGCCATGTAGGTATTGTACAATGAGGGAACGATGGGGCAAGACCTTCCACACACTTACCATCCACCTTACCGCTCCCTGCCTAGCTGCATCTGCCTCCCTCTGTGCACCCACATTCATGTTCTCGGTGACCTAAGCTGGGATTTATGAATGATGAGGGATAAAATGGTGTAAAATTCACAGTTAGAATTAATGATAGTCAAGTATGCCCCAAAAAGTCCAGTGGGAGTGAATCTACAGTGGAAGCTAAAAATGTCACAGTGAATCTACAAGGAAGTAGTAGAGCTGCCAAGAATAACAATGTTTTTAAATTATGAAGTTATAGGGAATGTAAAGACTACGGTGTTAATAAAATAGAATATTCAAACAGATAAGAACCTATCTTTCTACCTTTTTCATACATATATATTCTTTAAAATGAAAAGTTCTTCAAAGGCAATTTTGGAAGCAGACTAGTAAAACTTAATAAAAGTGACAAAGTTTAGGATGGGACTAAATATATATGAAGTACAAGTAAACATTCTAGGCATTCTGGGATTCTGCACAGACACTGCAGTGTAGATCATGTGATAGCAGTTTATCCTCCAACGTCACTTCATGGCTGAGAAACCTTTTAAAAGTTGTGAAAGCTTTAAGCCAATTCAATAACAGTGGATTAGATTGTCCCAGATGATTATTCCCATAATCTTACTAGTGTATCTCTGTGTGGGCTTCAAGATAATTTGCATGGTACAATCTGTATTACAGCAAGATGGAACAAGCAAAATCTGTTTACTCTGGTTCAACTACTGCTCATTCGGCAGCCAAAGAATAAGGTGGGGCTGGTTCCTTCTGGCTTAGCTTGTTTTTTACACCATCACTACATCACTCATTTGAGGAATGGAAATAGAAAAGTGTATTTTAAAAGCCAAAGGTATCCATCATCACTTTATAGTACCTCAACAGGACACCACTCTAACAGAGTCTTTTAATGTCCTGGGGAGCTGTGGCCAGTAATTTTTCAATGTGGGCACTGCAAACTCCTGTCTTCATGCAAAGACCATGTAAACCTACTCTCAGTGTTTGAGTGTGCACTGGTGAATGAAAGAAGTGAAGGGACATTCCTTCGCTCAGAGTTCAAGTAAGATGGCATGGCTTACATATAGCCAGACCTTCGGCTCCCTGAGAAGGTATCTTCATCTGTATTGCCTTGAATTTCATTCAGATATGTACGCTAAAGTGTTAGGCCAACTCTCGATTGAGAGAGCAGACTAACAAAGACTCGATAATGTGCTTGGCCCCCCAGATTATTACTGTAGATGTGCCACTGGCAAAACAAAATTTTATCACAGAGTGAAATGCTAGTCAACATAAGCAAGACTATGGTCCCAACCAGATTTAGCAATCGTTTATACAAACATTTTCAAAAGCAGAGGCTGACTTGAGGTGTCACCATTTTTGCATGCATATCCTGAGGTCCTTAATTCTTTATTTTTACATATGGAGTGAATATGCATTCCTAAAACACCATTTCAGTGTTTTAAGGTGGCTCTCAAAATGAGAAAGGGCTCCCCACAAATATTTGGATAGTGTCAAAACTTTGCTGTACACCAAGTAGGTATCCCCTCAAGATCTTATAAATATAAATTCATTTTAAATGGCACTCAGTTTTCATCAAGTTAGTTGGATTTGCCTACTACAAGTGTATAGCTTTCTAATGAAAGCTTTATTTGGGTTTCTTTTATGTGCAGAAGTGTCCTTTGGCCAATTTCTGCACTTAGTGTAGCCACAGTTATTTTAAAAAGTGGCTCTCAGTAATTTGACCTTACTACAAATGCTTAGTCTGCAGAAATGCTGGTATTCCTTTATAACCTTAATTAATGACTATTGAATTCTTTTTAGTGAGAAAGACAGCATCTAGTCTGAGGGTATATGCTTACTCAAAACTGTTTTGAATGACAAGAGGTTCTTGCCTTTGGTGCTTACATATCCCTTTTTGCTGTAAAGGATAGCCATAAAGCATGGAAAGACACCATTTAAAGTTTTTCTAGTAATTCTAGGGCTGAAAGCATAAAATGCCTCCAATGTGTACATGAAAAGATTCTCAGCTCCACTCAGATTTTACATAATCATAATTATTTCAGATATGCACAACAAAGAAATTATGAGGCACTGTAAATAATTTGGTTTCAGTCCTTTGTGTGAAAAATAACAATCTGACACTATTGTGCTGTGTAATTTTATATTCTCAGAGTGATTCTGATTTAGGTCCTAATCTCCTAGGCAGTAATTACAGGTTCATTTAGACAATCCTCATTCCTCTTTGAAAACAATTGACACTCAGAAATCTTTACTGAGACCATGGAATACAATATTCTTGTAAATACCATAGGTAGATAGAAGAGGTTGTTAATACAAACGTAGCATGTCCAAACATCTTCTCTCACATCTTCTACACACCAGAGTTGCTCTCAGTGTTTTAGAGCAAGTAAAAAAGGAGCAGTCAACAGGAAAGAGGAGTCGCTCTTTGTTGCTCTGCATCTGCTTTGGCAGTGTATGGTCTCAGGCACATAGGTCACAGTTCCTATGAAACTGTCTGCTCTTAGTAATAGTTTATATAGCAAAAGCAATACACACTAATATTTTAGCATCAAAACTGGCAGCAGCGATACATTCCATGGAAAGGGAGATATAGCTGCATGTTTGGTTTCTTAGATATGGATTTCCAAAAAAATGAGCTGACACATTTAATTTTACAGTGTTGAGGTGATGAATTTAGTAAAATTTCAAGAGGACGGAGTTTGTCTCTCCCATCAAAGTCTACAAGCTTTAGCTTTTAGACATGCTAAATATGGACATATTAGATTTCCCTTTGACTATTTCACACACACAAAAAATGGGCCCTCAGGTGCACTCTAAGCCTTAGGGCTGTCCAAGCAGTCTAAGCATTGTCTGGGCATGCCTGGAGTCCAAGAAAATTCCAGTGGAATTTCAGCAGATTCAGAGAGACCTTTCCAACTGCTGTGTATCCAGTTCTGAAAATCTAGTCCATTAATGCTATCTGATGTTCTCAATCTAAAGTTCAAGGCATCTAGCTCTATTACTACATGCCAAAACTCTTTAAACATGAAGTTGACCTGGTTCTACTAAGGCAAGCGAGTGTCCAAGTACTGTATCTGTTCCCTCATAAAAGATCTTTTGAATGCAAGAGGCATTCTGTCAGAAGCAACTGTATTATCTTCTGTGCAAGAAAATTTCCATTGCCAGCTGGGTTGGGAAAAGTTTGGACATAAAGAAAAAAAAATCTGAAAGAAAACTCTTACCAATTAAAATCGCATTTGCTTCTTATGTATAGGACAAAGAATAAGCAGATGGGATAATAAGATGAGAACAAGGGGAAATTTACAGATCAAAATATCTAATTTTCTGTATTAAATGGAGCAAATTACTTGAGGAGTAATAAACAGAAAATTAAAAAGATGAGAGAGAACAGTTACTTGGCTTTTCCTTATCAGTATGCACGGTAGTGCAGATAAATGCTTACGTTACCCATTGTTCTGGTCAAGTTTCCTTTTTGACTGTCCTGGAAAACTCTTAGTAAAATACTGACAATTGATGGAAGTTCAAAGAACAAGCAACTTGAATTTTGTTTAAGCAATAAAAACCAGAAACTATTTAAAAATATTGTTAATTTAACTTCCTCTTTAGATCTTTAGGTCACATTATAAATGTCTTTGCAAAGTAAGAACCAAAGAAGGCAGCAGTCAAATATTCCCTACAAAAGGCAATCAATCATTACTTTTAGTGATAATACATTCATTTGCTGTGTGATTCAGGTTTTTGCAGACACAACCACGTACTTCATCACTACTTCCGGGAATTTGCTTTGCAAAAGAAGGTCTCAGTTAGCAATTCAATCAAATTATACTAGATCAAGAAAATATTACACTAAAAAAGCAATCATGTTGATAACATGTACAACTGTGCAAGTTCTGATCCCAGTTAAGCCAGAATTGTGCATCAATCTCACCTGCACAAAAGGAAAGAATATAATAAAGAATATATAGAATGCCTTGGCCAGGCATTGAGAGGTCTTCCAGATGTATCAAAGCTATTCTTCAAGACCTGATCACTTTTCTCACTTCCATTTCAATTTCCCACCTAGGCTAATTTAACAAAGTTGTTTAACTTATCAAAATGAAATTGGATGGCAAATTGATCACCTATTAAAACCTCTTTGTGAGGAAAGAAATCATTATATTAAATAGTTCTTTAATACTTTGGGAAAGATCCCATTAAAAAAATCCCCCATACCCAGAAAAAAAAAAGACTGATGATCTTCCACTTTGCTTAGATACACAGATAAGAAGCCTGAAGAATTAAAAGCGGAAATGAAGCACATCTTTCCGACAGAGAGATTGCTTAATTAATGAAACAACCTATTTGAGAAAGCTGTGAGATCTTTGAATTTTGGTTGGATTTCTTCCAAGAATACACATTTTAGTTAAACAACCTACACAGTATGAAAGAACTGGATTACACACATTTAAAGCCTCTCTCTACAGAATGTATACCATCCTTAGCTAAAATTATATGCTTTGTTACCCACAGATGTATTTACATGGCTCAATATCCTAGAATGAGATGTGCTATTCTAACTTTGCCTGTATTTTCATGCCCAGCGACTTGGCTATATATATGAACTCGTTTTGTCCAGTGATGACAATTTTAGATTGCATGTTCCTGGAATGATGGAAGAGGCGGTTAATAGTGTAAATCACATAGCTGGTCATGTTCAACCTCACTTCAAATACCGTGGGCTTTACTGGCCTATTTTTTTCTTGAAGCACTCTTTGTTAATGGGAATTACTGGAATTTTCTCCAAACAGAGATGACTTTGCAGAAATATTCCTAATCTTTAGCTATTCCAAATCTACTCAGAAATAAGAACCGTGGGCCTACTGGTTTCTTTTCTTGTGGCCTGACTTAAGCCTAGACACAATGTCTAGGTGATGGTAAAGTAGTTACAGCGCTGCCTTACTCCATTACTCCTGACCTCAAAGATTATGCAGCCCTGAGAGTCTAACCTAAACTAAGAGCACGTCAGACCTGGGCTTTGGTGGGAATGGCAACTTTGGTAGAACAGTAAGGAGGACAAAGCACAGAGGTGAAGAAGACTGTAGCATCACATCTCCTTCCCTAGTTGCAGCATGCGGGCATGTGAGTGTGGGTGTCTTTGCAAGTGAATATTGTTAAGTGAACATTAGCATAGAGTGCTTGAAGACAGTATGTACAGAAACTGAGTGTGTGTACGTCCTGTGTGAAGGGAAAGAATTACTTTGTTCTACTGAGCTCCAGATTTTATAGCAGAGGCTGAAATCTTTAGTTGTCAATGTGAGCATAAAGTAAGTATTTCACTCAAAGCTCTCAAGTCTTTGCATTTTTATGCAGTGGTGCATGGTGTCAGTTCCTGCTAGTACAGACTGAAAATTTTCAAAATCTAGATACAAACCACAATACTTTGCAATATATGCTCCATTGCATCTTTCATTTCTGATAATATGAAGCTGAAGGGTTAATACCTCACTTTAAAAGGATTTTTTTTTCTTCAGTCTTTAAAAGAAAGCTATGCCTTGGCTGCTATCCACAAATAAATTCTCTGCTGAATCTAGTGTGGAAAAATTTGCCCTCACAGCAAAGAGTGAGCCAGATTCTTTCTGACTATTAATTCTGTGAAGTAGCTGGTTGCTTTGGTTGCTCCATCCTATTCAGCTGAGGTGGAGCTAAAACATAAACGAAAAACAAAGCTTCTACTTTAATCTTTGCCTTGGGCTTGACCCTGAATTCTTCGAGTTTCTACTTGTCTCATTTATTTCAGTATGAGATCTAGAGCAGCTTTTTGTGCATTATGTGGGACAGAAACACATTTGGGACAACTATTCAAAGATGGTGAAAAACAAGAGGATTACAACAAAAAAGAAAAAAACAAAAAACATCAGAAACCTCATTATATTGCCCATTTGTTTTTACAGATAATTCGGAGTCAATAAGATGTTTATCCTCAGCCTGCCCTGGTATCATCAGTGCTGCTATTGCAGATGCTTGAATAAAAAACTAAATTTCTCAGTCCAGCTGTAGCTTGGCAAGTGTGGAGCCCTTTATCCTAGGAAAAGGCATTATCCTCAGTCCTGTTATGCATGTTGATAGGGCTATGTAAAGCTGGAATAAGATATATAAATATATTTTTTTTTAATTAATGTGAAATAACCAAAATGTTAATGACCCACTGAAACAAACCACTGATGCAACAATGTGTAAGTTGACTTGTTCAATGTGAATTTCTAAATGACTGAGATAAATGATGTGCTACTGGATTAAAATATGAACTCATTGTTGTGTAATGATGCATGTCAGTGTCTTATATTAATTAATTATTAGGTTTACTGTTAATGAGATGGGACTTTATGCTCACTTATCCCATGATGAGTGGAAGAATAAGTGGAAGAATCCAGTAAGTGGATGACAAAGAAAAAAAATTTAGTTCAATTCAATATGAAAACACAGTTAAGAAACCTGTTTGATACAGACACAAAGGAAAAAAAGCACCAGGAGCCCAGGAGCATCAGCTTGGCAGTAGATGGGGAGTGTGTGAGGATGTTCTGGAGATGTTAACTGGGTTAACTATCCCATTACTACCTGGTACTTTCACAAGAAGCATTCTCCATTCCTGCCTATCTGAGTTAAGACAGAGATTTATCTCCTGTGGGCCACACAAGATTTCTGTGGTCACAGATAATTTGACTAAATTTCTTATGAACTTTTCATTTCAGAACTTGCAGATCTGCCTCTCCAGGCACCGTGTATTCAGGGAGGGAGGTCCTGGGGAAAGACCTGTGCAGCCCTGGAAAGCCTCCATCTAGAAGTAACATGTTGGCAGTTCTTTCAGAGAAGCTGCTTTCCAAATGAAGAAACTCATAGGAAAGGTGTAATAGAGGCACAGAGAACTTTCTCATGCTCAGTGTTGAAAGAGCTCTTGTGGGAGAAACATGGCACAAAGCATCCAGTAATTTCCAACAGCACAGGGATCAGCAGCCGTGGAAAAACAAAGAAGCATTAATAAAGAAATCACTGTTTTTTTCTCTGCTGCTGATCCCTGTGCTCTTGGAAAATAGTGAGAACTTTCTCATACTCAGTGTTATGTGAACACTGGTTTAGGAAAGAACATATGTATACTAAAACACATTATTAAAAGCACTAAAAGCTCTGAGGAAAACAATGTGGCTAAGAGGAAGGGTGTAGACATAAAAAAAAGAAACATCAGAAGTAAATTCAAGCCTCTGTTGCACCTCATATATATGTTCTGCTGTTTGTCTTGGAATTAAGATGTGTCTTTCCTGCAGGACATCTGTTACATTTCTTAATAGTTCAGCAAATCGTGAATAAGCAGTTATATTAGCACCTCTCTAAACCGTCTTATGAAACAAAAGTAACTCTGAATTATGACTGCACGTACATTTCATCATCTGTGACTCTTTTTTCATGCTTTGTCTTGCTAAAGGAATCCAAAGGGATTTCAATGGAAAAGATTTTCAAACATTAAATTCT
This sequence comes from Nothocercus julius, assembly GCA_013398735.1. NCBI lineage: Eukaryota > Metazoa > Chordata > Aves > Tinamiformes > Tinamidae > Nothocercus > Nothocercus julius. The sequence continues at coordinate 7,762,428 of VZSV01000002.1, read as the reverse complement.
GGTGATATTTTTGCAAGATTAAAGAGTAAGTGCTGCTAATTTGCTTGCAAGTTTGTGAGCCCCTAAAACAGGCTACAGTGGTAGCACTTTTCTGTACCTTGAGATAAATTACTTAAGCTTCCTATAGGCCACAAGACCTCTTTTCAGCATTTCTGTTGCCTGCATCCAGGGAGCATCTTGCTCAGATCCTCAAGTGTTCTGGGATACTAATCTGCCTAATTCGCCCCATGCAGTGCACAGGGAGGTATCTTCAGGAACTCACAGAAAGTCTTCATAATAATCTGTTCTCAAACAGTTGTAGATTGATGTTCCAGCTCTGAGACACCTGTGCCCTTTTCTGAATGGATTGTTTGATGTTTGCTCTTTGTTATTCAGCTAGAAAAGGACAAGAGCTTTTATTCTGTTCTACGTACGATAATTTATCATCAGCATAGAGTCAGACTTCTAAATTTCACCTCGTGTAAGGCTGAGTTCCTGAAGAGTGAATTAAAATGATGATATTTTGTAAAACTAACAGACTTCAATTCCTTTTGATTTACACATGTTTTCAAATTATGTATATTATGAGGGCTTTCAAGGCTCAGAATTTTGTGCTTGCAAGCTCTTCTCTCCACTGGAAGACAAGATATTTCTCTCTCTCCCCCTCTAAGGAAAGATATTTTCCTTCAGAAGAAATGTAAGGGAAACCTTGTTTGGCTAAACACATAAGCCTTCTGATAAAACCTTATTTATTTATTTATTTATTTATTTATTTATTTACTTGTAATGTGAAGAGTCCATCTGTGAACCTCCATTACGATGGTAGCTATTTTATGTCAGTGTTTTTATTAGTCATATATATTTGAAAAATAGGAAGTTTGAGGATGTTCAATACTAACTAGTACACTTCCACAGAAAGTATTGCATTATATTTCTTCATAGCTGCAAAGCCTGTATCGGATACTGGCAGCTTTTAGAGAACATAATGTATTTGTTGCACAATATTGTACTTTATATAATTTTCCTTTGTCCCAGTGAGAAAACTAGGTTAAAGATAACATGATCTGCATGTAGATAAGTGTTAGTACACATTTGGTAACCTGATGTTAGGCAAGAGACCATGCTTCTCATTTAGCTTTGGAAGAAAAAAAGGAAAAAAAAAATGTCACCCAAGCAGCTTTTCACTATGAAAACATTTATTGCCACCTTTAAAATTCTTTCTAAAGAGTTTAGATCAGATTAGATTAGAAGATCAGATTTTTTCTCTTTCTAACTTAGAAACACAGGACACTGGAAACAAAATTGGCTGGAAAACTTGGTGAAATCGTCAATAACAAAAATACTTCATGCAGATCATTGGATTACCTGCCTACGTTCTGCAGCCAGTTTAACACTCCCTGTAAAGAAAGATGACTCAAACAAATCACAAGGAGTCAGTGACTGCACCTGTACAGTAGTTTTTATATGTAGGATATGATGCTATAATGATCACAATAAGTTTGGACCACTGCCCACTTTCTCCCCTGTGAAAGATATATAGTGTGACAAGCTAACACATTTCAGACAGTCTCTGTAGGAAAACAACTGAATTATGTGGAAACAGAAATGCCATTCATTCATCACCTGGAGGCTTGGGAATGAAGCTTGTGTGTTTTTACCTAGCTGACAGGAAAAAAATATTGGCATAAATACCTTGTACAAAAGTGCTACTTATAACAGTCTGTTTTGAATAACGGTAACCAAAAAAAAAAAAAGAAACAAGAAAAAGAAAATCATCTTTTACCTAACCGTAAGTATAGGGGCAGCACAATATATATCTATATTTTTTTAACTCTGTCTTATGCTCAACTGGGGCACAGGAGTTTAAAGGGATTGTCTGAGTGTTTTGCATTGATGAAGCATAACTGAGCTTCTTTCACTGAGCTGAAGGTCTGTTGACAGCTTCGTGGTACAAGGGCGCAGTGATTCTCTCCACAGTTCTCTTCTGTAAATGTATTTTGTGTTTCATGGAGAATTTCAGTATTAACTATTCTATAATATATTCAGCGATTTGGCAGATTTCCACTGTAGTCATCTAAGGGCATTGGCAGAACAGTAGGTATCAGCAGCAGAGATGTTTGTGTGGCCAGAGTGGCATTTCTGAGCATGCCAGAAATTCACACATTGCTTCAGCTGCCTCCCACCAGTGAATGAGCTGGAATGCAGCCATGGATGCATTTTGTTGGCCCAGTGGCTGACAAACTGCATGCAGTAATAAAAATTAGACAAGCAATACAAACTACAGGATATTGTACTACATGTACAGCAGCCATAGATGTCAAAATTAGAAGGGATAAACCATTCTCAGCAGTCTGAAACACATAGAAATATATCTGACAGTAAATCAGCAACAGCAGTGGAGGGCTTAGACCTGATCAGATCACAGAAAGATGCTGAGCCAGCTTTTCCACAGAGTTTTCTTATGGCCACAAGCAGAAAGTTTTGTGTGCATCCCTGATGTCACCAAAAGAACTCATTTTCCGCAGTTGGGATGACTCAATCAAATGAGCCTGCATAACAGAAAGTCTAATGATGATGGCCATTTTGCTTCTGAGGTACAGAAGCAAAATATTGGTCAGTGCTCCTCAAAGAATTTAACCACAGAAGTTTACGAGCATATCCCTGAGATATCCCTGAGTTGCAGCAATGTGGGAAGGAGCAGAGGCTGAAAATACAAATTTTTGTGCAGGGCATTTCTTCATTTTGGAAAGCGTAGCTTGTTTAATAGCACCTAAGAATTGACAAGGGGTGCCAGGCCATGATTTTTGAATGCCTAGCAGCATTCCTCAACCTGCAGGCTGCTCTCACACTTTTAATGAGGCTTTCCTTCTGTTAGCAGAAGTCAGCAGAAGATCCTGGTTAATGAATCTGATGGGAATGCAGCTGTGTTATCCTTCAGTGTCTAGTTCCTGCTGAAATCCTGGATGGCTGGAATGAAAATATCTTAACAAGTTCATAAGTCTCAACAGAAAAAAAAAAAAAAAAAAGAGAAAAGAAAAACAAAACAGTGTTCTTGTGCTATCACACATTTGACAAGAACTTGCACTGATTTGAAAGAGATAGGAGATGTATCCTAACTGTATTTCCTAGTTTTCTTTCTATGTGACAGTTTCAGCACTATGCTTCTGTATAAAAACCAGTCCACTGTGCATCTGCCTTTATTTCTAAGAACTCCTTGACTTGTGGCTTGCCCAGAGTTGCTGGTGATGCCTTTACAGCTAGCAGAAAAGATCTCCAGCTTAGATCCTGGGGAGCTAGGAAAAGGAGAAAGGGCAGCCCTGAATGTTGTTAAGATGCTTCCTCCCAAAGCCCCTTGTGCTTTCAGATGGGCTTCCATTACTGTCCCCTCCTGTTAGGACTCTACAGAGGCTGCAGAGCCTCTCTGGCACCAAAGCCACTTTTCAGAAATCCTCCTTCATCTGTGCTCCACTGTGCTTACATAATCCATCTCTAGTCCTTGTAGTTGGTAGATGTTGCAAATTCCCTTACATTTCGTTTGCATAGTAGCTATTCTCTGCTTTCTCTTTTCTTTGCAAGTGTCCTTAAAATATTTTGCTTTCCTTTGGCACTATTCAAAGGCTTTGTCATATTAGTAGGAAACAGCACCATTTCTGCATTTCATCATTTGCCAGCCTTTCAACACACTCATCCCACTCAAGCCAGCAGACCAGTATCTCTATATAAGTGGGGTGAGGCAGGGGTAGCATAATGCATACCTTCCTCTCACCATCCTTTTTTCAAAGCGAAGGGTATTTTTCGTTAGTCTTGTAACGATAGGGGAGAAGAAACTGGCAGCCATGCTGTTACCTGGTGCACTCACACCTGTAAGCCCAACCACTCAGTAGGCGTTAAGAGTTTGGCCACAATTCTCGAATACTGCTGCTATACGGCAGCAAATTTGAAGCTGGCCAGCCTGCAATGGGAGTAGAGCAAGCCCACATGTGTGAAAAAGTTATCTGTAAAACATTTTCTTGACATATTCTTGGATAAGAATTTAAAAAAAGGCAGTGTGCAAGTCTGAGTAGAGTCACTGTGACAGTTATGAAAAAGGCAGCCCCTAGCCACAGTTACTATTTCAGGGAGAAATTCATTTGAAAATTGGTTGAATTCCATCCTCCACTATATAATCTGTTTTTGTGCATATCCATTTTGAATTATTATCTTACAAATTTTGAAGAAATAGGAAAAGGGAAGGGTGGCACTACACTTCCCCTAATACTCAATTAGAGCTAATAGGAGAGGGAAACCCTGTAGTTTTTGCACCACTCTCATTGCCTATGAATAGGGACCAAACGATAGAATTTGGAGGAAGTAGGTTTAGGAGATGTAATTGTACTATCTATGCAATAATTGGCTGTTATGTATAAAATCCATGTAACAACCAAAAGAATATATGGATCTATATATTGTAGGCTTTTTTTTTAAGAAATTTTAGAAGGTGACTTTTAGAAAGAGTTGCCCGGTTCTTAACAGCATTGTTACTCAAGTGTAATTGGGTACTGTATGTGTCTTAATTCCAGGAGTCAATACTATTCACTGTACTACTGCCTGTTATTACGCACAGTAACACTTTGAACTTTCACATGCCTATATTTATTCAACAGATGGCAGAGTCTGTGAGAGGATCAAAAGTCTTCCTGACAAGAGAGCAGCTCATTTTGTGCAAGAAAACTGCCAGGTATCTTTACTGGATGGTAAACAAACTGATGCCCTGCTTCTTTTCCCAGGAGGAATTAACTGCGTGCCGCAGCCACAAAGAGGACAGAGAGGCATAAGCTGCCGCATCCTGCAAGCCTTATTCAGTGTGTGGTAAAGAGATACAAAATGCACCCTGCAATAGTGTGCAAATTTATGCTAGGGCAAAAAGTTTATCCTTCAAGTTTCTAAGTATCATCTGGATAATAAATATTATGGAAATCTTCCCTTAAATGTAGAGGAGAATGGAAATCTTTCTGCAATTCTTCTGCTTGTTTCTACATATTCAGAGCATTTGTTTGAATGGGTCCTAAAACAACTTCAGTTTAGCTTTATGGTGTTAGCAGAATATAAATACTAAAAAGCAAGAGTTACAGCAATCCTCTGTATTCAAAATATTTGTTCTGATATAGTTAGAAAGTACCATCAAGAATTATTATTGAAACTGTTTCAACAAAACAATTTCCATCAGAGTCTCTTGTTTTCATTTGTGACAGCTTCTTGAGGTCTTTTTATAATAGATGATACTGCAGCATGAACTGGGGTATGGACATTTCAAAAATATTTCCTTGATCCAGCCTTAAAGTGAGTAAAACAGCAATTCACTGATTCATACCCTTCAGAAAGGGTTTCAAGTCGAGCAAGATAATGCTCAAAATTCAAAAACATGGATTACTAAATCAGTGTGAGTTAGTGGAAAACAGAATTAGGGGAAAGTCCAGTGGGAAGTTCTTTAAAACAGCTGCAGGGACTGCTTTCTGAACTCCTTCTGGAAACAGAAATATATGCACTGTTGTCCAGGTGATAAAATCCATGGACAGTGCCTACTAAAAAATGATACAGCCCTTTTTGTTACAGAATGGCTACTACTAGTGACAATAAGAACTATAACTTCCAATGAACACAAGAAACAAAGCTTATCTAGGTGAATGTGTGTTAATGATGTTCTGGACTAAGTCAGTAATAAAGACTTTCTTCAAGTAGGATGTTTTCTTTTTTTTAGAGAGAGTTTTCAGGGAAGCAAAATTCATATCTCTGATTTTTCAAGGAAAAATGCAACTTCAAGATGGAGAAGAAAATCAGTTTCGATGAAATAGCTTGATATTCCACCTGGGAAGCGAAATAAATATTTAAGGGCAGGTCAACTCTCAGTCACAGCTCAAATGAAAAACTGAAATCCTAGCCTTTCACTGTCTTTAAGTTTGAAGTCTTTGAAAAGTAAGACATATCAAACTCTTCTTATCTCTGCTAGTGGAAAAAAAATCTAGAAAACTATAGAGCAAAAAGATTTGATTGCTCCCACTACTATTCAGCTCATTAGAAACCTTTTCTTTCTCTTCTCATCTGTATTTACTCTAATTGCACAACCTAAGATTACATATATGATTCAAAGGGTGGGTTACTTTTTCTATAATAATATAGATAAAGATAGCTGTCTTACATGTATTCACACGTATTTTATATACATATATATACATTTACCTTTGGGAAGGTAAGATTTGTCTTTTATGAAAGTGATAATTCAGGAAAAACAAGTATATGTTTGGTTAGGTGCTATATTTAACTGCACTGATTCTTCTCCCATGGTCACCAAAGTCTTTAGAGTCTGATAACTTTCTTTACTAGCGCCTCATATGTGAGCAGCTGCTCAGCTGAGGATTCATACATCTAGTTATTAATGAATAACAACTCATTTGTTTTCCTCTCTCTCTCTCTCTCACACACACACACACACACACACATGTTGAGAGACCTATGGGCCCTGGGACTATGCACCATTAAGAACAGTGTGACAGAATACACTCAAAGTTATATTTTGTGCCTTTCACGTAAGAAGAGCTTCATGTATCCTTCGTGTTCAGTAGGAACTTGTGAATTGTTCCACGATAATTTAGGGATTTTTTTCTAAAGCCTAAATTACATAACTATCTGTCCTGAAAATATTTTAGTGTCACCAAGAGATGTAATATTTTTCATCTCTGGATTTGAACTAAAAATTTTAGAGAGAAGAGTCATCATCTCAGCTTCAAAAGGCTTTCCTTTTTAAGCCATCTCTTCCAACTGTTAATATTCATTTGTCTGTAATGAAAGTAGAAATTTCTTATAAGCAACACAAATCAGGATTGCATACTCTACACAACAGTCATTTAACTGCATCTGTAACTGCATGCCACAGTTAAGATCTGTTTTGATCACGTAGGAAGGCCATGGTGGCTCAGTCACTGACAGCTGTAAAAACTGGTTTGCCAAACATACAGCAGGAGTGGTCAAGATACAGTTAGTCCTCTCTTCAGGTGTCGGCATGGTCAGGCTGAAATGAGGCCAGACCTCTTGAAGTCCTTCTGCCCCTATTTTCTATGGCATTGTCATTAAGACAATAATCCAAATACAAATTTTAAGGCAATTCATTTTAAAAAGACTTGAAGTTAAATTGTAATGGCAAACAGTACCTTCCAATTTCATGTCTTAAGAGAGAAAAGCATTTATGTCTGCAACGAAGCTGAAATACCTTGATCACAGATACTTCCTGCTTCCCTGACACGAAGG
>VZSV01000002.1:7731366-7753698 GCA_013398735.1 Nothocercus julius | reverse complement strand
GAAAGAAAGAAAGAAAGAAAGAAAGAAAGAAAGAAAGAAAGAAAGAAAGAAAGAAAGAAAGAAAGAAAGAAAGAAAGAAAGAAAGAAAACCTCTAGCCTCTTCCAGGCCATCATTACAATGAAACATCTCAAAACTTAGGACAGAGGTCATTTATTGGTGCCATCATCATCCGCTGGGGAGGTATATCAATGTTTTCTCTGCACTTCTCTAAATGTAGAGAAAAAGAGCTTTGGGGTAAGCTGGAACTTGACTGATACCAGGTAGAAGTCTACTCCAAGGATAAAAAATGTCATGAAGATCCTTGCCACAGAAAGTTCAGTGTATGATCAGACTGCTCTGAGTAGCTGTTGAATAGGCAAACAGTATAGGTCTTATCACAAACTCCCATGTATCATACCAGCTGCTCAGAACAGATGAGCATGTTCTAAATTGTTATTGGCCTAGAATTCTTGCCAGTTGTGTGCAGAATATAAAATGAGCTTGAGGACAAGATAAAATAAGATGTCAAGCATATTTGGATTAATCATCTCTTCTTCTGTAAATACACTCCATATATATACATACACACTTCCAGATGTTTTTAACAGGAAGTTCAGCACTTAAATTTCAAGAAGAATATTTTTTTTAAAAAAAATGAATTCTGTACCATCTGGAATTGATGTGAGATTCGCTTCAGTTTACATATATGTATCTACAGTATACCATGATGTGTAAAATGAATCATGTGTCAACACATGGTTTTACAATGCTGCTGTGTAATACAACTAACTTCCCCATTGTCAGGAAATTAATGCAAATCCACTTAAGTCTTGAGACGAGCTACAAAACAGAGTTGTGCAGCTACAGTGCCTTTTGTAGGTGAATGATGTACTTGACATTGTGCTAATATGTGGAGAAGAAACCAGAAAAGGAAGAGAACCTGGTTACATAACCTTGTTGTTAGAGGATCCATATGGAGTAAGCTATCCTGGACTCTGAATGGTCAACTTATGTTAAATATGCAAGGCAAGGAATCATAGGCAAGAAGTATATCATAGGCAAGGAATCCCGGAGTCTTCCCTCCAAACAGGCTACAAAGCCATGGCTGTTCTGTCTCTCTCTTTCCCTCAGTCATGACCACTGCATTTGGTTTCTACGAAGTTCTGCCTTCTTTGTCACAATTCCAATAATGAAATCTCTTATTACCAAAAACAAGCAAACAAACAAAAGCAGCATACATTGCAATCATCCCTTTACTGTTAGAATTAGGTATGAGCACATTTTGTGGTATGTCTAGTCCTATAAGTGAACTCAGTGCTCATTTCAGAACAATATTCACCAGCCACCTTTTAGGAGGTAAAAATCAAACAAATCAGGAAATCACATTCAGAATATTAAGATAGAAAGGTAGATGCCAAGTAAAATTGAAGTGATTGAGACCTAGTCAGCAGCTGACTAAGAATATTCAGCATTAGGCACTATATTTTACCTTAAGTCCTATTTCAAAGGCCTTGCATCCTCTTTTTTTTTTTTTTTTTTTTTTTTTAAAAAAAAAAAAACAGAGAATCATTGATGTATTGAATAAAACAAGTGGAAATTTCTGTGCTCAAGTTACCGGACTGGATAGAGCTCTTAGAGCTCCCAGCAGTGATACAGACTTCCTTTGGATCCTTGTAGATACAGAGATGAGAAAGCTATGATGAAATACCTATGTTCATATTGTCTGACCTCCATTATAACACAGATCACAAAATAGGAGGAAAATACTAGAAGGAAAATCAAGAGGCCATGCATCATCCTGGCCCGAGAACCCCTAAATCACTTTTAATAGGTGCTTATTTAACTTCTTCTTAAAAGCTGTCAGTGATAAAGTTTCTCATATTTTTCTACTGTCTTTTTCAGTGATAGAAAGTATCTCTTGAGCCTTTAAAATCATTCCTTTCTGTCCTTCCAGATGCAATAAAAAGCTGAACTGTTTTCCACTTTTTAGCTACATTTGCTTTCCATATTTTAAAGATTATTAGAGTGCCTCCCTTCAGTATTCTCTAGACTGTCACAGCTCAAATGTAACTAAAATATCTCCTTTAAGTTCAACCTTGGTAAGTTCCTTTAATAGTTAGTCCATTATTCTTCTTGTGAAAAAGTGGTCTTATCTCTTAAAATCAGCTGTAGAAAGTTTTAAAACTCTCTTTGCTTCCATTTCTAGCTCTATTATAGACATTATATGTCTGCTTTACTCATGTCTTTCCAGTGATACATCTACTGAGAAAACAAATTCTTTGGAGTAAGGACAGCAAAATGTACTCCTGATATCAGAATAGGTCTCTGGACATCATAGTCATATAAACAACAGCATTCCCATTTAACACAGATCATGATGAACAAACACTGCATAGCTCCCAGTCATTTAAGATGCTGTCGTCACTTACCGACATCATGTTGCTTACAGGCAGAATGCCAGCTTGCACGAACCAGCATAATTCAGATCAGACATCACACTCAACAGCTCTTGCCTCCCTTATGAAAATGAGCTCTCTGACTACCATAGACTTTTATCAGCAACATACTTTGCTTAATGTGTCTGAGACCTATAATGGCATATTGAGCAACATGATAGGCATCTTGTAAGGCTATCTGATCCTTTATGGTCTGGACTGAATTGTAACATCCCTGAAGCATTTAACCTGTTTTAATTAGTCAGTTCTGTCATTGCTACCTACTGAAAGACATATACCTAGCTTTTCTGTTCTCAAGCTCCTTCCTATCTTAGTCTATCTGTTATTTTAATAAAGACTCACTTATAAGAGACACAGTCTTCTCATTAAGGAACTTGTAAGAACATTATCTATCTAGTTCGTGTTCAGTGGGAGCATAAGCCAGACAACTCTTTGTATATCTTTGAAAAAGATCCATGTTGTGTTGTTACTGCATAGTAAAATAGTTCTGCAATAGCAGTATAGAGTAAGTAGTCCTGTCATAGATGACTTCCTCCAGAAGTATGTGCACAGACCTTGGTTACATTTACCATGCGTATTTTAAAAAATCCAAAAAGTCCATGGGCTTAAATGGGAAATCTGAATGTGCAAGAAATGCCATTTGGAGTTCATTAAGTAGACATAGCTTTTATTGATTCTAAAGGATGTCTGTTCTTGCATTCACACACAATGTGGGGATAGTATATACATGTATTACGTTAGCGGTTCCGTTTTTGCTCCATTTTAGACAATGGCTGGGCAATGCTCCAAATTGTTCCTTATGAAAATGTATTAAACATAACAGTTTTGAAAAAATGCATCGCATGGTGTCAGATAAATGTAAAACAGTTCCACTGGGTACCAGAGCAGTAGGAATAAATAGTGTATGAATTCATTTTTCCTTAGCAGTTAATGCTAAATTGTGCAAAATTTGTTTAGGATTTGTTGCACAACTTAAATACTCAAGCTTTTTTAGCTTCAGATTAAATATATATTTGTTTTTTTCTTCTTTTTCCTAAAGCTGTCTGGGGCATATATGTGTCAGTTTTCATTAAGAATAATTTCCCTTAGGATCTTTGACTTAGGTTAACCTTCAGACCTTCACTGACCCTTCCAAACCATCAGGGTCTCTTTCTGTGTGTTGTTCCACAGATGAATGTACCTGCAAAATCTAAGCGCCTTCAGAGGACTATGTTGACTGAATATCTGAGCAGTTCTCAACTGTAACAAATGTGCCCTGCAAATTACAGCAAGAAATTCTCCTCCTTTCTTTCCCCTGAAATGATTTTTTTTCTTCAGTACTAATAAGCTGAATATTTAGGTAAGTTCACATGGTAGAGACATTTAAAACAGACCGTCCCTCACATTAAAGCTTCCTTTTTTAAAAAAAAATCTTTTGTTGTATATATTTAAGCCTCATTTCCATCATTTCCACCCTAAGAATCTATGTTTACAAATTAATCACAAAGCACAGCCCTGGCAGTTCTTAAATGTATAAAAAAGAATCCAATCAGTCAACAAAAATATCTTAACAGTAACATGCAACTAATGTAGCTCTTCCCTATTCCCTTCCCTTCTGGCTCTGGCCAGAAGGATTTAACAAAGACAAAAACTCTGCTAGTCACTAGTCAAGACACACATCTGAACCCTCTGCTCCACTCCTTGCTAATGATATAGCCTACCCATTTTTTTTACAAGCTAATTTTGTTCCCTGTTCAAATGCAACGAATAATTTCAGGGTTAGGTCACTGTTGTGAAGTACAGGAGGACTGTTTTAAGTAAGGAAGTTTCCAGGGAAAAGCAGAAACTGAAATATTATTCAAAGATCTTTCTGCCTAAAAATCATGATGTTATTGTAACACAGCATTCTGGTTCACATGATCCACTGATGCTAGTCAGTATGGAATGCTGAACTGTTTTGACTTGAAGTCTTTGCTGAAAATGAATAATTCACTTCAATTTTGCACCCATGAATAGAGAAATACCTTCGCAATAGGCATTTCTCTTGCAGAATATTCTACTGAACATCTTAACTTATTTTCTTTCTCTTAGAAGAAATCACACAATTAATTCTTTGTGAAGACCTATCAAAAAGGGGTTTTGTTAAAGGACCATGGCAAAGGACTACAATCTCACTGATGTGCAATAAACTATACTAGCAGCTGATGTTTGCTACTGATATTCAGTAATTATTAGTAAGATAAAATTTTAACATAGATAGACTTTTTAAATGTATCATGCACAGTGAAGTTTATCTATTGAAATTCTATAGATATTACTGCAGACAGTAAAACCTTTTTCTTGGGTGCATTTACATGCTGTAGGTTGCCCTCAAAAGCCTCATGGTGAATGTTAATATACTAAAATGCATACTAATACTTGATTATTTTTGTTAGTAATACTTGATTATTAACACCTTGATTTTTCTCTTTTCTGGATTATGAGGGCAAAAAACTTTGGGGCTGTTATATGTAGTCAGCAATCCATGAATGGCAGTAGTCATCACAGCTCACATCCATTTCCTTTTTGGCTAGCCTAGGTTTCAAGTACAATCCACTGGTGGGTGAAATCCAGCCCTTTTATCCATAGTTGGCTTACCAAAGATAAAATGGAGAGTGAATCTTATGCATATATTGTTTCTATTAATCATGATTTCTCCTTTCTTCATTATACTGGTGGCATTGCAGCTTTGGCATCTACCTGTATTTTGAAAGCTCTTAATAGGCTGCAGTGTAATATGGCAATGCTCAGACTACATTTGAACAAGCTGCCTCAGGAACGTGAACAGGCCTAGTCATGAGTGCAAAATACATCACAGTAATTATGTATATTATGGGGTTTGAAGGAAGATATCTTCCTGGGAGTGTTTAAAGGAAAAACTGTGTTCATAAAAGTGCTGCGCAAAATCCCAAACTGACTATTTAGCCATGGTCTGTATCTGAAATGAGGTGTATTTCATCTTGAATTTGATATCCACCAAGCTACCTTAAGCATCTTATTGTATCATTCATGGGGGCAAGTTACCTCTCTTACAGGTAGTCAAAACCACCATATGGAAAATGTGTAATAGCTTTCTTAATGCAGAGAGTTTGACTTAGATTGGACTGTGTTACTGAAAGGGTCTCAGATTGTACTGAATAGAAATTAAATGAACAGCTACTCCCTAAACAGACATATGAGCTTCTTTGAATGATGGCCTTTAGTATAAGCTATAAGCTACCAGGCAAGACCTAGCCACAGTGGGGAAACAGGCCACTTCGTCAAGTGACGAGGGTGTATTACACCAAATGACACCAATGCATGATGCAATGCTGGTAAACCAGGTGCCCATGGAATACATGCTCTGGAGTGTGGTCCCTGCTTTCCCTTTAGGTGGTTCTTCAGTTGGCACCCATATCACATACTTTCAAAGGACAAGTGACTTTTCTTTAGCTGTGCTGCTCCTTCGCAGTTTTGCAAAAAAAAAAAAAATTTGGCCCCTAATGCAACAAGAGTTGACTAGCTAACTCCCCTACATCCCATCCTGCGATGAGAAGAACAAAAGGGATCTTCTGAAGAGGATATCCTTAGGGTTGCTATACTAAGTTGAGAATGCCCTGATTTTAAACAGGATTATTTGGCAACTTCACAAGTAAATTGCTCTCAGAGCCTTTTAGCATTTGAACAACTGGAAGCTGCCAAGAATCTGTGCTCACATGGAAAGGTAGCCTGTTGGAAGTGGCTTAGCTGATCCAAGGAACCCTTCCATATATATTCAATAGGCTAGTTGAAATATATCAAAATTTGTTTATGGAGTGAATTCTAATTTAACAGCTTGAACAGCTTACTGCTGTCCAGAAAGGTGCTGAAAGAGATACACAGAATGTAACAACCAGCCTTATTTCACACTCTTCTGGCTTAATGGACAGCTGCAGATTCGAGGTGAGCCATGGGACTGCATTTGCAAGTGTGTTTACAGATACAGTATTGATTTCCTTGCTCAGTAAGAGCATTTCTGTACTGCCACTGCTTGCAATAAACAACCCCGCAAGAGCCTACATGGCTGTGAGGCCACAATACATTATTTAACAGGATCTAATCAATATAAAACAAGCATTCCCTTTGTTACAGGAGTGCTATTGACAGAATGTTTCTCCCTTTCAATTTTTTATTATTTTACATTGATTGCTGAAGTCCTATATAGACTCCAGAAACATCTTGAGCCAGGCCTAACCACAAGTTTCACTTCTGTAGACAAACAAATTGCCACATTTTAGTACAGAATTAATTTGGAAGAATATACTGCATCCTAAGAAATCATTAAGAGCATAGCCATTAACTTTAATAGAAGAAAAATCGGTCCTTTGATTCGATATAAAAAATCAGTCCATTTAGCCTTCTCCGAAAGAAAACATCAATACCAAAAAAAAAAAAAAAAAAAAATCTACCTTCCCATGCCCAAGTAAGTCTTTATTTTACTTAAGAGTTGACCTGGAAAGAATATGTAGAAATTTCTCAGCTATTAGAAGAAACAGATTCTGTTCTGTGTAATTTCAAAAATAATATTCTCTACTGTGTCTCAGATTTGAACTTCAGTTCTACCAATGCCATGATTGGCAATACCATCCAAATAACAGTAAACAAATACAAAATCAGGTTTACAAAGCTGGACTGCCTCACAGACAGAGCATTCATCATTTCTTAAAATTATTCACATAGTTCAGTGAGGGCAGGACTGAAGTAGGCAAAGACAAACCTTCTACAAAATCCTGCTTAATTAGTGACATGCTAGGATCTTCATAAGGAGATTCATTAAGGTGTTCATGCTACATTCCAGCCTCATGCTCTCGAATGGCATACATTAAGTGCCAATAATTTCATGACATTTAGTAAATGAAATTTTATAACTTATAAAAGCCTGAAAAAATCCTATTAAGCAGTTGTTTGGTGCATTCCATTTCAATTTTAGAAAAAAAAAAAAAAAAAAAAAAAAAAAAAAGCTTCTCCTTCATATATTATTTGCATTGCCTTTATCACAGAGAAGACAATACTAAGTTCTAAAACTGAATGGACTTAATGGATGGAAATGAATAGAAAACTAACACTTATTTTGACCTTTAATATTTCTACTTCAGTTACAGTTTTCAATATTGCTTAAATCTAGATGGTGAAAGTATTAAGATATTGAGTGATGTAACACACAAAAAAATGAAAGCCTTAATGGAACAAAGGTGAAGAATGCAATGTCTGACATTTTGGAAAAAACAATGAAAATGGCAAGTAAAGTAAATATGAAACATATAAACATGACTGCTAAATATGAAACATTCATTCTTCTTATCGCTTGTTCAGAGAAGATATTTAGTTATTCTCTGAAATCTCTTTCTAAAAAGGATAGAATAAGCTGGGTGAAGATATGTTTTGTTGTCTAACATGGAGGTATTGTGGGATGCTGAGATGGAGAAGACAGGAACAAAGAATTTCATTTTGTTTTTGACCAGGAAATAACCACTGATTCTTGCTACATATAACCTCATAGAATACTCAACAACCTCATAATTTCACTGTTGAGTCACAATTAAGGAAAATTTTACAAACCGTAAATATCATAAGCGACTATCTAAACAGATTACAGATATTTCCTAATTGTTTATAAGTATTCTGTATTACACCATTCTATTAACAGCCAAAAAAAAAAAAGAGATGAGAAGATATTCTGCAGAAACTCAAAGCTTATACCTCATGGCATCAATCACAGTGAAGAGCACGGCTTGCCAGAGGCATTTCCTTTGTAATCTAGGAGGCATCTGCACAGTGTCATGAAATAATACAACAAGCAGAAGCTTTCATACAGTATCTACGCCTAGGTGCATATACACACCTCCCACAAAAGATGACTTCTGCCCAGGGTGCTGAGGGAAGAAAATATCAGTGGTGTTCATTTTATAAAAGATGCATGTGGATGTTGTTCCTGGCAGGTTAAAAATATCTTCCAACAGCCACCAGTGAAAGTTCAGAATTCTGCCTGCTCAGACTTTCCATGCCAAGGATTCAAAGTTCATACAAGGCAGATAGCAAAAGAGATTGAGGGTTGTTTCAGAAGGCCCAAGATCTGCCTCACTAGCATATGTGAGAGGTATAAAGGAATATTTACCTAGAAGTCTGCTCTAGGTTTAGTAGAACATATAGAGGCATTACAGTTTTAGTCAGGTTATGGGAATGTAAGTGCTTTGCTTAAGAGAAAGAGACCTTTTGGTCTTTGCAAAGGGATTTAGAGAGTGGACAGGCCTAAAGAATAGGCTTAAGATGTTTGGATTCTGGGCTGGGCAATTCAATAGTTTCATTTCAGAGAATAGACAAGGCTGTTCAGCTCTCTGGATGTGCAAAAATGACCCCTCTCAGCAAGGAGACCATCAGGAATTCATGAAGAGGATGGTGACCCTATAAAATGAGGTAATTGATTCTGTCAGAAGCAGGCCCTCAGTAGGTGGCTGTATCTGGCAAGACTGGGGCAGAAAGTAGATTACAGGACAAGCCTCAGGACTGCCAAAGCACTGAAATTCCTACAGAGAACCACCACAGCAGCTAAAAAATCTTACTGGTGGCTTTAGAAAGGCTATAGAGTTACCTGAACAAGTTAACCCCATCTACAAGTTCAGTACAAAACTTGTTCCACTTACACTGATTTTGCAATTGCAAGATTCTCTCTCATCTTATCAACTAGAACTCCTATTTTCATCAAGTAAGAAATCCTGCACAGATGTAAATTATCAATTTAATTATGTCTTCCAAATTTGAAGAAATTTATGTCATCCTGTCAAAATTCTATTCCATTTTTTCTTCTCTTTGTTAACCATAGAAACAATCCAGTTAGAAGGGTTGTCGATACTATTATAATATCTAAAAAGATAAACACTTGACAACTTGGCAACACTTAAACATTCTTCATCCTTATTCTTTAATGCATCATAAGGATCTGCTCAGAACACCCACATACATGCACAAACATTGTGCCACTCACATATAATACACTCCTTTTCCAGCCAGTTTTTCCTTTCCCAACAGCTCTAACCATAATTCACTGGCTGACTGGAGTCTTGGAATGAGTATCTCATTTATCACTGAAGAAAGCCAGGCCTTCTCCTCAGCTCTAAAGGACTAGGTAGAACTGGTTGTATCTCATTTGTCATAAACTGTGAGTAGATGAGTTAGTTTATATCTAGGTGTACGAAGGGAGTCTGGAGGTTACTGCAGCATTTTTTCATATTTTAATCAGTACTGGGGGTTTAGGAGGCAGAATTTACAGTTCTTGTCTTTCACTGATGAAGTTTGACCTTATCTTGCCTACAAGAGCCAACACAAAGATTCAGTTGAGTTCTATAGGGTGCTCAGGCCAGGTAATTAAAGAAACTTGCATAATACCTCTCCTCAAGAAAACGCATTTTTGCAGCAAGCAAGAAGAGGAGTCTTGTTCCATTCAAAGCAGAGACTTAGAAGAAAACCATTATTTTCCTTGTCCCAAACTGCCTGCAATCCATTTTACCTTACCTACAATGAATAAAGGCAGCAAAACAAGAAGATATAACTGAAAAGTCTTATATACATCTTACTGGAGGATAAGAAAAGATACTATTCTTTTTATTCCAGTATGGTAGAAATGAATCTTCCAGATGAGTTTACATAAAGATTGGTTAATAACCCCTGAACAGCAGAGCTTTCTCGTAAGATATCTCACTGTTCTTCACTCTGGCAAATTCACAAGCTACCACCCAAGGAGGGATCGTGCCTGAGGCTCGCTCTTTTGTTCCACCGTTCCTTGGTACATGTAGATGCCTGCATAAGTTACCAAAGCTGTTACTCTTGTGCAAGTTGCTCCTCCCCCTCTACCCCATCTTAATCCTGTTCCCCAGGATGGGGACACATCCAAGGCACTCTTATCCTAGGTTGGGACTCTTCAAATGGCACTCAGCAAGCCACATGCAGGTATAAGGTTCACATGGAACCTTGTAAGGTTCACGTGTAAGTGAACTCCATGCTTCTTAAGACATCTGACAAGAGTCAAGAAGGAGGACCCAGTGTTTAGAGAATTATTTATAGGGTGGAGGAATCCTTGGTAAGACAAATGTTGTATCACATGAAAATGGGGATTGCTTCAACAGGGAATGGAAAAAATCTTTTTTTCTCCAAGATATTTCTTGGAAGGTTTAGATGTGGGTTCTCTACTGGCAAAGAGAGCCTTGTTCCTCCACTCCTTGGGCGAGTTCCCTAGCCACTAGATTACTGATGACGAGACAGACTGTATCACCTGCTGATTTTATGAATGGTGCTCAAGTCTGGCACGTCCTTTATCTGGCTTTACTTTCAGTGAAAATATCTAAAGGTAAAATAAAAATGCTTCCTTTCATAGAAGGAATAAAAAAGCCTTTTTTTAAATTTCAGTTTTTTGTTGCTAAAAAGGTAGAAGTTAATTTAGATTCAGCTCAAGCTAAGTTCATTTTCACATTTTAAGAGCATCTGTGTTTAAAAGGGTAAAATATAATGTATTTTGAATTAGTCTATATACCACATAGTGATGTTTTATGCTACAAGTTTTAATAAACCAGCTACCTGGGAATTTTACTCCATCAGTTTCTGGACAATTTTTTAATTCTGTACATTTGTTTTCCATACTAATGATAGAACACATCTTTAAACGTTCAATAGTTTATAAGCTTTTGTTTTGTTTGCTTTGTTTTTTTTTTTTCTATAGAAGATAATTAACTCTATTCCTGTCTGATTTTATTCTTTTAAAGATTTCAAAGTTCAGAGATGATGATGTTCTATTTAGTATCAGAATGAGCAGAGTCAAAAGCAGTAGCAGAATCAAATGCATAAAGCATTTGATATTTTGAAAGAATAAAAAATCTTTTTATTTTTTTCTTGGTGAAACATACGTTTAAGGATGAATAGACCATTTTAAAATTTCAGCAATAATGCTTAGCCAAGAATGCAGAGATTGATAGTTTCTCAAAAAATTAAGAGTATTTTAGGACATATTTGGTTAACAAAATATCTCAGGTTTCCCACCCAGCCTCAACATTTGGCTTTTGCTGTACTAACCACTGCTGTTAAATTATATAGTGAACTCTCCACTTATGAAGGACATGGTTATAACGGACAATTGGTTATAGCGGACGAAAACAGATCTCCCAAACCAAACATACTAAGTTCAAGACATTCCTCTCTGGTTATAACAGACAAACCCTTGCCACAATGCCAATTTTGGGGCTTTTTCTGAACCCTTTAAGTGGACTGAATAGAAGTGGGAGCTGGTGAGGAAAGTTACAGGAATATTATGTTTTTAAAATAGATTATGTCCTAAACCAGAAACTAGTTGGGGTGGTAAAAGAGGTTATGCCAGACTGGCGCTTTTTGCTAGCCTGATAGACCACTGCATACAAGATGAGCACAGCTTTCTGCAATCTGTTCACTTTTGCTTTAAGAAAGAGGGTTTCAGGACATGCAATACTGTGGAGAGTGTACAAGTCTGTGAGTCACGCTCCTTTGCAAAGCCCTTTCTGAGATGACATAACCTGTGCTTCCACACGCAAGGCCAGAAACTCCAGGACATTCCAAATGATATAATCAATTTAAAGGTGGTTTTCTACATCACATTTCTACTGGTATTTGCCAAAGGCAGAGAGGGAATGGGTAGGGGAGTTAAAATGTACCCATTTCAAAAAGAAAGAGGAGCTTGCAGCTATCACAAAATATGAAATATTCACGACTTGAAGCTGATGAAAAAAACTGCGTGGGGGCTAATTCAAAACTCTGTGAGATTTTCATGGCACTCACCTAACTCTGACAGCAGTTACAGACAACAAACACTTAAACAACCATTCACACCCACTGTTTACATAACGCTTTTCCAGACTAAATTTCAGAACTCAAATATCAGTGTTGAATATTCATATGAGAGTCATTTTTTAGGCCTACTTTTAAAGAAGACCTGTTTACCACTTGTTTTAAAAGCACGTAGGAATTAAACCTTTTTGTTGTGAAGAACAGTAACAGGCATGCTGATGTTGGCTGAGTTTACTAAACTAAAGTTTACTAATAAGATGTGATCAGTGTATGACCTGTAGGGTAAGCCCTGAGACTAGAAACTGGCTATGGAATAAATATAGGCAAACGCATCTTTGCACATGGCTTCATGCAATTATTTATTTTTTCTTCATTGGGCAAAAATAATACAAAAATTAAATACTGGTTTGTGGAAAACATATTATTTCCCTAGGCTATACCTTAAGTAATCTGGAGTGCATATACATCCCTTTCTCTCATCTCTCTCCTTTTCCATTGTTAAAGATATTGCATTCAATGCCAAAGAATAGAAAAGTGCAATAGATTACATTTGGCTTTTTGAATACAACAAAAGGTACCTATAGAGCTGCTTTATGTACAGTCAAGCAAACTCCAGCTGTCAGCCCTCTGATCAGTTCTTCAATAGGCAAAAAGGATTCAGCTCTAACCTGGCCACACGCTGGTTCCCACCAGTATAATTACTGATATTTTTTTCCTTATGAACTGCATTTACAATTATTCCTTCCCTTTCAAGGAAAATCTTCAAAGAAAGATTTTGTGTGAGTAGACACATTTTGTGAGTGAGGATTTTATGGCCTTAGAAAATAAAAAAATATATCTATTTACATATCTATTTTGATTAGAGCTGAAGTCAAATCTCTTGCTCGACATAAAAATCCTGCAGTATGACTTGCAAAATATTCTGCTTCTATTGGCATTCTCTGATTATGCTCATATTAAAGAGCCCCAAATATGCAAAATATGACCCTCTTCCTAGAAAGAGGGTAAATCCTGGGTAATTCAGATAAAATTCATTGTAGAAACTTTGATCACTTTACTAAACCAATTAGTAAGGGGAGAAATCCCCGTCTTCCTGAAGTGAATGGGAGTTTTGTTACCGACTTCAGCTGGGCCAAGGTTTTGCTGGGTATGTCCTGATAAAATTGCTGGATAGAAAATGTACCTGCTTTTGAGATACATCTATCACAAAAGGAGCAAGTGTAACTGAACCCTGGAATTGATTTAAATGTTGGCTGACATTGTCCTGAATACTTTTCAGAATGTTTTGTTTTTGATTTTCCAAAATAGGAAAAATATTAAATGGAAAAACCTCGCACGGAAAACTGTTTCCACAGGTGCTTGAAAATTGCTATAGTTTTTCCTTTTCCTTCTTCCTTAGTGCTATAGTTTTTCCTTTTCCTTCTTCCTTTTTACTTCACTCTCCTTTATCTTTGTTTTAATTTCTTTTGGAAATCCAAAGATTGAGAAAATAAAAAGATAGAGTAAGGAGGTGACAGTGGAGAGGAGTGAAAAGGATGTAGCAAGAGAGAAGACTTCATGCAATACTCCTTGTCTTGCATTCAAGACAGAGATGGGGATAGAGTTTAAAAACTGCATATTGTTTTTTTTCCCAGAACGATTTGCCACACTGTTTTCAAAAGAAATCATTGTATTTTGAAAGTCAGTTTTTTCTTGTGTCTTTTATGAAATTATCTTTTTCATTTCTAGGACTATTCAATTCAGTAATACAAAAAAAAATGTTCTAAAATGCTCTGTCATTTTCATAGGTAGATACAAAAGAATACAAAAGACGATGATGACATCTCTGTGTGAAGCTAACATCTGCCTTTTAAATTAAGTGAGCAAAAATGACCCCTAAGTCTCCGTGGGGGGGNGGGGGGGGGGAGCGGGAAAGCTACTGTGCAGTTATGTACTTAAAAAAGTCATAATGCAGCAAACAAAAATATCAACAACTATTCAACAGATTACTTCTTCTCAACAAAATGCTTATCCAAATGACTTACTGCTTTTTTTTTCTGTGATGACCTCAGGCAGCTAACCAGCCTGTTCAGTCTCTTAACTCAAGCTGGAAAGCGTTCATCAACCTTAAGACAATATAAAATTGATTCAATATGTTTTACTTTAATTTGATTATCAATGGATAGTCTATGAACTGATATGAAAATATTTTTTTCAAGGGTTGGCATTTTATCCACATCTCTTGGGTAAGTAATTTGCTCTTTAACTGACAAGCTTAAATCAGTGAAAATGTA
Organism: Nothocercus julius; assembly: GCA_013398735.1. Lineage (NCBI taxonomy): Eukaryota > Metazoa > Chordata > Aves > Tinamiformes > Tinamidae > Nothocercus > Nothocercus julius. The sequence goes on along the minus strand of VZSV01000002.1, from coordinate 7,739,149 downwards.
GGTGTTCACACATTTTTTAAAAGAATCATTTTTATTAACATATGAATGTGAATCTTAATTACCACAATAGGATCCTAACCTGAACTGCTGGAAAACGCCTGAGTTGAGCTTTTTTAAACTATGCTTTTTAGTCTGCAACAGTTGCATTCTGCTCTCATAATATTGTCGAATCATGTTAACATAAAAATGAAACGGTGAACTGAAATATGAGTAGTAGTGTTACACGATCATGACGGCTTCCTCTACAAAATCTTCTATGTAATATTTAAAAAAAACTTATAAAATTGTGTATTAAGTGTGTGTGTGTGTGTGTGTGTGTATTTACTTGTCTCCATCCTTCATTTTGGCTGGTTGCCAAAAGAAAACTGTAAATAACATACACATGAAAGCTTATTTTAGAGAAAATTTGCCGCAACTTTTGCTAAAACTAATTCAATTCTGTCAGTTATATACTCGTGCTGTACACATTCAAGGAATGAGAACACTTGAAGTGAACACCTGAAGATCTCACACTTGATTTTTCATGCCAAATATTATCTACATGACACAGAATGAGATACTTTTTGATACAGTGGGACAGAAAAGTTATTAGGAATCTTACCAGATTCTACCAGAGTCCTGGTACAGAATACTTTGATAAGTTAATAAAGCTTCTGAAAAATGCCATCAATAAGAATGGCACAGGAAAACATGAGGAATAAGAGTTCATAATACCTTCACCCAAGGAAATCATTTGTTACTCACAGGTAAGGGTTTACCTTAGAAAATCCTTTCATCTGGCATACCAGTTAAACGTCTGCAAACCCCTGCCTATTGCCAGAGGATGCAGTACCTGATGAGTCTTTATCCTTCCTCTCTAAGCTTCACCTATCAGGGAAATGCAACTATATCTGCTTTTTTGGACCGCTTACAATTACCAGGTAATTACTGTCCTGTTTCAGATTGAATAAAAGAGACCAGGTTAAACAAAAAGGATTCCTTTGACATAGATAGTTTATAAGGTCATCTCTTCAGAAGAGATTTCAGATTCCAGGAGACTTTATGACATATTAAGGACTGGCTGAGCAATTTCAAGCTCTGCTGCAGAACTTCTTTCCCTATCATTTCTCACAACTGCATTTCCTTCTTCATTCTTTGCCCTTATTGAGAGGAAACTCACCATGCAAATTCTGCGTTTTTAAAAAAAAGAAATCCATCTACCTCTTATTATTATCAAGTCCCCCAAAATGTTGTTCCAATTACCTACCCACTTATCTGCCCATTTATGAGATTGAGAGCAATACTGCAGCAGGGACTTTGAGTGCTTCTTTTGGCCACTGGGATTTGTGTTATTCCACAAACCCTTAGAACCCTCCAAACTGCTTCAAGGGCAACAACAATCTAGAAAATTAAAGCAAGTTGGATTCAATACCTTCATCCCTAAGACTCATGGGCTCTGGAGGGTGCTCCAAAAATTAAATGATTTCATTTTGTTTGTATTGTAAATACTCAAAAAAAGTCTTTGCCAGCAGTTTGTAGGCTATGAGTGAAACTGTGAGAGAAATGAAAGCCATCATAATCTGTTGTGACAATTAGACATACACAAAAACATGTTTACAAATTGCCATAAATGAAACATCCTATATTGAAAAGGAAGAACATTTCAGAATAGAAGAGGAAATGTTATATGTGGGCAGCTATGCATACAGATGTCCTAAAAGGCTGGAAAACATTCCTGAACAATAGCATTCATAGGGTGTAGAAACCGGGTCTGTTACACTTACGCTGAATAATTTGCCTTATATTTTTCATCATCTTCATATTTTCATGTCCATTTGAATATTTAAAAACAATTATAATACTAGAAAAATTTGAGTAATCAATTAGAAATAAGTGGAGAAGAGAAGACTGAGAAGAGATCTGATCAATATGTATAAGTACCTGAGGGGAGAATGTAGGGAGGATGGAGCCAAACTCTTCTCAGTGTGAACTAGATTAAGACTTTCTGTGCACTAAAGTCAAAATGTGAAAACAGATATTTAAGAATGAATATGAACCACTGAATGGAATCACTTTACTTTTTCCTACTTTGTTATAATTTGTACTTTGCTGAGTTAGATTTAGGAGCAAAAAGTATCTTCAGCCGTTCATTCAACCTTTCTCACTGAACACATTATGTGAAAACATAAGTACAAAGATCATGTTTTTCTAATTGTACAATAACAACTTCTAGAGAAAAAAAGTCAAAGTAATGTAAATGCTAGATAAATTGCATGTAAATTACATCCTTAATATTTTTAGAGGATTAGAGTCATCCTGAATATATTTTGTTACTTTGAAAGATCTTTGAAAACTTTAACAGATTGGTATTTGCCTAATGTCCAAAGTAATTTCTAATAGCTGGCAAATATTTCAAGACACTTTCAACTTTAATCCAAAAAGAAATAAAAATTGACTTGTGAGGATAGCTATTCTGCGGAACAACTAAAAATTCCAGAATGAAAAATATAATCTCTTCTGAAATTCTGAAACTATTTTAGCAACAAGAAAAAAAGTAATTGCAAATTTATGTTACACATTCTGCTAGGGATCAAACCATGATTTAGGTATATCATTTTTTTCATATACTAACTAGGTACTTAGTCGTGATCACTGATGTCAAATATTCATTTTCATTTTCCTTTCATCTCCAGAAACAAAGGTGCTTCTCGAGATGAACATTTACATTATTAGTTGCAAATTTTGTCGTATCAAGCGGTGTAAGAATTATTTCAAATATTCCTTACACAATTTTACTGATATCTTGAAAATCCAGTACATAATTGTTCACTCCTCCTTTGTATGTGTAGTAAGAAGCACAAATCTTCCCATCATTTGAGGCATCAATGTTGACAAATAAATAAATAAACAAACAAACAAATAAAAACATTCCATCCCTATTAAGTCTTTAATTGGTTCCTCAGCCAATACATTGCTGGTAATGCATGAAGATTTCATCTCATAGTTATAACTACAGCTCTTTTACATTTTAGGGGTGATTTTTTTTCCAGTTTGCAAAGAAATGCAAGATCTTCATTGTTTTAACAATGATCTCTGAGTGCAAGCAATCACCTTCTGTTCTTATTAAGGCTAGTTCTCCATTTTTAAACATGTATCGCATTTCAGGATAGGAGTGACTCCCTCCACTGTTACCACTTACAGTCTCATCTGAAACCTCCATCTGACTCTTACTCTAAGGTAAGAAGAAACTGATTTCTCTTTCTTATGCAACCGTAACTCCTAAGTCCTTCTATGACCACAACAGCTTAAGACCACAACAGTAGCGCACAAGACTGCAGTCTTGTGCAGACAGGTGTCCTGCTCTATTTATAGACTTTTGCACCTGGAGAAATATTTTCAGACATTTCCAGGAAATCCTCCATCTAATAACTGCCAGGAGGATTTTGCTTGCTATTACATTTCAAAGCCTTGCCCAGAACATTTGCAGTAAAATATATCCACACTCAGACACAGACGGCACTATCAGAATGATGAATGAAGAGTTCCAAACATGTTCATTTTTTCATGACATTGTAACCCAGGTTGGGTAGAGTCCTGGCAATACCTTCTTTGAAAGGAAAAAGCATAAAGCACAGGGACTCTCCACTGTGACATTTATACCAGCTGAGCAATTCACCTTAGACCAAGAACAGCATCCAAGATTTTTTTTCCTTTAACTGTGCTCTGTGATTAACAGGTTTTAAAACCTCTGAAAACTGATTTAGATAAAACAGACATTGCTAAATGTAGTTTGACACAGCTTAGGATTTGCATACATTAAGCAACATTTATAAGATGAGGGAAAGAGGCATTATAAGAGGGGAAAAAAAAATAAGAACCCTCACTACTGTGGTTTCCTAATTTATTGTTTTCTCATTCTTTTGCTAAAATCTTTTCCTGTGTTATTCATTTTAGCAATTTTCTGGATGTTATCTCTATTTCAATAAAAGGCAGAGGAAATAAATTAGACAATCAGATTCAAAGACTCCTGTCTTATTATTCAACCTTTTTTGGTTTTGCCCTGCACACACCCCTTAAAGAAATAGAATTTTCAGCTCACTTCCCAAACAAGACTTCTCCATGTCAGTAGTTGCTTCCCATCTCCTCCATACAGCCTTTCTGTTCAGCTTCTGCTTGTATCCATGCTACAGATCTGTGTTTTCCTCTGCTGATCAGCAGTTACCAGTTTAGTGCTTTCCGCTAAGTTTGGAAAGCACTAATAGGAAGTTTGTTCTCTTTCTGGCTCATTAAAGCTCGAAGAGGAGTGTGAGAGACCTAGGATAGTAAATGATTCCAAAACAGCTATTCTGTAGCTGTATTCTAGAAAGAAGTCTAGGGCCCCCAAAAGGATTAAGATCAGCAGGATTTTGGAAATTAAAGCCAAACCTGCAACCTTAAAAAATTTGCAAGACACTCCTCAATGGTTAATGATTCTACCTGCTTAAAGTTCTTTTGACATCCAAGAAAATGTCTGGAAAGGCCTCTGTCTTGACCAGGCTGAACAGTATAGCTCCTAGGACTGTATGTTTAAGAAAAAGAATGACCACTCCCCAGCTAGTAAGTCAGCTGTGGTCAGGAAAGCCAAGAAGCTTCCATTGCAGAGGCCCCTCACCAGGCCTCACATGAGGCAACTAAATCCGAGAGGCAAGGTTAAAGCACTCCTTTGCCTGCAGAATGCATTGCCAACAGCTGAAGAAGCTCCCAGCTCGCAAAAAATGTTGACTGTCTTGTACCTCATAGCAACTTTTTTATTTTTTGCCCCCGTTAAATACATTTTAAGCATTCAAGGGGAGCTATGGACACAGAGCAAGGTCAAAACCTGCAGCCTCTGCTCTGTGTCACTGAAATGCCTTGGTCAGTGGCTCAAACAGTGACTCTTGTTACAATCGTATATCTATAAATTAAAGTTACAAATATGTCTCTGTAAAAGATAGACTGGTTATCTATAAAGTATTTTTTACTTACTTAGCTAACCAGGAGTTAAATCCTAGAATTTATCTAGACAGAATGGTCCTGACCCAAAACATCTTTGTAGTTATTTTCTAAGCTTTTAGAACAGAAGAGGTTAAAAACGGCATCAGTGACATTTCTCACAGACTTCATCTGGCACATAGATTATGAGGCCCTATTCACTATGTGATGCTTTTTTTTCTCCACTCCCTATCACAAATTACAGTATTATTTTTGTATTTTGATGCCAACGCTCCAAGACTGTATTGTGCTGTAGTCCCAAGGGCTCCAGGCAAAACAAATGCGGCGTTTCAAACTTCTCAGGGTTTCTATAACATCAGGCTGCAACAACAGTGTCAGTTTTTCCTCTTATTTTAAAAACTGTCTCCAGTCAACAGGATAGAGATTAAGTGGTACACGCCTGTTGCACAAAACTTACACAGTGACAAATTCTCCATAGCTGCAAATTACCTAAGCTCCCAATGGAAGCACAACTATTTATTATCATCTATGTACATCAAGAGTTCTACTTCAATACATGTGACTTAGTCAGTGTCTTCTGATTAAAAAGATTATTTATCTTGTGAAAGTAACAGCATAATGTATCTCAGTAGTGGAGACAGAGATTCCAGGCAAGGTAGACAAGGAATCTACGTGTTACAGGGAGATGTGAATATTAGTATTAATACTAGCATTAGCAGTGCTAACAGTGTGAGTGCTAGTATTATCATTAAACAAAACAACCATCTTCAGAAACTTTTAATTATCTCTTCTGCTTTATAACCTGTTTTCCTTGCTCTGTCTTCTCTATCCACTGAGTGTCCATCTCTGTCTTCTTTAGTTCAAATTCTTGGGTGCAAGTATTGTTTTTCCTCCCAGTATTGTCCTGGGAAAGTGCCCAGGACATTTTAGATATAGTCACAACATAAATAATTCTTATCCAGACTACTGGAATGCCCAGTGAGTGCGCTGGCTGCATGGCTGCACGTTCACTCACCTCTTGCTCTGTTCCAAGGATTGTCCCACATTTCCTGCAATTTGCTGCCAGCAGCAGGGGAACATCTACACAATTAGAGAAGCAGTTCTGTTTCAGAAAATCAGCCTTATTTTTCCCCCAAAATGCTTCTAGGAAAATTAGATAATGACAGTTTTAATGAACTCACTTAAAGGGTGATCGCAGCAGACTCCACCAACAGTGAGACTGTGTGCATTACTCAGCAAGATGTGCTGCAAACACAAGTACACTAAACTCTGCTGGAGAGGGCTGCCTGGTGAGCGCTTTGTGCAGCTGCTGCGTGTTGCATTGCTCGCCAAGTGACCCTAACCTGGGAGCAGTCACCAAGTCCAGAAAGCTGAGTTCATAACAGTTTATGTGCTTGGAACCAGAAAAACAGAGTCAGGAAAACAAATATTTCTTATTTTAATATGTAAGATCTGAAGTACAAGATTTGGCTTTAAATTAGCAGCCAGGTTCTCCAACTCTTCGGTGCATCAGCTTCTTCATGTTGGCACAACTGTCGTTCTACTGAGGTTAATGGGAGATCCAGCTGGCCGCTGTGAAAGATCTGTTGGACAAAGCATATCAAAGAATTATATTCCCCAATTTATCTCTTGCTTAAGTTTCCCCACTGTAAAGGGTTGCGCAATGTTACTTACTCAGTTGTATAATGTTCCTACTTAAAACAGTAAGGCAAAAAGCTAATGAATTCAGTGACAAATTTTTGCATCAGTAGAAAATACCTTTAATTAAAACAGAATTAGTACTCCATATGTACCACAGTATATGTCACTAAGTTATATTTTTTACCAGCTAAAAAACATGAAAGTAGGAAAAAAATAATTCACAACCATAAAAGACTGTGTTTCTAAGGAGAGGGTGGACAAAAATCTGATGGAAAGAAAGAAAAACATTTTCCATATTATTAGGTCCTTCACAGAATCCCTCTAATGATAAATTTGCACACATAAACTGGAAAAATCATATCCATTCCCTCATTAAAATTAAATTCATTTTTTATTAATGAAATCTATAGTATGAATGCAGTTTTAAAATATTAATAATACTCTAAAATGTACGAAATAGTTATTGAGTAATTTGCAACTATCTAGTTGTCCAGAGGTATAATGATAACCAAGAATCCATTGCCAACTATAGCAGTAAAGCTGTACTTTTAAAATAATCTCTGCTAATGTATTAATCAGTCATTAATGAGCATTAATCAATCTGCTAATGAACACATTCTCCAGTGTTCTACCATGTCTGTGATTTTGGATCTAAAGATAACTTTCAAAATATTCTGGAGGCTGCACAGCACCAACATACACAGTGCGTAAATATGATGAGCCATCCAGGCATTCAACAGACAGGCTAAAAATATCATTTAAAGACACAAAGCAGAACAAAACAAAAACCTTTCATTCTTTGTGATGTGTGTTCATGCTGCATTTTCCACAGATTGTGGTCAGTCTTCATTTCTGCAAATGGAGGCTTTGTTAAATACCTTAGGGAACTCTTAATTTCTCCATTTTTCCTGTTTGGTGTCAGTTAAACTGTTATGGCCCAGATTCACATTAAAATTTAAAATGCGCACATTCAGAAGTTGATCGGTTTCACCTACAATAAATAAGTAAGCACCTTTCTTAGGACCCCTGTTTATATTATGGAGTGGAAGACATTTTTGAACTGAAATGCTGCTATAATTATATATATATATATACAGACATACCTATATATTTAAATGTATGTATATATACACCAAAAAAATGCAATGGTTTAGGTAGGTTAACATGCAAGGCTAGTCAAAGCTCTTTAAAA
>VZSV01000002.1:7680752-7730926 GCA_013398735.1 Nothocercus julius | reverse complement strand
AACAATTGAATTTGCTTGCCCAGCATTAATTCATCTCAGTAGTGATATACATACTCATATCACAGAAAAAAAAAAAAAAAAAAAAAACCCTGCTAGCCTTCACCAGATGCAGAGCACACCAACATTTATTCCCACTAATCACCACTCCCTCTGGCACTGAAATTGTCCTGGGGAGTTTCCCACTCACCTGACATCAATTACCCTAGACCCTGATGATACTTAATTCATATCATCATAGTTAATTAATCATTAACCCCTTCACTGCAGGCAATGTTCTGTAATTGGTGTTCACAGCATCTGCAAAATGTTAAGCATATTTGACTGTACATTCATCATGATCTCTTCCCACAAAGGTGCAGGGTACAGACTTCAGCTATGTTGCAGAAAGGTAATATAACCGAAATATAACAACACTAGGAAAAATTAGTATTCCTGATCCAGCACTAGTCATAAATCTAGCAGCTGCATATCTGACATTCAGTCTTCCTTGGACCAGTTCATGAACGCCGTTCTCACAAGGAGACCAGCCTGGGCACTTAACTAGGGCAAAATCCTACGGAAATGCCCAGAGCTCATCGAAGAGCTAACTGGGAATTTCAAAAATATTTTAAAATATTCACTTTTATTTTTTAATGAAAAATAAAATATCTTAATGAAAAGTCTGATTTCGAATTTAAATATTTTCAACTCACTATAGCAATCACGCTTTTCTCCTGACCACAACACAGAGAGAGGTTGGTTGCCAAAGTATCTGCATAAAGAGATGAGGACAATCCATGAATAGCCATGCATCTCTGGAGCTACTTTACATTGTGTAGATAAAATCACTTCTCTTTTTTTTCCCCAAAGAGACTAGAATTCTATTGATACTCCTGAAGCGACTTGCCTAGCCTAAAATTTCAGCTTTCCTATTCCTACTCATAGGAGACCAATGGAAGTACACTGCACATGGACTCTTCAGTGTAGGACTCTAAACACACAGTAAGAAATGTAAAAGGCAGACAAATAAGAGAAGTTCCAGGCATTGCCCATTCCAGGAGGCAACTGCTCACAAATTATCCATTAGTATCAGTGGATTGGATTATTAAGAGTACAACCTTACTTCTTATTTCTTGTAACCTCTTCTCATATTTATATTTTAATGGTAAATAGAGCTTACCATACACATAGAAGCCTATGAAATTATATTACTCTAATGCAAAGGTGCCCAGGAATTCTTAGAGAAGATATCGTTAGATCTTAGGTGAGCAAAAAAAAAGAGCATGTCCATACCTCTTCTATGCTTTCTCCATTGAGGGGCAGCTAGCATACCACTAAGGAGATGTTCTCTGGGTTTTTATATTCTGCTTTTGATTTGTTTTTTTCCCTTAGCTTAATAGAGGAGAAATGTTTAAAAAGCTGAATATCTAACAAATCTCATTTTACAAACATGAAGAAAGAGGTTAATGAGGTTTCCAAATAGGGTTAAGTGGTACCGCCATCACAGGAGCTGTGAACGTTTGTAGAAGATATGCATGAAAGAAGACCATTTTAGTAGTTCGGAAGATTTACGCTTTCATTTCTTCTTCTGGCAAGGTAATGTCAGAAAGATTTTAAATTTTTTTATTCGAGGTACAAGATAAAATAGAACAAAGCCACATTTACTGATCTCATATCTTCATTAATCAGGTGGCAAAGATCAATTCATGCAGAAATAAAATTTAGCTATTTTTTGATATGTATTTCTCTTAGAAATATCTCAATAGCCGATACATCAAAGATGTACATCAGTCCATGTCAGGCTGATACCAAAAAGTTTTTCCTTGTGGCCAGGCATAACACAATCATATTTATATATCAGTGGCTATGACTTCTCTTTGAAAACAAAAGACAAGAAAACTAATCAAGCATTTTATTGTCTCTATTTCCAAAAAACTAATGCCACCAACTTTTTACAAAGACCTGTGTATCCATACCGTAGGTCAAAGTCCCAGGTGATGTAAAGTAAGATCTTGCTCTTACAATCAATGATGTTATGTTTATTTTTGGCAAGTAAGAAGCTTGCCCAAATTTTCCAAGGGAAAGTATATTATTGAAGGAATCTTTCATTGCAGGAATTGGAGAAGACTGGGTTATTTCTAGTAGCTGGAAAGAATCCAAGTGCAGCTAGCAGAGAGAAAGTTTCTATAGCTATTTTTTTTTTCCCAAATTTTCCTAAAGAATTTAGCCTGAGGCAGGCAGGCAGTATGGAAAATTTCAGTCCAAATAGCTGAAGTATGACAAACTTATTACCAATTGAAAATGGGATGTTATTGTGAGATGTGTCAGGAAACTTTAATAACAGGTGGAACAGAAAAGATCTCCCTGTTACTCTGTTATGTTTAAAGGAATCAGTGACTGCTATTAATTCCAGACCTAGCTGAAATGTGTAATGTCCTTCCCATTCTTTTTCAGGCTAATTGAAAAAAAATAATAATTCATTCCAATTATGGAATCCAGTAACAGGAAAAACAGAGTCTGTTTCTCAACCCAGTTCTCCCTAAGGTAAAGTCTGAGCAAAGCAAGGTTTCAGAGGCTAGGAATTTGCCTTGTGGCTGCTTGTAAGTGCAGGCCTGTGAGGCTCTATAGCAAAGACTGTGTGCATGCAAAAGGTTGACACTCTGCAGAAAAAGTTATATACAAAGCAGTAGTCATGAGGGAGCAAGAAGAGCAGCTCTTTGTGGCACAGGAGAGGCTTGCAAACTGTGAGCAAGGAAAGTTCTGGGCTAGTGCTTTTTCAGCTGTCTCTCTCCTGCATTTGGTAGGAACCTTGTTTTTTCCACTTATCAGAACAAAAAAGACTGATGTTCATTAATCATGCTGAACAAAGCAAAATTATGTTGGTGTATATTTGTCTATTGTTATTACTGGCCTCTTTTAGTTATATTTGCTTTAATACTTTAACATCTCTACCTTCACTGAGTTCCTAGTCCATAGTCAGAGAAACAATTTTTAAATGGTATTTGTCTATGCAATCTAGAGTCATAATAAATCAATACCTAGTTCATGCATTATATGAATTTTATGTATATATTTAAATATATATGTACATTAATTTTCTGTATTATAAAATATACATTTCTTTTTACATAAAGATGGCACCATCCTTCTAAATGGCAAGTGCTAATCAAAAATAGCATAGACTCATGGTAAGGCCTTATATACTAGTTATCAAAAGTAAGCATTACATAACTAATAATGTGTTGGATTAAAGTGCACTGATAATTTCTGAATTAGCTCATTATTGTTTATTACTCACAGGAGAACGAAACGAATTTTAATATTGAGAAAGTCAGTGAAATAGAGCTGAATAATTTGCTGGCTGAGGACTCCAACTCCTCCTCCCATTAGCAGTCTAGTACACAGATCTACACAGAAATTGCATCCATCCTAGACTATAAAGTGATTTGTCTGCATTTTTTCTTCTTCAAAAAGGAGGCTGCACTGGCTAACATTAGTTTTCACTGGCTAAAGTGTTTGTCAACAGCCTAACATTCTCTGTTCATCAACTAGCAACCCCACTAGCCTATTCTTCTTCTGCAAACATTTTGACTTCCTTGCTCAGCAGTGATTGGATTCTGATTTGAAATGTGATTGCAAATTGTTTTGAACTAGCTGAAAACAGGATTGAGAAGAAGATATGGAGCTCTAGAGCCAAAAGGCAATCCAATGTGGATTAGCATCATCTTTTTCTATAGAATTCTATTTTTTCTATAAATTGTAATATTTTCTTGTAAAATTAGATTGAATGTGACATTCTAAAATAAAAACATTTCCAAAAATATTAGGAGAATTTAAATGTCATCTTTGCTATTCCTATGGCCTACTTAGACTCTTTCTGGATAGGTCTCTGAAAAAAAAAAAAAAAAAAGGGAAAAAAATTCCATCTTCATGAAGAAATCCTCTTCTGGTCTCCTAGAAGAAATGGCTGAAAGGCAGATGGACTAGCACATCCCTTTGACTGTTATTGTTGTCTGACAGTTCACAATAAGTATAGACTAAAAAATAAAGTGTAAAGCAACTTCTGCTTACCAGTTGAGTGGAAAATAGTAGGCTGGTATGGCATAGAAATAGTAAATGGGAGGCATACGTGGGTTTGGAACGGTGAAGTTCCCCTGATAGGCCTGGGCAAGCAGTTTCATTCCAAGTCCAAACAACCTGAACTCCGGCTATATAATTATGTTTGGATTTGTGGGGTTTTTTTCTGCTCAAAATATTTTGTTTGGCTTCTGGACTGTTTGGAAGTTAGAATTTCTCCTGCTGCTTATTTACTTGTGACATTCGGTTCTGGCAAGGCTATTGCATTTCTGAACTGCAGAACTCTCTAAATTCCCAAGGATACTTGAAAACCATCATTATCAGTAATAAAGTTTAGATATTGTGGGTAACAAGAGCAATTTCAATAATGAGAGACTCACAATATATCATTCTTGTGTCTTTTTTCTTTGTTTTCTTGAGAGCTAACTGTTGGGTCAGCAAGTATGTGCTGTGAAGTAAAAAGTAGTCATTATTTTGGAATCTCATAGCTGTAACACTAATAAAAATGAATCAAGGCTGTGCTAGTTGTGTGTGGTATAAAAGGAAGGTTTCTCATTTGCAGGAAATGCTAGTTTGTGAAGTATCTGGTTGCAAGGCAAGATCTATCCCAAAACTTTAAAAAATGGTTCATGACCTCAGGTACCTGGAGCTGCTCAGTGTTCTTACAGAGAAGGCACTGTCTTCACCAGCAAGGTTATTTGCTATAAAGCAAAGATGCCACTTTTATATATTCTGATAGGCACTGAATTTTCAGAATACTCATCACAGCTGATGAACACAGAGGAAAATAGGATCATACTTCCACACTTAATACATACAAAATGATTCCTGTCTCATGTAACAGTAGGTGACAAGACTGCCTAAGTCCTTCTGAAAAGAACACTGTAAGTTACTGCAACTGCCTGAGTTCATCTGTTCCCATTTCCATTAATTTATTACATTGAACTTTCTAATTAGCGGGTCTTTGCCTGGTAACAACAGTTTTCTCTCATACCTTAAGCGTATGTCTCCTAAAAAATCTTCTTTGCTGACCCAGAATCCTTGTTCTGGCTCTGAAACCTTCTTTGTGCTCTGTACTTGCAAAAAAAACATGCAAGCTGAACTTCTATATCAGATGTTGTAACTTTCAGTTTTCACCTGAGACTGAAGTAGCACAAGAACTGCCGTTGCATGAGTGACTCAACCTTTTCCTTAGGAATTACTAAAACAACAATATAAATTTTCTTTTTTTTTCTAATAAGATCAGTCCACTGGTATTACATAATCTGGCCTGCTCTGTACACAGGTTTTTCTCCCCGAAAACCTTGGTAAGGGCACCCTTTCAGAAAAATCTCAGAAATTGGTTGACCACCTCCCTTGGTAGTTGGTTTCTATACCTAGGAAACTGCATCTTAGTTTAAGTCCACTTCCAGACATTTTAACTACAAAAAGATGGATGTCTTAATCAGATGTATCCTGTCAGTTTACATCTGACTTGACACCCCACAAAAAAATCAGGTGGTTCTTTTATAAAACTGAGATGGATTCTATGGGGACTCATTTTTATTTTATCCAAAGCTCTGGTTAGGAAGATGGAGGGAACTTTTCCAGGACATTATACAATGATCCTTCATTAGGAGACTATAAAGTTTTCTGAGTAAAATGTGAGGGGAAAAAAAAATCCCTTCTGGCTTCCATGCTGTCTAGCTCCATATAGTGCCATAAAAAAACTCCAAAATTGGCTGCACAGAGGCCAGATGCCTTACTTTGCCCATTCCTTGTTAGTCCGCAATATGATTAATCTCATCTCAAAGTTTCCACAGATACACCCCATTTTTGAGAGGTAATGATTCAGCTGTAAATTTTGACTGTGGGGTGAAACTTAACAAACAAATGCCAATCTCCAGAGCAAGCCTTTAACAGCATTAATTTAAATGTATGTATTATCTTTTACATTTTTTAGCTATTCAGCTTTTTATAATCCCAACACCCTATATGCCTTGGATAAGTCAAAACAGCAAGCTAGACCTAAGGCATGCGTAACTGATGGTATCGAAACAATTCTTGCTTAAGCATCACCAACGAATCCCTGATACCCTGAGCAAAGAGAGCCTTGGGGGATATTCGGTGCAAGTATTCAGGTGGATACCCTGTTCCAAGATTGCTAACCTGGACAGCAGGCATGAACTTCAAGTCTTCTTTTTAGTTGTCCAAGCTCAGTAGTAGCTCAGAGCTTTTCAGCTCAACCTTGCAAGAAGGCAAGAGCTGGCACTAGTGCAAGGCAGCTTGTCCTCACTGCTGTGACAAGCAGAACAGTGCTCAGCTGCATCCCCCAGCTTCCACTAGGGCATGGTAGCAAGTCTAGGAGGATCTCAGCATGTACTCACAAGTAAAGGTTTCCTGATCTCTGTCAGCTGTATTCTGATGCTGTCAGACAAGTACTCCCCTCCTATTAGTAGCATCCTACTGAGTTTCATCCACAGCAAAAATTGGAAAAGCCACAGCTTTGCCCAAAGGTAATTCTTAAATGTGCTAAGCAGCTGCTTTCTCACTTGCATGTACAGTTTCAACATTGAGAGCATAGATCCCAGAAGCTTCTGGTCAGCAATCAACTCGTACAATTTAAAAACATTTCATTTGATGTCAGTCCTGATTTGCATCTGTGCTGATGGCTCTCTAAGACTTTTTTTTTAATATGTTCCTTATAGGACCATATATTTTCAGTGTCATGTGTCTATTATATAGAGCTTTTCTGGATATCTATTGGTCATCATTCACATTCATTTTTTAAATCAAAGATGAGAAATTATCATTTTGTTTTTACTCTTACTTTGCAGGTTCTATGAGAGCTTTTGTTTCACAGGAATAAACACAAAAGACAAGATCCACACTGAGCACTAGAATTACATCCACCAGTTCCTCTCCAGACACACAAACATGTGTACAAATCCACATAAAACTTCAAAAACTCACACAATACTGGATTATATAATTTTGAAAATGTTGACCAAAATATTCTGAACTTTTTCACATGAAAAATTATGTTTCAGCAAGCACAGTTTGTCAAATCTGACAAATTTGCAAGGCTTTTGGATAATCAGCATGTGTCTTTTTGAGATAATAATTCTGACCCTCCCAACAAATCTCTGTTGCCTTCACTGTTATTGAGTAAATAAAAGAAGAATCTCTAGAAACCCAAATTCAGTTATATTGAGTGCCCTTAAAAATCTTCCTCACACATACATATTATGAAATGATGAGGGAAAAAGAAAGACTGCAGTAGAAGGGCAAAAAAATAATCATCAAGTTGAGGAAAAAGAAAAAGCAATAAATCTTTTTTCTTCATCTGCAGAAGCACAGGCCAAATGGTTTAGTCATGGCCAAACACTGGTAGGAAGGGTAAACATCACCTTAGCCTGTGTTTCTGGCAGAGGACAAGCTAGGGGGACACAATCCACTGAGGGTTGTGGCCTCATTATGCTATCCCTTACATATCGACACATAATAGTAAATCTTAAGCTGTCGCTGAGTATTTCAGGGTATGTAGAGCTTTGCACTAGTGTGTGGGAATGAAAAGTTTGTCATCAGATCATGGCAACAAAATAAGGAAGGAAAAAACTTCCTTATTCATCCGACCTTGAAATCTTTATTTTTGTACTGTATTACTTGCTGTCCATAAAGTAAAATAAGTATTTTTCAATTTGTGGGCCAACTGCTCAGAGCATTTAAATACATGTTTTACCTTTTTGATTAGCAGTGATCCAGCCATTACTCACTTTTCTAACCGTAGGTACATTGCTACCTTGGCATGTCTGAACTATCCTCTTTATAATATAGGCTGTGTAAAGATCTTCACATCCTAATAGTATGTGCTCTGAATTGCACCTCATGTTACCCATAACACAGAACATGACTACTTCCTCCAGGACCAATCCACACAGAGGTAATTTGGCTCTTACTTCCCATTGTATTAAATGGAACCAGGTCTCAAAACCTTTGTGGACCTGACCTTTGCACTTAGTATTTGTTATGTGTTTAATAAATCCCAGAACCCCATAACTTCTCTTGACTGTCAGGGCCATAAATCTTTTCTTGTACTACCAACTATTGACCTTAAGCATGTGTATATATTGCTTATGACAAAACATTTTTTAGTTTTGTTTTTAATCCAATCACTTGCCTCTGTTCACTTTTTGTGGACTGTGCCTTTTTTTGAAAATAAAGAGTTATTGTCTAATTCTCAGTTTGAAGGACTGGGTGTTAGCAAGGCTTCATTATCAGCATTAAGTAAATTCCTAGCTTAAAATGCAGCTCTGCCGAAGACTCCTTACATACCACACCTTTAAAAAGCTACAGTAATGTCTCAAGCATGTTCAGGCCTGCCAGTACCCAAATCCACACTTCATGAAGTTGCCTAATGTCTAGGAACAAGGTTTAAATACCAAGAATGTATTATAGGCAGACCTTTAGCAATATTTTTACATATCTATTTTCCAAGGAAAAACTGATTGAACTGTATAAGCTGCCCCTCTTCCAATTTATTGTAAGAATTCCCTGGTGCTGTTAGTTCATCCAACGCCAGAAGTATCACTTTACACAGTTTTTTATTGTACTCAGGGGAAGTATATGGAAATTTTACAGCAATAAGCTACAAATGGGGAGCTGGACTACAGCCAATTTACATCCTTCTCATGCCCTTACAGCATTTTTCTTCAGAGTTTAGTGTTCTCCACAGTGTAAAGAATATTTTTCCTCAGAGGATATTATGGCTGTTTTGGAGTATGCAAAATGTAAGTAGGCTTTTAACAACAATGTCTAAGTGGCAAAGTTGGCATTTTCATTTCTTCTTGTTTCAAGAAAAGCTCACTAATGATTTTTTTTTTAAATCTCAAAATCAATTTTTTTCACAATGTGTAGCTCTTGCTTTTTTTTTTTTTTTCAAATGATCAACAATTATTGTTCCATTATTATAGCACTTGGATATCACTACATCTTTTCTACAAATTCTTAGCATATGCAACATAAGGGTGGGAGTGGCTGGGCTGTCTCAAGACCCCCTAAGTTTTGTCTCGTAATTTTGTAAGTGAAAGGAGGGGATAGTCATAACAGAATTAAAACTGCTATGGGAAGATTAGACCCAACATTGTAAGTGTACTTAAGGAGCCAAGTATTTAAACACCCATAAGAAAGTTGCTGACTCAGACTTTTCACAACATGATGAGGTATCTATGGATAACATAGAACTGATAGGCTTTAATAGCAGGCCATCATAATTGTGTGATTGTTGGAAACTAGTATGAATAACCAAGCCTGTGGAGGAATGGCCAGAAGTCCTGCTACAGGTCATGCAAAATGGTACCTACCTGAAATCTAAAGGGTTTCACACCATAAAACCTTACCATACCAACAAGCCTTCTTCAGCTTTTTCATATACCAGCCTCAGGATTTGCTCAGAATAAATGTGAAATCCACCGAAATGAACAGCCAAAAAAAAAATTCTTTAATATGAGCAGAACCCCACATTGAATTGTCACTTCCTAGAGATCCATTTCGCAGGTGTTCACCGACACTTTTATGATCTAATAGGACAGCAGCAACAAGATCACACTGCTGCTGTCCTATGAACTAATGAACTAATACCATGGTAGTTAATTAGAAAAACAGTGAGAAATTCATATATATCCAAGGTTAGCATAATATTCACCTAATCTTTTTTTTTTTGCAATGGATTCGTGGAAAAATCATTTAATCTTTTATGGCTCAGCTCCCTATCAGTAACAGTAAAGGAGCAGTATTTTATATCTCCAATTTTTTTTTGTATGTCTAAGGTAATTGTCCTCATTAACACAACTGTTGTATATTTGCAGCATTTATCACAGAGACAGCTCAGGAGGGATCTTTGAGTGTAGTTGAAATATAAATACCAGTATGTAAAAAGAGATACTTTAATGGATGGAAGTTCCTCACTGCTTTGAGTCAGCTATTGTGCATAATCAAGATATTAGAAATATTGTAGTTTTTATTCACTTATTTCTAAAACACTACTGCTGCTGCGTATTCACTACTGTTGCAGTGTCTGCGGACAATTTCTTAATTTAGAGGCTGACAGCAAGCATATTCAACATCGAGCTTTGGCTCATGGCTCTGTGTTTCTTTTACAACAGTTGATTAGTAACACCAAAAGTTACGTTGGGAGCTATATTTCCTGCATCTTTATACAGCCTTAGAGCTATCATCACCACCAGAGCAGACACAGAGAATTTCATATAACTACAGGATTAACAGATAGGGAAAGGGGGAACTGATTTTCAATTACACATGTAAAATAATGCATTCTATGATGTGTTTTTATTTTTAGGATGACACAGACAATCTCAACAAACTGCCACAAGATTTTTGGCAAGTTACTTTCTAATGCTGTTTTACCACACATAAAGTATTTTACCACACCAATGTGTATGCATTCATTTTTCATGAGCATTCTGCAGGAAAATGTGAACTTTTGACCTCCCACCTTCCTAACACAGGTCCCATTCATTTAAAAAAAAAAAAAAAAAAAAAAAAAAGGTACAAATAGGTTACACATATGTACACGTTAATACACATCTTGGTTGCAAAGAGCACTTTCAGTGTACTTCTTGTCCAGGAAGGCAACTCCAGAAACAAGAAACCTTCTTTCAGGTAGTTAATGTAGTCTTTTGTTTAGCTTTTTCTTTTTTTAAAAAAAAAATTACAGTTTATATAGTCTTATATTATAGATGTAAAATGAAACATTAAATATACACTCAGAAATTGAGTTGTTTGCATTACAAGCTCATGCAAAAATGCAAATGGACAAATTATTTATCCCAGGAAGTATGGTGATTTCTTATTTTTTGGAAAGTTTGGCTTTCTGCTTGACTGGGAAGAGGACCGTTACTCTGTATATCGATACATCCATCAAGAAGTTCCTAAAAAAAAAAACAATTAGCTGGGTTCCTCATATTTTCAACTAAAAAGACTCATTAACTTTAATAAATTGATTGCTACATTGATTCAAAAAAAAAGTCAATATTGTGGACTATAAGACTGGAAGGACCTGTGCTTTGCTAGAGCAACTCTTTAGTATATCTAGTCAATAAAGACATAGGCAGATGCCGAATTTTACACATATGTAGGACATATATAGGCCATTTACAGATATAGAATTACTTTTCCAGCAATGCAAAGATTATAGGTTTTCGTACAATAACTTCCTTAAGATGGCATACTCGGTCTCTTAAGAGGGAAGGCACTACAGTTGTTCCAGAGGGCTGCTCTGCCTATTAATTCTTGGATTGTTCTGCTATAGAATCCTGACTATAGAACACTTTCACTTCACTGTCTAGCTGGATCTGAAGTGAAAAAGTGAAAAAAAAAAAAAAAGTGACGAATGGAGAAAGAAAAATGAATAAGTAGCTTTCATTCTTCTGTCTCCCTTACACTGACCCACTCACCCTTACATGAACACAAAGAAATGTCAGCACAGAGAAATTACAGCTCAGCTGGACTGATTATTATGAAGATCTCTGTTATTTGTTCTCACTTCATACTGAGAAATGTACTGCTTTTTCAGTACATATCTGATATTTCAATTCATCCCTAAATTCCAGGCTCAGTGCAGTGCTATAATCCAGATAATCCAAAATATGAAGTATATTTAACTGAAGGTAGTTAAAAGAGGGAAATAAAATACAATATTTTCTTCTAAGTTATATTAGTCAACTTTAGTTTAGGTTTGAAATATCTTGGGGGTAAAATAGAAAATGTGAATAATTTATTTTTTTCAATTTTAATCACATCCATAGAATCTGGTGCCTCTTCATTGCTAGTGGGAAAGCCAAAATCTGATGGCAGCCTAGAGCTACACTGACATTTCATAAATCACATAACAGCTCCGTAGGTGCCAAAGTGAGGAAACTGGGATCATCTAAGTCTAGATGCTGATCTACCAAGGTACAACCAGGACATTTCCTGCCACTCACTTGAATGTGGTCTGGAAAACACAAATTGATGGAATATCCACAAGTGTCTTATTGTCCCCTCTCATTCCCTCCTAGCTTTCAGAAACTCCTACCTATAAGCTTTTCCTAGCTGGCAAAGTATTTCACTCCACATATCAGCAACTAACTGTCTATGCATCTTATGTATTATTGCCATCACTGTCTGCCTCAGGGTGAAAACTACAACTGAACAACTACAATCTAAAATTCAGATTCCAAAACATCTCAGACTTGAATTTCCCAAGTTATTATGTAGAGTTGGGCAGAAAACTTCATCTGTCACCAATTTATTGGCTTTTTTTTTTTTTTACGCTTGTAAATGTTGTAAATCACTGAGATTTTTCTATTATTTTATAGAATACATCTTTGCAATCCTGCAAGTGAAAAAACAGACAATTATTACTGGCAGAAACAATTTTTAGAAGGTCAATAATGGACTCATAGTCCACTGTATAATTTTTTGGTCTTTATAAAACACATTTGAGGACTTATTAGCCAGCAATTGGGCCTAATGAGTAGGTAGGTTCTCACAGGTAGGTAAGCACAGATAGCTTTTTAAGCATGACCTCTGAAATCAGAGACATCAAAGGTCAATTACCAACATGACCGCACAGCTGAGCGTGGTGATGTAAAGAGAAGTTATTACCTTCCTAGGACATAAGGAAGCCTTTCCCTCTATAGCACACTAATCTGTATAGACAGGATGGCCTGTGTGTGAACAAAGGGGAAGTCGTGCCTTGAAGCCTCAGGACACCGTTTCCCTTGTTCTCCAACTCACTACTAAGCAGTTGAGGCAAGGTTGAAATGTTAATGGAGGGAGTAAAGGGGTTCTCCCTCTTTCTCTGGCTTGTCTTTCAAGGGTTCTTCTCCCAGATTTCCATTTGAATTCTGAGGAGGAGATACATCAATACGGTCTTTCAAAAATAAATGAGGCCACCGGCACCCACTGACTGCACTCTTATTTAAAACTCTCTTCTAATACTTTGGCTCAGCCAGTCTATAGGTTCTTATACTGTGCTAAATCCCTACTGAGTAACAGAGAGTGATACTTAGAGAGGTGCCAAATCAGAACTGCAGAGATCCTGCAAGTTCTTACAGGCCATCAGATGACAAAAAACTACCAGTATCCAGCAGATATAGATGTAATATATAAATACAGCAAGAAAAAACTAATGGTGATTCTTACAGTAGGCTAGGGGATTCATTAGGAAAAAAAAAAAAAAAGGAAAAAAGAAACACAGAGCAAGAATTTAAATAAATAACCTGAAATATTCATTTAGCCTCGAAGAGCAAGAATCTAGTGGCTCAGGCCCTTACTGGTTTATGGGAACACTGAAACTAGGATTTAGAAGTAAGCAAATGGGTAGTGAAAACAAACAGGACAGATTAAGATTATTCTTTGTATCGCAAAATTTCAGAGTCCTAGCTTCAAATCTTTTCTTCACATTTGTCAGAATATTACTCTGAAACCAAGTTTCCTGTATGAGTCCCTAGTGACAAGAAATACATAGCGCATCTCCTGGCTATTTGAGGTACTCTTCAGATATATACCCATAGAGTCAGATTCATCTATTGGAAAATGTCTAGCTTACCAATGCCTTCCAGCAGCTTTGTCTTAAGGTGACTCATTCTCTGCAAGGAAATGTCAACTCTTAGACTGCTTTTCCCAGGGATTAATAGCAATTTAGATCCTGAAGATCCCTTGTGGAGTTGGTCAACAGAGGAGAAATGCTTATAAGAATGACACTGTTGTCTATCATGTAGAGTTGCTTGCCTAAAAGAGCAGATTGCTGCCTAAATATCCTTAGGGCTTTGTACTGAATTAGCAGTTGTTGGGTTCCAAACTCTAACTGATCAAAAATAATCCTATTATAAGTATTTCAGATAATGTTGAATCCTATGGTTAGGCATTGCTGAAAGCATCACTCCGATGCACGCAGCTTTGCATTCATGCCAATGTGAACTAAAGTAGCATTGGAAATACTTTCAGAATGTTTGAAATATTTTTCAGCTCATAATAAAAATTCTTGACATTTTCCAAGAAAGGATTTTTTTCATCATATTAATAGCCAGTGTGATTGATGGAGACAAGTCATCAAGAAATATATGAACCAGGTGTCCATGATTTATCAGAGTGCTCTCTTCCTTCATATGTATTTCACGTCTCTAACTTACGTCCAGTGACTCCCTATCTCCTCTTTAATGTATCTGATGATGTGAATGAGCTTTGAAATTCTAGAAGAAAGATAGTGTTTATTTTTGGAGCTTAGATACAGTCGGAGATTGGCCAAATTGTCTGTGAATTTCTTACTCTGCACAGATGAGATGAGACTTTCTTAAAAGCATGTATGCGTAGTGAAAAAGGTTACACTGCACTGCTAACTGCAGACATTATGGATTATAAACCAAAGCTTTTGCACAGAAAAATACCACTTCCGTTTCAATTTCCTTTTAAATATGTGAATGAACTGGTAGTTAAATTGTGAAAATCTCTGGCATATTAAAATACATTTATCCTAAAGAATGAGATCTACTCCAAGGAAGAAATATGAAAGAATATGCTTGAAGAAAATCCATGACAACCATTTCCAAACATCAAATATTCAAATATCCTTAGATGAGGATATTTGAGAAGTTTTAGAACTTCTCTACCTCTTCCTTAAGGAAGGTATAAAAGAACCTTTAAAAAATCCAGATCAACTAGAGCCCCTGAGAAAAACAGCATTTAAGTCTTCATCCATGGGATTCTGAGAATCTGAATTGAGAGGTTCTAGAAGTGGAATATGTTCACTCTCAGCAGCTAAATCATGTCATTAAAAGAGGAATAAGAGATATTTCTGATGACATTAAAAAAAAAAAAAAAAAAAAAGGATATTATAACCTAAGCCTTTCTAAAACTCAGGAGCTGGAACAAGTTCTGTTAATGGATTCTAAAGAATATCATCTTCTATGTGACAGATGCCTGGATTGTTCCAATGTAAAAGTGATATATATTATTTAATCTGTAGTTGCAAATGATGATAGTCTCACTACATTTTTTTCTAGCAGCTAACATGCAAGGACACCTCCAAGTGCAGAGTCAAGCATCTGTTATCCATGCTCCATGGTGAAAGCTGGACACCAGAAAGAATGATTTATGCTATCTATCAAAGGGTCATCCTCTGAATTTCCCCATCCTGCCAGAGTACAGGAATAAAACGGTTAACATCTTTTTCGTTGTTGCTACTTTTTTCTTAATTAAAGGAATTCTTGAAAAAGGCAAAACTTCTTCTTCAAAAATGAAGGCTAAAACACAGAGGAGACTGACTCATTTACATTTTTCTAGCCCCAACCAAAATTTATTCTCATCCCAGGATGAGTTCCTCCCTAGCAACAAGGAAAGAGTTTGCATGTAGGGGCAAGGGTGTTAAAAAAGGAATCCTGTTTTTCTGCCAAGGGTGACCCAGAGCAATGCCCTGTGGGAAATGTTTTGTTGCTTCTCTAAGCAACATCAGTGCACATACCTACTATTGCCCAGTGAGAGTTTTGGCCTATGGGAGCAGCTGGAGAGATGGCTGGATGACTAGCCGCAGCATTTGTCCTGCAGACTGCATGCCTATCGGAATATGGTGTGTGGGACACAACGTGACTCCTCTTGGCCCACCTCTGATTTTCTCCCTTACAAATTTTGGAGAGATCCTCTCTTACAGATATCACAGAGTGTTCCTTGCTGGCTCAGACGCCTGTCTGTATTCTTGGTTCTTTTTTCTCTCTATTACAACAGTCTAGGAGAGAACATAATACTCCATGAACATACAAACCAGCTGCTACTAAGTCATAGTCACTAAAGCTGTGTCTCCCAAGATAAAAGGAAGATAAAACTTTTTCTCAGCTTTTCTGCCTCCTCATGCCATTATGAGCTGAATCACAAATCACAAATTCTTGTTAGACATTTAAGCACACCAGCTCCCCCAATGTTTTTCCTGAATATAGTTATAAGCCTTTTTAATCGCATTCTAAATACAAGCTGTCTGCTAAATATTAATTGTACACAGTTTTGGCAAATGTTTTATAAAAATACCTAGGACATATCTATTGCCAATTTTATTTATAGCAGTGAAAAGTATTGGAAGGTTATAATTTCTGTTCAATAAGTTCTGTACGTTCCTGGCACACAGCAGTCAGAGTGTGTTCGGGATAGTTTCTCAGATACGTCCCATTCCTGCAGAGGTTGCCTGTTCTCACAGGATCATATGTTACCGACGTTTGTCAGTCTCATTGATTTAGAAGGGCTTATCACTTGTCTCTCTCAAAATGACGACAAATACTTCTTAGCAATATATAGTGTCTCTCTGGTTATTTTCCTACTTTATTTTCCTAATTTAATTTTAATAATATTAATAATATTAATAATATATTAATAATATTAATAATATATTAATAATAATATATTTTTCCACTAGAACAAAGTCACACAGCTAAGTTCTACACTCAGCTGAAAGTCACAATGACCTCTCTTCAAGATTCATTTTCAGTATCTCCTGTTTCACCATATTTATGCATCTCCAGACTTCATTTACCTCCATGGACACTATGTTTACGTAAATAAAGGTACTCAGTGGTTTACAGATTTAAAAAACTGTGTTTTTGAAGTGTCGCAGCCAACATACAGTATACAGATTTGCTGAAAAAATGTTTTCTAAAAACATTTTTTGAGACAACATGAAAATATTAACTCTTTCCACTCTCAGTCTTTGATTTCTACCTTATCCTGCCTTTGACTTGTTAACTTTCACTTCCTCAGCTGGTCAATTCCTTTTTTTTTGTGCCATCCCTTTTTGCATAATATTTAGAAGTCAAATTATTGTTGTCATTATCATATCCCTCCAACTTTATTTGTTTCTCTTTGAAGAATAAGGCTAGTGAAAGAGCTTCTGCAAAAACATGGAATAGAATAGTAGCATAGATAAGTAATGTGACTTGGAAGGATCTTTCCCATTTCTTAAGACTAGAATCTTTTTTTTTTTTTTTTTTTTTTTTTGCAGATTCATAATTCTGTTCCTTTTTTCAAGCAATTTCATCGAAGAAGCTGTCTCTAAATCTGTGATCATTCAAGTAGCTTGGATTTTGTTGTTGCTGTAGTTAAAGTAAACCTTGGCTATAAAGGGTTTATTTTTCTTTCCCTTGAATTCTGTGATATTTTCCGACAGAGCTGTCTAAAAAAATTCTTGCCAGGAGATTGTACAATTCCCCTATGATTAAATATGCATTCCTTTCTCTTTCCAGCCTACCTTTTAAGCTGTTTTCTTTTTCTTTTTTTTTTTTTTTTTTGAGTTCTTTAGGTACTCCTAAGAGTCCATTATTTATCTGCAAGTCCTTTTGAAGAATCTTGAATACTGTTCATTCTCAATTACTCAATGCTTGCAATTTTTCAGGCAACTCAACATTTTTTGATTTTGGATATCTCTATCAGGAGTCATCTCTCCTCTCCAGCTCCAAGTTCCTAAAATCTATAACATGATGGATCAACTTACAAACTCTTGCTACATGTAGAGTAAGGAGACATTGCCTTTATTTGATTTTAAATACGAATATAAAGATATTACATAAACATCTGGATGGCTGTTGCAACAACTCTGATGACTGCTTCTGTTGAACAACTGCATTTCTTCTAGAGTTCCGAGAAATCTATCCCTCCATTTTTTTTTTTTTTTTTTTACCAAAATGGGTGTTATCTCAGACAAACTGTTGCAGCACACTGGATAAGAAAACAAAGAGAAAGTACAAGCTAATAATCAGAAGGAAAATAGCCTCCTTAGATATCCAATCAGATTGTACTTGTTCTTGTAGATAGTAAAGGGAGAAGATATAGATTCACATTAGTTTCTGTTTTGGAGAGTTAAAAAAAAAAATGGGGGTGGGGAAGAAATATCCACCCGTATCTATTTTCTTCCTTTACTGGGTTTTTCTGCTTGTTAGCCAAAGTGAAAGTCAGTTACTCACACAGCCCTAATTTTAGTTTCACTTCTGTGTTCTTACAGAAAGGCTTCAAAAAGTGCAAACCTGGGCAAATCATATCATGCATCATAATTTGTTACCATGAAAGATAATCTTTGGCAGCTTCACTTCTTCCTCCACTGTTTGCTTCACAATAAATGAATTTACTTTGAAATGGGGATACAGAGTGGAACATTTGCAGAGTGGAGGACTAGGCTTGTGGTCTTGGTGGTCTTAGACCAAAGCATAGGAGTGAATAGTTCATATTAAAAGAGTCTTTTCATTCTCTCCATTTTACTCCTTCCAGATCTCAAGTAGAGCAGAGGTGTCTTATTTTAAAATCATTTTCATGACATTACATACAGCTCATTTCAGAGGCTGAAACTTTAATGTAAGCATTTAAAAAAAGGAAAATATGGAAGTAATGCTCAAAATATATATAGGTATGGATCTACCCAGAAGTAAATGGGTGTGATTCATTATGTGGTTCTTATCCAGGAATAAGACTCTACTGATGAACTGAAGAAAAATTTAAAGAAGGGAAAACGTAGAGTCCTGGTTACCTATCTGGAAACATTTATTTGTTTAAGTTGTCCCATCAAATTCAAGGAATGAGTAAAGAATTTATGGTTGAAATCCATGCCTGAGTTTCAATTCCAGTTCAACCAAACAATCTTTTTTTCCCCTTGCTTGGTACGTATTACTGTCAGGTATTTCTCATAGCCCAAATTTTCTTGGAAATCATCCTGTTTTTTTCACTGCTTGGAGAAAACACTACAAAAGCAAACTCCTAATTGTTCTTTTAACATCACCAGCTTGTTCTGATGAAAGCTGATGCTTTTAGTCTTTATGTCCTGCTGAAAATTCTGAATGCTTTTTAAAGAGCTTACAGGAATGGACCAAGCCAAGTATGGACCATAACACTATTAAAGATAAAAAGAGAGAGAGGATGTTTTATCTGATTTTTAGTGTTCTGTGGAGTTCTAAATTAAGAGATACCCATAGTTGCAGAACGCTGACTCTGTGGGAGGTCTGAGTGAAATAGTCTGTAGTAGAAGGCAGAAGCTTTTCAGGAAATGTGCCATTCCCTCTGCATTAACTCTTGCCTCTCTTGAATTATTACTATTAAGCTCTCCAGATCTGGTCTCTGATAAACTGTGCTTCTAAAAGATTGTCTTGTCCAGAATCATTTCAAGAATCGAAGTACAAGCTGTTAAATGCCTTTGTGCATACAATGCTTCTTCTGTTAGAAACGTACGGTATAACACGGAACGCATTTTAAAGTACCATTTAGCATCAGAGTAAAGGTTTACACAACACACATAATATATGGCTCTGGTTGCTAAATGTCTGTTGCCAATACTTCCTGATGTCAACAATGCCTGCCTTTGTTTAGTCAACTTAAAATCTTAAGAAATATAGCTGTGAAATTCTTTCCTCAAATGCATATTGAACAGCCCTAATAAATACACTGAGCTTTAACTGACATATGAAATTCCCCTTAGGATTAGAGGGAGCTGAAGAGGTTTGTTAACATCTCACACAGTACTGTTCAGAGGTGTTGAGGTTGGTGGACATTTAAAAATACTCAGGCTGGACAGATTCTGTTCCTGCTAAACTCAAGGAATCACTTATTGTCCAGAACAGACATTAGCTCAAAATGAGGCTGTGAATCAGATGGAGAAACTCCTTAAGAGCTGTTCTGTAAAATAAGCTAAATTACTTGTTTGTAGTTGTCCCTTGGCTTTAAAACCTGAGTTTTTGTTTTTGATATCTCTTGCTTTCTGGTACCCTTTTTAAACAATCCTTTCAAGAAAGACCAATTTTAGCTGTTTTTGTGCTGTAAGAGCACATGATAGCAATGCCTTAAACTTTCCGTTTAAAAGGATTCCTCTGACTTGTTCTTTCAAAGCTCTCCCACATTCATTGCTTGCTGTAGTCTTTTGATATTCAGCAAGGAAAATTCCCTTAGGTAACAAAACATTTTTTTTTTCTTTATTTTTTTTTTCTCTCTCCCAAAATACCTTTCAATTTTGGCCAAGAGATAAAAGTGAATAAATGTGGTTTGGGATCCCAGTGATGATTGGATATGAGGTGGGGAATAGAAGAAGTAAGGGAGAAGAGACAGAAGAGATTGTCCCATTTGCAAGAACATGTGTTTTACCTTTTTGCTTTATGACAAAAAACAAAGCAATAAATTATACATGAACCAAGAAAGCAAAATAACAACACTAGAGTCTGTAAAACCAGGCTGAGGTTTACTACTGGTTTTATACCTAATTTTCTTTCCTCTTGTACAAACCCATTACGCACAGTATTAACTGATGTTTTTGCTGGAAAGTGCTGTAAATCTGGGGACAGAAAAGGAGTTGTAGGCTAAAGCTTGAATCTGCCCATTCTTACTTTTTATGTGCTTGGTTTGTATAACTAAATAATATTTTTTAGTTTAGATTTTGAAATATTACATTTATATAGATTATCAGTATTACTCAATAATGATTTTGTCATATTTCCTCGCTTAGAATAGCTATTGAGTTTTATCACTCTCAATCAAGACTTAATCCATCGTCATTACAGTCAGATAATGGCTGAGGTTGGCAGGGTCCTCTGGAGATTATCTGGTCCAGACCCCCTGAGCAGATTGCTCACGTCTATGTCCAGCTGCATTGATCATAATGATGTAGGGCATTACACTGCACAGCCAGAGTTTGGGCAGACAAAAATGGAATATTTCCTTCTTAAATCATAATTCCTTTGGTTTTGTGCCAGGTTTTTGTACCCCCTTTCATAATCACACAAACTACATTCTTTCTTTTTGCAGAAGGTAATACTATAATAGCAAATTTGTCTCCAAACAAGACAAGAAGTAAAAAAGTGTGCCAGAACTGACATTAAGAACGACATGTGCCAGAACTGACATTAAGAAGGACATATAAACATCTCAGAAATGAGGCTTTTCTCTTCACTGGCCTTTATCTTCATAATCATATACAACAGTCACATGTTCACTTCTCACTGTTGCAACTGTGGTGCTACTAACTGAAGTAGCAATTCAATTTTAGACAACAATTTCAGTGTTGTATCAGGCTATGCTGGTGTAAAAAAATCACACAGTGGATATCCATACACTGGTGATGCGTGTGATATGAGAAACAAAATGGAAGAGCACGGAAAAGGTTCAGCTTCTCATTGTTCACATTTAATAAATCTGCCTGAGGACGTCGGGCAATGTCTATACAAAAGCACCATCTGTAGCTATCACACATGGAGCTATGCCAGTCATAGCACAATAAATGAAAATCTTTAAGAAACAGCTCAGAGTTGGCAAGGTACCTGAAGCCAGTGGGCTGTTGTGCACACACATCCATGTTTCTGGCAGCCTTTTACAATGTTGGAGTCATACTGTTATAGTCTCACATCACTGAAATCATAATTTATCTCCTCATCATGTTTCCACAGATCTGGGCAATAACATGTTTTAAATAGCATACTACATCATCTACAATTATTTCATGCTTTCATTTCAAATGAGTCCCAAAATACAATGCTATCTTAAAGCAGACTTTGCCCAGCTGTCATTTTGGTACAGGGATTATAACTGCTTTCCAAGGTTTACCCTTTTTATCTTCTTTCTTTGCCTTGCCTTGCCCTGCCCTATTTTTTAAAGAAAAAGAATAATTCTATATATCCAAATTTGGATGTATTTGCTACTGATGGAAATAACAATAACAACACTAAGCTATAACACATATTTTCTTTCAAGTTCAATCAAATCTAAATCATAAAATTCATCATTCATAGTCTATTCTGGACTCATTTTCATGTATTTGGAACTTAGAATACTTGTGAGTTCATATTAATTAAAGCCTTATTGGAAATTGTTTATGAGTAAATTTGAAAAACTTAGTTTATTTTTATAGTGCTCAGAGGTTGAATGTCGATAATTCTGTGTTTATCCCACTCTGAGTATTGTGACTGAATCACTATTGTGCATGAATCACTATAGCTTTTGTTGGTATTAGCATTTTAATCCTCCTTTTTGAACAGGAGAGTTATAACAAAGTGGAAAGATGTATTGCAGAATAAAAGTTAACAAACAAGTTCTTGTCTCACCAGGAACATATTTTGTTTTGTATATTTAAATGGATACTGTCAAATTTGCTGGCCAGAGAAATGGTATATGTTGAATAGTTTCCTAAGCCTGTAACTAGAATTAATTTCCAAATGTGAGGGCTCTGATGGAGAACTTCCTTTGGAATTTTACAGTAGAGAATGAGCTTCTTTCTAGAGCAGTTCCTTAGCTGACATATGGATTTCTATAATAGGAATATACATTTTTCTTAATTTCCAGTGGAAAGTATTGTGTTCTCAGTCAAGGAAATAGACAGGCATTAGAAAATGATTTTCTTTCTTTCTTTCTTTCTTTCTTTTTTTTTTTTTTTTTTTTTTTTTTTTTAATCTACCAGCAGGACAACTTATCATTAGAATAGAAATAAGAAAGAGAAGTCAGTGCTGGAGCTGCTGTGCTTTCAAAAAGGGGAACTGTTGACTAGTGTTAGAAAACATCATCTTTTCTAAAATACTGAAAAACTGTTTGCTTTCCAGGAATTCTACTTGAAAATGCCTTGGAAAGGCAAACAAATAGAACCAGCAATCTTTAGGAGAGCTTATAAGAAGTCTGTAACCTTTTACATGAAGACCATTTGTTGAAATCAATTGGTCAATGATTTAAGTCCAATGGTCAATTGGACTAATGATATAAGTCTACAATTGTCTGATAGTGGTTTATTGTTTATGGGTTTATATGTATTTAATAGACAGTTCATCTAATAGTAGAGTTCACAGCAGGCAGAAATCCACCACCCAAAAGCATAACAGTATAATAGTATAATCTAAATTCCCAGCTGGTAAGAAGCATTTCATGGACATAAGATAAAATCCATTTTGTTTCTCTGGTTTCATTCGGACAGGTGTTACCTTTCTGGACCTAAAGATAGGTCACCCTGTTACATAGTCTGCATAGCAAACTGAAGGGGAAACACTCCCTTTATGGAGGCAAAAACTTAATTACTAATTCAACAATAGAGTGCAACATCTATTTTTTACTTTACTTCTTTTACACCTTTATTAGGAACAGTACTACAGCTGACATTTCCCTATTTTTTAACATTCTGGGGTCTTTGAGAATTTTTGAACATAATGCCAGAAAGTTCTACTTGGTCTTTTCTAATGGGCCAGAATTAGCCTAATGAAATAGAAATAGACTTATATCTGCCTTGATAGTTTTGCTAAGTTAAGAAGTCAAGAAATCTGTGGTTAGATGAACTTCTGCATGTTTTGATTTAGAAACAAAAACAGTCTTTTTTTTTTTTTTTTTTTTGCTGACGGGGGCCTCTATCCTTTATAGGCTCATATATTAAGCCTCCTACCTTTCAAACCAGTTTTGTTTTTTTTCCTGTGGTTCATGTGGTTGTCAACTCAGTATATGTTAGATATTATCTTGCCTAGGTGAAGGAAGTAATGCTACGGAGAAATGAAGCCTGAGTGATGGATACCAGAAATTAGTCATTAGCCAGAACAGTTCACAAATGTTTGTGTAGCTCTTTCTGAATTGCCTTGACCATCAGGTGTGCAGTTTTATTAGGCTACCATTTTGGCAGTCTTTTGAGCTGTTTTCTTCTGTCACCAACAGAAAAAAAAAAAAATGTCATTAAGGATCTTCTATACGTCTTGAAGGGCCTAAGACCTTTATGGCTTAGAATATTTTCAATTTAATTAACTTCCTAGAAAGATGCTTTGTGACTGAGGAAAAGTTAGGATTGCAGAGAAAGACAATATCTTCTTCAAAATCTATCTCATGAAAGTTTCACAAGAAATACAGACAATGACAGAAACAAAAGAAATAACCCGAGGGGGCCACATAATGACAAGATACTGATATTTTTCAAGCTAACAGGAACAGGACAACAGTGGAGTAACGTTTTCATTACACCCCAAATTCCATATGCAGCTCTGAAGGTCCTTGAACACCAATGAACTTGTGGTAGTCCTCCCCTGCAGTAAGGCTGTAGAGGTAATATCCTACAGACATCTAACTTTACTCCCCAAAGGAAGTTGTAGGATACACTAACGAAGTAGACACCCACTCCTATTTGTTTTGACAATGTCATAAAAAATCAGCTTCCAAAAACAGTAGACAAAATATTCAGTACCAGTGAGGGAACCTTACTGAGCAGAAGATGGTGCTGGGAGAGAAAGTCTACCCACCACAGGGAAACTGCTCTGTTAGCGGCAAAGCTCTGCTCTGTCTCTGCAATTGAACAAGGTCTTAACACCCTGGCTGCTGCGTCCAGCTAACACACAGCCGTGTGCGGCTGTGCACGTCCGGCCGGCGAGCGTCGCGAAGGGCCGGCCCCGCTCCCAGCTGCAGCGGCTCCCAAGGTGCTGCCGGCCACGGGGCAGTGCCGTGCTGCCAAAGCGCTTTTCCAGCAGCCCCGTGTGCTGTTTGGAGACATGCTAGAAGACAATACGGTGCTTTCTCCACTTCATCAGTGCTCTCTCCCTATTTCCTCTGGGAAGTCAAATTTCCACAGGAAACTCTGCTCTTGGAAATTGATTCTTCCAGAGGTCTAACACCAGCCCCTCTCAGGCAGGAAAGCTGCTTAATGGGCCCAGTGGGGAGAAGCAGATGGAGAGAAAAATGACCAGCTTTCCAAAACTATTTAAATCTAAAATCTCTTTTGCTGTGGCTGTGTTAAAGTCATATAAAATCAAGCAATATTTAATAGAAAAGGGTTATTGTGATAGAGGAGTTTGGGGGAAAAAAAATGCTGCCAAAGTGAAAAAGGTCCTTTGTAAATGTACATGCATATATCGTGAAGGCTGAGGTAAATTTGCATGTCCCTCTTGAAAACTATGAAACAGACACTCGGCATCACCGAGAATCAGAGTCCTGACAAATAGCTAGAGGATTTGAAAGGAGTCTTTCTGCTACTGATCTTTATTTCTGGGCTTGAAATTTAGCTTTCATGTCTCTTACCAGGGCAGCAGGACAGAATTCTAGTAGAATGGTCTTCAGTCCAAATGAGAGCAATTACTGCATGAAGGAGGAGAGGAGCAGTGTTCTGTGGTAATATCTACCCTTCGTGTAATTTATTAGTTTTCAGGTAATCTGAAGCAGATAACCTGTTTGCACAGAGTACTCTGGTGGCTTTCCTTATCACCTTGTGTCTGATGACTTTGAGAAATCTCCACACTATTACTAGTCATTAAGCAGTTCTCTGAGTACAAATGAATTTCCATCTTCCAAAAACCTCAAAGTGGGTCTGGAGATAGACTCAAGATGGGAAAAGCATAGCTCTAGCCTGTCACATTAACAGCGCAAGTCATCGTTCTCTTGCTTACAAGCTGATGCACAAATGAGATAGGGTAAGTGCTAGGAACACTAATCTGCCTACAGAAAAATTTCTTCAGGAAGCAGATATTCTTTAAATATTGCCAAAGTACACACACAGTTTCCAAGGTTATCTTTCCGGTAGGAAAGGTTGATGAAAAACATCTTTCATTACAGATATGCTTAGTTAAAAAACAGTGAAATATATAGTAGAAGCATAAGGAACTAAAATTTTGGTCACATTTTTCTGTTAGAATAAGTGTCACTGTTTATCTGTTGTGTAGGCATGAGGTTACGGATTCCTCAGAACAATGCTTTTCACAAGATGAAAACAAAGAAGTCTGGATAAGACAAAGGGAGAAAGTAAGAATTCAGAGTATTTTACCAGCATTCATTTAAAAATAAAAAGTAAATCTGAATATTGCAGGCACAAAAATAAAACTTTAGGCAGAATTGCATACTGCTCTAACTTCAGTTCTTTGCTTGGTCTCCCACACTTGTTAAATGTTTGGAGTTTCATGGGGCTGGAAGTATGAATGTTTTGATTAGAAGCCTATTCATTGTAATTCAGCATGAGCTGATTGGATGAAGACTTCTACAATATATTGCTCTAAGTCACATAAAAATATGATGACCAACACCAGACAATTTAGACAGAAAGCCTTATTAATGCCTAGATCCTTGTTTGCACATTGAGCTGATTTGCAAATACTTCAATTCCTGTACTATTATATATGCTGTACTATGTCTCTTGACATTAAAGCACTATGTCTTTAAGATTTACTGTGGCTGTCATTTTGACCAAACACTAATGCTTTGCTACTGACTCTCTGAAGAGGAATCCAATCAGTTCAGATGGGAGTGCCAGCGATAGTGCTGCATTCTCTGCTGTACATGTTCTTGGTTGTTTCACAAAGATTTTTGCGAAAAGAAAAAGTGAACTAGTTTTCTGTGGTCAGGCAATTTTTCGAACAACCAAATTAATTATTCAAATAGAGAAAGAGAAGGAGTAGAGGAGGAAGGGTTTCTTTTTATGAATAGTAAATAGATATTTACAATGTCAAGAGATAATTTATTTGAAGCATGAATAAGTGTAAGAGTGAGAATATTTTTTCATTAAATAACAACTCAGATGCTGGTAGAAGTCAGAAGAGGCAAAAAACACCACAGAAGGAGGAAAGTATAAGTATCCCAGCGGATCTTACAGATGTCTACAAGTTACTCCAAGTTTGTGGTTACAGCGCAAAGGATAAAATAGCAATGTAGAATTAGTATGATTTAAGAAAACTTTATATGTGCCTTGACCTGCTGCTGACACTTGCTTTAAGTTTTGCCACAGAATCAATTCTGACTCCTTTATGTTACCAAAATACTTTCTCCTCCAAACAATAGAATTATCCCCTCCCACACATCATAAGATCTGCTGGAAGTTCAGTGTAACTCACTGCACACAAGGACTTGGGCAACATTCATTTCATATTTTTAAGCTAAAGTAATAACATGGGAAAGAGTTCTTTTGGGCAAAGGATGTGACATGTTCTCTTTTAGTAGAAAAAAAATAACTTGAAAATAGTAAAGAAAATAATGCAAAATGTGTTGAATGTCCTGAAGGAAAAGTTCACCCTTCAAAACCTTCTATTCAGCCATGTGTCTCTAGCCTGTGTTCACACAGCACCCTTACTTGTTGCAGAGGACTACTCACTAGTTTTAAGAGCAGGCCTCCTTGGCTGGTGGGCTTCTACACTGGCTTGAGTTCTATGCAGCTCTTAATTTAAATCCTGCAATTGCTGGGAAGTTTGTTCTTAAAATCTGTGTCTGCCACTCAGGTCTCTCTGAAGCCTGAACACACCAAGCAAGAGGATGCCCTGGAGTCAGAAGGCAGGAGATCGCAGATCTGAAGTGATGCTTCTCACAGGAGAGGCAGCACTTGTAACTCCTCTCCTGTACTATTTCTCTTGTCATTAAAACACCATGCCTTTCTAAAAATCCGCCATGGCTGTCATTTTGACCAAACAAACATTTTGACTAATTGGGAAGAGCCTATGAGCTATGTTTTACAAAGGGATAGAGTAGATGATCCCAAGCTTTCTTTCTGACCTCAGAACATGTGAACTATGACTATTGTCTCAAGGAGCATGCACATGCCAAAGCTTCTGAATGGAAGGAGATGTATCTGTATAACTACAAGCATTCTCAGAGTAACTCTTTATTTTAATAATAATGAATACATCACCAGTGAAAAATAGTAAATGCCATGCTGTGAACTTGATGCCTAATTTCCATATCTGAATTTTGAATGTCATATGCTTTCTAATCGTTTCAGAGGAGCTCAGATCTTTTTATCAGTTTTTTTGAAACTTGAAAACAAAAATCCTGTTATAAATTACTTAAGGAGAAAAGGGAATATTCATCCAGAATATTGTGTTAATCATACGAATGAGTTATTGAAAAAACAGGAGAAAAATAAAGGAGTGCAATTTTTTTATGAATCATTGTTCAGTTCATTGCCAGTCTGTTTTTCTGCAACACTGCAGCTTTCACCATATTTCTAATCTTCTGCTGATGTTTGGTGCATCTGCAGAGCTCCATGCTGGGGGAGGCACTCTGAGCTTAACCCCTTCCAGCTCCAAGATACTATTTATCAGTCATGGTGTTTTTCTGCTAAAAATAATAATAAAAAGAAGGTTCTCAGTTTAGTCATCTATATGCCAGCCTAGAAATAGTGAAAACTCTTTTTTTTTTTTTTTCCTCTCACCCAAGTTTGATAAATTTAAAGCTGACTATAGTGTTGACAAAAGGAGCGGAAAGGGGGAAGGGCCTCGCTCCAGCTGTTAGCAGCAGTTCTGGCTCCGCGCAAGGCTCTGCTCCAACTGCTGCAGACTGGAAAAGTCTGGCTGGGGGCGGTGAAGCAATCCCAGAGCAGGTCTAGCTCCCAAGCATCTCTGATTTTTTTCATCAACAGCCTTCATTGTTTGTCCTCTGTCTGGGGGTTTCCCTTCAGCAAGAATGCAGATTTGGACAACTTAGAAAATGCTCAGATTTGTAAGCAACAGCCAAGTTCTCCTTCTGCACACACATCTTCAAACCTCTCCTTCCGTCTTGCTCACCCACAGTTCCCTGATCTTATTTTGTCTTTAAAACTTTTACCTATATTACTGATTTTTGCAGAAGTTTAATTTTCGTCCTTTCGCTTCCATGTGAATCCTTTTCATTTTGCATCCCAAGTTTCTGTTGTAATGTACATTTGAGAAGGTCTGGAGGTGATCAAGCATTAAGAAAAACGAGCAGTAAGTAGCAGAGTATATTGACTTCTCTAGATTGACATTTCCTTCAGCATTCACAGGAGTCTAATTAATTTGTGCACCTTGTGAGCTTTCTCCTCAAAAAAAAAAAAAAAAAAAAAAAAAAAAAAAAAAAAAAGTCTATGCAGTCCAATTATATCCAAGGCAGTTAAGAATCACAATTTGAGTTAGAAATAATAACAGAATTCAAGACAAAAAACAATCACCTTTTTTGGTCTGTTTCTTTTCTAAAAGAGGTCAAAACCAATACTTCCACTGAGTTCAAGAGGAAGACTTTTCAGCTTTTATTGTCAAGTAAACACAGCTAAAATGCATAAGCCAGACATATACAGACAAAATACATGGCATATTTCTAAGGCCAAATTTGGTAACCAGTGAATTAATTGGTTCTCAATGATGGCAGTAGTTGTTCCTACAAGACATTTTCATTTATTTGTGGTTTCAATAAACTATTTTTTTTTTTGTTTTGCATAGATATTGTGCCTCATACATTGGACAATCCGTTCATGTCTGGGCCTCTAAGATAGTTCTACAGCACACACACACACACACATGAAAGTATATTATTTCATAGTCATATTGTACATATTTCATTCTTTTATCTTTCACTTCATTTTTTTCTCTGGAATTGCTTATGTAAAGATGTTGCTTATACAAAGCTTGCCATTTTGAGATCAAAATAACATTTTTTATTCATTCATCTCTCCCTGAAGCTTAATATTTAAATATTTTAAAATGCTTGCACACAGGTGGTCCCATAGTCCTCAAATTTAGGGGATATTCAAAAGAGAAAGGAAAAAAAAAAAAAAAAAAGAACAAAACGAGCTGGATTTCAGTTTACTTGAAAAAATATTTAAGCTTTAAATGTGTCCTCAACAGAGATGTGCAGATCAACCTAAAGCCTGAATATTTTTCCAAGCAAAAATAACGAACCAAGTGCTCCTAGCGCAGTAC
Organism: Nothocercus julius; assembly: GCA_013398735.1. Lineage (NCBI taxonomy): Eukaryota > Metazoa > Chordata > Aves > Tinamiformes > Tinamidae > Nothocercus > Nothocercus julius. Next base: position 7,701,245 of record VZSV01000002.1, on the reverse strand, counting down.
CAGCTGAGGGTTGCTCCGGGTTAGGATGGAGCCCGCTCGCATGGCAGCTGCAGCACGACAGCCCCATCCCAGAGCCAGAGGCACCGTCTCCATCCTGCTGCTGCAGCTGGGGGGATAGCAGAGGGACCAGACCCAGGGCTCGCTGTAGCTGTTGGAAACATTATATTCCAAAGCAAAACTTAAGTAACTTATCAGCTGGAGAAGGGGGCTGACTACACCCAGAATGATTAATATTTTTCTGTGTAGGGAGCTGAAGGAAAGTTCCCAGACTCTGCTAACACAGACCTCTGCTTGTGACCAGTCATATTAAGGAGAGAAAGTGCAGGAAAGCAGTCAGGGTGCTATTCCTAGGAGGCCAAGTCTACATACATTTGCCATTCGCATTTGAGTGATACTTATTCAGGAGCTGTTGCTTTTAAGGCAAAAGCTCTTTGAAAATGTCTCTCCCATTTACCCTGTGGATTCTATATAACCATAGGCTTTCAGCCCTCTTTAGGGGAGAATTTCAGAGGTACAAATGAGAGTTACATACACCGTTCCCATTATCTCCCAAAGCCAATTACATGCCTAACTGCCCTCTGTGCCTTTTCAAACTTTCCCTTTTAGACTCAAATGCTCATGATTACATAGATTATCTACAATAGGTTTCACAACAGCAGTACTTCGAAGCACTTTTTTAAAATGTTATTGGAAAGTTTGAGAACACTCACAAAATATATAGTAATGATCTTGAAGCCTATGGATTGTTTGTTTTAAGATGAGATTTTTGTGCTAAAATAGGATTTATTTTTAAGGAAACATACCCTCAGTCTAAAATATATATAATTACGGTTTAGTCTGTTGCTCCAGTGGATTAAAACATTCATTATACAAGCCACAGATAAGACATAATCTGGACAGCTGATGATTTTTTTGCAACATCACAGAAGATTAAAGAAAAGATGTTGTTGCAAACTAGTTGAGTTTGCAGTAGAAAATTATGTCCATGATGTGATAAAAAGGTTTGCTGTCACTTTCAGCTCTGGCTTTGCTTTATTTTATTTTTCCTAGTCTAGCTGGCTGTAAATCTTTGAAATTGCATAATGCCAATTAACAAAAATAAAGAGCAAATTGAGATACCAGTATTCATAGAGGAATGCTGTTGGCTGAGGCCCCAGATATTTTTTGCGTCTCCAGTGATTTGCCTGTAACTGTTCCAGGAAGTTTGGGAAAAGCTTTGCATTGACATCATGCTGCAAGTGCTGGAAAAGCTTTACCCTGGGAAAGATTTGAGGCCTAGTTCAACGTCCTGGGTAACCTATCCTATGACTTCCATGGACATTCTCAAGGTTAATGAATTTAGCAGAAATTCAGTCCATTTCTCCCTCCTTCCAGAGCTATTTTATTGAAAGAAAATTTAACAATTTGTTTTATTTTTATTATTTTTCTCTTGATTTCTCTTTTTTTTAATGCATTTGTCCTTATGAGCCACGTAATGTTGAAGTACTTTACATTATCTTGATTTTCTAAAAATATTTTTGATACCCACGGTAGTACTAATCTGCTAATCTAACACTACCAAAATGAACAGAAAAAAAAGGTGGCTCTCCTCTTCCTAATTCACTGGTTTGAGGGTTGGATTTTTGTTTTCTTTTTTTGGTTGGTTGGTTGGTTGGTTGGTTGGGGGGAGTGTTTATTTGTTTGTTTATTTTGCTTTGCTTATTTGTTTCTTTTAATACAAGCAAAAAACAATGGGTGAAGTTTCAGGAAAATCCTGGGAAAAAAAAAGTTAGTGAAGCCATTTAGATACAGTTCAAAAAGGCAACCACTTTGCTGGATGAAATCACATAAGAATTAGCCCCTGAGGAAAAGAGAAAGCATCCAGCACCAACTAGAATGAGAGCTTAAATCCTGAGCAGATTTTAAGTAGTTTTTCGCTTTTTAGGAACTGTTGTTTTTACCTGCTTTGCTTGTCAGCAGATCCTTGGGTTCATATACCCTAAAGTGAACAACTCAGAAGCTGTGCGATCCAATTACTGCAGAAGTACCAAGGTCCAGGAAGCTGCGTTGCTATCTCATGGTGCCTATCTCCTTCCACTGATTGCAAAGAAAACCTGGCTCATTTAGACTCAAAGCCTTATTTTTAGAGGACCAAAATTAGTCAAGAAAAAGTGCAACTACATAAATTAGTAAAGATATTGCTCTTCATTTCAAAGTTAGATCTAGAAATATGAAAGATATGTAAAAGATGTAAAATGACTATTTTCTTCTTATAAAGGTTGGGAAAGAAACAAGAAATAGAATGACCTTGAATGTTAATAAAAACTGTTACTTCTGCTGTTGTTTCTAAATGTGGCAGTTTTTCTGACTTCTTATTCTTGAAGGACATTTTCTTCATAAATAGGAAAAATTGCTTTTATAACCTCTCACATTTGGCAAATTGAAATTGCAATGTCTCATTTCTCTTCACTGATATTTTACAGTCAAGGGTTAGTAACATCTTAGAAACAATGCTTAGACTGTGGGTACTTGTTTTTAATAAAACTGTCAAGTGCTAAAACTGTGAGTACATAGGTGTATTTATAGATAGTTTCTCTGCAAATGGATAGGAAGAATTATTTTTTAAAACACATTCTCAACTGTAGAGCTTGTGAAACAAGAATTAACTCATTACAAAAATTTGCAAAAAAGGGAAGTAAGGTCTCGGACACAAATAGAAAAAGATGTAGAAACTACAGTTTAGTAGTAGTACAGTACAGTAGAAAGTACAGTTTAGTAGACTCAATAAACAATATTCATTTAAAAAATTATTTAAAAATAATCTTGAAAATGCATACTTAAAATTAATTGATTCTAACCAAGAAAAATAAAAATATATTTGAAACTATTTTGTTTTCTTTTAATAATGGTGTGCCTTTTTCTATTGTATACAATCTTCACAACAGATTACTGATCTTTCTTACTTATCTTACTGTTTCTTTATTAGCGTTTCAAAGTGTACTATCAATCATTACTAACCTTCAAAAAACATAGCATTATTTCTCTCCTTCTACAGGTAAGTAAACTCAGGTATAGATAAATTATGCCTAGTATGTTAAGCTCATGTATATTTACGTACATCAACTCATATCTAGTTTCAGATATATCAACTACAAAATTCCCAGTAAATTTAGACAAGAATAACATCCAGGGATCATATCTGCAAAGGTACTTAGGCCTCTAAATCACTTTAGGAATTTCAGTGAAATTGGATGCCTAAATACTTTTAAAGATATGACTATAAAACTGGAAAAATGAATTTAAGTATTCTACTTCTTAAAACTCCAGATAATATAAAATCTCCAGCTTGTAAAAATAGCTAGTACTAATTATGTATTCGACCTTACTCTATAAACTTGCAGTAGCATCAGTTCCTTAAAGGCACTTTTAAATACATATTCAATAACTGTCATAAACCTCCAGATAACTTGTAAAAATAGCTTGTCCTAATTAAGCATTCGGATTTACTCTATAAGCCTGCAGTAGTATCAGTACCAGTACCTATAGGGAATTTTAAATAGATGTGCAGAAACCATCAAGCTGATCAAGCATTACCTAAAGTTGGAAGTATCAGAGAAAGGGTTTCTCAGTCCTTGAAACCTAATTTAACTCATATTCTCATATAGTATTCTTAGGTATGGAGCATCTTTGGAATCTGACATCTAGTGAAGTCACCCCTGGTTCTTTTGAAAGGAGCAGCTACTTGTTCTAGGTATCCTTCCTTTAGATATCAGTGGCACTGAGAAGCTGAAATGCTTAGTTCCCGGCTACAGATTCTTGTAGACTAGAAGGGAACTTTGGCTTTAAGAGTAGAAATAATCTGGCTGAGTGTAGATGCCAACACAATTAATCATCCCAGGTTCCCTTGACAGTCAATGGAGATCTATTCAGTGTAGACAGTGGAGTTCAGGTTGTGATTCATGTCATCCTAAAGTACACACTTAAAATAGGTCAGAGAAACCATGTCCTAATAAGGCCTGTTTCTCTTCATAGACTTTAGATGGAGCCTAAGATGATGAGCTCCATTGAAGATAGCTAAAGTTAAAATTATTCTATGATTGTATTATGCAATACAACATTTGTGGATGTAGTCTGCTGTCTATAGTGTCCTGTTATCCAAAGAAAAGTATTAAAAAGATGAGTGTACCAGTATAAATGTTTTCAAGTATAGTTTCTTGTAGGCTTACCTCCAAAATATATCCCTAAACATCAGTATGTGAATATTTTAGATTACAGTGAAAATTAGTGTAAAGACACTCTGAAGAATCAAGGTCTTTAAAGAGAAAATAAAGTAAAAAATTAGATTTGGGATTTCAAAAGTAAAGGGATTTGAATGTCTAATGTAAATTGAGAAAGCGTATTCCTTGGGCTTCTCTGAAAGCCTAAATATTAGTAAAGGGAAAATTAGATCAAGAAGATGTTGACACTTCTTGCCATTTTGTTATTGTAATGGGAATCGAGCAAAAATAGCTAATTCTCTTATAGAAAGTATGTTAATGTGAAGTCTTCCTTTCATTCATTCCATTATATTTTGTGCTGGCAGAAAGAACATTCCAGTAGTCACATTTTATTCGCTTCAGATTTCTTTCAGCACACAAGAATCCACATTTATGCAAACTCTGACCAATGATTTTGAAAAATAAAACACAGGAGTCTTGTGAGCAGAACTCATTTAAAGCACCATTTAAAAACCTTTAAAATAATTGCTTATGTTCCACTCCAACCACACAATGTTAAGCTCTGTCTATTAAGTAGTTTCAAAAGAGATTTTGATAGGAAAACTTATTATGAATACCTTGACTAATAAAAAAGAAGTATATATTTATCTTTACATTAGGCTGTCACTTTCAACAGGAAATGTTATAGAACTATGATTACCAGGCACCAAGGTTTTTTAACTTCTAAAATACAGAAAGGAATGGACAAGCTGTGGGGAGGAAAATGCAAGCATTGTAGAACTCAACAGACCTCCTGTCCCAGAGAGATTTATTTATTGGAAATTATGGTGAGAGGAAAAAGACTAAATAACTTTAAGTCCCTAGTTATTATGTCACATGTACAATATAGCCACAATCTGCTGTTTTGTAAACTGAGCTGTCAAACGCTTATTATTTTAAAGCTGTAGCTTTTCAGGGTTCTCTGACGGCCAGTGGTCCCAGCTCTCAGCCTGATTCATGACTGGCGCTGAGACAGAGGAAGTTTGCGTCTGCTATAATCTAAACATTTTGCAAATGGAGCATTGGATCAGTGGTGAAAGAAGAAAATAGCCTAAACCCTATAACCCAGACAAGAATCCTACAGAGCTTCTGGGGAGAAGAGAAAGGAAATAATTACAACAGCAGAGACTGCAACATCAGCAAATATATTCATTTGATTTTATTTCAAACTATCAGAGTTTCAGGCATGGGGAAGAATTTGGTTTTCAGCCACTTAGCTGAAAAGCAGTGAAAATTAGTCTTCGTCAAAATATGGAAAAAATGTCCCAGACGTGTACTTCTGCAACATCTGTATTTTCCATTTCAAGTGTAAAAGGAACAAGGTGGGTTCTGGGAGAATTTCTCCTTCTTTCCTTCCTCCTATCCCTAAATATTGTGTCTAGTCCTCAAATTGAGATCAGTGGATGATTATAAAGCATTAATATTGAACAGGGCTCAATATACACTGTTTCAGAGGCATCAAGCAGACAGCAAAAGGAAGGTATATTTTCCTGGGCTGTGATAATGTACCACTGTGGTGAGAAAATGAAATCAAGACATCTACTGCTTATTCCTTAGGAGAAAGAGATCTTGAAATAAAATCCAGGCAAAGGTAAGTACACAAAACACTATGACTTTGGAATTCATGTCCCTATTTTGCCCTAATTACAATCCTCCCACAGTCCAAATCTTGCTTGTCACCAGTACACATGTGGTACCTGTACTTCTTTTTCTTTTCCCTCTCCTAAACTCTTTGCACAGAGAAGCTCTCACTAAAAGAGCTGCCACTGTACCAAGGAAGCCTGTCACCTCCAAGTCTGACCAAGTATAGAAGATGCTTATTTTAATTATTTATGTGCACTTTAGGTTGGGATTGCATGTAGCCTCATGATAGCATTCCAGGCTTAAGTTTCTCTCAACTATCTGGACAAAAAAATACATTTCTGAATAAAAAACTTGGTAAATCTGTTCTAGCATTCCTCATGGTAATATAAATCTAATGTATTTTTGTAGTTTGTGTCCAGTGAGTTATGGCTCACTTCTTTAGTATTCGTTATACATTAGACAGTAACACAATACAACAGGAATTGTTGTCAAAAGGAAGAATTTGTAAGAAGAAATGGTAGTATAATTTGCACACATTCTGTTCAGAAGTGCACAATGATGAAGATTTTGGAACTTACTTCAAATGCTTATAGCAGCCATAATATTTGTCTCTCAGAAATGATTTATGGGCAGCTGGAATTAACATGCATTACGTGGAATCTGCAGAAGAATGTATATGGTGGTTCACATCCTTGAGAAGGCTGGATGGCTTAAAGCAGAGCTAGGGAGAATATAGAGAGCAGACTCAGAAAGTATCTGCAAACTTGTGCCAGCATTGTTGCCTTTGTCATCAAGCAATGGAAAGACTTTTCTAGTTAAACTGAAGTAATTAAATCTCCCTGCTCTCATTAAAAAAATACAACTGTCTGCTGTTGGTCTGAGGAATCACACCAAGTGAATGAAAATTTTAATTTCATGGTGCAAGTGTTAAATTATGGCCATCTAAGCTGTCTGCCAATGTTACATGAAATCCCACCACATTTTAATAATTCTCCCTTTGTTTTGAATGGAAATACCACATGTGTTATGATTTGGATTTTTTTTATGTGCAATTAGAGCCCTGAGAACTACAACAACGTAACCACATTCAATTCACCTAATTGGACTGAAACTATCATTTCTGAAATAGTTTGTGTTCCTTTGCATGCCTCTGTGTGTGTGTGCACGTGCATATAAAATGAAGCTTATTTTCTCCTCCATTCTTTGTTAAAATATAAGAGAAACTCCTGCCAATTTAAATTTAACATGTAGTTGTGTAGTATATATTGATCTCAGAATCAATTGTTGGAATGTGTGTTGAAAACAATCAGTCCTTCTAAGCCCCATATTTCCTTCTTCGTAATTTCTTCATTATCTCCTTAGTGCTAAAACTATATAGCATGGATTTGTTATTCATTCCCCCCTCTTCACATTGCACTGGGTAACAATTTTCATATTGCCAGATTGTAGTTACACAACCACTTTTCTGCATAGAAAAGAAAATACTAATTTTGCTTTCAGGAGTGCAGAATTAAAGAGAAATTTGACATTGTTCACGAGATCGCATGGTTGTAATTTGCGTTAACAAGGAGCTGGTATATTCACAAAAACAGTTAATCGATTTTATTCTAAAATGATGACCTTTTGTAATCAGCATTTCTGCATTATTAAGATACTTCCCATAGTTGCATCATTTCAATTAACAAGTAAAATACGGAGCATCCTAAAGAGCAAACTGAAGCCATTTTAGCTGGCTTAGCTCAGCATTTTTAATCATGTTACTATGAATGCTGCATATAACAGCTTCTCATCCTGAGCAGAATAAGCCAGTTCTTGAAGCAAAGAGTTATTTGACTCTATCTACCCAGTAAATGGCCTGTGTTAGCACTCCAAACAATGCCAATAGCTAATGCTAGACTTATGGTTATGTATCAGTATGGAAATCATCTTCTCACAATTTGTAGCCCAAGTTCTTTCATATGAACTCAGGAACAACTTTTAGCTGCTAGATTTTTTAGCATTTTATCAGAAACTCTGTCCATTAAACTGTGAATAGAAGTGGTAGACAGTTTTCAAAGAGGAATTTTTACTCTACAATTAAACTAGTATTGTTCAGAGGAGAAATAGCAGGCATAGGAATGTCTTTAACTCTGCTCTTCTTTAAGTTCATGAAGATACTTGTAAATTCATATAGAGAAACTGAACAATCAGGGAAAAATGATCAGGTCCATCTCAAATGCTTATGAAACCAGAAATTTTTGTTTAGCCATTTTCTGCAAAGAGCAGTTTTCATTTATTCTCTCCTTATCTATGACAATCCAGAGTAAGCCCACTGAGGTCCATTAGACCTCAAGACTAACAGTATTCTTATGTGGCCAAGGACATGATCCCTTCTCTGCGATGGCAGCAGCCACCACTGATCAAGAATGTACTCAATGCATTTGTGTCATACAGTGCCTGAATAAGTAGGCATATTCTCTTAGCTGTGCAGAGCTGCTTTGGTCCCACCTAATAAACACTGACCCAAGAGCTACTACAGCAGGCACTGGAATGTCTTTAACTCTGCTCTTCTTTAAGTTCATGAATTGTTCAGGCAGTGAACTAAGAACTGCAAAGCTAAACAAAATTATGTTCCCATATCTTGTTTCGGCACCTGAACTTTCATTATAGTCTGTGAATTAGGCACACTGATGGAGCTCGTTCTGGTGCTCATCTATCCTGGTGAATCTCACCTTTCCTTCAAGGAGGGAGAAAAGGAGCCACCGAACTTTTCCTGTCCTTTTCCCCACTCTTGGGGGTCTTAAAAAGGTTACCCAGGCTGTAAAAAGGTAAGGTTCAGATCTCTGTTTGTGAAAGAGAGTTGGAGGTCTCATCGTGTATACCAAAAATATGCTTTAAATCCTCTGGTACTGAAATATCACCAAAAGCAGTGCACCCGCCCAGTAGAGGTAACATCTTGGTTTATTTGTTCAACCTGGGCCAATGGAGTTTCGCACGAGCTATCCAAGGTTCCTTCCTTCCCTTACAGGAGCCACTTTGGTGTTTAGTCACTTCAGAAGGAAGAGGATAAAATCGCAAGAGAATATATCTGTTAGCTTATTCCCTGTCGAGAATATGAGCACAAATTAGTAGATCCTTGGCTTCATGCTACTACTTTCTGGTCAGCATAAAACAGCAATTCTTAATAATTTCAATAGTAGTTAAAATTATTAATAAATCAAATAGTCACTAACTCAAAGAACAAGTTAGATATTATTTTTCCATGTTATCTTTAAATTAGCAAAGCATGATCAAAAGGCAGAGTGTAAAAGAAATGCAGCTTTGATGCTCATTGATAGGGCCTTACTGATCCTGCAATGAGGTAAAATCAAGTCCAAGCAATTTTGCATTCTCTTCACTGAAAAAACAGTGCTAACAGGCATTAATACATATTTAGTTCTTTTCCTTCAATATTTCCTACGTAAACTCAAGCTTATTCTACCACACCTGTTCATTGTCTTGCTTTTTGTTTGGAGCGCTTTGTGACAGATTTCCAAATCTTTTGATTCAACCTTATTGGTAGATAAGGTATTAATGGGCATTGCAATGCCAGCCCACAGTGACCATAACAATTTCTTTACCAAAGAGACTGAGGGCATAGCTAGGAAATTTTAATCATTCACACTGCAATAACTAAAGGGAATTCTGCATTTTATTTTTTGCTTCGGTGTAGCACAAAATATTATCTATATATATCACAGTATATCAACCGGAATTTGTTAAGGCAAACTATCAACCTCAGCAATACATGTTCTATTTATGGTATATATTTAGAAATACAAAGTCATTTTTTTAAGTTTTTGCATTAAATAAACTGTCTTCTTAGGTTTAAATGGCTCAGAAAAAGCAATAACAGTGAACTCTTATGTACAGCCTAAGAACTTGTGTGATCACAACACATATTGCAAGAGTTGACTCTTGAAGGCCTAATCCAGTAAACAAGACTAGTTTACACAAGAAAGAAGACAATAGGTCTCTTCTTTTGTTTAAGAATTTACATCATCAGAGGCTGAGATCATTATTTTTGAAAAGGGATAATGGGAATACCCGGTAAGTACTCTTATGAAGTTTTTACAATAAATTCTGTAAATAAAGCCCATAACAGAAATACAGTGTCTCCAAAGAAACAATTATGATGTATTGTTCTTGAATAATGACAGTGAGTGTTTTATCATCATCTGTTTACATAAGTCATAATAACATATCAAAATACGCTGTACGTTTTTATGATTGTTTGAAGTGCACAGCAGGGAATTGCCACAATCTAGCATTATAAAGTTTGTGAACCTTTCTTGAAGATTACTTTTTTATCACCATCCTATTCTGCTCAAACAAAAATGTAATGGAAACAGAAAACACAAATAAAATTGAATTAAAATGGTCCCATGTGTCTAGCTAAAACAAAAGACAGGAAATTCTTAAAAGAGGAGTTAAAAGGAAAAGATGTCTTTAAATATAGCTTCCTAGAATCACAGGCTTATTTACTCACAGTTATTTCCCTATTGGTATTTCTTAGTTTATGTACACCAAAGGCAATGGTCTAAGTGCCAAAACACATTCTCAATCCGAGATCTGGAAGACAAGTTATGCCAGCACAGACTTCTGCTTCAACGTGGGAGGCAGAAATGAATGCAGTCCCTAGATTTCAATTTTTGGAAGCTTCATGATTTAATGTCTAATCTTTAGCAATATTCCCCTGTGGAGACCCAGATTCAGCTTTCAGGAACTGTGAGGAGACTCCAATGATGCCAGGAGGACAAATGGCTCTGCAATTCCACTGAGTATGCTGGGCTCTTTCCAATGGGTATCCAGGACTCTGGACCTTGTTACCCATGGCTAGATCTAGCAAGCAGCCAAGGTGCTTACAGACCCAGGCAAAGCAATATCAACTAAATTTCAAGCATCTAGTCCACAAATAGAATCTAATCCCAAGATTAGATATTTGTTACCTACAGAGAGTATATGACAGCTAAAGTATCTTAGAGGACATAGAGGACAAAGTCAAAGAAAACACAGAGATTAACTGTAGAAATATCCAGCTCTAACTCACAATACTGAGGCTGATATGATGCCACTTTATGGCATTTGGGTACGCAGGTGGAAACCATGCCTTTTTCGGTCCATTCAGAATCCACAGACCCTTCAGCAGGTTTCTTCAGAGCATGACCACTGACAAAGTTAAGATGTGCTAATGCTACTTTGGCATATTCCTAGTTCTACTAGTTTATGACAAATAGTTTTAAAAGTTATGTGGGGCAAAGACAAAGGGCAGCACAAAGCTTTCTTCATACAGATTCTTTCTTTCCCATAAATCTTATATTCACCCTTGTAGCTGGAGTGACACAGCACCAGAACAGGTATGTAGGGCTAGCTTCAGACTCAGTGGGTAGGAGATACTTCCTCAGCAATGACAAGTTTAAATGCGTGAGGTCAAAGAAGAGCTAAAAAAGGATTTTTTACTTCCAGAATAATTGTAGTAAACCACTACATCTCCACCTGACCTTACCTGTGCTTCAAAAATAAAATATTCATGATCTCATTCTGAGGAGATACCAGTTTTATTGGCAAGTACTATGTGGGTTTGAGCATACTTTTTTGGTCTGAGCTATATATAAGCTATATCACTTACCTTTGGGGTTTCTGAGGTACTTAACTCAGGCTGAGGTATCTAACTGGTTACCCTTGGACATTTCTGAAAATGGCCAGACACAGACATCAGGGGTCTTAGCAGACCTTCAGAGAACATAGGGAAGCCAATTAGGTTTAAAAGGCAGCACAGTGACAGAATGTCTGTCAATTGTCAATGCGTGTCAACTGTGACTCCAAAATCCAAAGCTTTTGGAGTCACAGTTTCAACATAGGCATCTAAACTTTCCTGTGTCCTGTTTTAGGTATTTTGGTTGACTCAAATCTGTTCCTGATTTTTGAGATAGAAAAGTGGAAAGATACATCTCCCGCTTCTCATGTTGCTTCTATATTGCTAATGAAGAGGTAAGTAATTACAATTAAATTCTGCACTAAATGAACACAACTACAGCATCCATGCCAGTGCCGAAAAAGTACAATTTTTTACATGAACACTTCTAATTCCTTGATTTTTTTTTCAGAAACACCTTCTGACATGTATCATTCACTTTAAAGTTTATTAATTTATTTCTTATGCAGTTGCATTCTTAAGGCAAAAAGATCAAAAGGATAGATAGGTTCAGATCACAAGCCATAAACTAGTTAGATTTCAAGATGACTGACATATTTGAATCCTGTTCTGACAAACTATATAGAAAAAGAAAATTCTTCGGCTGACTCTTTTAAACTAATTTATATCACAGAACTAGACATATCCTGTGGCAAAAGGGAGAGTGTGGGCTCTCTACAGCTATACAGCTACCATCGTATCTCATAAAGCAGAAGCATTCACCGAATACTGAATATAACTTCTTTTTCTGCCCTTCACTAAATCCAGGTCCATGGATCCACTAAATCCAGGATCCTTTATCCCAGTTAAGTTCCTACCCACTCTCGTGTGGATCCCATTCCCGCAGCCATATAGTTTTCCAATAGTGGCAACTTTCTTGATCTGGAACTTCCTTCTGCTAATTTATTAAAAGCTGCATAATCTGTCAGGAGATGTAGCAGATTATGAGCAAACTGTTTTTCCTGTGGCCAGGACGTAGTATGATGCTTGTAGAGCATGTAATTTCCATATAAAATAAATACTTTATCTTATTAGGTGTACCAGCTGATCACTCTGTCTGCTGAGATCTTTCATAATTGTATATTTTATTTTCTTGTGGAAAAACAAACTCTTATGATAAACAAGAATTTCTCATTAATTTAATGATGAAGGCATCATACTGCTCTATAGAATTTTATAGGATCATTCAACAGGGTACACAGTTCTTAACACTCCATATCAAAACCTATAGTGTTTTATAAAAATCTCTGTAAGACCCTTTCAGTGTTATGTCTCTTATAAGATATGAATTTTTCCTTTGTCTTTACTCTTTTTACAGGATATAGTTATTTTTTAGGAATACCAAAAAAAAAGACAATATAAAACTTAATATCAGAACATTTCTGTCATCAAAATTTACCAAGATATTAATTTCCTCTCTATTCTTGGTGTTTACAGGCACCAAATATTTGAAGACAGTTATCATGTTCCTTCTTATGCATTCACTTAGTTAACCTACAGTATACATATTTTACTCCTTTAATCTTTGTCATAAATCTGTTTCTCTATCCCCATTAATTATGCATGTTAGTCCTCTCTGAACTCATTCCAATATCAAAACTTTCATTTAGTCTTTCATTTTGACTATTTCAACTATTTTGCTTTTGCAAGTGTATAACTTTAAACATATTTAGGATCACAATGTAAATGCCCAAATTAATACAATAAAATGTGATACAATAATAGTAATAATAATTCCTGAATTCCCATGAGATTAAGGATATAGCAAATATCCTTATATCCACTGAAGCTAATATACATTGCACGTTACTCCCCATTTTCCTTTGCACTTTTATGTTGGTGTCTACTATTCTTCCTAAACTCAACATTCAGAGCACAATTGGCCTATTTTAAGTTGCTGCTTCAGGATGAGATGAATCACCACACTAACTGTACTGACTGATGATGAATAGAGACTAAGGTACTCAGAACCTAAAAGCTCAAATGAACCTACATCGTTTTATGTCTGGGTATGTAGACATTTTTATTTAGTCAGATGATTTCCTCCCTCATGTCTTCATACATAACATTATTCAAAAAGTCGTGGGAGGACCAAAGCAAGCCCGCTATTCTGCAGTATAAAATAGTACTTCCTTTAAACCAGGCTAGCCAGAGTACTGCATTTATCTGGGGGACCAGCAGGGTTATCAGTGCAAGGTGTAGCTTTGTGTCTGACTCTGCAGTCTAGACAATGAGGAGATGTAAAACTTCTCAGTAATTGGAGACCAAGACCCCTAAGGCATTAGATCATTCTCTCAAGGAACAGAGTACTTGAAAAGTTAGCATCAGAGTCAAAATTTACACAGAGATGCATATACACAGTATAATTAGAAGATTAAGGTAGAATTGAGACACTGCCTTTGGGAAAGTCTGTCTCTTAATTGGCAGAAAGATGATTCAACCTGCCATGTCAGATACTTTTGCTAAACTGAAAATCTTAAGAAAACAAACTCCTGTTTATAATTCTCATCCTCTTAATTCATAAAAAAGAGTCTGTAAACCAGTGAATATCTTGTCAAAAACATTATGATCAAAAAACACACCACTTTTAATCTGTCCCTCCAAAAATCTCAAGGTAGGTTTTCCTGTTTAAGATAATACATAATTTCTTCGGGAAATATTTACTTCCTGGTAGTCAGATATTCTGTCAAATATTTTATTCCTAATGAATGTATATAGGCCTACTAATCAGAATTGAACTACAAACCGCTTACAGATGTGTTATAATGAGTGAATGTCCCTTACTTACTTATATTTTGCAGAGCCACCTCACTCTGACCTCAGCTGTTTGAAAGGGCTGTTCCTTTCTGGGTTGTGCTTCCTGGAAGCACAGGGAAACTGCAGAAGTTGCCAAATGACCACAAGACTAGAAGTAACACTACCAATTTCTTGGGGTTCTGGGTCAATATTGTGCCTGGAGCTTTTGAAATATCACTATGAATTCCTGAAACAACTTCAACAATATCGAATTTGCATAGTAGTCGAATTTGTAGTCAAATTTGCATGCGACTTGCCTGGAAACAGCAGAGCCACTCCAGATGGTGGGACTTTTTGCTGGTAAGATATCCTGATGTTTGGATTTCCTTGTTATTTCTTTTGCTGGAATTAAGATTAGTCTACTGTTCTCACTGCAGTCATTCAGTCAGCTCTCTGACTGACATGTGAGATACCGCCTTTATCTTTTTTCTTTTCATTTTTAACATATGAAGATGTTTATTACATAAATGACAGCAAATCAAATGATTGAAATATAATGAAGTAAAATAAAATACCAGTAGCTAAATATATATATATATATATGCAGTGTTATAACTTTTGTAAAAAGAAATGGGTTTAAAAATATATAATGTTTTATTTTCCATTTCCCCCTTTATCTGGGGAAACACTTATATGTTTCCATTTATTTTATTGTTATTGGGAACACTAACCTGTTACAGATAATTCTTTCCTTTTCTTATTATTTTCCATCATAAATTCTCTCTACAGTAACTGTATTTCTTCTCTCTAACCTGCCCTATAAGTTCTCTTTGCGATATTCTTTCTCCCACATTTTCAGAACTAAATGATATTCGATCATATCCGTTGTTTTCAGCTGAGTTCCCAGTTTCAAATACTTTAAAGACACTTGCTTTCTCTCCTGCATCCTTTTATCTACAGTTACATTCTTCATTCTAGTGTCACAGACAGTGTCATCCTGGAGGATGGGTCTGTGGCTAAATTTGAAGTGTCCCTACTGCCAACACAGAAAATTTCCTACATTGTATATTTTGCACCATGCAGGGAGTCTGGCTATGTAGAGAGGATGTGAAGCCCATAATTCTTTCCAGCAGTCCTGCTGAAAACTATTTGATTTTATCTGCACTGGGGAGATGTCTGTTACCATTTGAAAAAAAGACCATTTGGAGTTTTAGGTATGGCAGGGACAAGGCAATAAATTGTGTCAAACACATTCAGTAAATATAAGAGGACAGTAAACAAAGTGTGGGAAAACATCTATGTTTTCCATATCTGCTGTGACAACACATACCAATTTAAAAAAAAAAATGTATGGCATTCAGGTAGAGGTTTAAATAAACTGGTCCTCAGAGTAAGGCATTGTTTTCTTTGCTTACTTTTCTATAGAAACCTAAACAGGAGTGTATATGTTAAATAAAAAATGAAGCTTTCAAAGAGTTACTATCTTCATAAAATTTGTACCTAAGTAGTAAAAAGAAAGTAAAACTAAAAGCATTTAACAGGCCAAAGCTAACAGCTTACAAATGGAGTTTTCTTGTAGTAAGAACGACACTGTATGATGGAGAATAAAATGAGGTAAAAATACATGTTGAGGATATATCAAGTACACTCAGAATTCCAACTCATTCTAAGTGTTTAAGAATAGCAAATGGTATATTGTGATGCAGAAGGAAGAATTAGAAAAATAGCAATAGAGGAATCTTAAAGGATTTTTATTTGTTAAACAAACACAAAACAGGTAAGGTGAAAGGCTAAAAATCAGATGAGTGAGTAATAGGGAAAGATTTCACAAAAGATTGTGACAATTACAAAACTGCTTTCAAAACACATAAGAGCAAAGGTCACTGAAGAGCACAGGCCTAAAGAGGATATTTTTAAAAGACAAGACAGAAATTGCTGTGATGTTTAAATAAATTTTTGCATAGCTATCCAAAAAGAAGAATTGTACACAAAAAAAAAAAACAGCATCACTCTTTTCCAAAGTGATTTCCATTTCAGCATTCAGATAACTTTTCCCTTATGCAGCAAGTTACTTTGTCTCTCACATGAGAGACAACACTGGGATTAGGTCCCTAACAATCTGGAGGAAAGGAAGATTTAGTGGATTTAAAGGAGAACTAGAGGAATGCTTACATGAGGGAGCTATATAAGCATGGGCTGGTGTAACCCTTCTCACAGCATGTCTCTCAAGAAAGGCAAACTGTGTTGAACTTACACAATATTGCGCATTTCTGGCCATAACTTAACCATATCCTTCTCCTCAATAAAGTAATTTTTTCAGGCTCAAAACCAGAAATACTTGTTTATGAGAATATATGAAAACAATAAAATATTCCTAATTCAGTAAATGATGGATGGATATTGTAAGGAAAGTGAGAGATGCTTCTAATGAAAACCAGAAGTTTCAGTTCTGAACAAAAATAATGAACTCTTCTTGCCTACAGTCTTGTTTAAACCCCTACAAATAACATACCATTCTGCATTAAAGGTTTGTTATATTTTTATCTACATCTACAAGGAACTACAGTAACTTCAGCCTAAAAAATTAAAAACACAGACACATATTTTCAGCCAAAACAGATCTAGAGCCAGCAGTAATTTTAATTTTCTTCACTAACTGTTGTTTTGTTGTCTCATGTGTAAAATGGATGTGGTTGTAGCCACAATGGCCCAGGGATATATAGGGCTGACAAAGGATTTACATGCCTAAAAGTCTGCATTTTCCTGCAATAGCAGCACATGAGCTTTGGATGCTCTTTCCTCCTCTGTACCTCCCCAGTATCTCCAGTTTCCCCGGTCCTGGGCATGAGTCTCTCTGCTCCGGACCAAGACAGGCCAGAAGAAGCACATAGATATTAGCATCCTGTTTGTTCTCTGAATATCTAATCATTGTTACTTCTGAGGAGAGGAGAGTTGGGCTGGCTGGACTTATCTCCCAGACTAGGTGTGTGGTACAGGCTACGCATTGGTGTGCACAAGCCGAAAGAAGCCTCATAATATCTATTTATGGAGTGATATGGAAAGGTGCTGTCTGGAAAGTACCTGCAAGCTGGGAGGTGGAAAACTGGCTCAGATTGTTTGATTTCCCCTCTGTTCAAAGAAACAGGGCTTTGAACTTTAGAGTTGCTTCAAAGATAGATGTCTCCATCAATCTTTCCAACAGAGGAATAACCCAAACTTCCAGACTTTTAACAGACCTTTGTATTAGGAGCTGTAACAAAACAGAGAATAAAGCAGTGATTACAAAGATCTGCCAGAACAGCAAACGTACGTGAGGTCTACTGGCCTATGTGTATTATATGGATCAATTTTAAGACTTGTATCTCTTGACACTTGTTAAATTCTTGATATTGACCAAGATAACTTACAAACACAATAACCGCAAAGCAAATACATACATAGGCATAAATCTTATATGCACTCAAATATCAAAAGAGATGCCAGTCTATTCTGCAAAGTAAAAGAGTGATAAATGCAATCAGCATGTGTGTCTACAAACAGGCATTATTTAGGGGAAACATTGCTAGAGCAACCAGAATGTTTATGAAAAGCCATTACCAACAAAAAAATCATCCTCTATCACGAAAGCCAGCTGATAGGAGGTAACAAAATATTAAAAGAGCACACCAAATTAGCATTTCTGTCTTCAGTCTGTTGGCAAGATAGTCAACCTGTACAGGATCACTGCATTTCTAAAAACTACAATAACAAGAACTAACAAGAAAGGAGTCTGACATCAGACTATGCACACATAAAGCTGGCCAAAAAATTCAGGTGAAACATTTCTTACTGAGAAACTGTCTGAAACAAAATTAAATTTAAAACCTAAATCTATCAAGTGATTAATTTTGGTATGTCTGATACACTTCATTTTTCAAGATGAATTCACAAGTACTTTTAGAAAATTAAGAAAAGGAAATATGATTCCCTACTTTACTTAGCATATGCCAGGCGGACTCGCTCAATAGACCAAATATTGCTTGGAGGTATATCTTGTGGCCACTTCCTGCATCCTGAAACTGTGCTCTTCTCAAGAGTTAATTTTTCTGTACTTCACCCACTGAAGCTGATCTTCTTCATATAAATAACTAATAGATCAGGGAGATAAGATATTTACAATAGCTTGAATACTCACCTGACTGAGCCTTGGCTTTCTTTCACAGTACAATTAGCATTTTCTCTTCTCTAAAGTGTTACAGCTTCCAGACAGGGACTGAAGGACATCCTCAAAACTCACTGTCTTTTGCAGGAACAATGAAATTGAAAGGAGATCTCAGTATAACTCACCCAAACTCTATTTGAATGGTCTCATTACCAGCCTGACACACTATTAGCTCTTACTTCTCTTTCAGTTAGTGAACTTTACTTCACCCTCCCCTCCGCCCCCTTAAGCATCACCATTATTGTCAAATTCTCTTTGCTTTTACTTAGAATTTCACTTGCTTTCTTTTTTTTTTTTTTTTAAAAAAAAAGAGGAGCAGAAAAGGAATTCTGATTTAACATGTAAATTGTCGATGCAATTGTCAATGAAAGGAAAAAAAAAAGCAGGCACTTGTGGAGGACTGAGGTCTTTTTCTCATGTCTCATATCCCTTTCTTCATCTTTGTTGTTCTTCCTGTTCTATTAAAGGTTTTAGTGGAGACACTGTGAACATAAAATGCATATGTTACATAAAGAGCTTCTTAACTCACAAACTGAGATGTTCTAAGTATGACTTCACAAATTGACTATTGAAAGGGAAAGCTGAAACTGGAAGACAAATTTCACCAGTCAGTGAGATTTTTTTTTTTTTTTTTTTTTGATTAGCTTAAAGGCTTTCTACCTTTCTAATTGTGGCTAATCAGTACCATTTGGGGGACACAGAAGAGAAGACATGATTTTCCTCTTTCACCCCGTGGTCACCAAATGTGTGTGGGAGACCAAAGGATGTCTGTGATCCTGACCCATTTTTATTATATGCTTCCATTTTAAGTAATATCGGTAGAGATTTTTAAATTACATGAACGAATATTTAAAGTAAAATTACAGTATTCAGTGGATTCTCTAGATGTGACCAAGAGAAGATTAAGCCCATCATTTTGCTTAAGAGCTCAGATGTTGGAGTAATTGGATGATAGCTGTAGGGCATCCTTTTGGTCTATAATTAGGTCATTTCTTTCTCAACCCCTCACGGTGTGTATAATTACAAATTAATTTGAAATCCCACAGTGAGTAAAGAAAATCAGTTTAATATAATAGAAGTGAAAGAGCCACAGGATATTATTTTTTAAAAGATTTTTGGTGTTAATGCCAAAATACTCAGTTTGGCCCAAAATCATATCATTAAGGACTCCAAGGCTCTCATTTGATTTTCTTCTTAACTTTTATAGACTCACGGATATTTTTTCTCACTTAAGTGACATTTCACAGCACCACACTTTTGACATTGCTTTTTGGCAGGTGCCAACGGCACAAGAAGCTGGGGCAAAAAATGAAAACTAATTATGAGGACATATAGGCAGATCTGAACAAGCTAATCTTGTCAATTGTTTTATTTTTAGTTCTGCCATCATTTGCTTATTGTTAAAATACATCTTTCTGTTTTCACCCTGAAAGCGTTAAATGTTGCACAGCCCAGCCAGCAGAGCATACTGGCTCCAGTGTGCTCCAGGGGTTCACCCTTTTCATCTCCTCATGGAGGAATGCTGTGGGCAAGTTCCGCTTCCCTTCTCTTATCACAAAGCTGTGGTTGGATGCATCAGACCTCCTGCCTGCCGACACAGGTAAAGACATGCACTTCTGACAAATGGATAACCCCAACCAGAGGCACAGAGACGGTGTTTTGACTTGCTGAACTTCCTGTTCCACTCGAGGGACACGCATGTTTTCATCTCTCCCCGGGAGTCTTAAAGAGTTCGGTGAAAGGGTCCCAGGTGTGATCTGAGCCCTAATGATGTCAACAGCGAGCTGGGGGGCTGTGCTGGGTGGGCAGGTGGGGAGAAGAGCAGAAGAAAAGACTGTCAGCTCAGAGAACAAGGGTATTGAGATGTGATTATATTTGTAGGAGTGTTGTAGAACATCCCGTGCCATTAGCATGATAAGATTAGAATTCTGGCAAAGAAAAAAAAAAAAAAGAGGGAAAGAAAAAAAAGAACTGCTTAGATACACGTTCCAAAGTTCATTCTTTATTGCATAGCTGTAAAGCTA
>VZSV01000002.1:7608710-7680622 GCA_013398735.1 Nothocercus julius | reverse complement strand
AACAATTTCTTTTTAATCTAATAATGTCTTGATAGCAGTAATCTTTCACAAAAAAAAAAAAAAAAAAAATCGAGGATCTCAAAGGAGTTTTTAGATAAAAAAGTCATAGCAATGCAGTAAAAAGCTGGAACAATAAGCTAGAGAGAAGAGGCAGAGAAAGAGACCTAGCGCATTTATTTTTCACAGAAAAACCACGAGGCAATCAGGTAGCCTTGTCCTCTAGTCCTGAAAAAAAAGTAGAGGTTATGACAGCATAGATCAATCAAAATATTTCCAGAGTAGTAATATCATTGCATAATTCTGGAAACCAGAAATAATTTTAAAATTTCCACATGAAACTTAAAAAATGAAACACTTGAATTTCACATTTTCATCAGAAAAATGGAGAAATATACAAAATATTTTTTAAACTTATTTTTTTTTCCAGCTAAATTCAATTTGCTGCTTGGAAAATATTTCATTAGAAAAACTTCCACCTCTTCTGACCTCCTAGGCCAGAAGTTACTTATAAAAGTTAAAAGGAAAGCACATATAGAGGTCAATAAAAGATTTTTTTTCTTGCTGCAATAATAAATATGTCATCTTAGTAAAAATCCTATTTTATGTCTACCATACAAATAATACATTTGTTTAATGATCTATAAAGAAGAGTTAAAACTGTACAGATCTAATACCTATATATATCCACTTAGGCTGGCAAGACTAAGCTGTAAATTGTTCTGATCAGCAGAGACTGGAGGCTATCAATAGGAATTCTTACCCAAAAATAAATACGAGTGCCAATATAAAATAATTATTGGATAATTTAAACTTAATTTCTTAAGATTTTTTAACCTTTATAAACCACTACTGAAAAACTGGGTGGTCTCAAATTAGCTGCTATATAATAGAGTTTAAATTATGAGAGCAGTGAGTTAACTCATTTCCCTCTAAGACTTTATGATTCTCTGTTTGCTATGTAAATAATTCATGGTATTTTATTTACAACAGATCAGTAAGAAATAGAAACCCATAATACATTTTTCTAACAATTTTCTTTTCTTCTTTTCTTACAATTCTCTGTGCCTGAATGTTAGCAACAATAAATATTCTATTGACATATGCTTTTATGAGATAGCAAAACATTCATCCCTACTGTAAAGTTGGCCTATAATCACACTCTTGTTCCAGAATACACTAGTGCACTTACAGCAACTAAATCTACTCAGTTTACCCACGTTCCACTCCTCAGGATGCTACCAAAGCAGTGCAACACATTCACCTCAAACCTCAAAACCACTTGAATAAAGCTTTGGTTTGATGTGCTCCTGACCCTCAGGCCATGCTTGCAAGAGTTCGTGAATACAACTAGAGGTTTTGTACGCATCTGGGAAATCTGTGGTCTCTCAACCCTTAAAATTTCCCAGGCGGTATTTTTTCCACTTCCTTCCACCTTTGCTTCATTCGGATGCCTGGGGAAAAAAAGGATGACGACGGTAATTCAGAAATATAGGCTCTAAAAATGATCTGATGTGATAAGGTGTAAGAGCACATTAGAAAAAAATGAGCTAAGTGCAGATGGCAATTCCATGCACAGAAAATGTGAAATGTTATATTTCTGTGTATTTTAACTCCATAAGAGTTTTTAACTCTTATGGACATTTTTTCTGAAACACAGCATTGTGGTAGATATGTATTTTCTTTTCAATACCAAATACTCAGTGAAAGAAGGTGGTCTAAAAGTGTGGGAGGCCATCTGCTAGTCCCTGATCTGCTTGAGATGAATGGTTATCTTGTATCTTTAGTGCACATTAATCTGAATCAGGATTTCTTTCATTCAAGACCTTATCCTAACCACCACCTAAGAAGGCTGGGCCGTGATCCTTGTTCCAGTGGAATCTGAGCTCTTTGGAGGTGGATTTTCTACAGCACTTCTAGGTGGAACAATTCCAATTCAATAAACTACTCAGAATTAAATCAGATTTTAAGAGCGTGACCATGATTTTCTAACTTATAATGCAAGATAGTCACCTATGTCATGGTAACCTGAAACTTCCTTGACTCCTTATTCAGGAGCAGAACAGGATTTATTAGTCTAGCACCGAACATGCTAGAGGTCATAACATTTTCCTAGGAGATGGGAAATGTGAGTTTAAACACTCATCAGCCGGACTATCTGAGTCCTGCATTCCTCTGTCCTGAGCTAGCAGGTAAAAAAAGAGCATTTATTCCTCTCCTCAAATTCTGATATTTTTCTCTTCTGCTTTTCCTTCTTGTGTCTGAAATTAAGTATTTCTCATTGAATTCTCATTGATGGTTCTGTCAGAGTATTTTATTTTCTGTTTTACATCTAATTAAGGAAATGTTATTCTTTCTCAATAACATACCTCTCAGGTTTTGCCGCAGGCCCCTTAGTGCAATGTCTCCTTACACACAGAAGGATCCCAGGATGTATTCAGTACCTGGTCATAAAGTAGAGGTAGATACTGGAGGTAGATAATATAGAAGACTTGTGTGTATGAGGGCACTGCAGCCTCAGAATTAAGGCATTTTTGACAGAGCAAATTTCAGTCGAGATAAAGCTAATCTTTTTGACTTTGTCACATAAAAACAATGCTCAATTTTAGCTCTGAGGTGAAATTGCAGGTGTATTTTGCCAAGACCTATCACATACTTTTTTTTAATGTTTTTTAATTGTGGATCAAAACTGCAAACTCTGCTTCCCTTCTCCAGATTTAGAACTATCAGAGTAGTTTTTAATAAGCAGAGAAATGGCATTCAAGTATTTGCCAAGTATTTGTGCTATATATACAATGCACTTTTATACAAGTCAGTAGCTTTTATGTTCTTGAACTGAGTTAAATTTCCAGATCTTGTGGCTGTAAATGAACACACACTAGCTGTGATCCTGGGATTAGGCAGGGTTTGGGATGCAGCTAAAACGTAATGAAAATTTGTCTGCAGGCTTCCTGAGAAATGAACATATTTTTAAGTTCTGTAGTTAAAAAAAAAAAAAAAAAAAAAAAGCAAGTATTCTGGATTTCTGGATTGAGCTGACCGCTATTGATTAATGAGGTCAAATTCATAGTTTAAACTCAGATGTGACTATCTGTCTGACCTAAAGTATAAAAAAATTTAAAATAGGAATTTCTGCCTCTCACTCAGTAACTCAGAGTTGAGTTGACATGGATCTTCTACAAAAGCCTGCAGTGTCTATTGCAGGCTATGGGTATCTTATCCCTTCAAGGGGATATCCATCCAAGGATGCTGATGATCCAGATCATCTTGGCTGAGCCTTTTGTGAAGATATTAGTCACTGAGCTATTAGACAGATTGGTTTTATTTTGCTTCCAGTTTTGTGAATCCGATCCTTTTTCCTTTATTTTTCCTCCAACTCTCCAAAAATGTTTCACATTTCAGTAAGTGCTATCCTGCAGAACAAAATATTTTTTCAGTATTTTGTTTCTTTCCTGAAAAGATAAAAAAGAAAAAATAAGCTTGATTCCATCTAGCTGTTTTTTTGTCTTTATGGTTCAGCTGCTGGCCCCCCTAAAAATGATTAATTGTATGGCTATAGCTCACTAAAGCTATATTCCTATGTTCCCTGTGAAGCTGGACACTAAAAAAGTGTCATGGAGTGACAATCCCTTCCTGAGAAAGCTTCAAAGAAAAAAGAAATTTTATCATGTGCAGAAATGAGGTTATGTGATGGCAAAGTGGTAAATGAAAAGGCATTTACAGAAGAACAAGAGTAAGGAGTCTTCTAGCTGTGCCTTCTGCTCCTGTAACTTGCATGCTTAGTTGTAATCCAGTCTGATTTACACTCTGTAAGGGTTAACTTCAGCTAAACCAGACAATGTGTGGCTCTAACTGGCAAGATTCATTATTCAATAGCAGGAACTTATTTGGAAGATGAAAGGCCAAATGTTCAAAAGTCAGTGTTGTGGAAACAACTAGTAGAAATTGTGGTGTTTGCAAGGACAGATGTTGAAATTCAGAGAAGATTCTGAGTAAATAAGAATCATTAAGATAAGACTCTTCTGCATTCTTTCATACTTCATGAAAGCCAAACCTATAGAGCACAACTAGGTACCATCATGGGGCACGACTTCCATGTCTCTTCTCCCCCTCCCCTCCATACAAAACCTGAAATTTTAGATGTTGGAAAACAGAAATAGTACTCTTTCTTCACATGAGGCAAACCATTCTATAGACTTATATTGAAGGTTTGAGATTTTAATGGGTAATCAACCAGCCTAAGACATTCCCTCGAGGTGCCTGCATATTTTGATTATAAAGAAACTCCACAATGCAATTCTGCTGCTCAGGCTGAGCTATCTCTGTCTACTACCTTATATTATTAGACATATATTTTGTATTAATTTATACCTTGGGGAATAATGTAACATCATCTTCCACCTTGAAGAAATCACCTGTCTTTTTAAATTGACATCAGCTGAGGCTCCTACAGCCACACACTAAAAGCTTCCTCACATATACATACTCACTATAAGAAAAGGTCTTGTGTGGGGAACATCTAAGTGGTGACAAGAACAGCCACATGGAGGCCTTCCATAGCTGCAATATTGCCAGCTCTTGGCATTCATCGTTAAACAAAAAAAAAAAAAATCATAAAAGGACTCCATTCTTATTTGTCTCCTCTTGGACTCTTGGATTCTTTCTTTTTTTTTAATTTATTTTTTTCCTCAGTCACTATTTTCACTCAATCACATTACTCCAATATGTGATGTTTTAAGAAAAACGTCAACTATTGCAAGGCTCACAAATAAAATCATACCCGTGGGCAACATGGTCGAATGAACCATTCTCCTTAATTTCCTTGTCTAGCCTAAACACAATGAAATGAGCAGCTATTCCACTCAAACTCCATCTAGAGATGAAGTCAAAAGGAATAAACATAACCTATGCCTGTCCACATTAAGCTTCTTTAGATATCTGGGTTTGTCTGTCCATATCTCCCTCTTCACTTTTCTGTGAATATAGTCTGTATACACGTAGCCTTTTGCAAACAGACAGGCACCTGCATTATATGTCTTCACAGATAGTCAGACAGCCAAACACAAACCATCTGCAAAACAAACAGTTATTGTAATATTATGCTCAAGCTAGTAAGTCTAGTTCAGAAGACGGACATAGCTGTTCAGGCTC
The DNA here is from genome assembly GCA_013398735.1 of Nothocercus julius. Classification (NCBI taxonomy): domain Eukaryota; kingdom Metazoa; phylum Chordata; class Aves; order Tinamiformes; family Tinamidae; genus Nothocercus; species Nothocercus julius. Next base: position 7,675,474 of record VZSV01000002.1, on the reverse strand, counting down.
CATGCTGCCTTACATGTTTATTTGGTTTTAGATCAGCTAACTCACTGAGAATACAGAAAAGCAAGTATGTGTCCAGTCATGAATGACACTGATGAGTAGCCCAGGGTACTACAGCCTGGCCACCTTCCCTCCTTCAGAATTTCATGGATGATTTGCTCAATTTTCTATTGCTTTTATTGTATCCTCACTCCAGCTGGCCTGTGTGCCCGTCCTGCTTCCTCATCCCTGTTCCTGTGCTGTTGTGTACAATTTCAGCTTCCAGTTCAACCTGCAACATTTCTAACACTGTTAAAATTATGTGTTTTAACAGAGATCTGTCCTTGGCCTAAGAGTTTTTGTCATCATCTAGGAAAGGCGATGGCTTTCCTAGAGGTTCCAGAAAAAACACATACAATTGAAGATTTTAAGTACACTGTGGCTGAGATCCAAACAAGGATTAGAGCAGGACTTCCATGAAATCTAAGAGGCTAATTCCAACACTGAAGTTGTCACATCCCCTAGATGCTTGCCATACTTAAATTAGTAGGCATGTAGGCTTTTACTGTAAAAATTCCCCAGATGCCTAGAATTCAGATTTTGTATGTTCATATAACCTCCTAAGCCAAGGTCAGAGTTCTGCCTAAGCCCTAAATCCACAAACTAGGAATTCCTCTGCTTATGGCCTAAAACACACTGGAGTATGTTTGGCAAGGAGTAAAGCGAATATCAGTCTTTCTTTTCTTTATATATGACCAGAGCAAAAGCATGCACACACACACACAGACACCTTCTTACTCACTGTTTCAGGGGTACAAGTGTTCATCATTGGAAAAACATCTTCAGTTTATCTGAGGACACTCAACTCCACATATGCCCTTTCCAAAAGTCTATCTTAACTTTCAAGCTATATAGGCAGAGAGGAGCACATCCACCTCCTACTGAAGATTACCTGTCTTCACATCTCCTCTATTTCCATCTCCTCTAATTTATTTTTAAATATGGCATCTTCAAAAATTTGCTGGAAGACACTTTTCCATAGCAAAAAGCAAAAGTTCTAAAACTGAGGTAACACTGGTGTGTAAAACACTTCACTCATAGAATCATAGAATCATAAAGGTTGGAAGGGGCCTTTAGAGACCATCTAGTCCAACTCCCTCTGCACACACAGGGTTCACCTAGAGCATGTGGCTCAGGACTGCGTCCAAGCGGGTTTGGAAGATCTCCAGAGAAGGAGACTCCATAACCTCTCCTGGCAACTTGTTCCAAAACATTACTTTACATACAAATCATTATGGCTTCTTTGTTACGAAATTAAGTGTTCTTGGCTCAGAGTTCAGCTTTTAGACGTACATTTCTACCAATGTATTGAATAAGAAGTTCTAGCATTAGCACTATAAGACTCTATAGTCTCTAGACTATAGGGCTATAAGACTTTGTGGTGGAGCCCAGCTGCAGATGCTAGATTTTGCAACAGTCGGCATTTTGGTGCCCATGTCCTTAGCCAGAGATTATGAACTCAAGCTTTCAGAAGTGAAATGGTGGTCTCCATTTCTTGGAAGCCTTTTTAAACACTGTAAAAGAGGCCAGTTTCTCAAAAACCTTTATTCGGTCCCTAGATTTGAATACCTTTCTCAGTTTAATCTTTTGAAATGGATACCGATAAATGCAAATATAGAGGCCTCATGTTCACAGACTTTTTTTATAGCATTTGTTTGACCCTGATCAGTGCACTTGTTTGAGGCAAATAATTATTTTCTTTTGAGTAAAGGGAAAATAATCTTGTGTAAAACAGGTACCCCATTATTAGCACAATACTCAGAAAAAATGTGTGTGTGCATTTGCAATGCATCAACATTACATGTTGATTCCTGATATGGAGTTAAAAGTATCATGGAAGAATTTGGATCTAAATATTAAAAAAGAAATCTTACTTCATAGATGTGGCAGAGGCAGACATTTAACTTAACTATTTGGAAACAATTCTAGTACAAGGTTTTCCAATTTTAAATGAGAGCTTTATTTATTTAATAAACATCTTGTGGTGAACTTGGCTATTTTGTGTCATCACCTCTAGAAAGATCATTCTAAACTTATTAAATGACATGTGATGGTTTGCAACTTTAGACCCATAAATAGTGGAAAAATTAAAGAACATGGGATTCTGAAGGCAGTTTTTTCCTACAGGAAAAGCAGAAAAAAATATAGAGGCAAAAACAAGTCATGACAGGCTGTGCATGGACAGTGCTAGTAGGCTCTGCCTTTGACTTTCTTGGAGAGAGGTGGCGGTATTTGCAAATAGTATATTTTTCATTTACATTACTAAAGCAGCATAAGCATATTACCATGCCAAAATTATCTGATATCTGACTTTTTAAAAATGTTTTCTGGGCAGTTGTTAAGGCCTGCATACATAAAAAAATACTACGAAAAATCTGCCACATTGTGTCTGCAGACACACGTGACAGGGGACAGCCCATACAGCAAGTGGTCTATTTGATTTGAAAGGGTAGGCACGCTTAAGATTGCATGTTTTGCCTTTCTTTCAGAACTCCCAGATAGGCACACGCACAATTATGCTTCATAGCCTTTAATCACTGGGCCTGTTGAGGGTGCTGATGGTAGATGGTGCATATTGACAAGCTCCTCAAGCTGCACCAGGTCCCTTGCACAGGTTGCTGCAAGGCCACACCGCACCAAGCCCACAGCTGTTGCTCATCCCCAGCATACTGAAGGAAACCAAACCTCCCAGCACAGAAATTTTCTAACCTGCCCAAATGATCTTGCTTACACTAACTGCTTTTAAAAGTGGTAGGGCTATTTACAGAAATAGCTTAACGAGCAAAAATGCTGGCAGAACTGAAGGGGCAGTATTCTCAGGCATAGGGATGATGAAGCTTGAGACATGACAACTTCATCATCCTAGAGAAGTTGAGATGTAGTGAGAACATATTGGACAGAAGCCGAAGAGTCTGCAACCACAATGATAAATAGCTGCATTTCCTTATGGAAATATTTAAAACCACTCAATTTCAAAATAATCCTAATGACCTGTGATTCCTCCTGGGGACTGCTGTGCAATTTAATTGTGGTTATATGGGACTGGCACTGATTAGGACTGGCTGGTGTGTGGTAATACCTGTTTGTTTGTGGTGAGTGGTGGTGATGATTCAACCTGATGTCCAGCATAAGCCAAATAACATTAATCCCACAAACATGGAAGAAAAGCAACATTTAGAGAAAAGGTTTAAAATAGAATTAAAAGTTTAAATAGACAGGATAGCAGTTTTTTTGGATGGAGCACAATATGCAGGAGAAGATCTGGAAGACTGGAAGATGAAAAAAGACAATCTGGTCAAACCACTTTGTAGAAATAGTCTCAGATGGCTGAGAGAAGCCAGAGAAGGGAGAACACAGCAGATTTAGGATGAAATGAGACAGGTGACAGAAGCCAAGGTCCTGGGAAGAGAGCACGCAAGCAAGCTTGCTGTTCTCTAATTTACAGTGCACTGACCAGAGAGGTTGCTATCTCCAGTGCCTTCCCACAACTGCTCGTTAGCCCTACAGACCTGAAATTGCTTTCTCATCATATCCTAACCTGTCTCAGTCAAAGTAAATAAAATCAGCCAAAATAGTTCTCTACTAATTTGACTCATTTTAACTATTTCTGTCCTGTTCACAAAAGCAGTTCCCTTCTACTTGGGAAAAGGCTAACTTATCCCAGAAATAATAAGATAATGAGGACTGTAACCTTGTTATTTGGCATAAATGCAACCACACAGTGATGCGTGCCTGATCACAAGCAGCACCACTGAGCAGATCTCCAGGTGCACCTACTTAGTTATATGCAGCTATGCGATGCCATTCAGAAGCAGAGTCATGGCTACACCAAAAGGGCCAGGGATCTATTTCTTCATGCAACTGCTCGAAGTTCAAGATAGAAGAGTCTGAAACACATGCCATTTCACCTATATCTGCTTCTGTAAGGAAAGATATATGCAGAGACAGAGTAGCCCAGAAATCCTACAGGTCATCAGGAAGGATGAGAAAGAGTCACATAATGTACATCCTCCTTCCTGTACTCCTCTTTGGGCACTCGTTACTGACCACTTTTGCAGACGGAATCTGAGGCCAGATAGACATTTCACAGGAGCAGGATGGCAGACTTTGATGTTCTTTATGGTGCATATGCACTCATAGAATCACAGAATCACTCATACACAAATTATCAGCCACAGCAAAGTAGGCAGGCTCCTCGTAACTACATGACCACAAGTGCTTCTACTGAGTTTCCACACTATTTTCCTGAATAAAATAAGCAAAGATATTGCATTTTTAGTGACTTCTGAGAATGTTGGACTGACTGGACTTTAACAAAGGTCTGGGCAGCCGGAAAAGGATCAAAAACTCGGACATCTTCAGCAATTGATGCTTCAGTATGAAGCTTCAGCAATTAATAAAACCATGCATGTACTCCAGCTCTGTCAGACAAGGAGAGGCAGCGAGAAGCCACCAAAACTAAGTGATCTATGATACAAACCATAAGTGAAGTTAACGTGGTAACACCTTTGAGAGGATGAGGGTGACATACTTACAGGCATTTCTTTTACCGCTTGCACCTCTGAATATTGTAGCCATGGCCATCCCTCCTAGAGGTGGGTTGTGTCATCAGCCATCAGCATCAATAATAGGTATGGCATAAAGGAGCAACATATTAGCAATTTTAGGATATATTAGCATATTTTCGTTCTGCATAAGGCATTCTATGGATTTAGGTGTGAGCTTCTGCTTTCACAGATCACAAAACAGTAAACTTTCAACTAGAGTCTCCTCTCTAACCTTTTCTAGTGTACTAATTCTTTAACATTTTGGTTGGGGTCCACCAAAGAGTTTGTAGCTAAATACGTTTTGACTCTCTGGAAGAATAAGAATTTACATGAAACAAGCAAACACTCAGCTGCTGTCCCAATGGGCTGCTTTCACTGGCATTGTACAGAAGGAAAAGAACAATAGAAAGAGACTGCAAACATAAGAATACAACTAAATCAGCAGAAATCATTAATGAGGGAGGGATATGCTGATAAATATATCAGAGGGTCTCCAGGAAAGGAGAGCAATATCAGGGCTTTCCAAGTGCTCACTGGAATCAGCTAGTGAGCTGGTCTGGGGTAGTTTAAAACTTTAGCAGACCCAGCTGTCCACACATCCCTCTCACCAACCTCCGTGTCACCTGGAAGACTGTCACTTTGTCTGTGAATAGCGTGCCCGTCCTTCAGCTGCTCCAGTCCGGAGCCCAGCAGAGCAGCACGAATGCTCTTCCAGCAGGCAGATTGCACTGAACACTAGGCTCTGCACTGGAGCTGCCAAGGCACAAGGTTGCTTTCTCCAACACAAGATATGCGGACAGTGCTCACTTGCAAAGAGTGAGTTGGACATCTAGCTGTAGCTGCCTACCATAGTGGCAAACTCCAGATATTTGTCACTTTCTTCACAGTCTTTTGTTATGAGAACAAGTCGGGGAAAAAGACCCTTATTGGCCTATAAGTATTCACCTCCTTGAGGCTTCATGCACAGGTCACATTTTTCCTCTGTTTTAATTTTGTTGGACTTGGCAGGAGTTGCTTATCCCCACTAACACCTACTTGGCCTCATAAGCATCAGGCTTCTTGTTGAGAGGAGATTAGAAAAAAAGCATTCAGGGAAATGCAGCCTGCACACTAACGAATGTAAAAACTATGTTCTTAAGATTCTTTGAATCTAACTATATGGACATCAAAGGAAGAATAAAGCTCTAGCTAATAAATGTTAGTAACCTCTAAACATGATTTAAAAACTGAGTTTAATGAGTTTGGGTTATACCCAATGACAAAATTCGGGTCCCAAAAGTTTCAGGTGACTCAAGTGACTGGTCTCCATGGTGGAATGGTCTGAGGTAGGTGCCAAATGTCCCTAAAGATAACTAAGAGCTTCGAAATGGGACTCAAAAGGATAGGTCAGTGGGAAGCAACATGGAGCAGCTGTGTCCAGGGAGGAACTGAGCGGTGGGCTTCTCTCTGCTTGAGCTACAGAGTACATCATCATCTCTTAAACCAAATATTTTTCTTTGAAGAAACAGAGAAAGATTACTCCAGTCCTTTAAAAATCATGACAGAAGCATAAACATTTCTTTTTTAAAAGTCTAGTGTTTGCCATCTTCACATAAGAGGTGAGGGTCAAAGCCTGTGTGAGGGTGCTAGATTAGAGCACACAGATGCTAAGAAAACGCCTAAACCCAAAGGTAGTGGAGGGAGATGGAAAGGTTTTTGATGGAAAATATTATTTAATACAGCGGTTCATGTTAGAAACAGTTAAAAGTTTGACTGCTGAGTAATTGGTTCTGGTGGAAACATACTAGTGAGAAAATGCAATTCAGGCAGTCAAAGGTGTATAATGTCTCTCAGTATATTACATGGCTCTCATCACTTTATGTGATATATCTGTGAATAATTACTAAATCTGAAGGTGCTATGTTTAGGTTATAAATAGGGGATTCGATTTGTGATATATAATATCTAAATGTAGACACATATCAGTCACACCAAAATTACTGGTATATGGGAAAATGGTGTACTGCTGTACAAAAAAATATATAAATTGGAAAAATTAAGAATGCAACATGGCAACATGTAGCATCCCAAAGTGAAAGGCAAGAGGGTCAAATCAACTCTTACTTTTCCTCTCTTTGCCAGTGTAGCTGAGAATACAGTTAAATCTGTCAAAAATTTTCTTTTTCCTCCTCTTTTTTTTTTTCTGACAAAGGCTTTCACTCTCCCTGCTGAAGGAAACTAAACTCAGAGAACTTTACAGGCTTTTCTATTGCCTCTGTAAATAATCTTGACTCTGCGGATTATGCTCAAGCAGCTGTGGGGAACACAAAAGCTTTCCCTAGAACACAGGAAAAAGAATACTGATGCAGCCTGGGGCAGATTTTTTTCTTCCCAGCTCTCAAGTGATTTTTAAGAGCCAGACGGTCTGGAAAACGATGAATTTGTTTGTAGGAAAGGTAAACACTGCCAAAATCAACAAGTTTCTTCCTTAGGGGGCTGTAGAGCAAATTGGTCTGCAGATTAAGACAGTTCAGTTAAGTCATGTTGGGGCTGACATGAACCCTTCAGGCTCCCTAGCTTTTACCCCAGAAAATATGAGGAGAAATGATATATTGCTTTTGGAGGAATTATACAGTGTGTGTTCAAACAAAAAAAAAAAAAAAAGAAGGAAATTAAAATTGATCCTCCCATAAATATCCTGGCACAGACTTGGGATTCTTTTTTTTATTTATTTTATTTTATTTTATTTTTTTATGATTTTTTTTTTAATTGAGAGGTCCAGTATGTTTGTTAGTATTTTCAGTAGTTTCCTTTACATTGGGTCAAACAGGCTCTGTCTTGACTTGCCACACTGGTATTGGTGAAGGATTTAATGGTTACTAAAGTGGTGTAAAATGATCTCATACGTTATCACCTGCCAAAGAATTTCAGTGGTTGAAGCCTAACCCTGCTCACAAGACATTTTCCAACCCAAACTGGGAAAAGTGTTAAACAAGCACAACCACAGTGTTTTAGAGAGGTGCATTTTGTCTTCATGAATATGCTGTATGTGTGCAGAGCAAAGCAAGATGGGAAAAATAGCATTTTGCAATCTGTTTTGCACTGTCCTGGCACTTTCTCTATTAAAAGCATTAAAGAATTGAGAGTAACTTTTTTAATCATATTGAAAAATATGAATATGATCATTTGCATTTCAAAGATCAAGAAACAGAGGGAAATAAAAACTCAATGCTTGTACAACTCCTGATGCCAAAAATCATGAGAAAAATTTATCTGAAACAGTAAAATGGGAAAGTAAGACAAAAGTTTTCAAATTTATCTACTAAACTGAGGTGCCTAAAACTTCAGCAAGCAATTATGAATACTTTGGCTTGCTGTAGCTGACATGGTCAGGTCATGCACAGTTCAGTTGGACTTTATTGGCATGACAACATCTTCACACACATCTACAGGAAATCAGCAATGCAGCTGGGAGGGAACCCAGGTCTCCTGACTAGCAATTCTGTGTATTAATGACAATGCTCTGTTTCCTAGTCCCTTATATCCTCACAGCATTTTTCAACCATTAACTAATGCACAAGGAAGTTTTGTTTGAGATGGAGATGCAACAAGCAAGCTCAAAATGGAAAGAATTTAGGGCACAATTTCAGTGGGAAAAGGTTAACTAACTCTAATTAAATCCCGCAGAGCCTATCATCTGCTCAGAAACCACTACATTTTAAAAGCTATGAGGGTTAGCATCTCATTAATGCTGGATGCTATAAGGTTTCTATATAAAGATTTTTTGATGCATATTTCTGCTGGAAATGAGCATAGGGAATATTATATTAAAAAGTCTTTGTCAGAAAGGCTAAAAAACTGCTGTGTGAACAAAACCTGAATCACAGCACTTACCCTCTCACTATGACCTAAATTAACATGGCTCTGCAAAATTTTTTGGCTGAATAGGTGCATGAGACCCTTCAATCTGAGTCACAGAACTGGAGGGAACATGGCAGATATGCCTTGTCCTTTGACAGAGCTGTGGCCCTTGCTAGTGCTTGAGTCCTGCTTTCCATGGAGGCTGTGAGGCACCATAGCAGAGCCCCTTGCTGCAGGTCTCCTGCTGCCCCAACTTTCCAACTTGTTCCAGGATCATGACACAGATGCTGAGCACCAGTAAGGAGAAATACCAGCAAAATGCCTTGACTGCATGAGACACGAGTCACACCTCTCAGCTCAATGAGGATGGACTTAACCTGGCCTGGCCTTGCTTGCCGGAGATGCCAAGTGTAGGTAATGATCATGAGTTACTCTGCCTTTTTGCTGAACATAAACTTCTTGGTATTAAACCATCACAGGACCTCTCCTGACAATATTTTCCACTTAGCACTGGAAGACAGAAAAGAGTTTTTATGTCAGGTCAAGGAACAGGTAACATCTTGACTCTTCTTGGAAATATCCAATAATCATCTCTTTGTTAATGGACAATGACAATGGAGTGCTATTTAAGTAGTGAGTGACTGAATAAATGGCATTAAGCAGTTAAATAGAGACCAAGGGAAATGTATGCCTCACACAGGACTCCAAGCCAAAGAAGAGAAAGAATTTATACCGGAAAAAAAACGAAAACAAACAAACAACATATATGTTGTCAGCAATTCAAAAATATAACTCACTACTCTATGCACTGAGGAGCAAATCTCTTGTGGACAGAAGAGAAAAGGATTCATTTCTTATATAGCCATGGGTTAATAACTTCAGTTTGCTTCTCATGTAACTTAAGAGCAGCGATAGGCATCATTGTTGTTAACACTGCAGGGTGGTAACACAATTCAGTGAATACCAAAAAAAAAGTTACTTAAAATGTCAAAACATAAACCTTACTGAATAAAAAGCCAAAGTGTAAGCCCAGCCCAGAGAATGGAAAAGTACTGGATAAAATATTGGAAAATGTACTGCAGGGAACAATCCCACTTTGGCAGTGGGATAGATTAAATGACCTAATACAACTTTTCCATCTCTAATTTATACGATTCTATGATTCAACAAAAACAAACTGTGAAAGTAAAAGCTAAAGCCAATTATAACCTGGCTACCATATTTTATAAGTGTATATATACACAGTTCTATAGGTATTTAAAATAGTGACTCTCTTGGCACTAGTACTACAGGAGATATATTCAAACTGTCAAATTTCCTCTTAAAACATTCGTCTGGCTGCCAGGCTGAAAAGATGCCAGCAACCTAAAAGATAGACCTAAGAATAACCCTGAAGAAACTCTGAAGAGAAGTAATCACTAAAACTAAAAATGTCAATTATGTTCACTGCTGTGGCCTAAAACTTCAGTTTCATTATAAAAATTAAGTCCAAGGGGAAAAAAAAAAAAAAAAAAAAAAACACGCAGTAAGGCTGAGCCCTCTATCTGAACAGCTTTACTTGAAAGTGAATGCTCTTAGACACTTATTATTTTATATCTTGTGCCTATCCTCTGCATGGAAATGGGAACAGTGCTAACAGTTGTAGGAAAGTCCTTACAGTGTATTGTTTATAAACACATTGTTAAAACTGGTGCAGATAAATCTCAACATCCAAACTTACACTGACAGGCTAAACAAAAGATATAATATTCAATTCTTCCTCTTACTGGGCAGACACAAATAACCAAAAAATAAAAAGTAAAACAATGGAATGGACCCAAGGTGCCTCTTCTCCATTTTCTTAATGATCTTCCTTAAAGGAAATTAGTACTCACAAAAATTGGAAAGTGAGATCTATATACTTAGGGTCTCTTAGCTTACTAGTCCAAATGAGAAGGTGCAGTAACAAAGATCACCCTGTTTTCTGAGGAGAGAAATAAAAAGGCACTCAAATGTGGTTCCATATGCAGATAATCCTGTGACCACAGAGGTTCCTGTGGTTGTAAATAATTTGGGACCACCTGGACATCTGTCTAGCATGGACAGCAGCCTCAGGAAATAAGTTATTGTATATAGATATATATTCATTCATATGTGCCTCTTTTATTTGAGTCCCCTGGCACACATCTATCTCTGAGGCTATGCACGTAGCATCCAGAAGAAGAATGCATGGCTCTGTTCTGGAGAACTGGCTTCAGTGCCTTTCCAAACAGTGGAAGAACCTTGTCATCCCACTTTAAATAAGGAACAAGCCTCACAACTCAGAAGGACAAAAAATATAGTTTGCACAAATAGTTTATTAAGGGAGCAATCACTCAAAAAAAAAAAAAATCATCCCTATTTAAGGAATATTTGTTGCAACTGAGAAAAATAGCTACTGCGTATTATTTTTCCAGAAATGTGAGCCTTCTGCTATTAATAACAGATTTTTTTCCTTAAGGGAAAAAATAATAAAAATGTTGAGAAAGTAAATACTGGACAGCCCTTATCCAAGGAGGTGATTACCACTGAAGGTTGATAAAACTAATTTACCTGGCAAGATGGCTCAGCATTTTTTGATAGAATAAAAACACTGGGTTCATAAAACTGCAGGCTTCTTCATCTGCTTTTGAACCATTTTAAAACTACCTTATTCCTTACCTTCCCACTTCTCACATCTGCTCTATCTTTTATTCCACAGCAGGTTTTAACATTGCAGCATTCAAATTCTTACAGAATCTCACATGATACAACTCAGGACAAAAATATTTTCAAAAGCTTCTGAGAGATTTAGGAGGCAACATTACTGAATTGGAATGGGATTTGGGCTCTCAGGACAAGATCTGTGAATTGTTTTAGATAAAGTCTGCTGTGAGGTTCAGAGTTTCTACCTCTCTTCCTGCTGGTGGCTTCACAGAAGTCCCCTGTCCCTGGTAGGACAGATGTAACAGGAATACTGGATAGGAATTTGATGCTGGATAGAGCAAAGTTCTAGCTAGTCTGCTAATTTACAGTAGTTTACAGTTTTGTAAACTGGTTTGTTTGCCTACCGCCTGCTGCATTTATCTAGCTTTAGTAATAGTTCTGGGTCGCAAGTATGCCAATACTACAAGTTATACACAGCTTTGCAAGTTCAGTCTTCTACTTGACATTTACAGACCCCAAATAGTATTTAGCTTGTTCAGTTCCTTTGTACCTATCACAAACCAGTACATAACAAAAACGCCTCCCCAACAAATCATCAGCCATTCAGGAGAGAAATGCCCTCCAAGGCTGAGTCAGAAGACATTGGCGGGGTTTTGCTCTAACTCATAAAGTGAGAAAAGTCCCAAGCTCTATTTGGGAATCACAGGCATGAACTTTCCAGACCTAGGGACCTACAGCTCCATTAAAATAAATAAATAAATAAAGGAGGGAAAGAAAAGAAAGGTAGAATAAAAAATTCTCCCATATAGTGTTATGGTTATGAAATTTAAAGGTCCACAGTCCTACCCTCCTTTTCCTGCTTGTTGAATCTGAGCCCATACTTCTCTAGGCATCTGTTGTTGAGTGTCTGGGGACAATGTTTCTCTGTTCCTTAGATCTTTCACTTTCTGTTAATTAAATAGTCATCAATTTAGAGCAGAGAAGGAAAGAATGAATTTAACTGGAGAAAGGGAGAAAGGAGCTGAAGGGGGAAAAAAACACTTCCTAACTTGCTAAGCAGTTAGAGCATTTCTGCTTGAAAAGCAGGAGACCTGAAGTCAAAATAGAAGTTGGATGCACCTAGCTTTCCAGGACAAAGCTCTCTAACCAGGGCATTCTCCTACAGCTGGCAGATACCAGAAAACACGTAGGAAGTTAGAGGCAGACTGAGAACATCTAACAAGCAGGCAAAAAAAGAGAGGCATTTAAAGATGAGCTATGTGGACCAAATTACTATTGCAAGGACTTGAATGTATCTATACAGCAAAGTAAAATCAAAGGGGATTTTTCTAGTGACTCATATTCCAGAGGACATTTTGATCTCCGGATCTGAGAAGAAAGAGGCTGGTGACAAGGATCTATATTTCAGTCACCAGTGTTCAGGTTTTCTTTGCAAAGTGCATCTTCAAGTATCCTGCTCCTTTTTCAAGCAAGAAATGGGTGCTTCTGAACATATCTTTACTGTGCAGCATAATATTGGGCAGGTACACCCCAAAGAGCACTAGGCCTGCAAATGCTATAACTGTGAGAGTCTGAGGGTTTTCAGTCCCAAGAGCACTGGACTCTGTGGGTGTTTCAGGTGGCTCAACATGACCCAAATTCTGATTTCTGTTTACAGCAGCTAATTGCTACTTTGCCTATATCTAAAATTTAGCCCTCAGGCATCTCTTGATATGATCTCACTCCAAGGCTATCACGTTCATATTGAAAATTTTGCCTGCAGTTCTTCTCTAGTCTATAATACACATTTTTCCTTTAAGCTGATTAGGTTTATTCTGTGCAGTACACACAGCTAGTCTGTGTATCTTCCATAGAAAATTTGGAGGAATATGCAACTCTGTTGCAAATAAAAGATTTGGTGAAAATGGAGAAAGTTGTCAGCACTGTTGTAATAATCTTGTCTTAAACAACATGTTTTCATTTTTAAATTCTTAAACTTCATTTCTTAAAAATAGTATATAAAATACCAATATTGTAGCTACTTTTTCTCTAAGAAAATGATAAAGTTGTGACAGTTTGGCCCCAAATTTTTGAAAACATGAAATATACTACTGAATGAATGTCAACTTTTCCCTAACTTATGGTAATATGTAATTTAGGCACCTAATGACAGTGTGCTATCTGGTTTTATGGGGTCTACCCAGATAGTCTAGATTCTTTAGTCTGAATCTGCAAATATTTTTTACCCAACTCAACTTTCCTACTGTGTGTGGTCCCACTGAAATCAATAGGACTCCTCAGAGTAGTTAAACTAAACACGAGTGTGAGTGTTTGCAAGGTCATAGCCCGAGACTACATACTCCCAAGGAAAGACATATGTTCCTGGGGAAGGAAAAGGTTCTCTAAACCACCATACACACCTATCTTTCCATCTAAGTAATGCAAATAAAAATAACAGTGTCACATTTTCAAGCTGAAATTCAAGGTTTGGAGACTTCCTTATAGGGCGCCAAGAATTATAATAAGTCGAGAGTTTTGAATAGGCAATGAGTGTTTCAGTTATTCTCTTATTTTCTTAAGTTAACTGGACAGACATATTTTACATGGCTTTTAATTTATTATCCTTCATTATAAGGAATGTTACTGGAGAAATGCAGCATTATGGAATATTGCTGAACTTTTTATTAAATCTAATCATGGTGAATAGGTTTCCTCTCTGAAACTGTATGGTCTTGACTCTCTTTCTCCACAGTACTTGGATAACTAGCATTTTCATTCTTCTTAGATTTCAAGCTCTAATAGTTGTGTTACAAAAGGTTCTTTAAAATAAGGAGCCTCTGGTGTGTTAGTGCTGCTTCTCCTCAGTAGGGAATAATGAGTGATGTGAGGGAGGACACCACTGCTAAGCAATTCCAACATTTCAAGCTTTTATGTTCACCTGAAGTAAGACAAAAGATAGAAATAGCAGAAAACTTTTATAGAAGGATTAGTATAAAAAATTCTGTCCCTTTCTGTTATTGTTCAGGTTTAAAATAGTGTCATTAAAGCAGTTGTCCATTTAATTTCATCACTGGAAAGAAAAATCACGCAATCGCTCAAAATCAAATTTAATGCGAAGTAATGAGTCATCCCAAACCTCATATTTTGCAGGGGGAAATTCTGCAGTCAAATAACAGCTGTCATTTTGAACCAGAACAAGAGCCTTTCCTCAGCAATGTGCAGGGAAGAGTCGCGCAAGTGTGTGGGATGGCGCGGAGCGCTCGATGAGGGCAACCTGCATGTCACTTCAGCAAGAAGCTCCACGCAGATAGAGACAAGCAGAGGGCCAAGGGCAAAAATAAATACCTGTGCCCTGGCTTGCCTCCGCGCAATCCTGAGAATGTAAATCATCTGTATTGCAGCCATTTTTTTAGGATTTCTGCTTCCTTCCACTCCCAGGCTGGAATGGCAGCTTATGCAAGCGTGCCCTAGGTCAGCACTGAGGGCAAAGGGAGAGCAGGGGCAGCCATAAGGGCCAGCCACTAACCAAAGCGCTTCCAAAAGTCCCCGTGAAATATTATCTCTCCTCAGCAGCTGCTCAATGCCCCATGATGTGTGCAAGGCACTCCTTGCCTGCCAGCCTCCTCAGCTGCATGGCACACTCACCTCACCTGCCTTTACCTTATTAGACTGTGAATTAAAAAACATTTTTCTCTTTGCTGAGCAGACTGCCTCCCTCACCGGCAACTCACTGCGGCACTCACAATCTTATGTACCCTCAGCAACATCCAGGCCATCATTTGCCTCTACATACCCTGCTGTCAAGCACTGGGGAATGTAGTCTGATCTGTCAAATATAGGCATAATTCTTCCTGTGTGTGTATATGTACTAAATAGAGGGCAGATCACTTCTGGAGATGGCAAAGCTATATTGTCCTCCATACTTGAAAAGTCCTTTGGATTGCTTTCATGGAAAGTTGCTGTTTGGTGATATTGTGACTGTCAGAGTGTTAGAGAAAAAGGGGAAAAAAAAATCCTGGATGTCACTCCTGGACAAGAGCAAGTCCTCGCACCTGAGAAGAGCCCCTCATCTGATATACGTGAACTGCTACATCTGAGCACAACATGCAGAAAAGCTCTCCAGGAAACAAATTGCCTCAATAATTGTCAGTCAGCTGCTCTTTTAACAAAATAATGAAAGAGAAATAAATTCTTCCATGTGAGTAAGATGAATGTACAGTTAAGATCCATAAGGATAAGTCAAAGGAAATTTGCAATAATATTCTGATGTTTGGATTAGTCAATCCAAATAAAACTCCCTTACTTACTTATCCATGCTTACAAACTTATCTGTAGCCTTAATCTAGACTGACACTGCAGCCTTTTCCACAAGGCTCTTTCTTCCCATCTAACAAGAGCTTTGAGAATGGGTTCAGCAGATCTTAGAGAAAATTTTATTGCTAGTGTTTTTGCATAGGAAGTGTCATTACAAGGCCAAATCTTCAAACTTTCTTGTAAGTAACCTTTTTTTTAATTTACTTTAATGTATATTGAGTTCATTCACAGCTGAAAATAGAAGGCAATTCCCTATTAGTCAAATTAAAACTCTCTGAATGGTTAAACAACTGCGTAGCTAAGATCCAAGACCACCTATGAGTTCAGCAGAAGCTCACACATTGCTTGGAGGAAAAGCATATCATCAGCATATCACAGGAGATCTGTGACCTTCTTCCACATTTAGCTGTACAGTACAATCATATGGTAACATTTACTGGTAATGGTGAAAACGACTCCTGACAAACACAGGCCACACAGCAGCTTCCCTTGCCTCAGCTTCAGTCTCAGCTCCTCACCACCTCACAAGGTCAGAAAGGGCTCCTCATTTCTGCCACAGCCCAGATGAGTATGGGGAATTACATACCAACCTCACCACACAAGCCAAATCATTAACCAAAAGATGACTATAGTGAGTGTCAGGAAGAACAAATCAGGGCCAAGATAGCTAGATCTCCCACTTGCTGGCTACTTACTCAGAAATAATTTCCTCTGTAGGTTAGTTGCTTGTTCAGATGGGGCTGTAAGGTCTTTGATGCGACTCAGCCTCCAGGCAATGATGTCTGGTTTGCTGGGTCAAATCATGCAGCCACTGAAATCAATGGGTACACTGTCTGTGATTTCAAATCAGAGCAACATCTGAGTTACTATATATATATATATATATATATAAAAAAAACTATATAGTTACTACGTAGAGGACCATTCCCCACAAATGAAAAGTTTTCCCATTAGTAAAAATGAAAACAACTAAAAGTACATGAACTGCAAAAGCTATTTTCTTTGTGAAAGGACTATTTTTTTCAATTGAAGAGCAACCTACCATACAACAAGCTTCACTTGTTTTTGTAAGAAAAGTTTCCCTTTATTTCCCCATTGAGGTTGAGAACAAATATTACACCAGCTCCTGAAAAACCTGTGTCAAGATCTTGATGAGTTAGCATATTAGGTGAGATGATTTAGATTTCTAAAGAGTTTCTGCTGAGTCTTCAGGTTCTTTTAGGGTTGCATTTACTGATAACTTATTCCTTTCCTGTTTGGGTTTGGAACCCTACACAGTAAGGCAGAAGGAATGCTGTATTTGCCATGATATATGACACATAAATATATCTTCATTTATATCTTAAACTCACAGCCCCTTCCTTTTTCATTACGCTCAGTATGTTTATAGATTCATTTGCTTACATATGTCTTCTCCTTTGTTTGAAAAAATGTGCCCTTCTTTCTCCATTCCAATACCTTGTTTCTCTATTCCATTACTACTTCTCCATTACCTTTCAGAAATAAATTATAAGATTCTTACCTACTTTTATAAGGCTATCTCCTTTTATAAGATATCATGTGAACTTTTTACGTATGCCACTCTCATTCATTATTAGATGTTAACAATATGTTCATTATCTTCTTATGAAGTCTAAGCTGTTTTACCTCACTTTGCTCTACAGCACTACAATTTCTGCAATAAGCCTCACTGAAGCAAGTGGTTGTGTGTCATCCCAAATAAGTCTGCAAAAGGGTCCCAGCAGAGTACCCTATTTTCTAGCTTCAATCTTCATTAAGAAGTTATTTTGCTTTTTTACTTTCCTTCTTCCATCCTTAGTGCATGCTTTTCTCCACAAAAAAGCCTTGCTTGCATCAGATTCACTTGTAGTTTTTGCCTCTGCTTGAGCACACTTCATGGATTCCATGCTGTTTTCTCCTGTTCTGCCTGAAATCTTTTTCCATCATGTTTTAAAAGTGCCTGGCTTTTACAGAAGTTTTACATGGCAGACTCCTTCCCTTATAGGAATTGTACTTCTGGATCTTTAAAAGCACAATGCAGAAAGGAAAGCTACAAGTCCCAGTACTGAAAAGTTACATACAAAGTACAATCTAAATAAGAATCATCCTCCTCTGACAGAGTTTTGCATTTTTGCCAAAGCAGAGACATCCATACAACCCCTTTCACTGAGTCTAACCAACCTACTGTGTCTTGTCATTAGGCTGTTTGATCCAGTCAACTCCACTCATACCTAAATGTTCTTTAGTAGACCGTTTCTTCACCCAGAAATATAAATAATGATGACACGTCTAGCTATTAGCATCTCAGTTCTTACACTGTTGATAGAGAATAGATACAACAGAAAAAAAAAATTCTTCTCATTCATCAGCAAACCATCACTGCAGGAACACCCCAATTCCTTTTAGCCTCAGAACTTAATTTCTTATTCACCTCACGTTCCTCAAAAAAAAAAAAAAAAATGTTCATTTGGACTGCAAGTTTCATCCAACTAATGCCAGCAGCTGCTAAGTTAATCAAACAGAAACACCAAGGAGGCAAAGACAGAACTGCCACTTACATGCTTTCCAGCCAGCAATGGGCACCCAGAAGGTTCACCCCCTTACTTCGGATAAACATCCCCAAATTTAGATCCTTATCTTCCTCTCTCCCTGAAATATTTAGAGAGGCTAAAACTCTTGTTTAATGAGACTTTATATCAGTATTTTGGAAAAACAAAACAAAACAACAACAAAAAAAACCTCTATCCCCAACAGGGGGACGTGTAGAAGAACATTTTATCAGTTTCTCCCTTCTGTCTTCCTTCCTTCCTCTCATCTCCTCCAAGTCCCAAATGATTATTTTAGATACAGAACAAAGATGACAGGAATTTTCCATAGAAATTGAATTTCTTGGTGAACTGATGATTCACTGACCCAAAATGTGTCACAGAAGCATCTCTCACTGCATGAAATTCAGTCAGACACTCTTCTTCTAAGTCTTTCTGAGGCTCTGGTGAGGCTCTCAGGGCCTCGAGGGTTACAGTATTCAAGCAGACCTTTGAAATTCATGATAGAACTTCCATATTCCCAGCTGATACTCCAAAACTGACCAATTTCTAGAACTGTCTAGAGCAGAAAAAAAATGGGCAAGATTTCATTCAACATTTGCCAGAGTCTTATGTTGCTTAAGGAGGCAACCTCAAGCAGTGTTTCTGTCACTTCTGTGGAAAGTGCCTCCTTCGCAAGAACCTTTTTCTTTTTAATTATGTGTCCTCCAAATAGACCTCAGATGAAATTTCCAGCTTCCTCTGAACCATAAATTCCAAATTTTAGTCATCTGTGGGTAAAGTTGATTCACTGAAAATGAAAAATAAGTCTCTTATAATTAAGTGATCAAGGTTGACCCTCCCCTTTCTCACCCGTTTCTATTCAGCCCTATGCAAGACAGAAGAGAAAACTTAATCCTAGAAGCTGGAGACGAGCAAATTGAATAGCTGCTAAAGAAATCAAGCAGGCCTCTTAAAGTAACACATTTTCCTTCCATCACACAAGATCCAATGTAATGGAGACCTGTTAAAAGAATACATGAGGAAGTTAGTCTCCAGAGCACCCAGTACAATGGATGAAAGACCACTGTTAAATTAATCTGTTTTCAGCATATCAAACCAAAACATATTTCATATAACACGAGAGCCTGCTTAAATGAATATCACTCACTCAGAGAGCTGCTAAAGTATTTTGGTGCAATGTGGATACATATTTAACAGATTTATACCTCAAATATAATAACCCTTCAGAGATTTACCACGTTTATAGCTTTAAAATCAGGCCGTAAGGCTACTGACTATTAATAGGAACCTTATTGATGTCTTTTCCTGTGCAGAAGAAAAACTGTATAATACACTGATACTGACTTTCACAGCTCTGTCTACTCTGTGTAGGTGCTTCAATTTTTTTTCTCTTTTTTTAAGGGGACTTGTGACTTTGTGTATTTCCTACACAAAGCCAGTACAGCTGTCACCAAAAGGACTTTGAAAAGTCAGAAGGTTATTTGCAAAAGCAACCAAACTCCATTCAAAAAGTTCTTTTTCCTCCTTTTTGTGAATGAAATTGCCTAGGATAAAAGCATGATTCTAATATTGGTAGGACCTTGCTCTTCAACTAGTCACAATGGTCAAAATTTCATGTAAGAAACACTATTTTCTCAAAAGCGCATTTCTACCTGCAAGATATTTAGTGGGTTTGAGTTACCTCTAATAGAGCTAACTAGTTTAAAAGAAAAAAAAAAAAAAGTGAGATTTACAATTTCCCTAAAAAAGTAGCATGT
Source organism: Nothocercus julius (assembly GCA_013398735.1). NCBI lineage: Eukaryota > Metazoa > Chordata > Aves > Tinamiformes > Tinamidae > Nothocercus > Nothocercus julius. The sequence goes on along the minus strand of VZSV01000002.1, from coordinate 7,655,788 downwards.
GCTACATATTTTGTATCAGTCAGGGATCAACATATCATTTAACATACTGTCCTTCCAAAATTATGCACATACCTTTTCTGAAGAAAGGTTCTTAAAAATAACAGATTGCCTGAAGAGGTGCACTCTCAGACCTAATGGAGGACTAAATTCAGATCCTCTCCTGGAAACTCCCCATCACAATCGTTTGTGGAATTAGCCATTCACATGAAAGAGTATGTGTCAAGTCAACTGACCTCTACTGTCAAGAAGGAATGAGAAAGAAAAGCATCTTCTTAATTAGGAGGGCTCCAAATCATATACAAGTTCATAAATCAATGGCAATCATCCAGAAAGGAACCACACATTTATCAGAGAATTAGCAAACTTACTCCCTTCAGCTGCCAGGCTTAAACATCTATCACACACTTTCAACCAGCATTCAGGTATGAAACAATTTGCATGATCCAGTCTGGAAATCTTGGCAGTCTTGATAACTATAGCATCATTAGAGATGCCTTTTATATATTCATAGTAATCATTATTTTTCCTTATTTTACCACAATTAAAGGATACAACAGTCCTCAAAAGAGACATCTCTCCCATATGAAAATACATATTTTGAAGAAAAAAAAAAAAAAAAGAACAAACTAAATTTAGATTGGAAAGAAAAAATGGAAATATTTTCAGAGAAAGGAATTTCCTGGAGAGAAAATAGGAAAAAAAAAAAAAAAACTTCTACCTCCTATTTTTTTATCTAAAAATTGTAGTCTTTATCCTCTCCTTTGTTAAGTGCAGGAATGAAACAGAGAAGAATCTTCCACCCTGGTAAAATTTTTAAAAAAATAAAAATAAATAAAGAAAAGAAAAAGTAAAACTCTAGATAACAAAGGTATAGTAAGTGAAATAGTAAGGATCGTTCATATGGCCAATTAAATAATTTTTTTCCTCTCATTTACAAGTGCCAATTTCAGGGTAAAAAAAAAAAAAAAAGGAATTTCCTTTCAAAAAATCACTTCTACAAAAAATTCCTCCTCATTTCTATTAAGTACACCAACTTATCTGGATTCTTGAAAAAGATGATAGAAATTGCATGAGAAGGTACCACAAATTGCTTTGTCCATGTTGCTGGGACATAGAATGTCTTACTCTCTCTCTGCAGTGACAGATAGATATTTTTGCAATAGAAGGGAGACACAACTGAAAATAAGAATTCTATGTGAAGATCTTAGGGAGCTACTGATACCATGAGACAGTATTTCCTGGATGTACTGACATAAAATTTTCTAGAAGGGTGAAATATGCTGCATCAGTGTTGACGTAACGTATTTTTTCACAAAATGTTGAATTTTCAGAAAAATACATGGGATTTTATAGTGTTAGAACTTCACTGAAAAAGAAAATGGGCGGAGTGAGTGTTTCCAGACCAGCCCTGCTAACGAGTAAAAATGGTTGGCAGAAGTTCAAATCTAAAGACTATTGCTTGTCCCTTTGGGACACACATCTACCATTACAGAAGCAGACACTTTCCAGATCTCATCTGGGAAAGCAGTAAAAGCTCATCACAGTGAGAATAATCTGACTTTGGTCCCAGAGAGAGAAAACACAGATTCACCAAGCTATACACCACCTGGAAGGGCTTAATAGGTCACACTTCAAATGCATTGAAGGAAAGAAGAGTTTCTTTTTGCCTCCAAGAAACTTGTTATTAAAATTATCTCTGTTTGTGGGATTTATTGAACTTATACCAGTCAACAGAGTCTACACAAAGCAGCTTTTGTGTTGTGAGGGTACTAGACAGACACCCTCCGTGCAATGGAGCTCTTCACCCAGCTGATGGCATTTCACTCTCTGCCTCACTGGGCACTGAACCAATACAACCGGAGACATAGGCAGCAACCCTATGAGAAGAGATACAAGGAAGCTTTAGAGGGTGTGGTGAGATCTTCCAGCTGGAAGTTGCTTTTTCTGCCTCTTGCATGTGCACTCTCAGCTAACGTGTGAATTTGTCATCGGGCTCTAACAAATTGCTACTTGTTTTGCAGAGTGCCTATGTCATCCCCTGAAGGAATGAGCGGAGCGCAGAGCAGGAGGCATTGCAGCTGGCCATGGCAGCCCCCACTGACGGACATGAGACAACTGCTAGGATTTAACACCCCTAGTCTCCTTCCATGAGCTGCTCTTGCATTAAAGAGTTGCAGCTCGCTCTCTGACGCCCTCATTGCATTTTGCATAGACACATATGGCAACCTCACTTTCAGGATAATGCAGGAAAGATTCTATGTTTGCAGAGGATGGAATTGCTCAGTCCTGGCAGACAGCCTAGCAATATACCCTGCTCAGAAGTAATCTAAGAGATTGCATAAATTCTCCCAGGTCTCTACGATTATTCTGCATGCAACAGAACAGGGCTACCGCCCCAGTAGCCCCAGTAGCCCCAGTAGCCATAGTAATAAGTTACAAGTAATAAGTTATTCTTTTCTTTATAAGGTAGTATAAGGGATTTCATTACATAAATGGCAGGAAAGTTGCCTTTTTTTTCAGTGTATATATAGATACAGATATAGTTATACAGATATTGATATTTGCCTTATATATTCCAGAAGCATCACCATAAATGGGAACTCCTTCTGCTTTTTACCATTCAGCTGGTAGCCATCTAAAAAAAAACCTCTTTTTCTCCTTCAGCCCTTCCCATTCTCCTGCTTCTCCTTCTTCCTCTCCTACTGTCCCCTTTTTTGTTTGTCTCAGAATTCAGAGACAATTTACAACACATTTTTCCCTAAGAAATCTCACCATCTTTTCAGTGGAATTTGATATTTATCATGGAGAAGTGGACAACTTGAGGGACTGGTAAACAAGCTATCTTTCCATTTTAAATCACCTACTGCTAGCCTGCTTATGTGAGCAATGGTGGAAAAATGTCTCTGGTGACTCTTTGATACCCCAGTCCAGTTAATAAAGTCCAGATCTTCAGATCTCAATGCCTCACAAGATATAAATTTTCAACCAGATTTAACAGATATACCAAAAATGAAGTAAATGGTGCTTTTCCCTCTCTTTTCCCATGAGAACTGCAGACCAAGTACTTACATTACAGGGGCTGTGGTTCAAAATGTTCTGAAAGGGCCCTGCTTAATACTCTAATTTCTGGAGGAAAAAAAAAAATGTAGAGGGTGATGTTTGCTTCTTTTTAAGCGCTTTTAGCACTACAAAAAAAAATGGGAAAATTGGGGGAAAAAAAACAGAGTGAGTTTCGTAGTGCAATAGGCAAACTTTGCAACGATCCAAAAGAAGTAAAGTAAAGCAGCAGCTCTTTTCCTGTTGTCCAGAAACGCCCGTGACTCCTCCAAGATGGGTAGCATTCTCAGCAGTGAGTAGCTAACTGACCTGCCTGGCTAAATACTCTGGATTTGAGTAAAGGGAAGCCGTCATGATTAAGGAGCAGACAAATGTAGTACACAGCCTGTGTTCTCCCTTGATTAAGCTTCCTACTCCAGCTCTGTTTCATACTCCACACTAGAAGAAGGGAGAAGAAAAATGTCATTCTCTCAGGTAAATATTTTTCGTGTTTCTCCTGAGAAGAAGCTAGCCACTAAAATGCACAGAGGTGTAATTGAGTTCTGTCATCTGCCTTTAATGTGACTATTTTTCTCTCCTAATCTTGAACGCTTTTTTTCATCATAGCAGATGGTGAGAATTTGCCTTGGGACAAGATCAGTTCCAAGTCTATGAGTTTTTGGGGGATAAGAATGAACAATGAGGCTGAGTTTAGATTATGGGCTACTGCGAGCTAAATCTTCCAGAAGAAAGCCAGAGCAGGACTTTGTCTGAATGTAGGACTGAAAGTGAAGGGTAGTGAATGCAGATATGCTACAAAGGTTAAAGAGAGGATTACCCTCGGATGCAAGCCAGCATACTGACCAGCTGCACCAGCAGCTGAAGGGCATTACTGTGCCTCTGTCAGGTACCGCTTTGCAGGCCGGGGAAGAGCAGGGGACTGCTTCAAATTCATTTCCTCAGATGAGAGAGAGAGCAAAGATCTTGAGGCTATACCCAAGATCTCCTCATAACAAACTAGGGCATCTTGCTTGCCTGTTGAGTTTTACAGATTCTACAAACGAAGGAGTAAGATTTCTGCCTTAGGGCTCCTTCCTGGGTTATACAAAGTGAGTCATAAGTCATGGAAGTCAGGAAGTCAGGAAGTCAGGAAGTCAGGAAGGAAGGAAGGAAGGAAGGAAGGAAGGAAGGAAAAGAAATTTCAGAGATTCAACCAGTGCAAACCAGTCACAATGGACTTTGTGATGGCTAAAATAAAATAAAACAATAAAAATCCAAGGAGCACATTCTGAAGTTGTTTGAATTCATTGCCATGTTGGTTCTCAGTTAAGCCCTGAATCTTCAATAGCTGCTGTTGCGGATCTTTGCTCTTAAACCTCCATGAAGCATTGTAAAGATGGACAGATTTCTATCTCCCCACCTTCCCACCCTTTAGGTTTTTTCCCTTTCCCTCTCTGTTAATTGCTTTTTTGTTTGAAGCCCTTATTTTCTCCTCATTCTCCTCTTCATCTCCCTCTATTTCCCACTCATTTTCAGGCCTGTGCACTGGCCATTATTTTTCTCAACCATTCATATGTATTTCATTTTTTTTCTTGCCTTTGCTGTTCCACTCCATGTATCTCATCTGTGCTCCCTTGCTCCAGCAGTTTTACCTACTGGATTAGAACATTAGTTAACAGAGTTATATTTCATCCTGTGTGTAACATGATAATATGTCTTACAGGGAGCCCGGGTCTTTGGCTATACGTACAGCTTTGAATTATATATGTACACTTTTGTTCTGGTATATAGTAAGCGGAAAATAAATTTAAAAGGAGTAATTATAATGTGTTGAGGAAAAAATTAGATGTGAGATGAAGACAAAGTAGGGAAGGAATAGACAGGAATAGAAGATCTGGACATCAGAAAGGAAAATAAAAACACATTTTAGATGACTCTAGACAGGGGTAAAAGGAGAGCAAAAAATCAAAGAGGTAAAAGTGAAGAAATAAAGAGACAGAGAAAATATTATAATCAAAAACAATCCTTTGAGAACAAAAGAAAAATAAAAGGGAGGTATCTTAAGAAATTTTCCCAAATAATATTACTGTAATACCTTAGGAATACGCAGTCACTTCAAATTAAGCAACCTGGCACAGAGCCAAGTGTCAAAATGACTATACCTAGAGAAAAATGCTGGAAATCTTTGGTGTATAGGATTAGACCAGATGGAGATGGGAGAAGGAAGGATAGAAACAATTGTACACTAATAAGAAGGCAGAATGGGAGGCTTTCAGCTTTCCACATCTCAAAGTCCGCATAGAGATCCAGGCCTGGGACTGATTTTACGAGACAATAAATCTTGGATTTGTCAGCAGTGATTTTATGAAAGTGACAGGTTTTCTTCCTTTTAGTGACTTCTGGGGGCAAACCACTGCAAAATTAGTTTCAGAAAAAGCCCTAATAGCCACTGTACCGTAGCTGCCTAACCAACACTCATTAAAATCAGATGTTTTTCCACTGGCTTTCACAGGAACTGTGTTGGACCCTAGAAGAAAGTAATTTGTGGTAACAGTAGTACTTGTGATTGGGTATTTAGCAAGGAAACTTTTTTTTAGAAAACGGTGATTCAGCAGAACAGCACAAAACGTTTTCTGCAGAAGCACAGAATATTGAAAACATGGAGTTTCCTGGATGAAAAAGAGAAGAATCTTACTAGATCATTGGTTAAGACAAGGGACAGTTCATGTCACTTATCCAGGCTCAAATCTTGCCCAAACCACTTAAATCATTTGCATCCTCATAGTCACTGGATCAGGAACTTGAGGTCTCAGTTCCTAAATTTATGTATGACCAACTAATAGTGCCTAAAATACTTGTATATTTTACAGTATATACATAACTGAAAGAACAGCCAACTGTTTTGTCTCCTTCAGGTCAGGTGAATGCTTCAGGGAAGGGGAATAAAGAGAAAGGAAAATGGATAGATAGTCTATGTCTGTATTTGGGCAGATTGCAGGGATTAATACAGCAGTGCAACAACTCTTGCTGCACTGGAATTGCCTAATTGTCAGTGTGGCTGAAGTTTTGAGGTATTAACAACTTTCTCAAATGTCACACTGTTTCTTTTTCAAACCATATGCTTCTATGGTCACATCTTTGTTATGACAGGCAATGCTCGCAAGACTCTTTGTTTCTTCCCTTCCCTGGTTTATCTTGGCAAGAATACCAAAAGCATCTCATTACAAATATTTTGCTAATTCACATTTTCCATTTAACACATATCTTTGGACTTTTTCCTATCGCAGGAAAGCATGCATGCAAACTAGCAGCAGTTCTTGCTGGATAGAAGAATATCACAAACAAGATAATCTTCTCTAATGACTTGGCTGCCTGACCTTGGACCTGTGGTAGTGCCAGGAGCACGGCTGTTTTATAAAGATACTTTTACTCATCTTTTCACTGGAGTTTTATAGAGGAAGCCAGAAGTAACAACCTAGAGAAGGAAGCTTTCTGTTTAACTACCATGAAGAAGGCACAGTAGGCTTTCCCACACTGTTTCGTAACCCTGCCCTTGGAGGATCACCTCTAGATACAGTAGGTCAGTTCATTCTCAGTGCTCATTAACTCAATGACCTTTTGACTGAGACAATACTTACAGAGGACTTATTGTAACAACACACAAAACATGGATCAAACCCCCTTCCCTTGCTTCAGCTGAACTGTTACCAGGAGGCTGTGTACAACGCTCTCACCTCCAGTGTTAAATCCATTCTCGATGACTTAATTCTTTTCATATATTTCCATCATATACATTCAAGCTGGACCACCCAAACTGAAAACAGTCTATATAATACTCTATGTACATGAACATGGGTTTACAAAAACAAAAACATGCTATGCCTTGTGGATACTTTTCCTAATCCAAACCCAAGTTTTTCTGTGGATGACATATTCCATTTTCCATTGACTGAAACCAAATACGGAACCTAAGCTTTCCAAAACTCTTAATGTGGTCTGAATTTCAAGGCTGAAGCCAGTTATGATATTAACTGATCTTAAGGGAAGCTCACCACGATTTAAAGAATTATGTCAAATCTTGTCAAATTTTTGATAAATTCTCAAAGAGAAAGAAATGGCACTGAAGTTCTGATGTAAATACCACCTCCTTCCCACCAAAAGTGATAATTCCTGGAAAAGTTTACAAACCAATTCAAAAGCACCTCATGTTCCCTATAATGATTCTCCAACTGCTTTCCTTTACCACTTGACATAGTGCATGGTTCATGTGCTATGGAACAAACTTTGCACTACTAGAAATGAGTAATACAGTACGGAGTTGATTTTATACTAGCAAAACACTTTGGCCAAACCTATGTTAGAAATTCCTACAATTCTGATGAAACCTTCTCCTGCTGTTAGAGAAACACATTCTTCTACCTAAGTACACACACAGTGCCATATAAAAATAGCCTTGCTAGTTATCAGGTACAGAAGGAGTTAAACAGGATAAAAATATACCCTTTGAATCAAATAAGTGTTTTTGGAGACAAGACAGTTTCGAAAATGGGAAAACTTGTTTGGTTTTTGTTTAAACTAAAAGCAGTGTTGTATTGACATGTCTGGATTAGGTTTTCAATGCATTTTCTAACCTGCTGGACACTTTCCACAAATGATAAAACGATACCACAAACAGAAATGAAGAGAAAGAGAATGCTACTTTTATGCCCAATTTTTTCCCTAGGGGTTTATAGAGAGAGTGTGTATGCTTTTTTTGTGTAAAGATACAGGACAAATTTGCTACAAGAGAGAGGAGCAGTAAAAGTAAATTTATTATCATTTTTATCATTCCTGGCAGTTCTTCTAGCAGACAGCCTGGGTCCTTGAATGGTGTAAGTTTTTCTGTGGCTCAGAACTTCCACATCCAAGCAGGTTTGGGAACAGAAATTTACTGTTCTTGTCAAAGTGGTCTAAAAGAATCAGCCACCTTCTACAGAACATGCTATGTTCTTGCACACAAAACCTTACCAAGAGAGATCTGGGAAAGAAAAATAAATTTCTTTTCCTGTTGAGTTTAACTGAAAAAATGAGTAATTTTTTTTTTTTTTTTTAATGTCAATTGCATTTCCTCAGGTCAAAGATTCTTTTTCTATCTGTTATTATCTCTGGATCTTGGTTATTCAGTGTCACTGGCGTAAGAGCTCAGCTTGAGAATATGTACTGGGAGATAACAGCATCTGCACAAAGAGTAGAATCCTCAGAGTCAATCTCTGCTCCAGAAGCAGCAAGGCCAGCGATTCACACTGTTGTCACACAGCATTCTTGCAATATCTTCTTCACTCTTGAAACAAGCCAGCCATCCACTAAGAGCTGAAGAAGCAACTTCAGTTGTGGGAATTAGAAAGTTCAGGAAAAGAAAAAGTATTTTTAATTTCAGTTATAACTCTTGGCTTGATTTTCAGGCATTTTTATATCTAATCCTAGTAGGTTTAATGCCAGTCATGTAATAGTGGGCACTCCAGCTCATACAACTGTTTTTTTATGGAATTCATAAGGTGCTTCAGCTACAGGGCTAAAGCATATTCCTATTAGAAAAGAATGTCTGTCTAAAATCAGAATGTTGTTTTGTAATATATCTCTGGCTCTAATGTGCTTTTCCCTTGACTTCAGTTATGACTGGGTAGTACAGCAACTGCCTTGACAGTTCATCCTATTGTTATTATTCATATTGACCGAATTGTGTACTTTCATTTGGAATATAAGAACTGCTTGCTTCTTACTGTTAAGCAAGCTGGTCCCTTATAATCTTCAGTGTTCCTAGATAGTCACAAACGTTTTTTCGCTAGAGCCTGTGCGATCCAATCTTGCACCTTCTAGGGAGTTATGTAGAAGATTTATTACCATGGATGATCTCTCCAATGTGTGCCTCTCTATGACCCACCTGGGACTTCAGTCACCTCACAGAGTAACTTTAGAGAATATTCAAAAGTGCCCAAGCAGTTCAGTCATTTGCTCCAACCCTTCCAAATGAAACAGGAGCCCTCATTTAGCATTTTGTGATTATGTCCAGCATTGCAACACCGCAAGTTGTTTGTCTGTCTGCACCAGATGGCAGGTAAACACCATAAATAGCACACACTATTTATAATATATACCTGCTATACCCAAAAGTTCATTTGCTCTCTCCTTCCCCTGCACACACCTGGGACCTTAGCTTTGGGAATATTTTCCCTAGAGCATTCCCTGATGTTTCAAGTGATCATCACTTTTCTGACATCAGAGTCTATGCAGTTCCTTAGTAGACTCACTAGTCATCCTAGACACCATGTTAACACAGTGTCTGATAAGGTATTTTTACATTACTGATTTCAGTAACTCTATCATGGCATTCCTCCCTAGATAGGCAGAAAGGCCTCCGTGCTTGGAGACTGCTGGTGAATTTCTCTTGCTGCTTAGATCCAAGACTTAGTCCACAGTTGACATCAGAGGTGCCAGGTGATACTTCTAAAAGGTGAGTTCTCAAGCAAGTTGTTCTGGAAGGAAGAGAATTAGCATAATTAACATCTGACAATTCCAGGATTTACTGGAAACTCCTGAGCTTGAGGGGTTCCTTTTGCATTGGCTTCAATAATCTTTGAATTTGGCTGTTTACAGAATGTATGAATGCAAGTTTCATTACAGTATACAGCAGATCTCTTACCAAAAAAAAAAAAAAAAAAAAATGAAATGAATCTTGACCAATAGTATCTCTTCACAGGCTGTAAATGCAACCATAATTTTACACTTTTTTCAAGTTCTCTCTGCTGAAAAAAACTTTAGTTTTCAAGATCCCCTAAATCACCAAGAATTATTAAAGTCTAAATTTTCAAAACAAACACTACTGTACTTGACATAACAACACAAGTAAAACACTTAAGAAGATGACACTGAAATTATCCTACTCATGCAATAGAGATATGAGGCTTGCAAGAAGATAGAAATGCATCAGAGAGTCTTATGAGAGTATCATGATAAGTCTTAGAGTATTTTGATTCCAGCCATGGAGCCACTAAGGCCACAGAGATCTTCTTCTGGGCTCATAGCGGTGACCAGCTTCAGAAAGCGTTGCCTAGATTTGACTTTTCTCATTTCTAGTCAGTAATTCACTATCCCTTGGGATGAAAATGAAGACATAATGCAGTACTTACCTGCAGGGCAGTCCTTAACTGTTGCAAATTAGACCTTGCATCATGATGTTCATTTCCTTGCATCTGATAAGAATCCTGGGTTTGGTGGGCCTTGGGATGAAGTTTTGGGGCAACAGGACACTCCCCTGTAGGGAGGCAGTTTGAGGCTAAGTTTGACAATTTTGAAGAACATCTTGCTGCTCCTTTGGCACAGATCCTGTGGTAACAAATTCTGTGCAAGTGAAGAAAGAAAAAAAAATCAAAAAGCAATAATGTCTGAGTAAAAGATTAAGAAAGTTTATGAGCAATTTTGTGAGATTCTGTCACCGCGGTTGCGTGCTATCAGGTGCACTAGATAAGCAGATAATTCATTCTAATAATTTAATGTGACCATTTGTAAGGTCTTTAGAACAACTTAAAGATCTGGACTAAATTCAGGCAAAACAGTACAAAAATTGCCAAATTTGAAGGATTTTTCCTAGCAGTTCATGCATGGGAGGAAAGAAATCCACTCTCCCACCCTCACCCCGCCTCCATCCTACTGAAAACATTCATGCAGAATCCCCATTCCTCTAACTAATTGCTATTTTTGTCAGAAATGTAAGCGTTTGTCATGGCACATCATAAATTACTGATAACATATCACCAGTGAACATTTGTAAGTGAGATAAATGCAGAAAGTATTTATAGTGTTTCCAGACCAATTAATACCCTACCACCCTTCACCACCCAAGTTTGCTGGTATTTGAGTTATTTACAAACTGAAGCTACTTTTCTTTAAATAATCTTTGCTTTTTTTATGGTATTATTGTCCCAGGCATATCGCAGAATTCAAAATCTGAGTCAGTTATGAAATTCTCCCCTTGGCTCCCACAAAAGGGGCCCTTGTTGATTTGCAAAGTACATCGGCAGCCAGCGCCCACAGTTGCTCTGTGGAAAGACGTGACTCATGCCCAATTCATTCATTTAGAATTCTCTCCAGCTCAATAACTTCTGGCAGTCGTTCTAGCCCATTCCCTGGGTGACAGAAACACACACTGTTTTAGCTGGATGTGCTCACTCTCTCATTAAATGGAGGAGCTGGATTATCATTACATTCCTATCAATCAGGCACTTTTCACCAAAGTTTATCGATGAGCCAAGAAAAAAAAGTGGGTTTATTTATTTAACATTGAAAAGCAATACATTGTTTTAACTCGAGTAATGTTATTTTATACCAGCTGACCACTCAGCCCTTATATAGTAATGTATTGGAAATTAGGGAATTTTAAGGCACAGTTTCTGGAAGTTACTATAATTCAATTTCTAGCCTTAGGTGACTCAAATCACTCCTTGAAATTGTTTTAAAAGAGATCACTCTTATTTAGCAACCCACCAACTGACGCTGCCCTGATACTGTTTTTTAGGAAGCTCTACTAGTGTTCTCCAGCAACCATACTGCTTCTTATAACTTTTTTAAAATACAGGTTCTTTTGTGAAATGCCACTTTTTCTCACTTGGTTTTAGCATTCTAGCACAACTTCCCTTTGGCTCTAGAGTAATTGAATCCATGTCCACAAAATTACAGATTTGATTGTCCTGAAAAGTCTCCTAGAGATAAAGGCAGAGTGAACCATTCAGGATTAGGACATGGAATAAACCATGTTTCCTTTATCTTCACTCACATCCTGTCATTACCAGCCTGCAAAATTGCACACTAAGGGACATCTGAAGCTGACATTAAAGATGGGGGTACATCTGACTGGGGGAAAAAAAAAAGGCAGGAAAGAGCCTTAGGTCTGATCCAGCTCCCATTGTAATCATTTTTCTACAGTGTTCACATAATTAATTCAAAACCATTCTACCACCTATCTTTTACTGTAGTGCAATGCTTTAACTTTCTAGGTATGGAAATATATAATAGTACTTGCCCAAATGGCATGCCTTTAAATTTTCACAGCCTTTGAGAAAGTGTGTCCTAAAGTACCTTCTCAGATCCAGAGACTGAGAATGTTTTGACACTAATTTGAATATATTAATAACAACATTACTCAGACTGTGGAAAAAAATACATAAGCTGCAATTTTATTGTGTGTGCTATTTTCCAGGGCATCTGTTCATCAGTCTGCTAAATTTTTTAATGGTCCAGGCAAAGATCAGGTCCAAGACCTGAAATGTAAGACAGGTTTTTATTTTCTGTTTTTTGTTGTTGCTGTTGTTTTGTTTTGTAAGACTTGCATATTATTTCAATAAAAATAACAGAATTGGCTATTCAGATAGAGTAATGTCTAGCCTCATCCTTTCTTTTTAACTAATCTTCAGAGCCAACTAATGACTCAATTCTGTTTCAATTATACTGAAATTAGCCAATTCTGCCTACAGGTAATTCAGCAGAATTTGCCTCTTTCAGTTTGTTTCCAGCATTATACAAGAGCTGTCCATCTTTATTGACTTGGACAGGCTTGAATGTGTCATGAGCTGTGTTTAAACTCCCTCTCCGAGATATCATTTTTAATTTGAGGTCTGCTAGCACATTAAGTTCCTCAGCCCTTACATCACAGGGCTTACTGTAAAGAAACCAGTAGAGGAACCTCATTGCTCCTGCATATTGTACAGTGCACAGCTTTTAGCAACATCTCACAAGTCTCAGTAATGCTTCTGCAGGTTACAGATTTACAAATCAGAAGAAGACAGGGGGATACTTCAAACATCTAGTTTGAAAATTCAGAGAAAGAACCACCTTCTATTCTTTCTCCTTATAGAGAAATTTTTGCACCTCCCATCCAAAGACTGAGCAATGAAAATCTGTCTTAACCCACTGTATTTTTATGCAATGTCAGAGAAATACATTATCCTGTAATTTCAAGTCAGGAACAAAAAGACAAATTAGAAAATATTGAGAATAATTTTTTTTTTTTTTTTGGCCAGATTAATTTTTTGGTCTTCAGTAGAGAACTGAAATATCTAATATCAAGCAATCTTTTCATTCAATGAGATTTAAATTTCGGATCCTGTTTTGAAAATGAGTTTAAGCCATTACACCAAAGGAGGTAGCTATGTCATTTCTTCTTGTACAGATTCCTCTATAGGGCAACAGTGTATCTGATCCAAAGTACTTTTGACATATGGACACTACAAGGCTGCTTTAGGGCCGATTTCTCCTTCAGAGAAAAGCATGGCAAGGAAAGATCTCACCAGATGTCATCTCCTGAACTGTGAGAAAGATTAAAAATACACAGCATTTACAATTGTCTCCTATATTTTGTCATTTTTCTTTCATAGTATACATCAATGCCTTTTTTATGGAAAAAAACACCACATTTCTTCACTTTTCTCTCTCTCCCTAATTTTCGCAGCAGAAATACCAAGTCCAACTCATTAAGAATATTTTGCTAATAAATTTTCCACAGAATATTTATCGCATTTTGTTTTGATTCCCCATGCACAACACAGTCATGGCAAAAGACTTGGTCAAAGTCTGTGTGACTACAAAGCACTACAGGCATTCAGGATGGAGCTATATCCCTAAAATTACTGACCATCATACCTAGCAGAACGTGCATCTCACCTGTGGCCACAGGTAGCATAGCCAACTGCTTGAATACAATTTTGACAAATTTTCAGCCACAAGTTGTTTTTTTGTTTTGATTTGAGGCAATATTTGGAAACATTTACTAAAGTTAGTTCAAGTGAGGGCAGAATTCACATAAAATTTTTGCAAAACTGCTTCTTCAAAATTTGTGTTATCAGCCCTCTCAGTACATTTTAGTGGGAATTCAGCATACATAACTGTAACCAGCCAAGAGATGGATGTTTCATCTAAGCTAGACAGCTTTTCTCACTGTGTGTTCTATGAAAACACAGTCACTCTGACTTAGATCTACAGTTCAACACCAAATTTTGCACTCTCCCTGAGACTGACAGCAAACCCAGTTTTCCCATCAGATTTCTTGTGACTCACAAGGCACCTATGGGTCAAACTCCCAATAAAGGAAATGTGAGCTGCAACTCACCCCTGTTTACTGGTGAAGGGAAATAGACAATTAAATTCCAGGGCTGCCTTTTGAAAGGTCCCTGTTTTGTACACTCTGTTTTTCACATTGTCATATCAGAAACCACACTGCTAAAAGACAAGTCTTTAAAAGAAAAGCATTTTCTTAATGTGTCCATTTAAAAGATACACAGTGATGCATCTTTAGAGCGAAAGAATCTGTACTCTGGGTACAAACCAGTAAGACTATATGGAAACAGCATTATCTGAGTTATGCAGTTGTCTACAACTTTTCTCATCTACAGAAGAGTCACTGGAGATCCATTCATTACATTCTCATGGTGACAATAATATTACATATCAGGGTATGTTCAGGTAGAAGTAATCCATAAACAGTAAGTCACTCTGGAAATATTTTCTAGTTTGCAGTGATTTCCTGATTGATTGTTTCTTGCATATATATGCCATTGATTGCTCAGATAAGTGTGTAGATTTTTGCTTGGTATTAGACAGGTGTTAACACTGACTAAGAATCAGAGCATTTCTAATTAGGAAATCCTAGTCTGCAGGGTGATTTCATTTCTTATTGATTTTGGTTTTAATTTGCCTTCTTTTAGAACAAGACTAAGTATGCAGCTTGGGCGCTGGCATGGTCTGAAAGACAGGGAAGAAAAATCAGTAGTGAGTGTGTGTTGTTCCTTCTGTGCTTTCTCAAGGATGAACTCAAATAGATTGTTTGGAGAAAGGTTAATGAATTTAGATCAGTGTTTATAACAGCTGCCAGCAGATGGGGAGAGGCTGGGGGGAGCAATCTGCCTGAGGTTCTTAGAAGAGCAGGAAAGCACATGCTGAGAATTCTGCCTTTTTGACAGGTCAAGTAAAGTGCAATTTATGAGATCAATAAACAGACCTGCCATCATTATGGATTAAGCAGGCTTTTCTTCATTAAGAGACTCCTGTAGTAATGGAGAAAATATATAGGATTCTCAGACCTTCTGAAATAGGTGGTCTCAGGGGGTAAGAGAGAAAGGCGGGGAAAGGAGACAGGGAATTGCATGACTTTTTCATACATGATAAATACATGAAAGAGGATTTATTTAGATCCTCTCTTAAAATGTCTGTAAATTTCCTTTATATATGCCAATTAATTTTGGAGGTCTAGTCTTAAGGACTGGAGATTTTAGCCAAAATACTTTATGTGTGTTCATCTACATCTTTCCCAAGGGTCAGCAAACACTCCCAACACTGATATTCAGCAGTGCAGTTGCAGAAAGTGTTTGAAGACAAGAGACAATGTAGCAGAATTCCTAAACTTTTCTGGAAATGTTTGTTTAACCAGTGGAGTGCAATATCACAGACATGCTCATAAAGGATTAAAGACGCTAAATATGTTCATAAGCATATTTAAATTCATGACTGCTGCATTTAGACCAACATGATGGCTTCACAGACCTGTGAGAAAGTGTGAATAGGTAACAATGAGAAGTGAAAGGTACGTAAGTCCAAAGTGTGTCCCGCAAGAGATTTCTGCCCTGTAAGCCCTCTTTTGTCTTCTAAGTCAAATACGTCAGCATAGATCTCCCCAAAAGACCCAGAATGACACCTTTCGGTGTATGACACTCTTTGTTGATATCGACCACCTCAGAGGAGTCAGAAATAAGCAAACAACCAAAAGGTGCAGAGGCATTAGGGGCTTTTCAGAGAGCAATATAAATGCATAAGTATGAATTTTAACTATTTTTCCAATACTAAACTCATTCATCATTGAAAAACTTCTAATGTGACCAGTCCACAAAAAATTAACGGAAGTTCTGGGGTTTTTTTTATCCTTGGAGAAACAGACTTTTCCTGTTTTCTCACAGCCTCCCCGTTAAGATCTCTCCTACCTAAAACTCTCCAGCCCATTTTCAGATCCGTTTCAGCCTGTTCAACTTTGCACTGCAATGACTAAGCAGTCCTTTGTGAAACTATATTCTTTATTTGCCCTTTCTCAGGCCTCCTATCGTCTGCCTGGGGCCTGGCTGCAAGCAGCACACCCAGTCAGAGATGAAATCAGGCTACTTGGCAGGCAGAGGACATGGTAGCACTGAAATTAAGGGGTCTGGAGCAATAGCAGTGTGGAGCAGCCAAATGATGAACACACAGCAAAATCTGCTGCTGTCTGTGATAACAGGATGATAATATTCACAGTCATATAGAGGGGTTATTTTCACTGAGAGGTAGTATATAGGCTGGTGAAACCTTTTACCACTGAAACTGTAAACTTAAGTAAATAGCCTATCTTTTGCTCTGTTTTTGTATAACACTAGGCATCACAGAGTACCAGTTCTGAATGAAGTTTCTAGGTGCTACCACAATACCAACAATAAAGAATCCTATTACTTAACCTCTTATTTCCTCATGAGAAACATATTCCCATATGAAAAAAAAAATAGTGATGTCTTGCTTGCATCAAACAAAAAAATTTTAGATTTGGAGAACAGATATTATCAGCATGGATGAAGTAAAAGAAAAGGGATGTTAAAAGAAACCAGTCTTTCATACCTCTTCCTTCAGACTGGAATCCAAAATATCATTACTTTTAAAATGGTTTCTAGATAGTACAAGGCATGAAATCCATGGAATTATTTGATTAAAAACATGACAAAGCAAAGTATTTTCTTGTGATGATTTTGATTCAAGAGCAAAAATAGTGTTATTTTTTGTCCCCCAAAAAATATAACTCTCTAAATCATGTCTTAGCTAAACGTTGTATATATACAAGTATAAATATGAGGAGAAATAATCAAGCAAAGATTTACATTCTCAGGGGCTACCACACCCTTATTTTAATCACCAAGGTATACTACTGCTGGGTCCTATTCATACTACAGCATGCTCTGTTGATTATATGTTGCACACTTTGCAAAATCTATTTCATAGACATGGGAGTGGCTTTATGTCAAAATTAATCCCATTATAAGCATAGAAGACTGTGTTAGCTTGCAATTATAATCACTCAAAATTATGCCAAATTATACTATATTTGTGATGGTACATTGTATTTTTCTGCTTTGTTTTGTTTTGTTTTCTCTGTCTCTTCTATGGAGTTATTTTTAATGTTGAGTCAGTTACACATCACATTATTTTAAGTGGAGAAATATGATCTCTCAGTTATGAGTGTTTTCCCGAGTGGTAGATATTTTTGCTATTAGGTTTTGATGCATGTGTTTTACAAGTTTTTGTCAGGGGCCAAGGGCTACAGGCCTATTTGTTCTTCTCAGTATAAAGCCAAAATTCTTCTATGAATGAGCTTATAACATAGTTTGAAGAACGTGCAAACAGTGAGGAGACAGTGGGTGGTGTGAGAAGAATTTGCCTAGCCTTCATCTATCTGTTTCAAGCAGCAGTACTGTCTGGCTAAAAGATTCTTTTATTATCTATTTATGCTGTTAATTCAAACTACCTTCCAAAAATTTCACTCATGTCCTTTCACCAATTTTTGTATTTTGGAACAGAATAAATATGAGAAGAAAAATCTGTGGGACCTTAAGGCAGGCAAGAATCTTGCCAGATCTAAAATTTCATGGTTCAAGCAGTCTTGAAGCGCTTAAATGGTAATGAATAGGAAATACCTAGTTGTCAGAGACTACTGGGCTACTATAGCAGCCATCATGGAAAGGATCTAGCTGCTATATAGCAAAAAGAACTGACAGTTAGAAGGCTAGAGTCCTATTCCTTGACTTTCCTCTGCACTTTGTTTCAGAATTTTGAAAATGAAATGTTTCAGCTTCAGTATTTGAAACGACTTTTCATTTTATACTTAAGCTATATTTTTAAAAGGATTGAAAAAACTTCTGAGGGGAGGAGAGAAAGGAAAGAGGGGGGAAAACTTCCAGAGTGCTTCACTGAATTTAAAATATTTTTCTCCAGCTGAAGTTTCATCATTTTAGTGAAAAGAGGTATAAAAAATTATTATTCAAACAAAAAAATCAGTTGTTAATCAATATAAATAAGTGTGGACCTGAAATTAACTAAGTAATAGAAGTAAGCAACAATTCTTTGATTTAAAGAATAAAGCTAAAATATACCTTTAAAAGTTTGTTACATAATCCACAGTCTATGACACGTGTAGAAAATATGCCTGCAGTCTACTGCACCTGCAGATACACAAATAGACATTTACACTGATAAAAAGTCTGAGGACTGCATTAATTGCTCTATTTTTATACACTCATACAAGTTATTATGAATAAAGTTTTTCATCTCATGTGTTTTTGTTTTCAATATTTGCCCATGATTATTGCAATCTACGACTATGGATAGTTTGCTCTTTAATATCCGTAATATTTCTACAATGCAAAAAAGATATATGAGATTAAAAGGAGTTCATCACCAGCAGAGGAGGGTATGCCTCCTCATTTCATTTTTCTAGGTGCAATGTAGCCACTTAGTTTAAAAAGCTACTTGTTAAGAACCCTTGATACCAATATAAGTATCTCTGGAGTGAGAATCCAGAATCTGAGGAAAGTTATCCCAATCAGATCACTGGAATTATCTTCCACCGACTATAGAGGAGACCAGATAATAAGTTGTGATCTTCTGGAGGACAAAGATGAGATTAAATTAATTATTCTTCTTGCTGTATAATGCTTGTTTTCAACAACATGAAAATCATGAGATTTAGGGAGCAAAAGTCTGTCATTTTCTCATGATGTTTAGACTTCAAGTGTTAAAAGGTGTTGCAAAATGTTAATAGAAATATTTATTACTGCAGCTCTGGACTCCATTTTTTTTTTTTTTTTTTTTTTTTTTTTTACTTTACACAGTTATTGTCAACAACTGGGTCCCTAGGCTGAAAACTAAACTGTTCCTTTTATTGTTATGTTTGATTCTTAGGCAGAAGATTTTCCTATAGCTTCAAGAATTCAAGAATTAATACCAATATCTTGTCACAAACATAAAAGTTTATCTCCTTGTACAGTTCTCAGTGAGATGTTCTATATGATGCACCTTCCAAAGGCAAAGATCTAAAAAAAAAAATGTCCCTTAGCACTTCACTTAAAACCATAAACATTTCACTGGTAATTTCTTTTAAATACTAGTCTTACTCAGATCAGCCGTACTGTGCTGGTTTTGCATTACCTCCCTGTCTTACTCCACTTAGAAAAAACTGCTGTACTCATTGAATTACTCAGATTTCCATCCAGATCTGTCCTCTATACCTACAATATTATTACATAATTAGAAAATTATTTAGCAACAGCCTGTGAGTAAAAAAAAAATCAATAGACCCTGATAATGAGATCTGTTCTACATGTTCCTAATCAATTATTCAAAAACAATGTATTTTACAGTAGTTGCTGCACGTATTACTAGTCTTGTGGGTCCATGTTTTGTATTACTATTTTACTAATGAGGTCTTGTGAGGAAGGGTGAACTCAGTTTAGGCTATCATTCATCTTAATTTCATATCCCACCACGTTCCTAAGCAGGGCCAGAAGGGCATGAAGCTTTTGTAAAATAATAAACTATTCCTTACTCTGAATGTTGATGATATTATCTCTAATTAGCTGATAGAGCATCTGCTTTCTGCTTCATTAATCACAGACATTAAAATGTTATAAGACCTGCTCTTGAATCTTAAAGAAACAATATTTCACTTATTTTGGTTTTATTTTTGTGACAGCCTCTGTTCTGCCTACCATAATGGCAGATTTTTTTTTTTTCTTCATGTCCTCATAATTCAGCATGCCTATGTACAGTTTAGTGATCTATATGAAGAAATTTCTCACTCTTCTTTTGATATGTTTTCTTTTGATCAGATTATTTCATTTTTGAAGAAACAAATTCCATTGCCATGCATATAAGACAGATTCTCTGTGATAGCCATTTTCTGTTTGTTTTGATTTGTTACATCTTTTAATACACTAAAGAAAGGAGAAACAGGTAACAATAATTCAGTTAGACTTTGACCTGTTTCGAGTCCACTTTAACTTCATTGCCGCAAGAAAAACAACAGCAGGAGGAAGTTCTGAAACCTCACCCTGAGAGTCATGTTTGATTCTCCTTTGCCCTGGTGACGCCTGTAACAGAGATTTTACAGGTAGAGGTTGATTATTAATTTTTGTGAGACCAAAGATAATTCATCTTCCTCTCCTAAAACAAAAGAAAGTAAAGGAATCTAGTCAGCAAGGTAGACTATTACTATCATGACTAGAAAGAGACTTTAACTGTTCAGTATCTTTTTCTCTCTATTCTTCGCTATTATTGCATTTCTTTCCAGTTACACTTAAAGAATATAGAAGTTTATCTTAAGTCATCTGTGATACCCAATAAAGAAGTAACAGAGAGCATGACATGGATTGGAATAAGCAGTGTTTTTTATTTAGGTGCTTACTGTGCTTTACAAAGAATTTAGTATGCAGAATTTGAAGCTGCCATTCTGCTTCAGAAGAATATTTTTGAAGCGCTTAAAGAATTCACCTTTTAGGAGGTCAGTGATAGGAATTTTGAAATCTATTAATTTAAGTTGTAATCCAATATGTAGAAGTACTTAATTACTTAAATGAAAGCTCTAACTACCATGAGAGTCATGTTGTCAGTTATCACCTCATACCTTGAGAAAGCCTATGTCTTTCACAAAGAAAGAAAAATTATGAACAAGGTGAGCAGCTGGCAAATGAAATTATTCATCTTTTTGTCTTTACTTAAACCATGTTTGTTTGTTTTTTTTTCACATTTGCCTTGATGGCAATGCTTCTGATGCACCATAAAAATATGGGTTTTCTGGAGTGATTTTGCAAATAATGGCATCAAATACTGAATATCTGGCAAAAAATCATACAAATATACAACACAAGCTGCATAAAACTGTTCTGCAATTGGTCAAAGTTGCTGCCTTAACAAAAAAAAATCAGAACTAACACTTTCGTGGAGTCATTCTCACATCTCTAAGTCTTATAGTTAACTATTAATTCATCTGAATCAATGCTTTTCTTGTCATTTTGGTGGAAATGAACTGACCTTATTATCTTCATGATCGCTAATGTGCATATCACAGTTTATAAAGTTAACAGCAGCCCTGATGTGGATAACTACAGCTGCTTTACAAATTTTAGAGGCCATCTTCCTGGAGCTCTTATCTTTCATTTTGAATTCTAGCCTTTCTGATTAAGTTATTAGGAACTTTCTGTAGTCACTAGTCACTGTAGTCACACAATGTTTCCTAGCCAGCAACAAGCTCCTAAAGTTATTAAAGATGACCAGGAGAGGCTAAGTCATCTTTTTTTAGTGCCAACTATTCTGTTCTTGAGAGTAGATTCCATGCCAGGAGCTGAATTAGAGGTAGAATTCAGTCCAAGTTCACAAGATTTGTTTCTGTGACAGAATGCTAAGCAGGATATGACAGACCACTGGTGATAAAGGAAATGCTCTTTAAGTCCAGACTCCTGTCTTGTGGCCAGTACTGAACTTTATAAGATTTATTTATACTGAGATAGACTGCTATAGTACAGCCTCTCATGTGTGCTGTAACTTCAGAATTGCTGTTTCCATGCATGGACAGACTGAACAGGCTTTCAAACAGGCCTGATAGCATTCCTGAAGCTTTTCATCAAGGCGCATACAAATGACATAGTAATGTGCTGCGGCAAACAGCCTAAATTTTGTTGGGCTAGCAAAAACAGAACGCACGTTATTTTATAGCATTACATGGCTGAACAAGCTGTCTCATAATGAGGGAAAAGTGGGAAGCAAATAAGAAAGATTAGTTTTACCCCAAGTACAGATTTGATTCACTCTATTGGAAGAAAGTAGTTCCTTGGACACATGGTCAAAATTAGCACTCCTGAGCATGCAGCTGATGCTTATTTCAAACTCAATTTCTTTAAGCCAAGCACCAAGTATCTTGCTATATATTTGGTCTTTCCATCTGCTTTTTGTGTCTCTGTCTTTAAAACTTGTCATTTGGACCTCAAAGTGTCATCTCTGCTTGGAGGAGGGTGACAGTCACACCTGTCCACAATCTGAGAGATCCTGGTCTAGTTGACATTTACCACCCTGTTTTGGCTTTCTCATCCCTGAGTTACTTCAAAAAGAATTAGCATGCAAACAATTGAAGGATCTTTGAACAGGTTTTGATTCACTGCTTAAACACTAATCTGGATCTGAAGCCCACAGGACAATAGAGACTATATTTTTAAAATTGCAGAGTGCTGTAACCTAGTCCAGTGATATGGAGAAGATAATGTAAATAATTTTTGTTTATAACTGATTTTTGTTTTTTTTTATCATTCTTTCCAGCCAAGTACCTAAACTGCTTGGGACAAGAATAGTTTGCAACATGGGGAAATAATTTTTCAATTAATTATAAAGCCAAATATTAATGGAGTTGATGTAAATATTTGACCAAGGCCATATAGAAAGCCCCAGGGTATCTCTGAAACCAATAGCTGCATATCACAAAATCAAAAGTGTGGAGTGCAATTGATTTGCTTCTGGAACAATTCCCAGCTCTGTCTTGCATAACAAATAGGTGCAGTTAATAGTTACATGTTTGCAAGGTACTTTATAGTTCAGGAATGCAAAGTGAAAATGAATTAGCCCTTCCAATAACTACCCCCAAAAAAGAGAGCAATTGTTAGACCTACAGGTAGTGAGAGATTGAGTGGGTTGCTCAAAAAAATTTATAAGGTAAGGAAGAAGAGCCTGATAAGAAGTGTCTAGTTCAGAGCTAAGTGAAGAGCAGGATCTGCATAGCTCTGTGGTAGCTCTGCACTGGACAACCTGCAAGGTGGCATTTACAGAAGGAGGGACAAGACTCCCATATCATCCCTTGTGTCTTTACCAAGACATACTCAAAGTTTGCTTTATCATTTAGCTAGTGCCCTTTGCACCTCAGTCCTTTTTTCTCTCCCTTTCATTTTCTTTTCGAACAATAAACCAACAGACCACCAAAGAATTGTGTAAGACCTAGAACCAGCATGCTTGGAATCACATCTACTTTCAAATTCCTTATTAAGTAATCCTGCACTGTATGTGTCTATAAATGTAGGATTTTAAAGAGTAAAGAGAGTGGTTCCTTCTGCAATATGTATTTCCAGTTCTCTGCAAAGCTATCATTATCTCAGGGAACATTTCATATTGCAACAAATATTTCTGGCTCACTGGAGTTTCTGGAACTAGAATGTACACGTAGGTGTTGTGAAAGTCTCTGTGTTTTGTTCAGTTAACAAAAAAATGTGTCCTCTTACTGAAATCTCTGTCTCATGGCGGAACAAATCGTGCTTGTGCTCCAAACAACAGCTGGAATCCTGTATTATTTTTGTCTCCACTAGCTCTCCAAACCCAAATCAAACCAAAAATCATGTTCTTCCTGGCTAAGCTGCTAAGCTATTCTCAATACGAAGCTGACAATCAGTAGTTCCCAAATGCTGATATTATCAGCAATAAAAGAAATTAACAGTAATAATAATAATTACAGCATTATATAATTACAGAAATAATGATATACCCGTATATCTCAAGCTACATTTAGAATAGCTTAAGTACAACCAAACTGATAAAACCAGATTCAGCATGTCACAGTAATGCATGTGCCTAGGAAATTCAGAAACACTCATCTTGCTGGAAGGTAAAGAGAAAATGACGAAAACCCTTGCAACAGATTCTTGTTAATAGGATATTTATGGGACTGTTGCTTAAACTGAAAGAAAAGAAGCCAGAAGTGGTGATTATTGTTCTTTAAAAAAAAAAAAATGCTATTTTTCAGTAAGTCCAAATTCTGACACTGAAAAGTTCAGCGAAAGCTATAATCTCCATAATAATCACATAAATGGGACATGGAAATAAAGCGGCCAAGCTGAAGGAAAGTCAGCCAGTGTAAATCAGCAAAGTTACATTGTCTCCAATGGTATTATATCAAATTACACTTACCAAGCATTTGGCCAAATAAAGCAAGGAGGAAAGAGAATGCAGTTATATTTACACAGAAGGCTGAAAACTAAAGCAAGACATTTAAAAAATACTGTATTGGATATATTAAACTTGAAAAGTCATAATTATTTCAAAGTGGAGGAAGATAATATAGTAAGATAAGAGTGATGAAAACAGATTTTAATTATCTATGATGCCTAGGACTGGTGGAGAGAATCCAGTTTATCATTTTGGCTGTTGAAGTGTGAATGAAGACACTGAATAATATTTTCTACCAGGTAAAAATCATCTGGTCCTTTCGCTTGTATATGCCTAGACTGCCAACCAAATGAATCAGTGGATCTGTTTCTTTACCTTTCTGCATTCAATATGCAACTTGCAATATTAGCCATCCTCCTATTTTAAATAGTTAATACTGAATGTATTAACTGATCAGTTCTCTTTTACCTTCAATTTCCCTTTGATAAGGTTGAGGGCCTTACTTCATCAAAGGTCTGTACTGGTCATGGAGCTACAGATTCCAAGGGAGCAGAGCAGACATGTTTAGATATATACTATACTTTACAAAATGTTGATAAATATTCTTTGTTTTGAAGTCTAGAAGAATAGTTGTTTTTGTTGTTTCCTTATGGCCTCCACATAGGTTGACTTTCGTGGGCATGTCTTTCAATTCTTTTAGTATCTATAAGAAAGAAAGAGCTTATTTTCATAGGTAATGGCCTGGTACTGTGAGGGGGAAGTCACTAAGGAAGATTGAAGAGCACAAAAACTATGGGTCAGGAAAATATGTTTCCATTTAGATTTGACTGATTAGGCCATTTGTTTGTTTTTCTTTTTTTCTCCTAAGAGATCAGATTCTTTACTGTGTGTGAGTGCTTTGGATCACAATACATTTTAGCATTAAAAATGAAGCGTCTCTGCAGCTGACTTTTCCTCTGTGACTTTGCTTGCCCTCTCTTCGCTTCTTTCATCCCCCTTCCTCATCTTCCCATAGACTGAAACCTACCTAATAGAGCCTCATTTTTCAAACATTGCTTGCAGAATGAAGGTGAATGGGAGCCAAGTGCAAGCCTTGTACACTCATAATAACGTAAAGAAAAAATTCCCCGTTTTTGTGGTGTATGTACCTCTCACGAAACTCTAGTAGCAGCAAGGAGCAGGTCGCCATCCTCCTTATGCTCACAGGACCATTTGAACAACACAAAGCTGGTCAGAGCTTTTCAGCTCTGCAGTAGACCAATGCCTGAGGCTTCTTTCCGTTTCATTCTCCTGCTCTTTAACACAGAGGCTCATCCTGCTTTTCACAGAGATGGCACTTGACTATGCTTTTACACCATTAATCTACTTGGCCCTTTGCCTGCTCTGCAGAGGAACGCTGCTCCACATAGAGGCTGTTACCGCCACCTGAGAACTGAGCTTGCTTAAGACTCTGATGGGTGGCTCTGTCCCACCTTGGCAGGGGAGACTCATGCATCTTGACCGTTTCTTTGCATCATGCTATAAGACTTTAAGATTTTACTGCCTAATAAGCAATTAGGCCATTGAACAAGCTCCGTTCTGAGTCCACCTCTGTATGCTTCTGCAGGGCTAGTTAAGACTACAAGTGTTTTGCCTGAGCAAAAGAAAGAGTAGACAGAGAGTAAAGGTTCACTCCTTTCTTTTTTTCTTAATAGGCTTTGAATTACTGTTACACCTTGTACCCTGCATACTTTTTCCTCACTACTTCTTCCTGGTACTTCATATCCTTCATAAGATGCACAGGCTTAGTACCAGCTCTCCAAGCTGTTAAGGTAAGCTGAGCTGGTTTCCGTTGTTGTGGTACCACACTTGAATAGAAAATCACAAGTAAGACTTTCTTGTAAATATTGTTGTACTTCCTGCTTTCAGTCTCGGCAGAAACCCCAAATTACAGAGATGTATGAGGAAAAAAAATAAATAAATAAACATATTGAGGAAAAGGGAGAAGTTCCTTTTCTGTATTTAAAAAAAGAAATCTGTGCAGTGTTATTATCATATTTTATTTCATTTTCAAAATGTTTTGGGTTTACATTTTGGCAGCTAGCTTGTTTTTCTCCCAGGACACACTACAGATCAGGAGTAATGAAATGAATGATTGGGAGCACAGTGGTACAGAGGACCCACAGCCCCAGACCAGCATCCATTTGGGAAAAGTAATGTAGAAACTGTTTCAAACACTGCTCACCTCAAAGAGCATAGAATCTAGGGACTATCGAGGACCAGTGTAGCCATATCTATTTCAGCTGCTGTTCTAGTCAATTC
Source organism: Nothocercus julius (assembly GCA_013398735.1). Classification (NCBI taxonomy): domain Eukaryota; kingdom Metazoa; phylum Chordata; class Aves; order Tinamiformes; family Tinamidae; genus Nothocercus; species Nothocercus julius. The sequence goes on along the minus strand of VZSV01000002.1, from coordinate 7,629,442 downwards.
ATAAAGTAGCACAATACCTCCTGACAATAATTGCCAATTGACTTCTGATAACCAATTACCATTGATTATTTAAAAGTTTCAGAGAAGACCCGAGGTGCCAGGACCATTCCCAGCCTGAACCCAGCTGCTCTGTGAAGGGAAATACACATCAGAAGAACCATTCCCCAGTTCGTGGCACAGAGTGCACATGAGACCAGATGGTGATGATGAATGAAGCTTATTAGAGAGTGAAAGAGATTAAATCCAACTACAGCTTTAATTTATACCTCAAGGTAATTAAGTGCATAGCCCATTATCTTTGATAGGAACTTTGTACAATTTGACGATCAGGTACGACGATCTTTTGACAAAGTGTGTAGCTACAGAGTTTATGAGCACTTAACCTCAGAGTTGGGGAGGATGCAAAGAGAGCCAAGCAGAAGGCAGCACAGACAGTGTGAACATCCTCTTGTACCAAAGATATTACTGTGAACGTCCAGATAAATTTTTCCTGGCCTAGTGTAAGGATAAATATTTCTTTCTCATTGCAGAGCTCACTGGCAGTAAAATCAAGAAGAGACAAAACAGATTCTCTGCTGAAGAATCATCCTACAAGTCACTATAGGCTGAAGAGACGAATCCTGCCAAGCTTTCGCTAAGCTATAGGCATTTCATTTACCATCAGTGAATCAGTGGTCTGTGTGATCACTCACAGCTATTTATGCTAGAGCATTTGTTATTACTTTTTTTGTCTTCTTAGGAATAAGAAGTTTATTTAATCATATTTTGAGTCACATTGCTTTCCTTTTGGGACTTTTTCCTTTTCCTTTTTGGGACTTTTGGGACTAGCCTGAAAGAAGATATTTCTTCTTAGTCTCAGAAGACTAAGTCTGTGCACTTCTCATTAACTTAATATCTAGGAGCAAAAGCAATTTTTGTCATTTTTGCAATTTTTTCTTTTTTGATTAGCAGCTTCTGTGTTCCTGTCTATTTACTATGCCACTCACACCTTCTTCTACAACTGCCTAAATCCTTCTTTTAAAATCCATTAGATTAATTTATTATATATGAAAAAGATATGGTGGCGGCCACTGGATACTTCATTTTTCTCTGTTAGCCCTTTTTTGCTAAATTGATATTGAATAAGGAGAAGAGGAAGGAAGAAGTGGTTAGACTCAGTCCCAAATAACATATTATGGCATGCGTTATGGGACGCAAAGTTTTTTTCACTACATTAATAGAAATCACCATCTCTCTAGAAACTGTGTGCTTTATTGCACTAAGAAAACAAAGTGCTTAGAAATAAATATGAATGGTGTAAGAACTACAACAATAAATATAGACAGAGCATATATCTTTAAATAAAAACTGAGATAAGGACTTTACCTTATCAAAAGACTGGTCAAGAAGCAATGATCTTAAATAGAGCAGAGTAGTAAAGGTGAGAGGTGACTTGATACATATTATCCTTTGCAAAATGTTTATAGTCTCAGATTTGAAGAAACTGCTGTGATTATGGAATCTCGTGTTTGCATACCAAAGGAACTGACCTCTCCACCCGGTGATTCCTGCACCAATTCCACAATGTCTGGGTGACTTAAAACATTTAATAGAAAGACACTACTCTTAATTTTAAAACACTTCTATTGAGATATAATCTGTCACAACTCATTCCATTTTGGCCCAATGTTTACTTATTCTCACTGTTAAAAATTGTGGTTCATTCCTAGTTGTTTCATCCATCTTTAAACGTAATGAAAATTTCCTACCTTTATCCCTTTCCCCACAACGGGATTAGATTAGGCCATTTTTTTTCTATACTGAAGTCTACTATTAGATTTCTCCTCCCTCATGAAGATTCTGGTTAAATATGTTGAAATCATTTGCCACCTCTCCTGGGTAGACAAAGCAGTTCACAGACCCAGTCCTTCAGACAGATGATCATTCTTGTAGCACTTTTAATTCAGGTTTGTTAATCTTCTTTCTAAAGCATAGATATACGAGCAGGATTCAGTATTACAGCAGTGATGCTGCACAATGTGTTTGCAGAATACCATTCCCTGCTCCTGCCTAGCTTTCCCAGGTCTCATCCAAGGATAATTTTTTCCTCATAGCATCATGGTAAAAACTCATGTTCAGACAGTTCCTACCATTATCTGGAATGATTTTCTTACATTCCAGAACACTGTCTGACATACTATAAAATTGACCTGTGTTTCTTTTTCCTAGATATATGGCTTTCCATTTGGCAATATTTAAAGCAACTGTTTCAGTGTTTCTTTGCCAAATAATCCACATTGATCTGTATTACTTATTTATCCTATTAATAATCTTCTACTAGTCTTTGTTATACATACATCTTACCAGCATTTATTTTATACTTCCTTTCGCATCACTGACAGAAATATTAAATAATATCTGGCCAAGAAAATCCACCTCAGGATAATGAATTCCCATGCATAACACTTGGAGATCTATCAGCAAACCACTTTTTTATTTCATTTGCAGAGTACTATGTCATGCTCTTCATTCTTTTCTTCTTGACAGTTTCCTTACTTCTGTGTACTTTCTACATCACTTTCACCTTCTTTTGTAGCTGGATAAACCTATAAATAATTCTTATTTGAAATATGTGAGTCAAAAAATATAGTAGGGTGCAGTGAATATTTTAGGATGCTATGAACCTTGTTATTTTGCTAAAGGGATAGGTAGGAGTATCTATCTAATATATATTTGTACAGTTTCTCAAAGCTTCCAGACTTAAAATAGATCTGAAAGTTTTGAAGGACTCCTGAAACATTTGTCAACATAAAGTGTGTCCAATCTACTTAACATGTAAAATCCTAATCTGTACCTAGTAATCACTACTTCTAACATGCCTTCAGAGTCAATGCAGAGATTGAAAGGAGGGAGAACCTGACTAACTTAGGAGCTGGACTTCTCTCAAGCTTGGTATGTAAATTAAACTAGTTGTCCCGGCTCCCTAAGCAAGGAAGAACAGCAATTCAGAACTTTTGAGATACCCTACATTAGCTAATAATATTAGGATGGGATTAGCTGCTTACTGAACATAATTATGTCTCTCTGTAGAAGAAACCTAGATGACTAGTTTATATTAAATACATAGTTATTATAAATGTGGAGAGAAAAATACAGTTGCAAATGTTTTGAGGAATGGAAAATTGCTAATGATTTTCAGAGGATTCTATCTCTTTTCTCTACTATGTAGTGAAATTATATATATGTATGTGTGTATGTGTGCATGTGCGCGCGTGCACTCACAGGCTCAGCTAAGCACTTTACTAGAACACACATGTAAGTGAGATGCTTACATTAGGCAAGACATTTACTTTCATCAGATATCCCTTCAATCTGATGAAATACATTTTGCAATGTTCTGCTTGACATAAAATCTTGTTAACTGCATTAATTTTGTTATCACATTTTAATAATACACATATTATTTTCCACAATAGCCTTTTTCCAGTTTTGCCAAAGATCAGCGACTTTTCTCTCATTATGTCATCTTTAAATACCTGCATGTTTTTGCAGTTTCTGAGGGATTGCTGAAGTTCTCTAGTATTTTGAGAATTGTGTATAAATAAAACAAAATATTCAGAGACAGAGAACCTCCTCAATTTGACTCCTTTGTCACTCAAGGATGCCAGTCCTGTTAATTTTAGAAAAATATTTAACTTCCATGGTTTATGTTTATGATCCTCCCTATCTGCTGGCTCAATAGAAAGTATTTCCTTAATTCTTTATCATAGGAATACATCATCCTGCTTTTCTCCAGGAACAGATCAAAAAAGTATTTGTTGAATACTTCCTTTGCTATGTTGTGATTACTACTCTTATCTTGTGTCAGACTGGTACCATTGTTGAACTGCTGTTTGTTCCTGACACTTTTAAGGAATTCTTTACTTCTTTTAACTCTTTTTAATCCACAGGTTTTCATCCATATCTTAAACTTCCCTGATTAGTTGTCTGCACTTCCAGTGATATTTTTTAGCATTTACTTATATCCACTTGCACATCTTTTTTAACTTCTCCACTGAACTAGAATATTTTGAGCTGTTGGATCTTTTCAGTCAAAGAAATCTTCTTGGATGGGCAAAGAAATGGTGATTTAAGAAAACACTATTACCAGGAGAAGTAACAGCAGAAAGGCTAAAAACGCGACAGTAGAATGACCAAAAGCACTGAAATGGGTAGGAGAGGCCTGTGTTGTAGTTCCACTCCTGCGCAATTTTGTGTAAGACCCAGACTGGCTGGGATCTCTGTTGCCTTTTCTGCAGAAGTTCTTTGTGGCTAGGATCCTCAGTCTGAGTTTGTAGCACGCCTACTATAAAGGCAGTTCAGATTTCACAGCAATATATAACATATATAGTGCAAAACTGTAGGAGTCTTGCCACTTAGTCTCCCTTAATTTCCTCCTGCAGCTCTCTACCTTCTCTTTCCTACAGTGATGTATACTACATCCCTGTTGTCCTTTCATTCTTCAAGCAGAATTTATTTTTTTTTTTTTTTTTTTTTTTTCGTGCCATGACTGCAGCAGCTCAGAACATTGGCTTTCTATTCACAATACTGAATCAGACATTTGTAAAGCTCCAACTTTTTATTTTTCTTAAATCAGGTTTTGTTGTTATAGCAAGCTGGTGCAATGCTGAGGAAAACAGCCAGTCAGCAGTTTCCATTTCACTTTGTCCCATTCAGTTTGTCACAGCTGCTTGACTGTCAATCAGAAACACTTGGTACGATTAGATTTGATGCCTGCAGAGGTTAACACATCCAGAGCCCAGGGTGCAATCCTAAGATCCAACTGGAAGGATATAACACACGGAAGCCGGTTTGACAAAGCATAATATGGAGCAGGCACACACCAACCACCTCTGCCCATCCCATCCATGAATTTGGGGGGCACCACATATGTCACACTCTTCCATATCTCAGCATATCACATTATCAAAAGAAAAATCAAGCCTCTATGACAGTCCACATGTCTGTAACCTTTCAGAAGCCAGAATATGCCAAGAAGACTAAGTCTCTAAAGCAAATAAAGATGATTCTCCCATTATTTTTACTGTGTACAATTGCAGGAGAATCTGACTTGCATATTCCAAAGGTGAAAGAAAATCTGGTTTATATGAGTGAATTATAAACAGCAAATTCTAAGCCCTCCTAAGGATTTGTTTCTCCTGCTAACACTCTCAATTAGTTTAAAATTATATCACTTTTCAAAAATATTCATATTCAGTGGGCCAAAGTGAGAGCAATATACCCAGTCTGGGTGGATTACAGAGAACTAAGAGGTTTTTCATACTACTAAAACTTAAATATATATATTACTTTCTAAATATCCCGAATACTTTGAAGCTTGAAATACATCAAGAATAAATCAAATCAAGTGAAATTACTGAACATCCATCTCTGAGCTGAGCAGCCCATACTTCCTTTAACTAATGGAGACAAAAAAAAAAAAAAAAATCAGGTTATCCTAGAAAGGAATCGAGACTGAGTTTGCCTCTAGTGAGTATTAAGGCAGTTCAGGATAACTAACTCAGAAAGACACATCTACATCCAGACAGGCAGATGCATCTAGCATGAGCATTAGCATTAGGTGATGCCCTTCCATCCCACAGCTTTCCCCAACCTTTTAACCCTCGTGTCATCCCTCCACCTAAACCGGATTTACCTCCACCAGCTATTGCCTACAATGAAGAGGAGGAGAAAAGCAGTAGCCCCATAGGCAGCACAGCTATTTTTCTTCCCATCCATTACCAAGTGTGTCCACACCTACTTGGTGAACTCTTTTTACTAAACTGACTTCAGTAAACCACTGTACAAGCAGTTTGTTCCCACAATGTCATGGAACTAGGGGGGGAATTAAAAAAAAAAAAAAAAAAAGCCAAAAAATTATCTTGCAAAAAATAACAGTTATCTTGTTATTTTCAATAACAAAATATAGAGAGAATTTCTCAATCCAGACAGGAAAAATCACCATTCACCATCATTCAGGCCACAAAAAGATGAAAAAATAGAGATGAGTCCTTAAATAAAAGGTACTTCTAAAGTATTAGACCAGGAACTGTATAGGTTGCATGTAGGTACAAACTCCCAAGGACACTATCCCAGCTTCTATGACTGATTATTTAATTACCTTCTCTTTAGTACACGTCCTGTTTTATTTGATTGCAAATGTTTCTGAAAAAGAGTTGGCACTAATTTGGGCTAAAATGACCTCACTTTCTCTGTATAAAAAAATCTTTTCAAGGCTTACAACTTTCCTGAACTTTAACACACCAGCCAGCATTTTCCATGCTAGCGGAATTCATTCACATGCATTTCAAGGGGAGGGGAACAGGGGGAAGAGCAAGAGAGGAGGGAGGGAAAAGACCTTTCAGCCAGAGCTTGTAGCAATTTTCTTCAATGAAGCTAAGAGAAAAAATATTTTTCCCAAGCCAAAGGCTAATACAAGGTTTTCCTTGACAAATGTTTATGCCTCTGTACTTTGAAGCAGTGCCTGGAAGTTTGTAAGAGGAGGAGGGATGCAAATGTCACACAAACCCGCTATCCCTATGAATATGTGGCAATATTAATCTCTCTAAAACTGCAATAGTTACACACTCAAAAATGCCTTTTTTGTTATTGCTTTTTAGAAGAAAGAAACCATAGAAGAATATTATGAAGTCCTGCTCGATTCTGCGTGTTGTGCTACGGACAGTACGGGGCTTCAGGTAAAAGGAGGCTGCTCCTGCAGCTGCTATTCCAGCATGAGATGACGCTGTGAGTCCTCACAGGGCAGTAGCTGACCCCAGACTCCTGACTCACACCTTCTTCGTACCCATACAGATGCCCTGGCAATGTAGAACTCTTCAGAAAGATTGTTGGTAATTAAGCAGCAATGGAGTGATAGAAGACAAAAGGATTAAATATTGCAGCTCACTATGATTCTGAACACAAACCCAAAGCAAAAATGTTGTCATTGGTAATAATCACACAGAAAACTCCTGCTGAGGTATATCTTTCTTCCCACATGATACCTAATTCAAATGATAAATAAAATAAATCCCTTTGTAGGCCCATTAATCGTGGTAGGTTCAGCAGTTTGATCTGTGTTGCCAAATTGTATGTCCCAGACCTTCCAGTGACCAATAAGCGAGTAATGGAATTTCTATTTCAAGTTGCCTATTTAATTGCAATTATCTGTCCTGCATAGGTGTCTGACGACGTAGTCTTGAATGATATGATTTCATAACTAATTTTCCATTCAGTGGGTGAATCAGCAGTATAAATGAGGCAATATGTTCTTCTCAGAATTCATGGTGCAGTTCTAAGCCTCATCTGCTTATCCCAACCTTGAACCGAAGATAAAGTTACTCATTATCTTATGAGCTTTTCTATGGGCACGTCCACCCCACACAATGAAGGGTGGTGTAAAGACTCTTTGGAGAGTGCTACCTGCGCCAGCTCTGGAGCCAGAAGCTGTGTTGCCGCATCAGCAGGATGCTGCAACTGAAGTAATTAACTTTGTTGGAGTCACAGCTAATTGGGACGGGTGCAGCACCGTGTCAACATGGCTACACACGGTGGGCATTTTGGCCTGCTCACAGCTGGCTGGAGGAGCTTTGCACCACACTACATTGTGGCATAAACATGTTCAACGCTCCTCACCACAATAGCCAAGTGAGACATGAAAGGACACAGTGGCAAAGCACTGTTGAGCCTGTATCCTGCCACCTCAGCATGTACTTTTAACTACTTTTTTAGAAACACTGCTTAACTGTTTGTGACTAAGCAAATTTTTAATGCATTACATTTTCACAAAAAGAAAAGCTCCGTTTTCTTTTTTTTTCCTTTTTTTTTCCCCCTTTTTTTTTCCCAGTGAGATTAATTTAGCATCCAAAAACTGCAGATATATTTCCTTTTGGAGAGAAGCTAGGATTCTGAGGACTGAGGTGAATGATGCTAGCTTTAACTATAACCCTATAATCTATGTGAATACAATAAAGACATATATATGAGGAAATCAATCACTAGAGAGAATACCTGTTCTTAGTATTTTAGTTTTTATATACAGATACAGTGAAAATAACAGATGGGCTGTGTCCATCCCATATACAACCAAAACATATAAGATTTTTTCTATTAGAGACACAGATTAATCATGAACCAGCAGGTTTGAGAAACACAAAGAGGTAAATTACAAAGCAATGTGCAGGGATTTAACTGCACGACTCCCATTAACATCAATGGGATTTAGCTGTGTGACTCCCTCTGCACCACTTTGCAAATTTATCCTAAATTGACTAGCGTGGTAATTCCTGGACAGCATGCAGTGGGGGAGTGACTGCTCTGTAAACATGAGGGAACAGTCGACTCTCAAACATCTCCATGCTACAGTCAGCAAAGAACATTCAAAGAAGCATTTTGCTCCCTACATCACAGGAGGACGGGATATAAAGACACTCACTCTGAACTCCAGCTCCATTGGGGAATCTAATTCCAGAAGTGTAATTTTGGAAAAAAATAAAATAGGAAAAAAAAAAAAAAAAAAAAGGTATTCTTTCTCTCTCTCTAATATATATTCCCCTAAGTGAAATTTTATCTTTGAGATTCTAAATGAGTGAGGAAATTTAAAAAAAAATTAAATAAAAATAAAGATCAATTTTGCATTTCTGGTGACGACTTTTGGGAGATTGGATACAGATTGTTAGCTCTTTGCTCAAGAGATTCCAGTTGCGCATACACGTGGGGTGTGTGTAAAGCAAAAATTTCACACAGGCAAAACTGTTAAAAAGCCCCAAATTTACTTACAGTTACTGTAAGATCAGCAACTGTTTACTTTTACAGTAATGCTTCATAGATTGTTCTTGTTTAACTTTTTTTCTTTTTTAAGTTAACATAAACTTGACTATATAATTTCATTCCAAAAATGACATGCAAAACAAATGATTTGTGATGGCATGTTGAAAACTTAGTATGTTATGTCCTTTTTAACATTTTTAACTACTTAAACTCCTATATTATTAGAGGCTGTTAAGGAGGTAACGAAGAAGAAACTGCTTCAAGCCTGGTTAAATTTGACGGAGGGGGATATTTTAGAACTTCTTCATCGACTGGATGTGGAAAACTGTATTGACGTGGCCATCCCAGCACTAAATGCAATATTTTCATTATCTCCAGACAGTAACTTGAAGAAATGTAAAAACCTTGACAGCAGGTATGCAGATCAGTTTTCATTTCTAAAAGATGAGTATTTTGTATCGTAAGACTATTAAATTAAGCTGTATTCAAATGGATAACTATAGGGTAACTATTACTTGTGATTAGAAGACAGATGTTGTTGCATAAGGCATAATGTCTCCCTGGTATTTGTGTTCTAATTTTTTGGGGTTATTTTTTTTGTGAATTTATGGAAAAGACTTGTTATGATGTTTTTGACTACAGCCTGAGTGATGCAGTGTCTACATGTTGAATGCTTAGATTTTGAAGTCTATTATTTATATTTAACAAAATGGCTTTTAAATAAGAACTCATCAGATTACTCTTATCTAAAGATGCGTTTTCATCTACAAGTTTATGTTCTCAAGTTTTTTATTTATGAACAACTTAGAGATCTGGAAGTCTGGTTATAATCATTCTGCAAATTGGTAATGGACAGCCTCAATTTACAATATAGCAAATTGCTCATTTATGAAGAGTAAGTTATTTTTTCCACTGTTAATTCTGTGGAGAGTATTTTAAACCTTTTTTTTTTTNAAAAAAAAAAGGAAAAAAAAAGAAAAAAGAAAAAAGGGAAAAAAAGGAAAAAAAAAGAAAAAGAAAAAAAAAGAAAAAAAAAAAGAAAAAAAAAGGAGGGGGGGGAATAACACTCTATGAGCTCTCATGCTGCCAGATTTCAGACCTGTCAAGCCAAAAAGCCACTGCTACCATATAAGAAATTAGGCAGCAAACAAGAGCAAATCCATATTCCCTCTACTAAAGTGGTCTGAGAAATGCAAAGGAACATCTGATTTCACTTTGACATTGACCTTCGTGAAAAATGATTTTGGATTTGAGCATAAGTTTTTTTCTTATTTGATTTCTCCTAAAAAAGGTTTACTCCTTTGCTTCCCTCTGTTCTCACAAACATTCTCTCATTCTGTCGTTATTAGGTAGCTAGAGACCTTGCTCGCATTTTATTATCTTCATATATTAGCTTGAACCTTTGTACTCCTGGATGAATAAAGTAGCACAGATCTCATTCACACTGTGCATTTCCTAGAGCAAAATACACATGTTAAACTGCTACAGAAATCACAGTATGCAGGACAGCAGAATACAGGTTCGCAGGCACTGCTCATTCACAGGAGGAAGGAGACAGTTCAGAGGCTATTTGGAAAGGTGGCTTTTAAGAAGTCATGACAGATACAAAAATTATGTCTCCTTCATCTAAATAAACAGTTACTTTTAGAGTTTCAGAATTATCTTTCCTGTTCTTGAGAATTGAGGAAAAGACAAGGACAATCCATTAGACATGTCAGAGGTATTCTAAGTATCTATCCCGCTTCCAAGTTAAACCCATTTTTCTATTAACCAACACAACATAATATACAGCTGCTTCATTTCCCTTGTCTCACAGCTTTCATCTCCAGGTCAACAAGACCATCACCATCTGGAAATACTTTTTTCTGCCTCTTCCAGCTCTGTTTTCTTCTACAGGAAGTACACTTATTGGTATATTGTCCCTTCCATGCAAATCCTTTGCCTGAAATAATTTAGCTGCCTTCTAGCATAGTTAAGATGTGAAAAGGAACATTTAGGACATACACAAACAAATTGTTCCATAAACTAAAGAGGAAGAGAAAATAATTATTTTGGACTAAGAGTCAGAATGAAGTAGGTGACAGAATAGAGCTTTTCAGACATCAAACCCCGTGGTATTAATCTCTACAGCATCTTGCCTGTTTGGTACATGCTACCATTCTGCACTGTGCATGAAGTCAGATTAAATAGCCTGACTGTCCTTTAAATCTAAGACCTAAAAGGAAGAAAAATAGGTAGAAAAAAGATTTTGAATATTAAAATGATTGCTGTGTGGTTTCTGGTAAGCAAATATTCTTTTATTTTGAGGATGGAAAAGAGAATATGAACTACCAAACTTCTACCCATCCTTTGAAGTATAACTGGGCTGATTTCTGACAAGGACCTGTTTTAGACAATGTGATGCAGTTGTGCTTTTCTCCCATATGTGTAAATGCTGTTGCTACCAATAACTATGCTCCTCAATAGGTATTCTGATGAAAGTTAATTGGAAGAGATATTTCTGTTCTTGGAGAGAGAGTAGTGTTAATAAAAAACAGAAGTATATCCAATACTCTACCATGTTTATTATAAGACAGCAGATTTAATTTTCTTACTTCACAAGAGCAAGAGTTTTAAGGTCAAACCTTCCTGAAGAAAGTAGCTGAAGAATTTTTTTCAAATTTCTTTTCCACTACTTATGCAGCATTAATGTTAATGTCATAAATTTTATATAGAACTTCATGAACACTTCTGAACTATGCTGGGTTATTCCTTTTGGTAAAATATTATTATTATTTATTTCTATTCTTATTGACATTTATTTTACATTAATCTCTAAAAGTCCTAGTAAGGAATATATTGCCTGTCCCACAACATTGCATCTAGGGTGCGATATTAAGGCAGGCGAAACCATAAACCTCCAAACTATAGGGCTGGAATTGCGAGATAAACATATAGTTATTGAAAGTCAAAAACAATCACACACACTTAAGTCATGTCTAAGTATCTATCATTACTAGTCTGTTACATGATCTTTACAGACCTCTCCACTGTCATTCAGGCTATTAAATTAATTGCTTGAGCAAGAAACTCCCATTAGAACAAGAAGCTCCCAAGAAGTTCCCATACCAGATTTTTCTAGTGCTTAAAAATTCCCTGGGTTCTGGTCCACCGGAGTGAATGAAAAAAGCTGATAAAGGACAGTCATAGATGGCATCAGCTTCCTTCCATACTCCATGGAGTCTTCTCCCAGACTCCATTCAGTCTGGAAGATCAGCAGGTATCTATTTCAACCCTGTATTATTTAAGGATGCTCATTTTCATCTTCCCATTTGAGGAGTAACAAATACTTTTGTATCACTTAGCTCCTCTATTAGCACTGAATCTCCTGAGCCACTTTAAAGTGGATTCTCAGATTAAAATCAGCTGTCCTCAGTCTCTTCATTCAAAATGCACTGAAAAGCTCTGAGAGGGAACTGAATGTTGGATAATTATCCTGGTATCTCAGCATGGTGAAAGGATACATACATCCCTTTCATGTCTGTGTCGTTCTAAGGGGTTAGCAGTTCAAGACTGCTAGCTCTGATTCAGATACTAAAAGCAAACCTGTCCCAGACTTGCTGTTTTTCAAAGATGCTCTGAAGAAAAGATCAGTATATTTTTGTTATTACAGCATCACTGGGAAAAAAATACAGAGAAACAAAAGCAGTCCATCCACCACTCAAAGCACTACTCCTGCTGGCAGAATACTGCTTTGCCCCAAGCATTTTGCTTCCCCTATGAAAACACTCCTGCTGATATTGCAATGACCTGTACAAATCTCTACAGTTGCTTCTGCTGATGAACTATAATTGTGTCTGTATGTGTGTACATATTCAGGCACTTTGACCTTATTTTCCAGGCAGAATTCCATGGCGCAAGGGTAGATTTTTAACAATTCCCGTGATTTTCAGGAAAACCATGGTGATCACTGCTGGCAGCAAGCCCTTCTACAGGTACGTCATCTGGTCCAGAACATATAGCCAAGTACACTGAATGGGAAGCTCCCTTATGATCAGCTTTTTTATTAAAGCCCTGGTTCCCACATTCATGTGGTTATAAAAGAGACGAGTTCATTTACTCATTTGTTCTTCTATTTTGGCTGTTTCTAGTCTTTATGCGAAGAAAAATTAGCAGGAGAAATGAAAATGTGACTATAAGAGGTTCAAAAACATCAGTATGAAAATCACCTGCTTAATAATGTTGAAAGTATTGCTTAAAATGTTAAAATTAGTTTGTTATGCTGAAACAATTAGCTAGTTTCATCGAAAAGATCATTCAGCAGGCAGCCTGTGATCTCTTAAAACTTAGGGCTGGAAGGTATGTAGAAAGCTCTACGGAAGTGACAGCAACCTAGAACATCTTATATATGATTGTCTGCAAATGAGAGAATTCCTAAATCTCAGCTGTGTTCAGAAGTCTGATTAAATAATTAGATTTATTTTTTGCCTCTATATTTATCTCAAACAGTCCTTTCCCTTTGTCCTGACTTATTAAACCCTCCCTGTGTAAGAAATATAGCTGAATCTAGGTACAGAAGGACAAGACTTACAAAAAAATAAGTTTACTATACTATTAGATTCATGTTTTGCTGATTGATTCTTATGTCAGAAAACTTACATTTTTTGCTTATTTTTGCAGTTTATAGTTAATGAGTTCTTTTTCACTATCTAACTGACATCAGCTACAAGAGAAACTGGATTCCTACAGTTTCCTCCCCTCCAAGTCCTCTCTCTTTTCCCCATTCCCTCTCCCATTGCTTATTGCCACAAAGAATAGAGTCATTTCCCAAAAAAAGCAGACCAAAAGGGCCCATCAGGAACTGGACTCAAAGCAGCAGGGAGTGCTCAGGTCCCTGGGACTTCACCGCTGTCCCGGCAGCTTCCCAGTCCTGACACCAGGGAGAGCGTCTGGGACCTTCCCATCATACCCACAGCAGAGGGGCCAGATGCTGGGAAGCATTAGGCATTTGGACTACTTTTCTGTATTGCATTATTTATACGCAAGAGTGGTCAGTACTGCCCTTTATAGTTCAGGATTTTAATTCCATTTTGATATGCTCTCAATAAGAAGATCTGAAATAAAAACAAACAAACAAAAAAAAGTTTATTTGACTTTCAAGTCATTTTATGTAAGACTGTATTATAATAGAGTACATAAGCAATGCAGCAATAATTTTATTTCATGAAGTCTGAAAACAAGACAGAATTTAGACTTGAAACTTGTAAAAAGAAATGGTCCACAAAAGTGTCAAACTTCATTCCCACTTATTAATCCTTCCTAAAATTTACATCATTCAGCAATATCACATCTGTGTCTGAATGTGATTGATAGGACTCAAGACCAAATACTATCTTTCAGACTTCCAGAGGTTTCATTCTTAGAGGAGAAATGTTTCTAGGAATGAAAATATCTAAAATCTTAAATGGCTAAATTAACTACTGCTACCAGTAATGGTGATGGATAACAGCCACATATGTAGATGCACACATACAAGATACACATGGACTACTTGCTTCTTACAGATTTCACCTGTCTTTTTCTTACAGTCAGGGGCTAGAGATTGGAAGCTTCTTTGTTCTTCACTGTAAAAAGAAAGCAATTAAAGAAAATCTCTATGTGCAGTAAAAATGAAAATAAAACATTCTTCATTTCAACACCAAGAGAGACTATTATAAAACCATGGAAGTATTTTACAGGCTACCTAATAAGACTACCAGGAAATATTGTATACCATGTGTGATGCCAATTTTTGTTGAGACATAGATATTTGTTGAAATGAAATTCAGGTAAAACACAATAAATTTGCCAGTTTGTAAATTTCAGATAATAACAAGAACTAAGGATAAAAAAGAGTGGCCACAGTTTTTATCATTGATTTAAATATTCTTTTATCATAATTACACTGATCCCTCACCAAGGACTTAGAAAATTTCCTCCTTTTCAGTTCCTGGAGTCTTTGAGTAACACAATGAGACTCCAAAACAAGGAGTTCTGTATGCAGTTTGTAAAACCATTTTTGGCAAGCATCTTTCAGTAGCAGGAAATAACTGTTAGCCGATAGCAGATAATCAAAATGCCTCATGTTCTGGTCACAAAAATTTCTATGGTATTCATCAGGTAGGAGAAAAATAACTCATTTGTTTTAGTAACTATGCCAAAACAGTTGATACTGTAAAGTCTGAAGGAGCATACAGTGTATGCATAGCTTTTATTTCCCTGGAAAAGTTACAATCAGATAAAATACATTCATTGGCTTTAAATCTCAGAGAAAGCTATCCAAGACAGTCACTGTAAATCTATCATTCAGTGATGTCTGTTATATTTCACTGAGCCTTTGATTTTCATTTCTACTTACAGCTTCAGGTGGAGACATTTTGGCTAGCATTAATGGGATAACATTAATAGCCTCCTTGCACCATTTTTTTGACTGCCTAACAAAGTAATTTATTACTTAAATTCAGGAAGTTATAACACGAAGAACAAACTTGTAGGCTACACTCCATTAAAGCTGTGTACAAGTGTTTGGATTTCTCACATTATGAGTCAAGTATCCAAAGTAAGAGGAAAAGACAGTAACCTAGCTGCATGAAACAAAGACCTTTTGTAATTAGAATGAAGTTGAAATTCCCAGCATTGAAATCACGGATCAAGGTTCTCTTTGTGGTATATCAATGCAGCAAAATAATAAAGAGGATACAGTAAGAGGATAAACCAGGAAGGAATTTGACTGACTGATGCTCATAGTATTAAAAAAGAAGAATAATAATGCGCTGAATATGTTGACATATTCCTGTGATATTCAGTGCCCCATATGCTACCTCCAGCAGAAAAGTTGGCCAAAAGCTATGAGGTATAGGATACCAATAGCCAAGTATTTACATCTTGTGCTGTTGATGGAACTTTTGAGCTGCCTCCACTGCTTTGAGTAAAGTTTTGACAGATGCAAGCCACAGCTGTGCACAGAAGTGCTGCTACTGAGCTTGGAAATTTTTCCAACGCTGTTTCTGCCAGCTCCAAAATAAGAAGGTTCATTTATGGAAAAGAAAAATCTATTTGTGCCTCACAGCATACTGGTGCTGGACTGTCAAGTTTTCTTCCATTAGCTTTCTCTATATTCTACCTACTATTCTAGTAGGTATTCTAAATACTATTCTAGTAGTTGCAAACTAGTATCTAGGAAAACTAACCTCCCTGCTAGAGTTACACCACCATGCTTTATAGGAAAAAGACAGACTCCTTGCACTGTAAAATGCTATATTTTGCAATCACTAATTTGTGACTCTCCAGGGTATGTTGCAGTAATTCTTTCACCCGATATTTACCTAGTTTAGCACTCCTTATGTAAGTAAATGTTCAGTTTTACTCCCACTAGGACTTCTGCTTGAGAAAGGAGGATGGAACAGGTTCTACCAGAAAAAAAGTAATAATAAGGTAAATCCCAAAATGGTGGAAAAGCAACATTCCAAGTACGCTAGAATTACATAACCTGAAAACTACTTCAGCATATTACACTTGAGGTGGTTTCATGTGTGAACTTGCAAAGCTGCCTTACAGTGGTCAGAAATATGTTTTGAGATGTCAACTTTATGAAGTAACAGAATTATGTGAAATTGTGGCTGGAACACTAAAGCAGATAAGAATACCCTTGAACTTGGCTAACTTCTGAAACAGTTATTCATCCCAAACAATCCCAGATGGTTTTACTGCTCCAGAACTATTGTAAGACATATATTTTCAAGAGCCTTCAATAAGGGAAAAATTCCAACCAGAAAATGGGTTTTGCATTTCAAAAAGTTTAAATCTTCTTGTGGTGCTCTGGTCTCTTCAAATGAAGAAATCCTCAGCATATTTAAATCTAAAAGAGAAGATAATCACGGAACTGCTACATTTTTAAAGTTCATTTTTAGCTAGTCATTAGTTTTCAAAGTTCATTTTTATTAGGACTTTTTTTAAAAATGATTGGCTTTCAAAAGAAATCCAAGAAAAACTAATTGTATTTTAATTAACTTAATTCTGTCTCTTCAAAAAATTTATAAATAGATAAAGTTATGGATTTATTTTTAATTATAAGATTGTAGTAAAAATTGTCCATTCCGCAGAAACACAGAATATGCAGTGGCTTATTTTATACAATTTTGAATTAAAAGATGAGACTGCCTCAGACCCTCTCACTCTGAATGATTTAACGCAGACCCAAGTTAAGGCTCGTTGCTCCTCTGATAACTACCAAGAACCTGCAAACTGCTAGAAAATTATTTCTCACGCTTGTGCTATCATTAACTTGCAGTACATGAGTAAGACAGCAACACGGAGTCAGGCGATCAAGAGAGGTAGGAGGTATCATGCAGTGCAAAAGACCCTGGAGAAACAGGTTCCTGGTTCTGAAGACTAGACTAGACTACAGGCTAGACTAGACTACAGTTTACATTTTATTGCCATTTAAATCAACTTCTCTGAGCAAGAGGCTGGAGTCCCCCACTGTGACATTGGTATAAAGTGGAAGCAAGTTCCTGAGGAGGACACTCAAGATTTCAGAGGCTTTGCTTTCATCTCTTCTCATCATTCTCCTAGGTTTAAATTATTTCTTTATAATGAGAAATATTAAAGAAGGAGTATCACAGCTTATGCAACAGATTTGAGCTCCATGGTAAATGCTTTTGATAGTAGGACTAAAGGCATCGGGCGCCAGTTAAAGAAGTGATGTCTTTCCCAAGTATCAAAGTTCCATCCCAGGTTCAACTAGAAGAATTGGACCACATCCTGGCTGTTGATGACAGCTCATCACCATCTCTGAACAAGAAATCTCCTCCCTTTGAAACTTCTCCTCTAAAAAGATTGTCTATTGTCTTCAAACAGAAGAAAGATTTGACTTAAAACAGGCATGCTGCCCATTACCTTCATGATGAGTGATGAATATTGAAAAACACATATATGTCCATAGTCCCTATCTACTTACGATCAAATTATGCAGCACTTATTTTTTGAGAGTTTTCTTCTCAGGGAACAAAGACATCTGACTCAGTAAGTTGCTATTCAGTTAAATAAGGCAGAATCACAACCGCTTAGTGTTAAATGACAGAGATGGCTAGGATTGTCTCCATATTTTACTACTCTTTTCTCGCTCTTCATCTCAATTACACTTTTGGTCTTTTTTGCTTCTATATAAAAAAGTAGTCAGAATGAAGCCCTACCAAAATTCATATTTTTGCATGATTCTTTTCTAAGGAACTTGGTTTCAGCCATTTTCCACATGGACAAAATTTTTAATAGTGTCAGTCCTTCTGAGGATGGACACCCTGAGTTGGCTGTGTGACAACCCACTCTGGGTGGAGAGAAGCAGAAATGCTAAGTAAGTATATGTCCTGCAATGCAATGAATGTGATACAAAGATAAGCTCAGCCAGTCAAGTTAGCAGAGATTTGGGTTTGCAGTATTTAAGTTGGTGTCAGAATCTTGTGTGAGCTATGTAAAATGTAAATTTCAAAACGTATTTTAGTCTCATAGGCATAGAAACAACTCATTTATCAAAAGCAGAGGTATCATGATTACCTGCCAACAAATCCAAATTCTTTACTCTCCTAAGAGGTCCAGCAGTTTTAGCATATGCAGAAAAAGACAGTTTAAATCCTGCTTCCAATGACGGCCGGACATCCCCTGTCCCTAGCAATAACTCTACCCTTCTGTTGGCGTCAGAAAGCATCAGTTATCCGCATGGGCCAGCAGTTCTATCCTCTGCACTTCACCGCAAAGGTGTAAGGCCATTGTGGTTCCTCTCTATCAACAGCTTACAGCTGCAGGCATGAAGCATCCAGGGCATATGACAATCAATGACAACAGAGTCAAGGAACATATTTATATGATGATTCTAACATGGAAGTCCTATCTACTGATTATGTTACTGCTTATTGCTTGGTCTATGGTGATTTCCCCCATGTGTATTCTTAAAACCTAAGATTAAAGACATTTACCATAGGACCCAGCATGTTATGCTAAGCCACTGCATCTCAGATACATTGGACTGTACAGACTATTTAGACGGAATTAATGTCAGCTAGTGGCTAAGTTTCTTATGCCACATTAACTTCATCATGAGTCTTAAAACCTCAAATAATGATCACATGAAGAAAGCTACTCTCTCACAGTATTTCACACTATATTCATAATGGCCTCATTCAGACAGATTTCATAACAGTAACCTGAACTTTGTTCTGTGATTACTCTTCGCTCTTTTTTCAAGGTTATCCAGAGTGTAGGGTATTACAGACAGCAAAGGACAGCAGAATCAATTTTGCTTTGATAGATAAACTGACCAAGTACATCACTGTTAAAGGTGTGTTCCAAAGATGTTTTAAAGAAGAGAGATGGATTTGCCTGCAGTGTGACAGTCTCTACGTTTTACAGTGCTGAACACAAAACTTTCTGCTCCATGTATCATGCTCCCTGTGACTCTGCCTTCCACAGATATTGCTGACAGCGTTGCCAATCTGCAGCAGTTAGTCAATGTTCATCAAGCAGCAGTCTGACCTCTCCTATGTTCTCCACCCCTCAGGGAGCATCCTCTGCTCCCATGCAAAGAAATACATGAGCCCAAAGGACACACACACAAAAAAATCTTTATTGCCTACAGAAGAGAGACAACAGCCTCACAAAGTGATCACCTCACTTTGATCAAATTGCATGCACCACTTACAGATTCCTAAAGCCAGTGTGGGTTTTTGACCCTCAGTCTCTTTATGATTACTCAGCAGCGCATGGTTTTATCTGGCAATGGTCAAGAGACAACACGTGTTTGCCCATCTTCCCCAGCCTGGGCTTGTTGCCTTTATTGATTATGATCAGCCATAAAGCCTGTGCTCCAGGGGTTTTCTTGACAGCTAACTAAGCCTGAGGCAAACACAGACTCATGCAGCTCCAAACAATCCTACCTGGGTTTCTTCCTCCTCCCCTTCTCCACCATGGGCTGCATTTAACAGTAATTGTTTATGATAAGGAGATTGTAATTAGGAACATGCACTGGCATAAGTGTCCAGCATTTCATATGCCACGCATGTGCCACCAGAGCAGTCAAGATACATCCAAAGATTCTTTTAAAATTTATGATTTTCTTACAGTACATAAAGAATCCCTTCCCCCTATGCATATATAGATTTATGCAGCTTAACTCCATTTTCTTGTGACAGATGATTTAAACACACCCCAAGAAAGCAGGTAAGAGACTAATGTCACCAAAAAAAGAGCTTTTAAAATGGCAGTCAAGCACTGAAATTTGGGGCTAAACATAGGCATAGACAGCTAGCCAACATCTCATTCCCAGCTCAGTGTTCATCTGTCCATGAGAGACAGGGTGAAAAGCTTGCCTACGTATTTGCTGCTCACACTGTACAGATTTCAGAATGTAAGACTGTAATATCCTGTATAAAGGATTTCACAATGTAAGAGGATGGTAGGTAGGTTGCATAGCTCCCTCACAAGCACATCCAGCTTCTGTGCAATCTGCATAGACCCAGAGAAGACACCACTCCAGTGAGAATGAGTGGTTTGGGTTCATAAAGGGCAGTGGTGGGATGGCATTTTGAGTCTTATGTTAACAATATTCCTCTAAAAGTTGCTTATTCATTCAAGTAATCAACATGTTGATTCATTTCTGTTTGGCTAGAGGTAATGTTGGTACTCTTTCAATCAAATTAGGGTGCAATTTAGGATTCTTTGCCCCTGGTTGGGCTGTCTTACACAGCTGTCAAGACAGCAGAAGGCTTACTCTGCAGGCAACTGAAAGATCTGCATTGCTATGGCATGGTTTCTGCTAATCATTTTATTTGATATCCCTAAAAGCAAGACCCACCAAAGAAGAAATATATACCATGACTACAATTAACATACTTGCTAATTCAGTTTCCTTACAAAACAGTAAGCTTCTAGGAAAA
>VZSV01000002.1:7591816-7608640 GCA_013398735.1 Nothocercus julius | reverse complement strand
AATTAGTCCTTTTGCTGAAATGGAGACATAACCACCATTCAGGATATGATGCATTTCACAACAAACCATTAGAACTTTGCAACCCTAAAGTTTTTTTGTTTTTTTTTTTTTTTTTTTTTTTCATTCTACCTAACTAAATGGAGCTCAGGAAATGGAAATGACTGGAAAACTCAAAGACTGGCTATGCGTTATCCAGCCTATCCACCAGCCTATCTCCTACCATATAAAGCAGCCTACTCTGAAGAGCCTAAAAATGCCAAGAAACCTTTCAGCATGCTCTTAAGAGCAAGAAGCTTTTGATAAGTCAAGTTCAAATTTTATTGAGGTAGAGCCTGGGAAGGTTTCTGGATAGTCTAACCCCTTGTCAGTGAAGTGGCTACCAAAAATTCAGAGTCCTGAATTCCACAGTTAAGAGACAAGGCTAGTGCTGCAGGCTTTGAATTTTGTTTATTCCACTACAAAATCTATAAAATCAAGATGTGATTTCTTTGCCTTTCTCTTCTTACACAGTCAGTATATATAATCTGAAATGGCGAAGACCTGTCCCCCACGTACTAGATCAGGAGACTGCTACTGTTTTTGTTGCTTGCTCCCATAAAGGAACTCTCCAATTTGAAACAGGAGAGGTGAAAAATAATTTGGTTTCCTCCCAAACAAGAAGAAAATTACATCCACTTTTTTGACCTCACTTTCCTCAATCATCAAGAACCAGTAAAGCTGTTGTGGATGATGAGATCAGAAGAACATGGCATTTGCAATGAGGCTTCGGAGGATATGTGGTAGCAGTCAAGCAGTTGATATTCAGATGGCTTTTCACCACACAAAATGTCTGAGTTTGGAAAAATGCTGAATCTAAAGAAATATATCAGGACTGTATTTATCAATTTCACAATGACTAATTTTTCCTTTCCAGCTCTAGTAATTTAAATAATCAACAAGCTATTCTTCTCCAATAAAATCTTCACTTATCAGGATATCAGAAAATACATGAAGTTGATGAAAGTTATTTCACTTATATACCACTCCAAAAAGGGGTAAGAGGCATATTAAACTTACACTGCAATTCATCAGAATAGCAGATGTTGGAATCAATACAAAAGTTCTCTCCAATTTGCATGTGGAATATATGCTTAAAGCACAGAATGGATTGATCATCTTGAAGTAGAGGATCTAAGGTCTGAATACAAGTACATTAAGTATGTTATTATGGAGAGAAACAAAGCACGCATAGGCATGAATGTGTTCCACACAGTTTTTGACACTTAAATGCTATATCTAAGCAAGGAAAAAGCTGGAGCCAATTCTGATGTAATGTGAGCTTTGGCTTCTAGAGGTATCCATGTTTTGCAAGTACCAGATCTCTGATTTAGACACATTGTTAAGTGCCTGGAAACTAGACGAATGAATCTGGCCTACCATGAACCTCATGTACAAACATTACAAAAATGATCCATTCACTCTGGCTTTTCTGCTGTGCAGATCACAAAAGATTAGATCCACGGCATCCCTGCTCCACTTTCTGTCTTTACCTGAACATCCTAGGCATTAATAGCAATTAGCCCTTTGCTCTTCACAGAGGAGAGCGGTAGTTCCCTGTTTCTTCCCTCTTTGTACTAAGATGAGAGGGACAACGGATCCTGCTCTTAAAACAAGATTATGTTTCTCCATCAGTCAATACAGGTTTGCCTCCCTTAGGAGAAAAAAATCAATCCATTGTAGCTATTATGAGAAGTACTATTTTAATGCATGATCAATAGCATTAAATATGAGAAGCAACTCTATTATTTAGATTGTTTTTCAATTATGTAATATTATGACCTTTTCCTGAGAAACCTTTGGAATGGAATTATTCACAGCAGACCTTTGAAATTCATCAGAGAAAGATCTTGACCTGAAGTAGTGCTTTGCACTGTGTTGTGAAATTGCATTCAGTTTTAGCTGCAATCTCAACTGTTGAAAAATAATAAAAATAATAATTTCCTTTCTTTCTGTTGCATTCCCTAGAACATAAGAACAGCTGCACTGAGTCAGACTAAACGTCCATCCAGATCAGTTTCCTGTCTCTGACTGTGGCCAGTAGCAGATGTTTAGGGAGAATGTTTAAAACACAGGGTATACATACAACCATACTTCCTCATAAACCTCCCAATTTCTGGTATTCAGCAGTTTAGGGACTTCCTGAACCTAATTTAAAGCCCAACATTCTGTCTATATGATTAGATTATATATTCCCCATGTGAGTTACTTTGCATTCATCAATATGAATTTTGTCTATCCAGTCATTCAGTATCATCATATCAGTCTTTAGACTCCATTTGATTATTTTTTGTGTGACTCTGAACAATTATGTATCATCACCAGTCTTTTTCACCTAACACTTTACCCCTTTTTTCCACATTATTTAGGAACATCCTGAATAGCATAAATTCCAGAACAAGCCCTATGATATTTCAGCAGCAATCCCATTCCATTCTGAAAAACAAAGACCATTTATTTTACTTTGTTCTTAACATTTTTGATACTTTTCATCCCATTACAAGTCTATTCCCTTAAGAACCTTTAGTGAGGACTCCTGATAAAGCATTTTGGATGCCAAAGTACACCAGGACAGCTCTATCCACAGGACCCTTTACTACTTCAATAAACTCTAATGGAATTGGGAGGAGACACTTTTCTCTTCAAAAGCTATGCTGACTCTTCTCATAGATCATAGGTATCTGCTTGTTTACTCATTCCCTTATGTATTATTGTTTATACAAGCTTTTCCTAGTAAGGAAAACAGACTTACTGATTTTTAACTGTGGAATTTATTTTAGACACTGCTGTCATGTTTGCACCATCCATTCCCCTAGTACAGTGGTCAAGTTAGAGATAGGTTGTACACTACTGCAATCCATACATTCCTTGTTTAAGTTCCTTTAGAATCTGCGGGTGAACAGCTATGAAAATTTGTTACTATTCTTTGTGTTGCTGAGTACTAAAACTTTTCCTATTAATACATGGGTTTAAGATAGTTCCTGCAAGTCATCCCACATAGAAAAGCCACTGCTATAAAAGAATCTCTCTTTGTCCCAAAGTCAACAATAATGAAAAAAAAAAAAAAAAAATCCTACCTTGGATTTCTGCTACTAGTCTGTTTTTTTGTTGCTGTTTTTTTGTTGTTGTTGTTTGTTTGCTTTCTGTTACTGAACTGTGCCAGGGTTGTTAGGGTCACAAAGATGATTAAGGGAGGGGACCATCTCTCACACAAGAAGAGGCTGAGATAGGTAGAATTGTTTAGCCTGGACA
Organism: Nothocercus julius; assembly: GCA_013398735.1. Taxonomy (NCBI): domain Eukaryota; kingdom Metazoa; phylum Chordata; class Aves; order Tinamiformes; family Tinamidae; genus Nothocercus; species Nothocercus julius. The sequence continues at coordinate 7,605,352 of VZSV01000002.1, read as the reverse complement.
AGAGGGGACTCAAGGGAATCTTATACGTGTGTATAAACATCTGATGAAAGCAAGAAAAGAGGAGGGGGCCAGACTCTTCTAAGAGGCACCCAGTGTTAGGATGACAGACAATGGCCACAAACTGAAACACAGGAAGTTTTGTCTGAACATAAGAAAAAACTCTTCCTGTGAGGGTGGTTGAAAGCTAGAACAGGTTACCAAGAGAGGTTGGACAGTCTCCATCCTTGGGCACTGAGCAATCTGGCCGAGATGATCCTGCTTGAGCAGGGGGATTGGATCAGACAATTGGCAGAGGTTTGTTCTGACCATAGCTATTCTGTGATTCTGTGCAGTTCTTTTTTCTTTCCAAATAATTTTTGGTAGATAAAATACGTTTATTCTAAATATGTAAAATTGCATTTTATGTAAGCAATCTATTTATATTTTTGGCTATCTCTTTATATAAGTTGTGCTAATTTTATGTAGTTTTCTTTTTGAAATTTATATGATAGTGATGTTCTGAATTTTTCACTACTAATAATTTATTGAATTTTAGTACATTAGTGTTACAATTTTGCTCTTTAGAATGCTAATCTGTAGTAGATCCCCAAGACTGCACGAGACTAAATCAGTTTTTTATATCTTACCATAATCACTCTCAAATTTTAGGTCAGATAGTTAATATAAGAGCTCCAAAGTATATTTTTCTCACTTCTGGTTAGGATTTTTTAATGCATGAGAATTCTGCATCACTTGTTGATAGTTAGATTATTTATTTAGTTTCATGTTTTCCAACAAACATCAAAACTACACTTCCATGAGCCTCTTCAGGCCTTTTTTTTGCTTCTAAGATGGGTTTTGTTCATTTCCATTACATCTTTTTGTTCAAGAGCTGAGAGTTTTAATCATTTTACATTAGATTAAATATCTTGCTGAACTGTGTGCTTATATATTCTATCAGCTTTTCCCCAGTTCTAATTTTGAAAGCTCCTCTGTTTTAATTTATATTATTAGAATTATTAAAAGCAGATGAAAGAGAATTCTTAGTCATTGGTTATTCTCTCTGCTCTAGGATATTTCTGTTTATCTAACCTGTTCTTGAAGATTTCCACTAATGGACAGCTAGCATTTCTTCCCGAGGAAGACTATTCAAGTCTATTCACCTCTTTTATCAGTGCAGAACATCTCTTAATATCTAATTAGGAACTTCCTTGCTGAAACTTTCTTCTTGCTTAGCCATCATGGACTGGGAGAAAAGACAGTGTGAAAAAAATATATATATATTATATATATTTCTTTAAAATACTTGAAAACTGTGATCATGTATCCAGCTTCAGTCTATTTCTTTTATTACTCATGATCCATTTTTTCTACAGGCAATGTCTGTGTTACACATGATCAGCCTCCACCTCTCGTTTGGATCCTCAGTGGTTGATCCACAGAGAGCGGGACAGCAGCAGACTGCACTCACACCTCCGCCTGAAGGGTTACCTAAGCAAAAGCAAAGCTGTGAATCTGCATGCCTTGTGAACACCGGTGATGTATCTCAAAATTACCATTGGATTTAGAAGCACTAAGCTCTGAAGGGAATTTGGAAGGGTTTTTTTACATCATTCTGAAATACATCATTCTGAAATACATGCTCTGAAATATCTATGTCAATTGCAAATTAAACAAAACCTTTTTTCAAATTCTATCTAATTAGGAAATCACAAACCTGGGATGTCAGTTCTTTCAGCTACAAATAATGTTCATAAACTAACAGCTGCTACTTATACCCCTTTCGCACTACAAAATGACCCCAGCCATGCAATTCAAAAAATCTTGAACCTGCACAACTGTTTCGTGTTAGAAAACAGCTGGAGGGTAAAAACCTCTTTAGTTTGAATATGGCTGGCCTGTTTAATTCTGCTGCATGACTAGTCTGCAAAGTACTATAAACTCTCACTTTTTACAGATAAATCCTTTGGACACTGACAGTAAGATATCTGTTAAACAAAGAGGCTCCCTTTAGCATCTCTTGCAGGGGAGAGAAGACTTCACTATAACAAATAAGGGGGATTTATTTATTCCAACAACTGAGCAGAGGCACTAGCTGCAGTCCTCCCTAGATCTTTCCTTTCTAGATCAAACAACACAGCACTAAAACTAGTGAACTCTTCGCTTTCATGAATTAGCATTCCACCCTTAAAAACTGAATTCATGCACCTTTGTGCACAATACACAAAGGACTCTGCAGTCAGCAGAGGAAAAGAAATAAATATTTAGAACCCTATCAGTGAGTTCCATTAAAATTATTCTCCTGTCAACTAATCTTTTCTGCCTAGTATATATCCTCATTTTGGAAAGCATGTTTGTATGCAGAAGTTGTCTTCTACTTCAAAAAGTCAACTGAGATATGAAGCAGCTGAAACTCTTGATTTAAAGAGCACAGGATTAGTTTTGGCAATGAAAACCAAGCGAAACTTTTTTGCAGAAATAAGGGCAGCTGTGACTGGCTTTAGATTTCAGAAGAGGAAGACTTCCCCATGCACACATACCACATGTTCTACATCTCATATCTAAGAGGACATATATTAGCCTGAGAGATCTACTGAAATGAATAACTATTGAATTTGTGGAGTCTAAATGTACACAAAAGCAATCAGGCAGTTATTTACTAAACTGACAGCAAAGCAGACAATTCAATACATTAGCATTTTCAATCAGCAGGCATGCTGGAAACTACGCAAATCTTTGCAGCATTAACATCAGAGCAGAAATAGATTGCACCTGAGGCCTCTGCTTTATTCAGGTACCATCTTTGACCCAGACCCTCAGTCTCGGATGATGCCATTCAGCTCTCAGCTTTGTACAGTAGACATGTAGCTGCTTATGAATTTTATTTTATTCTGCATCAATGATTTTCACCACAGAAGGAAGACAAAGTCAAAACTTAGGTATAGATGGGCAAGAGAAGAGAAGGGACTGGCCTACCCTAAATCCTTATGTTCACTGCAGTGTCAGGTGGGGGTTAGAGCTACAATCCTAAATGGAGGCAGGATCAGGAAACCTATGGGTTCACTTGGAAGCCAAACAACGCTTTGTAACAAAACTGTTGTTAGGTAGAAGTTATTTCTACAACTAAAAATTTCCTAGGTACAGATTTCACTGGCAAGCGAGGGACAGGTTAGCTGCATAATCCATTTGTCATTGATTGTTATGCCCAGGCACCTGGTTAGAGCTGTTGGGCAGTTTGTTATCTGGTGTTCAAAAATTACAGAAAAACAGTTTTCAAAAAACCATGCAGACACTCAAAATGGAAGCTGCATGAAGAGCTGCCCAAACAGTTTCCTACCAGATGCTGCAAAACCAGAACTGACAGATAAATTTTGACTATAGAATTAAGAAAATAGTTCTTGGTGTGTAGCTTTATCCTCTTCACCTGACTAAAATAAAAATCTTGGCCACCTAAATCTTCATCTATAATATCTGAGTTAAAGACATGGTGCAAATTCTTTTCCAGCCAGATCTGTGCAAAAGGAGAAAGGATGAAAAGAAGAAACTGAATTATTCCTGATTTTAGTTTGTTGAGAGCTGTGAAGAAAGCAGCTTTTGCATGCGCAGTCTAAACTGCTCCGGCCTCCTAGTCTCCGGCATCACGTGCTACTCGTGCCCCTTTCCATCGCAGGTCGTCATTCCTTAGATTGTCCGCCTGAGCTGGACACTACCTGACCTATAGCTGCTGCGCGTGTGCACGTGCCTCTCCTGGATGGTTTTAGTAGCTATTTTAGGCAACATCACAGCTTCTGTAGGTCTCACACCAAATCACACAGCCTCTCTTGCATAGGCATGGGCATGAATTTGGGGAACCCAGGTAACTAATTAGAAGCTGGGAATTTGTACACTGCACCAAGATATATATTATGGGATGCTTACAAGTTTAGCTCATTGTCAACATTCAGAGTAATTTTATAGGGCTTTACATTTCATGTATCTTGGATATTAAATGTGCAGTAATCTGATTGTCTAATCACTCAAACATGTGGCACTACACAACTGCACAGTTCATTAAAATCACTTCAGAGACTGAAATTAGAAAATATTCCACTCAACCACATTTACTCTTCAGGGAAATCCAAGGGGCTGGACACAAATATGCAGCAAATTCAAAAGAAGTACAGTACGTATATTTGATACATTGATTTCTTTTAATGCTAACCATTACCAAACAAATACTAGAACATTAATTGTGTTACAATATTTTCAGAACAATAGACAAAAATTTAACTATTCCTACATCCACCCCCTTTTTTCTATGAAACACTTCCAATCCACATTCTCATTTCTTATATAACAGTGGCAAGGAGAAATTAATTGCATTAATTCCATAGTTTTTGAATCAAGAAATCTAACTTTGATTTCTAAGATATAGCTGCTTCCTGATAAATTTCATTTGAGAACTTTCTTTCCTGAATAAAGAACCTCAGGCAAAGCTACATGTAACTACATATTTTGCCATTGTATGGATAAACTTCTCAGGAAAGTCTGCATCCTTTTAGCACTATTTTTTTAGCACTTTCAAAGTAATTAATGAAGTCAGAAAGTCTCTCATGACATCACATTCCAGCCATGTAAAAACCTCCTGCTTTAATCTCAACTTTCTGAGGCTGGGGTAAAGAAATGTAATTAGTTTAGCTCAATGAAATAAATTACTGCAAGAAAAATAAGGTCTATCATGTACTTTATTCTATAATCTTACACATTTTAATGAAACTTCATGCCAGAGGTGTATCTCTCCCAAGATAAATATAACACTATTTTATACAACTGCAAAAACATTAAAATAAAGTGAGAAGGGAAAATCTGGCTTTTTGCCAATTTCAAACAGAGCAGAAATATGTTATTCTCATACATTGCAGGTTTACAAATTTTGCTGTGAGCAAAACATATTTTTTTCTGCATCCTTCTCTAAGTAATTTTCCCCGGATAGAGTGTAGTTCTTCCTTGAATCATTTTTTCTTTGCAAAAAAAATGTCCTGGCATTTTTTTTTTTCTTATTAAAAGCAGTTTTGTGGATTACACTGCAGTGAAATACCCTCTCCTAACCATCTAATTATTCCAGCACCTATAGAAATCAGAGACAGTAGTGGCAGAGTAACAGTTCTAAATTCTTCCCTAAAGGCTTTTTTCCCTCCACACTTCCCAAGCCTGCTAGAGCACATACTAGCCAAGTTGCTCTGAGACATTCACCTGAGGAAGTCAGAAGATTCTTCCTTTTGAACTAAAAATCAGTGAACAAATCATCATTCATTTTAGTGGGATATAAAAATCCTTGAAACTTCTTTCTCAAGTAAAATATATTTATCCACAGCACATTGTCTAAGCTGTTATGTTATTTTTTAACGGCATGGAGATTAGCTCAATGGTACCAAAAAAGAGCAGAAAAACAAAAAACTTATGTCACACAACAGTTCATCCACTGCAACTGGATGCTCAGCATCCAGTCTTGCAGCTCTGCAGGGGCTGCAAAACCCCAGCAAATGGAAGTGCTAAGAAAAAAAGCAATATTCAGTTAATTAGCCCAAACAGAGCCCTCCAGGCAGGCATGGCCCAAAGGCTACTGGTCCTCGAGTTATGTCCCTTAAAGCTGCTAAGGAATGCCTTATCTTATAGGCCACATCAGCAGCAGCCTTCAAAAGCCCTTTTTCCTTTCTGTTCCACCCTAAGTGGATGCTGACCAACTAGGCACTGCTGTTGATTTGGTTTGGGGTATGAAACTGGTAAAATTATGCATGTCCAGCAAGTAGATTCTTCCTAAATAGCTTTTTCATTCCAGGGTAATGGGATGATTTTCTTTGTCCTGATCTGCATGCTGGAAGGATTGTGTCCTTTGCCTTTGTTTATCTCACACAAATTAAAAAAGTTCTCGTGCATGTGAGTTAAATACTTCACCAATATACCATATTTTGCTGTGTATAAAGCACTTTTCAGCTGCAGAAAGAGCAGGGAGGGAAAGGGACCCCCTTCTCTGAAAGAGCTGCGATGGACGCTGAAGAGAAGGCCTGGTAAATCTGGGCTTAATGTCTTATAGTGAATTAGATGCTTCTATGTTTAGCCTTTCTGAGTGCACAGACAAAAATAAAATAAAAATATAATACAGTAGAGGTGAATAAAGCTTTTAAATAGTTCTTCTCAGCAGAGCCAAACTGATAAATCTGCTGCACTAAAAAAAAAAAATCAATGATACATCCCCAAGGGGTCACTAAAATATAATGCATATGAATGCATTTCATCAGGTGAATAAATTTAACACAAGTGTGTCTAAAGGAAGAGTTGAGGCCCCAGGACTCCAAAATTAACATTAATTCCTGGTTCTCACAAAATTAATCAGTGATAGTGTAAGAGGATGGAACTTGTAACAGAGTGAAAAGATGAGTTATGACTTCTGCTTGGACACTGAAGGTGCACATCCCCTGGCAGAGGCTGTATCAGAGATATTTAAGTGTTCTTTTTCTGAGTTGTGAATTATCCAAGCGTTGTTTTTGCCTAATTCTGCCACTGACACTTGATTTCAAAGGTCTGATCACAGCCCAACGCAGTTGTATGTGTCCAGGCATTCACAAAATAAATGATGTTAAATTCACTCTGAGACCACTAGAACCGCAGCTATTCATCTATAGAGTTAGAGGAACTGGTAAAGTTGTAAGTAAAGGCCAGAACAGACTCAGACACACTGTACAGCCTGCTCACAGGGGGATATTTAACATCCATGCATCAGTGGATTACATATGTCCTGGTGACTTCAATATGACTCTGCGCTCACCTGGGACATCACCCACATAGGTCCAACAGTATCAGAACTAAAGTTTAAAATTCATGATTGGCCAGGAGCTTTTTTACCTTTTATATGGTAGAAAACTAGACATGCTTCATGTGTATATTTAATGCCAGAGGCAAATCCGTTCACATACGGTGTCACTGAAAGTTCCTGTGTTGAATGTAAGTTGGCAGACTGGACATGCAGTCTATATGTACTCTATGAACTACACTTTCCTGAAAAATCATGCTTTCCAAATATTTCAGAAGTGATATATCACACAGAGCGCATTACAATATGTGAAAATCTATAAGATGCATACACAATCAAATGCAAAATCTAGAATCAAAAGTAGCATTTAGGTTGTTCCATCAACCGCTCAGGTCAGGAAATTCCAGGAGTTAATGGGCCATAGTCCTGCCTTCTGTAACTCTATTAAAGCTGTTTTGCATTCCCAGAAATCACTGACACAGCATATATGAAGAATTTTTATTCAGTTTAATTTATTAATGTTTGTGTTATTTAATCCATGCTTGAGACTATTAGGAAATTCCATAGGGATAACACTGACCTAGTGGTAAAACTGAGCTAAATTCATCCTGGGTATATGATCTTTGCATTAAATAATCTTTGAACCTGAAATCAAGACAGAGTTGTCCAAAGACCAGTGAAGTAGCTGACAATTCAGGAGTTAGTTAATTTTCTCTCTCTCCAACAGATTTCTCTGTGTGACCTCTGGCAAGTCACCTAAACTTCCAAGTAATATTCATATAGTGATATATTTAATACACAACCACTTAATTTCAGCCTATTTTATTTCTTTCTGTTCGGACAGTGAAAAAAGCCAGGTTTGAAGCTGGCATCAGTTACATTATTTGTTTGAACGCTTATTTTTAAATCACATCAAAAGGAACATATTTTTCACAGTCATAACTCAAGTAGCCACTATAATGCTTTATGAAAATTAAAACAGACTCACTAGTCATGGAATATGTCAACTTGAAAGGACTTCTAGGAGACAAGACTGACTTAGTATCAGAACAGTTTGAGCTCATGAAGGAAATTTGTACAATTATCCCATTGACTTCATTGTTGTAATGGTCACCTAGCACTTGTGTTATGTTAGTTGTGTTTGCTGGATTGCAAGTTCAGTTTGGTCAGGAATAAATACATTTAAATTTCATGAAAAATATTGAATGAAATGAAAAATTTTATATCAATCATTTTAACTGAGTTCTATTCAGGAAGTGAGAGAAGAAGAAAATGACACTTTGTTTTTGTTTTGTTTTGTTTTTCTCCTCCATTGCAAAGTTTGAACAGGGAGTGCTTACCTTTTTTTAGAGTTTTTGAATTTAAAATAACTTTAAAGGAAAAAAGTAGAATATGCACTTATTTATTTGTAAAATACCTTTTAGATTTCTTCCTCGTTCCCTAGAGAAAACACGCTGGGTCAGCTCTATCTAAACTAGTCTGTGTCTGTACCACTTAACGACACTCCCCTAAAATTGCAAATGCTTTGGTGCTTGTTTACAGAAGACACACTGAGAGATATTGGCAGTTCTAGAACGTTTTAGACTGCATAATGCAACTCTAAATTGAGTTATATCGCAAATATATTTGTCCTAACATTTTTATTATTATTTTCATGTTTCCCATTGGTAAAGTATTGCATATGCCTCCAAACGGAGACTTTAGAAGAGATCTTCCAAGAGGTAAGACATGTGTGCAGATTTCTTAGTACAGACTTTCAGTTCCCTGAAACACAGAATACGCTTCTTATATTTAGAGATTACATGATCCCTTTGCTGTGTACTCACAGCTCCCTTGAGTTTTGATGTAACATTATGAAATGCATGTCTTTACAGTGAGTGAAGGTTAAAATCGTTTAAAAAATGTGCTACACAACTGTCTCCTGAAATACAGTAAAGCTTTGATGTCCTATTTATTTTATATACTGGGATAACCAGAATATGAATATAGCACACCTCCTTTACATGTGTATATCATAGATCTAATTATAGACAGTCTTTCTTCCTTTTCATAGGCCATTTTATTGTAGTATAAACACAGAATTTAAAATGGTGTAAAATAAATGGAAAAATATCACCCGTGTTTCACAGCCCAGAATTAGGAAGTTTTAGAGAATTTAGATTTCATATTCTATTTGTGCTTAGAGAGCTATTCTGATCTTTAGAATTCTTAACATGTGGCTAAATAAATATGAAGAGCATATGCAAGGCTGTCATGCACAAAAATAGCTGGTTAAAATCTCTCTGGCTTGAAAATAATAGGTGAAATACTCTGTCCCTCCATTTTATTAATAAAACAGAACTGATTTCACTGGAAATTTCATATACTCTCTGTAACTGAGGAAAAAATCAGGAAGTAAGAGTTTTTGTTGCTCTGCAGATCCAAGTCAACCCAACAAAGTGCCACAAATCCAAAGAATGCTCCTGAGTGCTACATTTTATATATGAATATGTGATTTAGCTGACAGATGTGAAAAAGCAAGTGTAGCCAGAAAGCTCCCTGGTGATGATACAAGCGGATGGAAAAGAGCATATGTAATCCAACACAGGTCAGCATTCATTTGTGCTTGAAATTAAAAACTTTACTCCAGGAAAAAAAAAAAAACATTAATCAAAAGAACTTGATAAGAGTTAAGAAGAGGCCCTTGCTCATCCATAAAAGATGAGCTGTAAATAACTTTATTGTAATCAAGTTTTGGAATCCTTTGGGGCATGAAGCAACTTGAACTTGACCTTTTACCTCTCCCTTTACTTTTTAATGTCTTTCTAGGAACATGGGTATGCTGTCGCTTCGCTGGAGACCCAGACTGCCCTGCTTGGAGGTATCTCTGTTAGCTCCTGCTCCTCCTTGGTCAGGCATTGGCAGCCATGATGAAGCAATGAGTTGCCCACTCATTGCCCATAGCTGACTTGCAGTGGTCTAAGAAAGGGCTGTCTTCCATTGCTGCAAAGGAAAAGACAAAGTAACTCAAAGGATTGGGAACAGGCACCAAAACACAGGATTTCTTTTTTCTCAGTGAAGCCATCTCCTCCATGCCTGCCAGAGGTAAATAGCCATTGTATGCAGACCTCAAGAAAAAGGATAGAGGGTCCCTGGAAATTCCCCTTAAAGCACTGGAATATAATAGCTAGATTATTGATAGATAGATACCATGTGTAAATTGCAAATGAGAAAGCTCCAAGTTGCCTGGATATATGGGGAAGTGATAAGTGTCAAGCCATTCTTGACAGTTTCAGACATATCAATGCCAGAGAAAAAACTTTAGCTTCTCAGATTTTCTCAGCTAAAACTACATTCAAACCAGAAATAAGTCTGCATAGTTACCAAGATGACAGCTGACTTATTTAGTCCCCAAAATTGTCGCCCTTTGAATTAAAAATTCTTTCTCAGAAATAGAAAGAGCTAACATTTTTCTGTGTTTTTCATTTAATAAAATAACAGCATTCAAATACTGTGACATTCTTGCAGACTGGCTTTTCATTTGCTCTTTTTTGGGTTCTTTAATTATGAGATACATGGCAGGCTCTGAGCCTTTCACTATAATACAGCATCTCTCAGAAACAAACATGTTAATTGGTGCACATTTCCAGCTTGTGCAATGGGTCTAGTGAGTTCCCAAAGCAGATGAATGCAGTTTCATACACCTCAGGTCTGAGTAAAAATATGAAAGCCAGAGTGGAGCGTATTCACAAAGGCCATCTTTGGCCTCAGGGGCTAACCTCCTTCTGCAATATCTTCTGGCTAGTGCTTTGAAATACCCGCTGCTGGAGCCTCTCTCTCTGCCAAGCACAGGGATAGCTTAGGAATCAAAAACCCCAAGGCTAAATTAGCTGTTGTGAACATCCTGCTTCTAAACATGCAGGAGCTTTTCATTAAGAGATTAAAGTGCAGGTAGGCCATACACTTATCATATGCTCACAGATTGATCTCCTGATGTTGCCTCCAAACCCTTCCGTTCTGCTGCTAGTGCTCCTCTGTCAGGCTCCATGCAAGTAGCTACAAAATCCACATGAACCTACTCTGACATGACACTTGGTTCAGATGGGAGTACCCCAGCACGCACAGCCTACTACAAATGTTAAACTATTCATATAGAATGTCCTGCATAATGTATACATAGATCCAGTGAATGCTCTAACATACTCTCTGCAGCATGAATATGAAATAAAGCAAGAGGGAGTTTTTTGGTGGACAATGCATGTGTTTTCAACAGTAGTCATGCACTCAAATATTCTTGCCATCTAAGCAGAGCTAATTCAGAATACAAACTTAAGCTTCCCCTGGGTCTCTGTTCACAAGTTCTACAAAAAAAGGGCTATGGCTTCCATAAAAAGCAGCAGTCCAGAAATTGTTCCACAAAGGGAAAACCCTTACTTTCTTTCTCACTTCTAGTTGAATTAAGGGAGTTTTAAAGCTATGGATATCTTAAAATGTGAGGATGATAGAGACTGAATGTGAAGATATTTAGTTTAGCAGATTACTCTCTCCAGAGAACCACAGTCTTTTACAACTGCTATCTATCTCCCCCCAAAAGGAGTTTAATATCCAGGGAAGACCAATAAATCTTATGGTCATAACAAGAGCAAAGGGAATGAACTTAGTCTAAAAGCCATCCAAAACAATACGCAAAATACATTCTTCAGAGACAACAGGAATATCCGTATGGATATAATCCATGATTCACTGTGCCAGAAGTCTGACAACTAAGACAGAAGGAAAAGACATGTGCAAGAGTTCAGACCACATTTATGAAAAAAAGTTCTGAAAATGTGAAAGCAATGACTCTTATGCAATATCTCAGTTCCCTTATTTTCTATCTTCTATGCCAGTAATAACTGCAGCAAAATGTATAAAACCAATCTTATCTCATTCAGCATCTATTTGGTTGTCACCTATAATAAGGAATCACTTCAGTACACATTATTCTAACATTCAGGTGAGCAACACTTTTAATTTGCTTATCCCTTAAATAAAATTTGGAAGAGGAAAAATGTAATTTTTAGATCTACTTTGTGAAAGCTAATATGAATGGAAGTATTTCAAACTGACTTCTGCTTTCTCTGAAAAGATTTGAAAAATATAAAATTCCCCAGAAATGCCCAGCAATATGAGAACAGATCTGGCAACCTTATCCATTGGACAATCATTGACTAAAGGACTACTCAACAGAAGTACACATTGTAGGTTCAAACTTGTATAAAGTTAATGGAAAATTGCATCACTTTATTCATACAGGTAAACGGTAAATAGTAAAAGCAAAGATTTTTAAAAATCATGTCTGTGTTTCACACTGTTGGTTAACACCAGAAGAAGGGATTTTTTTCATATTTTTATAACAGTGTGGAATCTTAGGCTCATTTGAGCTGTGACTTTTGGCTTAAGTTTATTAACCTTCTTATTTCTATGATGTTTCTTCTCACTGCCACATGCAAATCCATTTTTCAAGAAGATGCCAACTCTTTGCTGAAAACAGTCCTTTATAACACACTAACGAATAGACTGGAAATAGGCTGGGTTCATATGGGAATAATTAGTCGCAGTTTACATTTAGGCCATTCAGCACATTTAATACTCCCACACATATCACATATAAGAAGATATATGCTATTAAAAGAATTGCTTTGACACAATTCAAGAAATTATAGATTCGAAGTATTATAGGTCATTTGGACACATCTTCCTTCCATTAATTTTAATGGAAGATGTGGACCAGATTCATTGTTGGCTCACAGTGATACAGTTTCACAGAAGTCAGTTGTACTGGATTGATTCACTTCTAGTAGGAATCAGGGTGTAGCTCTCCCAGAAGAGAATCAGTTTGTGAATAAAGTGATGCTATGTTGCAAAATTTAAAAAGTACTCTTTTTTGGTGAAAGATTTTTTCTAAAACTTTATTTTAAGTGTTTCATTCCTACTGGGCCTCACCATGCATGATCACCAATATATTTAATTTCATTTAAAACAGAAAAAGTTTCACAAATAATGACTGCTAAATAAGCACACAACTATCAAGTTAACTTTTTTAAAAGCTTTCTGAGAACATTTATGTCTTCAGAAAATGCTCCTATTGTAAACTGAATTTTCTTCAGAAATGAGTTAGTTTACCTAAAAAAGCCTATTTCAGTAATATCAAATTGTACTAACTTTGCAAGATTTTTAAATGATTTTAATGCACTTCACATTTTATACTTTAAAAAATATACTAGAGTATAAAATAAGGACATGAAATCAAAATGAAAGGTCTTTGCATCACTAAAAGAGATTTTTTTTAATGCATCTTTCCACATGCATAAGTGTGCTGGAACATAAGATACTTCTTATGATACATAGTTCTTAACGTAAATAGCTGGTGTAAATTTCAAAGAATTTCTCCAGGAATGACTTAGGACTAGCTACTAGATAATGTATTTTACTGTGCTCCATATTTATGCAACAGAGTTTTAAATTCAACAGATGATGCAAGACATCAACAAGCCTACACTCCAATATTGGCTGAAATGTAAATGCCAAATCTAACATAAGAATTTAGCAAGAGTTAAATAATCCCTCAGCAAGTTTGCTGATGATACCAAACTGGGAGGAAGAACTGACAGCCCAGAGGGCTGCGCTGACATCCAAAGGGACCTGGACACACTGGATAGCTGGGCAATGAGAAATCTTAGGAAATTCAACAAAGACAAGTGCAAAGTGCTGCACTTGGGGAAGAATAACCCCGGTCACCAGTACAG
>VZSV01000002.1:7566942-7591128 GCA_013398735.1 Nothocercus julius | reverse complement strand
ACTAGATGATCTCTAGAGGTCCCTTCCAACCTTAAGCATTCTATGATTCTATGATTATATGATCTAGCTTTGTCACCCTTTTTTCTTTTTCTTTTTTTCTTTTTTTTTTTTCTTTACATAGCATGATTTATAAAAAATTGATTAATTAAAAACATTTTTTTAAATCTGATCTTCATACTGTGAGGACAGTTTCTTAAATTACATGAGTCTCCAGAATGAACTACACATTCGTTCTGGATGCAAAGCAAACCAATTTTTATAAATCTTCCTGCACCAAGTCAACAATGTAATTTGAAGTTTTTTGAGCAAAGGGAGAATATTACATTCCTGTAGTCCCAACATTGTGTCAGGCTGTTAGATTTAGGACCAAGGTGGAAGTTACAGAACTGATCCATCTATGATGCCCTCTAAGCATTTACCAGTGGCAACAGGCCCAGATACACCTATATTGAAAACCTAGTACAATATTCACCAAGATCAGTGCTTGAGATACTACTCAAAAAATCCGTAATCTCAGTCATAGAGCTATTTTACTGCACTTTATTTAAACCTGCCCTAAGACTTACCAGGACCTGGATGAATCTTCCTCTCTGAACGTTAATAGCCTGATCTCCTTTAATAATATAACAATACAGGATTGATGACTAAAAGCTAAGACTGTAAAGACTTATGACACCATGGGCAAAAATACAGTATATATTAGCACTGTAGTAAGCCAGTAAGATTTTAGAAAACAGAGCATAGTTCTTTATTTCCTCCTGAAAACTAAGTAATAAGAGTTAGAAAGAACCAAAGGCTTTCACAAGGTTAAACACAACATGGTTAGAAAAGAAGCCATATTTCTATCCGTTTTCTGTTACCAGAGACTCCACTCTCTCATATCACGTTTTTCAGGTCCATCCACTGAGTTCCCTTTGACAGTCCTCTCTTTCTAGTCACTCATTCTAGTTACTCCAGTAAGGTTGTGTATTCATCTTGATAATCCTTTTGCTTCCCATTGGCAAGGGTGTTAAAGCATGCTCTTCTGTCCATATTGTTGATTCCATCAACCCTCAGTTACTCATTTCCACTCTGTGCTCACTTACTCTTGGCTTTGACCTTCAGGTTCCTGGTTGTACTCTAATAGTCCTGCCAGTGCAAGTTATGCAGTGCATCACATCACAGAGTATAGTTTTGCCAGCCTTCTCTACTGCTCATTTTCTTCATATATACTTGCAGAGAGGCTATGACATTAATATATGAACTATCTGAGACATTTCAGTTATTGGCTATTTAGGCCAGTTTCTCAGTGGCATGCTAGGGCACCTTTCAACACTCTATGAACACCATAACGCCCTGGCCAACTATGGCTAGGGAGAATTGCAACTGAAATGTGTAATGAATGCTATGACTGAGGCCCTGTCAGCTATGAAAGTAAAAAAATACAGCAAATATAGTTCACCAAAAATGTCATGCAGAAGCACCAGACCATTCACATAAGACCCAACCACACGCATTCAAACCAATGCAAATTGTTGGTTTCAACTATCAGGCACCACAATATGCAGTGGAGGATGCTCTCACCAGACAGCTTCCCCCTGCTCACAAGAGTTCATCCATTTACCTGCTTTGTTCTCATATGATTATGCTTCAGTCACAACACTATTATATTAATATTAATCTATTATATAAATGTAACTATACTAAAGACGTGCCATCTTTTTTTACTGACATGCTGCAAGAATAAGCCTCTACTTTGCAGCAAGACCATGAAAGTCTTTTTTTTTTCTTTTTTTTTTTTTTTTCAGAGCCTGTGAAAAATCATAGAAGAAATAAGTTGGTAGGGACTTCTGAAGTCATCTGGTCCAATCCCTGCTCAAAACAAAGTGAACTTTGAAGTTATATTCAAAACCATTAACACATTAGATTGCGTTGTAAATGCCATCCACAGGACTGTTCTTACAGCACAATACGCAATACCTATGTAGCTGAAGGCAATTTTTAGAAAATGAAACAGACTCTGGCACTGATGAACTATTAGACAATGCACATATTCAAGAAAGCACTGTTGTGAGTACTACAGCTCAAACATCAGTGAAATTAAGGGAACCAGGAATGCTGAAATTGGTCACCCCCATGTGTCAGTTTCAGCAAGTAGTCTGTCTTCTGTATTTGCTGCTTTGTGGACCTTGAAATTCTGTGGACAAATTGTGCCAATGTGTTGATGTGTTGAAGGTTTCCAAAATGTCTGCGTGTGAGAGTGGTTTTTTTGTTAAATGCTTGCAACAACTGTAGCTGGGAAATATTCTTGGAATATCATACCTAATTATACTGAGTAAAGGCTGATTTCTTTGCCAGTTAATATATAAATGTAAATATAAATCTGTGTGTAGGTTAATCTGGAGACAAGAAGTATTGTTTAATTAGCTTGTGCTGATGACTTGTTTTTTTGATATTTTAATAAAACATCATAGCACAGTTGTGACTTTTCATCTCCTTAGTTAAGTGGAGAATAGCACATGCTTTAACAAACATAGACTTTTTTATTTACAAATCTATCCACATAAGAATTTACAAACAACACAGTAAGATATTTTCACTGTCAGTAACACGCTGAAGTGCTTTGCAATCTGTAATATAAAAGTGGCAAAAATAAAAAAAACACAGAAGCCTGTCTCAGCAAGACTGCATTCAGCCTACAGCTTAATTGTGATCTTTCAGTTGTCCCTTTCTTTCCTACATTTTACTATATGTTCCGGCAATGAGCAGTGGTTGTCTTCTATAGTGGCTGGAGATCTTTTTCCCTCTTTCGAAGGACTCTTGCTGTCTTTTGCACTGTGAAGAAGGCCCCTCTTGGGGAAAGGGCACTGAAAGGTGATGAATTTGACACTAAAAAAACATCTCAGAGCAAAGTCACAATATTGGGATGTGCTATCACACTCATTAATCACATCTCATAACTGCTTTTTATATTATAACTTTTTTATATATATACTTGATATAAAACTTTTATCATAACATTATAACTTTTTTTTTCATATGCACCCGGTCTTGGGACCATTTTCTCAGTTATTTACTTTGAACACCTTGCTCCTTTCTTTGTGTACCTCCAGCACTCCCATTTCTTACCTCATCAGCCATGAACTCCACATCTTTGCTTTATGAGCCATCTCCTACCAGCTCCAATGGACTATCAAAATGTCACCCACATCTTAAATTCACAAACAAGCATTTTCATGTTTCAAACCCCTGGCTGATGAGGCAGCTGTTTCACTGAGATCACTGGCCCACATGCGGCTCTGCATTGCCTTGTTGTTTCCTTGAGCTTCCTCTGGCTGTGAAGCACCTACCTGTTGTGTCTGCTCTTATTGAAAAGTTGCAGAGTGCATGGTGAAGTATTTTCTTCCTTACTGTTTGTACGGTACATAGCGTCATTGGGTCAGAGACCATTGCTAGTGTTGACAATAACACACAACCAAGGGGTTATGGGTAAATATGTGCTCGCAAGAACTGAATAAATTTCATGCCTACTGCCTATCCTCTTCTGTGTAAATAATGAAAATTATTTAAGAGAATAGAACTCACATTCAATATATACCAATAAAATTTGAAAAAAAAACTGTTAGGATCGTCCCTTGCTTTTTCACATTCCCTTGAAAAATAAATAACTGCTCATTATGAACACTTTGATGAAATCAACCCATTGTTAATTTATAGGGTGGTTTGACTTTGAATTATTTGGTGTACTAGAATGCCTAAAAAATAGAAGTGTTGCAGAAATATTGTACATAATGTCTTTATTTACATAACATTGTGTTCTTTCGGGGGGATGTGTAATGTATTCTGGTATTCTCTGATTTATTGCTGTTCATTTAAATGACACTTGCTGAATTCTGACGGACCTTCTTATACTAGGCATTTCTTTTCTAGTCCTTAAATACATGCACATTCACACACAAAAATGCACTAAACAAGACAGATGTATTAACATTTATTAGCAGGTCAAAATAAGACATTATCAAGGATACAGTGTTGTCTTTGACCTGCTAACACTTAAGCAAGTTGCAACAGCCTTGTATAATTCAAATTGTAATATGCTTTACTTAACCTTTGTTAACTAACATGAAGAAACAGCTTTCCCCTTCAGGAAGGACAAAGGATGGTATTTCAAAAGGCCTTATGTGAGCTGAGAGTAAGGCTGTGTACACAGTTAAGTCCTACGTTTGACTACTGAACCTATTCTTTCCCTTTTCCATTCCAATCCACATGGAAACAACAACAAAACAGAATTTTTAAAAATGGCTGAACAGAAACTAAGTTAAAATATTTTCTGTAATAAGACCAAAAAAAACAGAAAGCAACTTTTCCCATTTGTACAAAGTGTTCCCTGGGAGACAAAATGAAACACCTCAATGCATTTGTTAGGAAAGACCAAGGAACCGAGGGACTAGGCTCACAAATCCTTTGCTAGATAGGGTCCACTGGACCAATCACTGCAGCATCTGCCATGATATACAAACTACAGCCTCTGCTTATGGATTTTGAAGCCAGGCTTTTCTTCTGAAGAGTCCTCAGCAGAGAAGGTCCCCACCACAGGGTGATGGAGTTCCCTGGAGCTCAGGTCAATGTCCTCCTCACTATGCTGTAGTATAATTCATCACCTTGATCTCTTTCAGCAGTGATTTAAGAATATTGCAAACAATGAAGCCTTTTCCATGGGAGGTGGTTGACAGAGCTCAACTTCTCAGGAGCCAAGTCATTCATTTTGCAGGAAAAAATACTGAGTTCCACCCCACTATATGCCAAGCACTCTTCCCTTCTGAATTCAGTAGCCCAGTCATCACTCCAGTGTCTCCCGCTAAGTCCTTCAAGCGCACTAAGCCTTTTCACTATGGTCTGTGATTGCACTTGACCTCTGTAGAGGATGTACAAAAAAAAAAAGTGGGGGAAGGAAAGAGTCCTGCCAGGCACAGTCTGCCCCTAACAAAAATAACAGTTAAAAACAAGGTTACCTTTACCTTCCCAGTATTGTTCTCTTATTTTCAGGAAACAAAGTTTTGCTGGAAGCCTGCAGAAGTGAGCTGCAGGTGTGAGGGTTAAATAAACCTCTGAAAAGGATTTATGAAGTGACTGATACTCTATAAACAAAAGCTCTGTAAGCAGCTAAATCCCTTCTGCAATGTTGCAAGAGTAGTGCTTCCAAAATTTCTAATTACGCATATCTTATCAATACAGAAATGAGAAAATTCATAAACAGATTTTAATTTTCAAATCCACTCAGCTACAAGCAGGCCAGTCTCTCATTTCTGCTTCAGTTATCTGTTTTCATTATAATCTCAAATAGAATCAGATTCCTTAAACTCTCCCCCCTATTTTAAAGAAACATTTCAGTTTGGATAAAGGATATGACTGGATTATTCAAGGTAATCAGAGTTTAGACAACCTGGAAATTAGGGCTAGGCCTAAGCAATTAATGATCCCTCATCCTGCTGAGTCAAGAAGCCCTCAGAGCCACCTTAGCATTTATGACCGAGGACTGACGAGCCAGAGCAGGACTTACCTGCTGAAGTCCTTAAGGCTTTAGCTCATAAGCCTTTTGGTGCAGAAATATTTTAAAACCTACATACTGCTGAAGAAACTCGACGTGTCCCCAAGTTTTAGGTGTCAATCAAGCTTTCCAAACATGACTCTAAACCAAAAGCCCCACTGCATGGTATGGGAGCTCACACCCAGCACTGGCAGAGGGCTACACCACAGCCGATCAAAGACCCTCATCGTGCCTCTGAGAGACAGGAAGGCAACTGTTATCCAAATTAAAATCTGTCATTTACACTAGTCTGTGAAACAGCCAAGAACAGCTCTGGGCCCTGACGTGGGAGGGCACAGCCCAGCTCATGTCCATACACAAATCCAGCAGTCCAGCTCCAGCCCCCCACTGGGAATCATCCCCAGACCAGTCCAGGCCCTCAATGTGCCCAAGCAATACTGGGTATCATTGGTTAATGGGACAGAAGAACATCGGCAGCTGTGCTAGCAACATAACCCCACAGAGAATGATAGGCCAGCCTTGAACTCAGGCTGTGGCACTCTAAAATTCCCAAACAGACATAGCCTCAGAGATTAAACAAGCTACCAAATGCACAGAGATACGTCCAATCACAAGGACAGGCTAGAGCAGGGATAATGTTGACTCCTGCATGACTTTTACTTACTTTACTACCCCTCACCTCCAAATCATGCAACAGCATCCTTCTTTCTAGAAATCCAGTATATGAAGGCTAAGGAAAGGAAACATTCCCAGCAAATCTCATGCTGAATAATTTCTTTAGGCAAGCAGGCTGACCCCTTGCCTAAGCAAGCATCATTCTGGTGAGCCAGGCAGGCCTTGGGGAAAAAAAGAAAAAAGATAAAAATCTATTATCACACAGCCTCATGTCCCATCCTTCTCAGGTGGTCTGGAGGATATTCTTCCAATCCCTCACTGCAGTGTCCCACCATAGGGAGTATAGATGTGGGCTTGATTTCTGTTCCACAGGCTATTAGTTTTCCACACATTCCCTCCTTATACTCAGAATTAAATCAGTCTCCTCCCTCACCTAATATTCAAATCCCCATGTGCAGAAAGACAGGTCTCTAAAGAGTATAATTTTAAAATAAAGAAGTGAGAGTTGAAATGAAGATGTTGATCTACTGAAATAAATCAGTAAGATTAAGATTAAGCCTTTGCCCCCTCTCCCCCATCTTTTTTTTTTTTTTTTTCTCCACAATACAGTTAATCAGAGAATTTGCAGTCCTGAATGATATTGGGCAAGAGGACATTTGGAGATGTATTTGCCTTTGAAGATGTACTGCACCTTTGGATCTTGTCTTGGCTCATTCCTGGACCTCATGCAATGTGTGCCAAGTTGGACAACAGTTTAGAGATGACTGATATTATATGACCTTATTTGCCTAGAAGCAACTTTAATTTTACAGCATCAGTAAAAATCGATTCCATGGTGGGAGAACATCGGAGAAGCAGCGAGTTTCCTGGTAGGAGTTTCTGAATTCAGACCCTGGGATTTTAGGATGAGAGCAGGAATGACTGCCTGGGAGGGTGGCCTGCAGTTTGAAGGGACTCAGGAAGCCATGGCCATAACCTTCCTCTCCTGCCACTTCTCCCTGCTCCCCCTTGAGACTAGTCTTTCTGCCTGGCTCCATGCAGTCATACCACTGAAAAGTTAATCAAAAAAAAAAAAAAAAAAGGCCCAATACAATCAAAATTGTGAAATATCCTGAGAAACCACCATCTTCTGTTTATTTTCATTTCTTTTCCAGCATTAATCCCCAGGAGGGCTACAGTACAATCTTACTTTGTGATGCAACCTGTCAATGGCTTGAAAGCAGGCAAAATGAGGAGGGGGAAGTAAGCTATTGTAAAAACGAATCAATTTCTCAAGAGCCTCCCCTGGAGGCTCTGGAAGATGTTAACATAAGGTCTCACGGTGGCTAAGACCAGTGCTGGAGGCAGATTAGATATATTAAAATAATCTTAGAATAATAAAAGCTGAGGGAACTTGTGTAACTCCACATGTTCCCATTTTCAAAAGGGCCAGTATGAAAGGGCCAGTAAAAAAAGACCTTCAGTTTTCTTACTTAAATAAATGACTTACAAAAGATATCATTTGACAATACTAAAGGGATAGCGCCTTTATTGCCCAGAAGCATCACTTTTATAAGAGGACTTGCTGAAGTGAATATGGCTGTAGGAAAATATACGCTATTGTTCTGCGTGTGAAAACTCTGGTTCACATTTGGCTCAAAACACCATCTTATACAACTACTGTTTCCATCCTGGGGGAACAAAGGCAACTGAATGTAAGAGACAAGGCTCCAGTGTCTGAAATGCAGTCTGGGTTCACAATGTAGAGAGTTTTCTTAGCATCTCCCCTTTCCAGTTCCCCTGATTTACTAAGGAAATAATTGACAAAGTTAAGATAAATGAGGAAGGCTTAAAGGGTAAGACAGACCATCTAAAAGCACAGCCTAAGAAGCAGTGTAAAAACTGAAATCATGAACAGATCACAGTTTTTCAACACAGCTAGAATTTCCTCCATGACTTCCAGCCTTTCTTCAGTATAGATGGTGTTTTATCAAATAAAATTAAACAAATTGCTTAATATCTTGGTCAGAGCTCCTTCTATGTGACATGAGGACAGTATCAATATGCATTCTTTGCTGTTTCTACATGTTTCTGGTGCTTCATATGTACACATATGTAAACATTTAGTCATCATTGAAACCACTGGCTTTCATTCCAAATTTATGTATGTTTTTCTTTGATTTTGTTAGGAATTACTCTTCATTAATAAAAGTATAATGTAGAAAAAAATATTTTACATCAGCATTTCATAGTATCTCAAAAAAAGTTAATAACTTGCTTCGTTATTGCTTTTTTGCAACAGCTATTTTATATTGCCACTTTTAGGTAGAAGTTGAAATTCTATTGTGAAGTTTTATCATTTATATGTTCAGCAGTCCAAACAAAAGCACGTATTTTAAAATAACTTGAGCACATTGATACTCCTAAGATAGTTTCTCTGGCTGCTTAGGTCACATCCTTTTTTTTTTTTTTGGTGGCCCTCCCTTTACTGTGTTAGTAAAATTCAGCACCCAAATTTTTAAAGGAATATGTTATCCCTTGTTGCCTCTCTTCCTTTTTTCCACATCTGGAAATGCTGTGGACTCTATGTTATCTGGCATTTTACATTATGACCCTCTCTTAAGGTCACTATACTTTATATATGCAAATACAGGAGGAAATCAACTTGATCTCCAAAGCCCATCTGATGGGGGAGTCTGAAAGAGGTTGGAAGACAGACTTCTAACTCTCCACCTTCACTTTCTCCTTTTCAAATGCATGTGTAAGTAGTTCTTCTGCTTTTAAGACATGCACTGTGAATTTTGTGTTTTGTTTCTCTAGCAGATCTAGCCTGGGATACACAGACAAAAGCCAAGCACTGCAAAGTTATTCCTCTATGCAACTGTACTGGCTTTTCCATTTCTTGTTTCTGTGAAGGGAAGGAGCCAAGGCAATAGGAGGGTACCTTTACTTTACAACTTCACCTGTCATAGGTTTGGCACCAACAGCTAGAACATGTCCAGATCAAACTTAGTACTTGCAAGAGGGCTTTGAACAGCACGTATCAGTAGCATGTTCCCCTGAGAAGAAAAACAATGCTTTTCTTCCAGGGGGAGTTCCTTTATATTTAAAATGCTACTGTAGTAAAGCATGGCACAATTTTGATTACTCTGTGCCTATTTTAATCAGCAGCTTCACTCTTTGATATTATTCATAAAAAAAGGAATATCATATTCTCCTTTCTGTCAGCAAGAGCACTGACTACCATCTTAATAAACTTTTGTTGAAAACACAAGTTTTTCCCATCTCAAAGGCTCTCATCTCTGAGGTGCATTGAACTAATTAGTAATTTAGCAGAGTTGAGGGAAAAAAAGTTCACTTCAGGCACTTTGGTAGACAGAGACAAAGAACAAAGTTCCTTCATATGTATTAATGCATTAGAAAATAGAATTAATGACCTGGAGCTAAGACAGTATCTGGGATGATTTTATGCAATCAGTGTTTAATTTGAAAACATTTACACTCTGAAAACATTTAATTAAATTAACCAGGAACCAAATCCCCTTCCTTCCAATGGAAAGAAAACAAGATTCATAAATAAGTAATTTTAAACATGCATTATTAGCAAAGCCAGTAGTAGACTCATTGAGATCCCAGGCAGAGGGGAAAGCAGGGCAACATGTGTCTCTCACCAACTAAACAAGAGCAACTGTTTCAAGCATACTCCAGGGAAGAAAGCAAAAACCTCATTTCATAGTTATCCACCTCACTGGTCAGTTCAGGCTAGTAGCCCTGAGTCTTAAGAAACTGTAAAGTCTAAATCAAAGCTGTATCAAATTAAATATCTATACCACAGTCCAGAATCGCACAACAGGCATTATCATCTCCTAGCAGACTGTAAAATCTTTTTTATTATTATTATTTATTATTTTATACATATAATGATAAATTAGACATCAAAATGAGTAACCAAGTAGCCATCATTGCCCATGATGTGTTAACAGCAACAGACATAAAATCAAAAGAATAAATAGTTAGAAAGTTTTTTATACAGGATTTGAAGGAGGAAAAATGAGTGATTAAATATATCCAATTGTCCTTCCTTTATTTATATTTGGTCCTTCAAAGAAGAATTTTGCTTGCTGAGATCTTTCAAATCTTCTGCAAAATCCTAGAGAAAAGTTATTCTGACAAAAATCCTTTGCTACCTAATTTGAGGGACTCTATAAATTCACTGGTTGAAAATTACTACCTTGAAGTACAATGCAATGTTTTTTTAAATAGAATGAAGTGATAAATATACGTATATTTGTGATATATTGTGAAAAGACTGGTATTAAAGTCGTCTTACCCTTGCTTGGCACCATCCTTTTTTTTTCTTTTAAATATAAAACAAAATATAAAACCAATAGGGGAGGAATTTGCAAAAAACACCAGAAAGATGGAGATACATGTGGACACCTGGAAATTAAGAAGAAGAAGGGATACAAAAGTAACTGGGAGTCAGATATAGATCCACTCCAACTGCTAG
Source organism: Nothocercus julius (assembly GCA_013398735.1). Classification (NCBI taxonomy): domain Eukaryota; kingdom Metazoa; phylum Chordata; class Aves; order Tinamiformes; family Tinamidae; genus Nothocercus; species Nothocercus julius. The sequence goes on along the minus strand of VZSV01000002.1, from coordinate 7,580,497 downwards.
GGTAAATACATACATGCCTGATCTTCATCAGAGGCGTTTTTCCAGGAGGTGATCTCTAGTTAATAGAATCACCTCTTTCTAGAACATCAGTCACTTGTCTAAGTTAGTTCCTTACATGCCTAAGAAGTTCCTTTCTCTCAGCTTAAGCCTTCGGAGTTTTACTCTAAGCCTAGTCAGGAGACTTCCCACTCAGCCAGTCAACTCCTGAAATCTTTTCTTAGTTTCCTATTGTTGTCAAAACTCGACATGTATGCTGCAGCTGTCACCTTCCTTGGGCCTGGGAATACATCTGGGCAGCAGACCATCACGACCAGGGCTATTCATGTAGAGATACAGATCAGGACCAATGACTATATAAATCAGAAGTGCTTAATGAGATTTATCAAAAGAACTTACATTTCTAAACGCTTTTTGCAAAACCATTAGTGCCAAGACACTTGTCTAAAACAACATAAGAACTATTCAGAAGAGAGGGTTCACTGAGTCCCAGAAAAAAAAAAATAATTAAAAAAATTAAAATCCTTCTTTACTGAGAGCTATAAGACAATACAATAATTTCACTGTGCTTGAAATATCATCATTTGGACCATGCAAAGTGAAATGAGGAATTGTAAACTGACCTGGAAAGTTGACCTGAATGGAAAGCGGAATTTTTTTTCGTCACTTATTCTCAAAGTTGGAAAATTTAAGTTCCAAACTACAGATAAATGTAGCACCAAACAACAATATATCTTTAATAAGATGAATAAATAAGCTTTCTGCAGGTTGGAGATACTAATACTAAAATGGGATGATATAATTTTAAAACAATCTAAAACAAGCAAAGTCACTTCTTAAATAAGTTCCTTAATTTTACTTGTAAATTTTCACCAACATACTGTAAGTAAACTGCTTACAGGTTACTTTAGCCATTTGCCAGTCCAAGTCAAATGACTGAGATTCTTGTTAGGCCATTTGCCTTGGATTTGAATCCAAGGGACAGGATTATTTGGATGTAACACAATTAAGTCTCTCCAGTCATGATGGCTATTTAATGAGCTTCAGCAATGTAGAGGGGAGTTAGCTCTACCTGTCTAAGCAGGGATTTAATATGCCATAAAGCTAACATAATAAATAATTTAAGTGCTGAAATATTACAAAGCTAAGACTTTCCTGTTGACTCAGTAATATGGATTGTCACGCGTGGAGGCAGCGATTAGAAATCCAACAGATAACAAAGTGAAAAAGAGCAGATCACAATATTTGACTGCTAAATAGTTAAAAACGTGCTGTCTCTCTTCATAGGAATGTGTTACGGTTTGAGATAGTTGTAACTTGCACTTGACAGACATTTATGTGCCTCTGCCTATAGGTCTGCTCTCCTGTGTCATGTTGCTGGAAGGCACAGTCCTGGGAAGGAAGGAATGAATGAATGAATGAAGACAGGGAGCATTGCATAGAGATGTATGAGAAATCATACACCACCCTGCATTAAACAGAAAACCCAAAAGATTTCCATCAGACACTAAATTAACCCAGCGGGGATTCCTGACTGTTCCAGGCAGAAGACTACTTTATTCATAAGAATAATTGGATATTGGAGAAATCATCACGTTTCGTATCATGAGTTGTAAATGTCGGCTCATACATAAAGGATTATCATGGGGTCTGTGTCTTTGCCAAGGTAATTACCCACTTGATTAAGTTCAGCAATGCCCTGAAACCTAGCTTTAGGACAGAGCCTAGGTCCTAAACCAACAGAAGTTGGCCTCACGGGTGTCGAGCAGGAATGCAGTCAGCAGTGTTGTTCCAGGCGCCTCCTGTGTCACTTATGACACTGACCGGCTAAAAGGGAATGGAAATGATGCTGTCAGGAGAGATGCATGGAGGGGAGAGATAAAAGCACTGTCCACCTTTAAGAAGGAAATGTGAAAATTAGCCTTGAGTTATGGCCCTCTAGGAATTAAAGAGGGTGTGTTTTTTACATCTGCTGAATTTTTCAAGTCCTCTTTTCTTTTTGGTGACATATAACATATGATTCAAAGACAAAACATTTTTTTTTCCACCACCAAAAAAAGTTCACAAGTTATGAGGTAATTGCATTAGCACACTGAGTAGAGAAAAAAAAAAAAAAAAAAGTATGCAAGCAATCCTGATTGGCGTTTCTCTGTTTAAAAGGAATTATTTTCCAATACCTGAGCATGCCCAGAGGAGCTAGTCTCTGAGCAGCTGTGAAACAGAACCTTTTTACTTCAGGGTTAGTGCAGGGAGCTCATTAGCACAGCCTCAACCCTCAGCTAAACAGCCTTGTTTGCATATTGAAGCAATAGAATGTGAAGGTGTTAAAAAGGAAGAATTGCAGCCGCTACTCCTGACTGACATGTCTATCTGGGCTCTTGTGTTTACAAGAGAATAACGAAGCTGCCCCAAAGCCCCTACTGGGCCTGATTATTATGCAGAGGCTTCTTAGATTATGTATAATTGATATCCATTTTCCCTCCAGCTAACCAATGGCAGCTCTCAGGAGTAATGCTCACTCTCCTGCATCTTTCCAAGCAAGCAAACACTGGAAAATGCTATCTTTTACGAGGCTTAATAATTTTTAAAGACCAAAAATTGACATTTACATTTTTCAGAAGCACAGATGACTGTACTGTTGGTATGGTTTTCCTGCTAATAACAATCACTAAAGTGGAAATTTAAAGGTGATGTTGATCTGGGGGAAGGTATGTGCACCATTTCTATATATTTATATACATTCTACAGGATATGTGTGTATATAATGTGCATCTGTGTCCCAATTTTTCCATATATTAAAAATAGAGTAGCAAAAAGCAAGGTCGAGTTCTAAAAGCTCATTTTCTACCATTTCTGTAAAAGATTTGCAAGGTGAATTATGCAGGCAAGGACATTCCTTCAATTACTTTTACTGGTTTCCTTTCTGTACTTACAATAGTTATCTTCATTCTTACCAGTTAGGCCAAATGTTCAATTCCTAAACCTGGCACAGGCATGAAATTGAATAGTACAGTGCTCATTTTTTATTACTCAAACAGTCCTCTGCTCATCTAAGAGAAAATCCCATTGAAGTTTTTTCTCAAAAATGAGTCACTATATTTCGCCTTTAAATTACAAAGCAGTTACGAGACAGGGTTTTTTATTTTGTTGGTCAGTTTTGGGGGCCTCTGATCTAGAGCTGTTGAAAGAATATTTGATGAGAGTAGGATAATTTTCAAGTTTTGTAGGTAAAGAGCTGATTTGGAAAATGAAATGCTAATAGTTTGTGCTAAAGAGGCAAAGTCTGTATAACCCTCTCAATATACTGTACTTCAGCTCTGACCTTCAGCCTTCTTGCTGTTTTGGTCCTGCATATATATACAGAACAGTCAATGCATAGAGATTTTTTTTTGACCATAAGAAAAGTTTGCCAGAATGAGGATGTGTCCAGTTCAATCCTTTGCATGTCACCTCTCTCTCTCGAGGTGAAGACGTAGTTCACTAATCCTTTCTGCTACCTAACCTTGGCAGAATTTTAATTTTAATCTGCTCTCAGAGGGGATGTGCAAGAAAATGCAAGGAATATTAATACGTGGGCTTAGCTGCGTTGAATGTGAAAAGGTAATAGTTCTTTCCGTTGTTCAGATATAAACCTATGCAAAATCATAGCCATTCTGAGAGCACTAAGCCCACTTTCTTTGCAAACAGCAAGTCAAGTTGGCTAAAGGGCAGACTCTAAATTAATTGAATCACTTATGCCACCTGAACCACTACCAAAAATTTACATCCTGTTTGTGCCCCCTGAAGATCTTGAGCAAAACTAGGTAACATACTTTTCAGAAAAAAACAGGATTGTCACCAAAAAATGAAGTTTGCAAGCACCCTTATCTCATACGGAGCATTATAGACAGACTGTAACAAAAAAGTTCTGCCTGCAGAAAATGCAAGTCCCAACAGACAGTCATTCATATAATGACCTTTTGACCTATATTTAACAAAAGCTACACACTATTAGTAAAAAAGATTTAAGTCAAACAATCATTTTGGAGATACCCCTTTGGCCAGTGAATCATAGACATGCAGTATGCACTCTCATGCAAGGATTTTACGGCATATAATTACATACCAAGCAGTTTTAATCTTGCACCAACTATGTAGCTGACTTAGGAGATGCCATAGGTCTTTCTGCTTTGCAATGTAAGCTTTTACTTTCTGCATAAGCCTCTACAAAGTGGTCACTGCTGTTCTGCAGGGAGCTAACTGGTCACAAAGCTTTGTCTCTCCATCTCCTTTCAGGTGCTAACATTCATTAAAAGAAGCTTTAATTAAATATTAATTTATTACTTATTTATTACTCACTGCTTCTCCATGCCAAGAACTGCTGAGCTTGCCATATGGATACTATTTGATCTCTGAGAGGAAAGGAGTCTGTGTGTCCATGAATGGGAGGGAACAGGATCTGTATTAAGATGCAACCCACATTGTGGAAGAGCTAGGAAACAGACAGTATTTACTCTAAAGCTTAGGAGTGTTTCTTTTATCAAGCATATTTGCAATCTTCACACCTTCGATATGCTATTTTGAGATGTTACGTGAAAGCATTTGTGGCATTTCTCCACCATCTTCCCTTGGAGAAAAGGTAGCAGAAGAACTGCGCCTTCGCTTTCTCTCCTTACGTTCATTCTTACACGTGCTGAAACACAAGTCTTCTGAACTCCACCTTTCATTTTTCCTTAGAAACATAAAGCCATCCCATTGCTTTGGGTTTGGGGTTATCTCATGTAGGTCTCCACAACGAAGAAGTCGCACGCCTGGTTTGATTTGTCAAACAACTGCAAGCTACCACCTTGTACATAGAAAAAGTCATCTGCAGAGTAAAAAGAGCCTACGTGATTGAGATTGTACCCTAAAAGCTGACTTTAGCAGATGAAGCCAACTTTAATTACAGGAATCTGGACTTTCTTATACAGACATTACTCTTTTCTGTTGTTCTTTTTTTCTATAAGCATAAAAAAAAGACATAAAGCTACCACCGCCCAGTCTCTTTCTAGAGAACAGTCTGTGATTGTCTCTCAGAACAGAAACTGTTTCTTACAATAAATTTCCTGAGGAGTGATATACTGAATACTGAGAGTTTGTCTTTTATAATGTAAAATATATTCTGAAGCCCATTTACCATAACTGCTGGGAGAAAAGTTGTAACAACTATCTGACAGAGATAATACATGTATATGCAAGGTGATGCACAGATCGGAGTGCTGGTCTGGTTTGATAGGTGACCCATCAATATTAATTAAGAAATCATCAGAAAGGTTTTGTTGAGGAAAAGATTTAAGTTTCCAGTTATACATGCAAACATCTTCAGTGTAAAATGCTGATTGAGAACCTCACAAGAGGTTTTTTTTTTATTTCCATTTGTTTCAAGTTTACACCAGATTTTTCTCATCCCGTCTTAGTGATTCCATTTCCAGATCCAGTTGAAATCAAGATATGCAGACTCACATGAAAATCTGTTTTTTAAATCATCTCTGCAACACATTTCTATACTTATTCTGTGCTTATCATTTTCTTTGGTAGTAACAGGGATCTTCTGAATCACAGCTTCTATGCCACACTGATGGCACATTGCACACAAACGAAACTACAGCATGAAAAGACTGCAGGACATGATTATAGCAAAGCATAACTGAAAGCCTAGGAACCTGTGGTCCGGAATAAATTTTAGTCCACCACTCAGCATGCTTTGCTTCTATTAAGTAGAAGCACCATATACACACACATCAAAAAAAAAAAAAAAAAAAAAAAAAAAAAAAAAAGTTTACTCCTAAAACTAGAAATTCTCACCAGCAAAAAGGCAAAACAGTACAAGCAGGAGACAGAATAACTGGTGGAATTAATATTTAATGACTACTTCGAGAGGTTGGCACAGGGAGGGAGGAGAACAAAGTCTGCCCTTCAAAGGCTGCTCTTGTGTAAGGTCAGTAAAATTTGTTTTACAGCTCAATTGAAATACAATATAAATCCCTTCTTTATTTAATAGATAAGTTTTCCTTGCTTTAATTTGTTGCTGCTACCAGACTGACATTGTGATATACTTGATATTTCCTGTATCCTGAAGAAACAAGCTGTATATTGACATAAACACAGAAATAATAGTAGTCTCTTTATTAGCCAAAATTCTGATTGTTTCATATTGTTTCCAGTCATCAAAAGAGGAGCTTAACACACCAGTTTGCATAAGTCAGACAATATCCAGGAATTGCCACAGCTTTTTATTTTCTCTCTACTTCACTGGACTTCTGTACATTGATCTGCATAATCAGTGATCTCAGTGCTTTCAGTTATAATTTTTTGAAAATAAATGCCTAAGAATTTTAAAAGTTAATGTATGAAAATGTCAAAGATAATAAACAGGAGAAAAAAAGCAATGATCTTTGGAGAGAAAATAAAAGCACCATTATGCAAGAGCATCTCCTCTCCCAGCTCAACATACTAAAATTTCAGAGGCTAAGAAACCATGCCAATAAAGACCCAGGTCTGCAAATTTTCTGGGCATTATAAAGAGTGGTCTTATATCTGTTTATGTGTCTGTTAGTTTTGAAAAGTTTTGGATATCTTTGAGGTCTACCATTGGATTTCTGTTAATTTTATGCCAGAGTAGCTATATGCATACAGCTTGCATAAAGACAAAAGAAAACTTCCACAGTGGAGCACAGTTCACTCGGACTGTTTTGTTCCTCAGAAGCCCTTTTTCAGGCAGCACCTCATTGCTCCAACATATTAATCACCAAAGTCCTGGTCTCATAATGAAGTGCTACGGATCTGTAAAAGCTCTAAAGACATTACATCTATTACCTGAAAGAAAAATGAGGTGAATGGTCAGCACAGGAAAATTAGCACAGCAGTGCTGTCAAAGGCCAGGCTTCCTCTGGCAAGGTTATTAGTGAAGTTTAGGAAATTTCTGAAACTCTGGTGGTTCAGGTTTTCCTGGGCCAAATAGCCATCTCCAAAATTGCACTTGAAATCTAGCACAAGAGATGTCAAGACTGTGCACCAGAGCAGCATGGAGCATGGGTTCCTGTGTTCCTTGGACTTGGTGAAATAAGTAGTTCTCAAAGACTGGCATCAGCCTGATTTTATCAATAATAACAGTGTCCTAGATTCACATATAAATCTGACATTATCACTACCTTGTTTTTGTCCTCTCTCCTTCCCTATCATCACTTTTATCATGTTCAGAAAGAATTATTTTTATGATGTTTATGCTTTTATTCAGGTGGACAAATTAATTACATTCTACCTTATCACAAAATGTTTTTGTAGTTTGCCACTGATGACAGTTCTGTAAAATAAGACATACAGCATCTTTCAGCAATAGGATAGGCAGACGTCTTTGGCGGGGAAGTGCTATAAATGAGTAAATAAGGCACTTCCTGAGTTGCACTGGAAAGCCATGCAACACGTGCCTCCTCAGCACTTCAAGATTAGTCCTAGCCTTTCTAAAAATCAGGAATTTCATCTGTGCTGAGACCTCCTCCTCTCAAGTTCCACAGCCCTTCAGAAATGGAGAGCCAGCACTACTCAGCACTGCACTGCTGACCTGAGCTCTTACTCAGGAATATGATTTCCCTCACAACAGAGCCCTGGCACAGGCTGCCCACAGAGGTGGTGGAGTCTCCCTCTTTGGAGATCTTCAAAACCTGCCTGGATGTCACCCTGTGCCTCGTGCTCTAGGTGTCCCTGCTTGAGCAGGGTGGGATTGGACTAGATGATCTCTAGAGGTCCCTTCCAACCTCAACCATTCTGTGATTCTGTAATTTCAGATACCTGTAAATGTCATACAAAATAGTATGGCATTTAACTATTCGTCACATCTAGTTTTTACTATCTAAAAACACAGAATCTGAATTTAAGGCAGCTCAAAGACAGCACACATCATCCAAACCTAGGTGTCTAGAACAATTGTAACAGAGCTGAGAGGGGTTATACTAGATGTCTAAGTTTAAAGTGGCTGAAATTATATAAAATGAACATTCGCTAAAGTAACTAGAGCCAGAACAAGGCAGTAAAGAATTTAAGCCCGTGTGGGAGCGTCAGAACCACTGATGTGAACCAATTTTTGTTGCAGGCTTTGAAGACGATATAATTCCAGCTGTAATTTATGCAGAATGAAGTTCTCCAATCAATAACTGAGAAATGATAGTTGTAGCAGGTGCATAAATCCAGTGTTGCACATTCACTAACTAATTCATCTGGGAGACCTTATGCCTCCAATGTGTTGATTCCTATTCTTGAAACAGATAAGCTACTACAGGACATTTAGAAATGGGTATCTCTTACCTCTAAACACAGCACAAAAGCAAATATGTAGGTGCACAGAGCACCAGCAGATATTCAGTGACAGAATGAACCCATTACCCAAGTGTAGGAATGTTTCTTTATCAGAATCACCTTTGCATATCATACCTTCTCACAATGACCACCGCTGTCCTTAGTTTATCTTATTTTGGTGGTTAGGATTTATTCATGCAAATTAAAGCAGAAAACTATAAACTTTCAATACCAAAAACGTTGAGCTGGACTTTCGTTACTGGTCATTAAGACTTTTGGTGGCTGCCATTGAGAGAAGTAGCCATAAAAATTAAACAACTGTGACAACCACTTCAAATGAAACAGCATAACTGCACATTTTTTACATTGTCTGTTAGAAAGTTGTGTGTATTTCTAAAAGGCAAGTTTCACCAGAAGATGGATTAAAAAAAAAAAAAAAAAAAAAAAAAAAAAAAAAAAGCTCAGATTATGTTCCAGAAACAAAGAGTCAGGGCATAGTCAAGGACCTAATGAAACTCCATGAAAACTAACAAGCAGCCCCTTCTCCCCCCACTCAAAAAAATAGCACAGACAGTAAAGTGTCCCTGAACTGAAGTAACAAAACACCTTTATGTAGCAAACTGACAATCCTTTTAACCATCAGTCATCAGTTCATTTCATAGCAGAAAGCAAATGAAGTATTTCAAAGAGTGTCATTTCAGAATTGCTGCCAGAAATTGGAGGCAAAGTCTTTGCATTGGAGTTAAAAAAAAAAAATCTGGCATGGATGTAATGTAAACTAACAGTAGCAAGGAAAATGAGAGGCTGAAGTTCAAATTTTCCTTTGTGTCATTCCACCCTGGTTTGGTATTATAGTTTCTAAGTTTGAATCATGAGGACAAAAAAATTGGTCCCTTGACTCTAAGTCTGTTTTTATGGCATCTAGCCATAGTTTGGCCTATGCTTACATTTCCTTAGCATAACAATAAAAGAAAAAATAAATAAATAAACATAATCATTCATTAAGGGATTAATCTTTCCCATACATCTCTTTTTATGGAATAGGTCTTTCTGTATATCAACTATTCAACATGTAGTAGATAGGAACTATATTAAAAATACGAAATCTAAGAGGAAGATTAAATATGTTTGTGATCATCTTACACAGTAAAAAGAATAATTTAAAACCATTCTAATAGGATCTTCCATCTGGAAAATCTGTACTTGAAATGCTGAAAGATAGAGGGTTTTGACATTAATAAAAGCAGGCGTAGGACTTGTGGTGCTGAAATTAGGATGGTCTATAGCTACAGAAAAGTAAGGTGTGCAAGAGAAAGCGATATTCTTTCATTAGGCCATTTGTTTTTAGTTGAAAAAAATAAAAAACAGATGAGCTTTCAAACACAAAACTTCCTTCAAGGTTTTCAGGATACAGGGTTATTGTTGGGATTACAAATTGCAGTCCATTACTGCCTTCTATTTTTGGCTACTTCCACACAGCATAAATATTTATCCTATTGACCCTTCAGGCTGCCTGAGAATGGATATCATTTTGTTATGTAAAAGTCTCTTCTATAGAATAAATTTCTTCTCTCATAGCAGAGGTCTTTTTTATCAACTCCATTACAGCAGATCTTTTAGGTCTTATTTGCATTCATTGCTGTTGTGTAATGAAACCCTACCCAGATCTGTGCACACTAAAACCACAGTGGGAAATATTCTTACACTAAAAAGTTTGTCATATAAGTAAAGAAAACAGAGAATGAAAACAAGGGCATGTTACAGATGGGGAACTGAGACAGACAGGTTTTCTCAAAAATATTTTCCAAAGGTATACAATCAATTAGCTAAAGAAGGTCTGATCTATTCAGTTCCCTATTTCCTATTGGGTCCCTCAAGCCTTTCTTTCTTTTATTATTTCCCTCTTTCATATGATAGCACATTAAATCTACCTGCCCATATACAAGAGCAAGATAACCATCACAACTATGATGCTATGCTACTATATCCCACTAGGGAAGAATAAAAATACAGACTATGGAGTACGTCAGCTTTATACTGTTCTTTTGAATGTCACAGATCTCCACCCATAGCAAAACTGCATCAATGTTTCCATAGTAACAAGACAAGATGAGCCACTTTGGTGCCCGTTACTGTCGCTGAAAAAGTCCGAGCTTAAGATGAGACTACCATATTGGACTGTGGAAATGAATTGGGATTTCTCCTTTTTATAAAAAATAAATCCCCAAATGGGGCACCAACTGGAAGAGTGCAGTTATTTAATTGATGATAGCAAGGACAGTTGCACACAGCTACAGAGAGAGAAGAAAACAGGTTTTCAGGTGTGAAATGAGCTGAAAATACGTTACTTTTTAGATAACAGGAGCTACAAGGCAGACATTCCTATATGAAAAACATTTATATTAAATTGACAAGAAGGAATTAAGGGGTGCTGAGTACATTAAAGACCAGCAAAAGATTGTAGAGATATTTTTTTTTTTTTTAATGAAATACACCTGATGATTTGGGGAAAAGGCTTGCTATGAGTAGGTGCATAACGCTCAAGCCAGGAACTGGTACCGGTCAGTAGCCAAGATGTGGGAGATGGTAGACGTGGGAAGTCCAAGAGCCCACTAAAAGGTTAGCAAGGTACACTGGAGTTGGAAAACAGCCAGAGGAACAACAAACAAGGAGACAATAGAGAAGGAAGGGAGTAGTGCAGGAGAGACAGACAAGAAAAAATCACATACAAGGTGAGGGAAGTCCCACTTAGTCCTGCTCTGGGAGCCATTCCCACCTCTCCCAAAAATTTCACCTGAGGGAGAGCAATCCCACACAATTCACTTCTCAGTGCAGTGCTACAAAACACACCTTATGAGCTCACTTTTTTGTTATTATTACTTTTAGGATGTTTTTAGGACATCAATTGATTCATAGAATAGTTTGAAACATAAAATGTGTATAATGAGCTATAAAACATAGGGTGTTTTGCAACTGGCTCCCTACATAGTAGGAATGCAATTGAAATACTGTAACATAATGCATTCTTGTAATTCAGTTATTACTTTCTTCATATATTTTGTCTGTTTATATATTTTGTCTGCCTTTTGATGTCTAAAAGTTAAATTAATTCAAAGGGCCTGTGCAGTTACAAGAGCCTCCCCCTGACTCCTAGAGACGTACAAGGCTGGGCTTGTAGTTTCCTACCATACGTATCCCTTTTAGTGGTTAAGACTTCAAGGAGGTAATGATATTTCTTCATTTGATCCACAGCCCAAGAGGCTGCTCCAGGCTCCGGCACGTACAACGGAAGGGGCTGCGCAGCCCTACCTGTCTCTCTCAAAAAAAAAGATTTAAGTCACCTTCCACTGCAGTCTTACCTGCCTGCTCTTCATTTATGCTGGATGCCACTAAATCCAGCCAGAGGATGCACATGGCTGCTCTGAAGCAGCAGTGATCCTGCCCAGACGAGGTCAGCGGTGACAGGAGAGCAACGAGGGCTGCTTTAAACAGGCAGCCCCTCGGCCACTGAGCAGAGATTAAATTGCCTCTGCTGGAACACTGGCCAGCTCTCACCACAAGGAAAGCCTTCAGTTAAATGTTCTTTTCTTCTCCCAAAACTTTGCCTCGCATCATCGCGAGAGGACCTGGGGAAACCTCTCCACAATTACAAGGCGTGTGTGGAAGCATGAGCGTGTAGCTCCACAGCCTAGCGGGCAGTAGGTTTCCTCAAAAAATATCCTGTTCTCCTATTCCTGTTCCATTCAAGCTGGCGGGAACTTCAAGGGTCTCTAATAAGACCAGCACGTGTGAGAGAGACACACCTAGCCTGTGAACAGAGTTTTTGAAGAAATATTCCTCAGGGGCTAGGCATGCTCCAGAGGTTAAAATGCCACTCACTCGCTCCAGGGAGATAACGGAAATGATGATGAGTATAAACATATATCTGAACATAATGGAGATTTGCCCCAAGTCACTCAGTGAACCAACTCCTCACTCTCAGTGAATCTGTCCTCCTACCCTTCCCGGGAGAGCTTTTCCCTTTCCTCCCTCACCAGCAAACTGGAACAAACAAATCAAGCAGCTTTATCAGAGTCACCAGTATGGAACAAAATAAACTCTTCTTTTATTGGGATTCATAATTAGAACTTCCCATTACATAGGAACTCTGGATGCAATGTTTGCACTATTTCTGCCATGCAGGGATGGGAGATGGACACCAACATATTCTGAATAATTGGTAGGAAAGCGATAAGCATTTTTTTCTGTTAAATCCATTTAACACATTTTAAATGCTTATTTTAGGTTGAGATGAGTAAAATCTTACTTGGGAGTGGGGATTTTTAGATGACTTTGGTTTTTTTAGAACTATATGAACTTTAAAATGCCATCAGTAAGTGAAACACATTCTAAGGAACACATTAATAATAAAGAGGTTTTAAGACTTATAGTGTAAACCCCACCTCTAACAGAAAGCAAACCACTCAAATGCTTCTTGCTTTTCTTCAATACTATCATCTTTTCTTCTTGTCAGTACAAACTAAAAATTTTCAACTAAAAGTGCAAACTAAAAATTCCCCACCCAACTCTTTCTCTTTGCCCTTCCTAGAAATCTGCAAGTTCTGGAATTGAACAGCTGGGTATTTTCACCAGATAAGGTGCTGAAATATCATGTAAATAATCATTTATAGCACATCAGGAAAATGTAGTCACTTCTCACTGAGATTATGCTGGTCCTCAGGCTACCAAAAATCCACGTACATATTTTTCTGCCAGTCTGTTGGAAATTATTACTATTTTATAAGTATGTTTATTGAAAAAGAAAGAGTAGAGGGCATATTTCTAGTGAGTTCTACCCACTTAGTGGTAGATTCTCTCCCAAGCGACAGGGAAAGACCAAAAATGACTGTCCAGGAGAAGTGTCCAATCCTTCTCTGGTTCAGTGCATCCTGGAGGGTTTTTGTAAGTGGAACAGCTTCAAAAGATGGAATAGAAAGTATCTTCTCTTTAGGGTAGAGCAGTAATAGGGCACTGACTTCAGAGGCAAAAAATATGGATTTAAATCCACAGAACTAAGGATCTAAACCACGGTCTTCCATGTGCTGGTCCCGAGCTCTGTACAAAGGGGAAGGAGTGATCACACTTTCCAGATCTGTGAAGAGAGAGAGAGAGAGAGAGAGAGAAAGAAAGAGAGAAAGAAAGAAAGAAAGAAAGAAAGAAAGAAAGAAAGAAAGAAAGAAAGAAAGAAAGAAAGAAAGAAAGAAAGAGA
>VZSV01000002.1:7534151-7566917 GCA_013398735.1 Nothocercus julius | reverse complement strand
AGAAAGAAAGAAAGAAAGAAAGAAAGAAAGAAAGAAAGAAAGAAAGAAAGAAAGAAAGAAAGAAAGAAAGAAAGAAAGAAAGAAAGAAAGAAAGACAAAACTAAAGATTGTTTTGTTACAGTCCCTGATCAATTAGACTCTGATAATAGGGACTTTATAAGATGTCTTAAGCTTAAGGCTGATACCCAAATATTATTCATCACTTCTCAACTTAAAACCCTAACTTTTGCATTTGAAAGAATAAAAATGGACAATGGCACACTAATGCAATGACATTCTTTCAAGAGCAGGACTTCCTTTTCTGCTTTTTCCAGGCATATGGCATCTTCAGAACTGACACTTCTACCACAGTATAGTGGCAACAAAACAGGGTAGTTTTATTCAACCTGACAAATTGCAAAGCTACCAACAGTGAAAGACAGGAATTTTTTTTTTTTTGCCTTTTTCCTTTGCTTTCTTGGTAAATTTTTCCTTATTGGAAACGAACTTGGGCTTAAATTCAGAAGAAATGAGGCTTTGATCTTAAAAAAGGTAAAAATCAGTACATATAGAGTACAAATATCTCGCTAGGTCAGAGGAAGTGATGTCACACTAATAATAAGCAACAGTGATACTTCTGAAAAAGAACTTCAAAAACTGCCTCCTAGATATTAAATCAAGGGGCACGTTTGCACATTAACTGCCTTCAAGCAATCTATTATATTAAACTACTTTATGTGCAAAACTTCCAGATCATTTGCAGGGCAAGTGCTTAGGAAAATAGGGGCTTTCCAAGAGCCTGAAAAGATTGTCTGACTGATTGTCTGTCCACAGGTTTTCTTTAAAATCTATTTTAAGTATATGATCCCATCCCAGCTATTTAATTCAGGAACCTGTCAATTACATGCTGCCTAATTGAACTCTTGGATACTGTAGGACTGCAAGTCACAAAGCATATGAACAAAAATGTGAAGAAAGCGTTTTCTGCTGTGATTTAATTCCTTAAACCCACTTTGAAAAGGTCAGATTTCAGACTGCACATCCCATTGAGACTTAGGGACTAAACTGGGACAACCATAAAAAAAAAAAAAAAACAGTAATAATTTTTTCTTCCGCTGTTGAAACGCAGGAGGAGGTCTTTAATGCCAGCTACTTGCTGAGGCTGATAGCAAGGGCTGAGGGTGGGGAGAGGACAATGAAGACTGAAAAAGGGAAACATATGAGTCACTTTTTGTACCACTGAGCTTGTAGATGGATGGATGAATGACTGTGTGACATCTCCTTCAGAAACACTTTGCAGCCCTGCTTACTCTTGTTCACTTTTTTTTCTTCAGAGAAGAAGTATGGGATACAAAACAGAGTTAGGGGGTTAAATAAGGAGAAAATATCCTTGGAAGATATTTTAACAAAGGCTAGAAATAAATTGTGTATTTCATAAAGGTTTGACTGAAGTCCAAACTAAAGACCCCTAATGTTAATTGAATACTTCCTTGATCTCAACAGAACCTAAAACACAGGTTTCACTGAAATAAGAATCCAGTAAATACCTCAATATATGATTAAATAAATGTAAGCCATGTATTTAATGAACATGCAAAAGGCTTTACATTGTCTCCATGTGTATAGATTGATGCATAAACCTGAACATTCTCAGCTGGTGTAAATCCATAGAACTCCAACTCTAGTGGAGCAATGACAGTTTATGTCATCAGGGAGATCTGAACCAAAAGGAGGACTAGGGACTTTACACAGTCTATGGCTGAGCACTGTGACAAGTGACTGAGTGAGCTCATAATTTTAAGCTGATGAGGAGTTATTTTAAGGAAGAAAAAGCCTCTAACAACATATGCTCCTGTAGCAGGTGGCTTGCAATTATGGCCATCTCCAAATGCTGTCAGAACTATGCCTGGCATCCTCTTTGATATTTAAGGGGTAATTGAGTGTTAATTCTATTGACCTTATTTGCAGAACCTCTTCCATCCTGGAAGCATTACTGACTGTCAGGCAGCACACTTTACATAGCTGTCTACTGAATGTTTTTCTTTTTAGTGATTTTTTTTTTCCACCCAAGGCATTTCAGTCATATAACTTCAGCAATCAATTTTGGCCCAAAGCAGCACAGGCCTCCATCACAGCGAAGCAAGTATTTACATGCAAGCTTGCTATTAAAGCAGCAAAGGAGAAAAGGGAGTCCGCAAAAGCTTAAGAAATAGGTATCTGAGTTGAATCATCACACAGTCAGCTGAATTACTGGCCATGTAATTAGCCTTTTTGGAGGTCTGTTAAATTGTTAATCCCTTTGCTGGATGTAATTACTTTATTACATCTAAATTAATTCAATGTTTTAAGAAACAATTGTGCAATTGTAATGGTTACATAAAATTAAAAAAAAAATGAAACTACTTTGACACTTAATTTAGATTAGACTGCTGAAACAATTAGTCTCCTGGAATAGTATTTTATGCAAAATTTTCGGGGGCGGGGGGGGCTCAGTTTGAAGCTGGGGAAAGTTTAATATTATATTTATGCAGTGTATGAAAAACAGTTTGCATTTAAAAATTCAGTAAACGGTGAGTATTCACTGCATATGAAGACTGAACCACTGACAAATCAGAGCTGGATTCATGCCAAGGAAGACAGCCGGGGGTTAGACATCTCTAAAGTGCTGGATGGGATGGAAGACAAAGCTGAAACATTTCTGTTTGTTATATAGCTAGAGTATTTCCTAGCCATTCACATAGATCTGGCTTTTCAAACCAAAATCTCTGTATTTAAACATATAAATAGTTGCAGTGCATAGAAACTGCATCACATCCCAGAGAATTAACTTAACCTGAACAGATACCACTGAAATACCCAAGAGTAATCAAGTTTTACTTGACCCGGTCTGGGAGGAAAAAATATATATATACACACACACACATATATATATAATATTTATTTATTTATTTATTTATCATCCAGGTGTCTGGGACTTCCAGTGCTACCAGGAATTACCTCATTATCCTAGAGCACCAGCCTCATCAGATAAAGGTAAGAACAGGAGGAAGGACATGGAAACACAAGAAGAACAGATAAAAGGGAAATAGGGAGAAGAAAAAACATGTTGAGTCTTAATTGAGTTTGGAGAGGAAACAGGAGGAGGAAAACAGTCAGCTGGGTTATGATTTATTCCCTCTAGTGATCTATGTTTGCAGTGGATTGAAACATGCTCTTATTCCTAATGTATATTTTATACCTTGTTGGTCAAGTGTGAAGTCAAAGATGAATAAGTTTAAGCTATGGGCAAAGTATGGCACCCCTTCAAAACCAATCTCACCATGCATTACTTGTTAACATGATTACTTGATTACTGGACCTTTTTTTTTTTTTTTTTTTTCTGGAGTTGTGTATATGTGTATATGCTGATTCTGCTTGGAGTCCAAAGAATATGCTCTCCTCAGTGCATTACAGTGAAGAGAATGCATATTACACTTCATAAAGTTTCTTATATGCATAATGTGTAACCTTGGCCCCAGTGCTCATCAGTGAGCAGATGAGAATCTGAGGTGAATTTTGATAGACATGCCAGTAGAAGTACAAGCCTCTTTCAACTGCCCCATCCCCCTATAAAAATAAACAGAGGTGACCAGACTGGAAGAGTAGCAGGAAGGCACTAACACAATGAATAGAGATCATATGTAGCAAGTCTCCAAGAATTCAAAAACAGTGGAAAGAGTAGACATCTCTATTTGGCTTCTTATTTGCAGATTGAATTGAATAGTTTGGTACCTTTAAGAGAAGACCTAGAGTCTCTATGTTTATATACATATTTATAATTCCATATTCATATGAACAGATCTGTAGGGTCATATCTTTTACAGACTGCTTCTTGGACTCTCAAGGCTCCATCAGTATACATACATGAAATATTCTAAATATCTCACAATTAGTCTTGATAGATATTAAAGCAGTTTTGAAACTAACCCAATGAACTTAAGTGTCCAGTTACCCTTGGGAAAGCAAGTGTGTAAGAAAATAACATCTTTGAAATACGGCTCTGTATCTCTTACACACAGCTGAAAAACTGCCACTTCAGCAATGTAGCATGACAGCTGCTCAAAAGCATACTGTGGCACTAAATGCTATTCTCTTGATTTGGCTGTGATATCCTTAGTAGCCATATACTCATGAGAGCTTTTAGCCAAATGTTTTAATTAGTGCACAGAGAAGGGTTTTATGATACATAGTTCTCAAATGATCTGCTGCTCTATCATGCTTTTTTCCACGATCACCCATAACTTGTTCAAGCCAATTTTTGGTCCTTCTCCAGTTAGACAGAGAAAACCCTAAATTAGTAAGGTGCCTATCAGCAACTTCAGACAGTAAGCAAAATGCATCTTTAGTATTTTAGCATTACTCTACAGGCAACCAAAGGTAAGTATTGAGATAGCAACCATCAGGATCATTTTTTTCTTTCCTCTTTCAGAAGGTCAATTCTCACTTCTTGAGTTTTTGCTTTAACTAAAAGCCCTCCTTGAAATCTTCACCCTTTGCTGCAGTTAAGGAACTCATCCTGTACTCTTATCCAAGTACCTGTGCCACATTAGTTATTTCAGAGGGAAGGAAAGCGAGGAACTGTGGTACAACAGTTTGGCCTGACCATTGGTCTTTGGCCTCAAAGACTCAGTACTCAGTAAAGAACTGTTAAAAAAACTCATGATTTAAAAAAAAAAAAAAAAAAAAAAAAAGGCCAGTGCAAAAGAATAGCACAAACATATAGGGGTAAAGATTCATAAGCCCAGACACATAATTTTCTTAGAATTTGCAAGAGATGTAAAGCATCATGAGAAGAGACTTTCAAGTGCATTACTAACAAGATGAAAATCAAAGAATCTAATAGCTAACCACAATATGAAGCTAATTACAATCAAGCTGTACGTTTTGAAAATGTGGAGAGAGGTAATATTTTTTATTAGACTAATTAAGTAGAAAAAATACATAAGCCTTCGGGACACAAACCCAGCTCCTGAGGAACAAGTTTTTCTTTATTTTCTAGCTAAATCAGTTGGCCTAATAATGACCATTGCCTTTTCCCACAATCTTTTCTTGCTTATATTCTTAGACTCTAAAGGTTACAGTAGTACCACTAACTTGAAATTTTTGAATGATTTTTTCAATCCTGCCTCTGCTCAAAATTTCAGTTTTGATGTTAGAGCCAATCCCATTAAAATTATAGATATAGGGGTGAAAATCACCCTGGAGAAAGGACAGCATAAAGCTAGAATCTACACAGATAATATAGCAGTATTTGTATTGACTAAGTTTTATGCAGTGTAGCACTGAGAACATCACCAATTATCTTTAGCAGCTTCAGGAATACAGACTCCAGAAGACTAGTGGAAAAAAATACATTTACTTACATATCAAATGTCAAAAAGGGAGGGACCCTAACTTCAATCATCAGAAAAAAAAATGCAGTAAAAATTGAAAAGATGCATTTGTACGAATCTGGAACATAATAAAGATATAAACAAGAGTCAAAAAGCTTTTTTTCATAAACAAATCTTGTCAGGACAAACTTATTTCTGTATATGGCAGATGAGCTTTAAGAACAGAGAAAAATCAATTTTGCCATGTATTTGGATTTGGCCTTTTGACATCATCTCATAGGACTTTCCCATAAACTAGCTGATTTGAGGTAGATATATAGTTGCATGGGAAATCCCATTTGAAGAATAATAATCAATAAAAAAAGATGAATCCAGCAAGGTTTTGTGAGAATCTGCCTGCATGACATGGAATTCACTATAGTCATTAACAAAGAAGACAGATTAAGATGGCTTTTTTCATTTGAAAGTGAAATGAAGCTAGAAAGACTTCAAATCATTCAGAACACAGGATGCACGTTTGGAATAATCTTCATGAACTGGAGAAATCAACAAACAGAATTAAATTCACATGTATGTGAGCAAGACAAATTATTCACAAGCACAACTTGGAGAGGGACTGGCAAGACAAGCATTGCATAGGAAAGAATCTAGAAATTAAAAGGAATCACAGCCAAGAAAAGTCATACCGTTGCATAAATAGCAATCATGCTGGATCAGAGAAAATTAGAACGCTATATAGCGAACACACAAAATATTCTTTCTGCTTTACTCAGAAATGGTAATCCTTCACCTGGGAGTCCTATGACCAGTTCAAGTTATCACATGTCAAGGAATACATCGAACAATTGGAGAATTGAAATAAGAGTGGACTTCCAAACAAAGGTGATCTAACAGCAGACCTTGAAAGAACTTGCTTAATCTAGAAAGAAGAAAACTAGGAAGAGATTTGATAAGTTTTCAAATTTTTAGAAAAATTCTTTGTGAAAGAAGATTATAAACTGTTTTTCCCAACCTCTAGAAAAGATAAAAGTTTGCAATAGGGGAGAAATATGTTAGAGGTGAGAGAAATCTTCCTCTGTGTAAGGGCAACTAAGCAATGAGTAACAGACCTACTTGTTGAAAACTTCTAGGAGGAGTTCACCAAACATCAGTAAGGATTGATTTGCTATATTGATCCTGCTTGGGAGAAAGTTTTGAATTAGTGTGTCTCATATTTTGCACAGAAATTATTAACAACTCATATGTAACTTTCTACACCTTAATCTATTGCACAGACAATGATGCTCTAAGTATATGTCTACTGAGGCTATTATATGTAAATCAAATATTAAAATTGAAAGTAAAATGATTGTTACAAACAAGGATTCAAAACTCCTTTAACTAAGCAGCATGCCTAATGAATACAGAAGCAAAATAAAAACTGTAAATACATACGCTCTTCACGGATTTCCCCAGTAGATCGCCATTTTCTGTCCAGAAAATATGTTGCTCCAGAGAGATGAGAGTTTAATTATTAACTACACCCATGAAATGTGAATGCATCATGAGTAGTTCATATTACATTGGCTTCTGGGGTTACTGCATACTCAAGAGTTTTCTGTTTCTTCACATGACAGAAAAAAAAAATTCCTGTGCCATGCAGATTTTAGCTCTAACTTGCTCTTGACCTACATCAGACAGTTGTGTACCATGGTTGTGGGCAAATCTATAGCCTTACTATATATATCAGAATTCCATATGGAGACGGATCTTTGAAGCAGTCTGGATATGATACTCCTCTTAGTTTCTCAAAGAGCTGAGATGAAGAAAATTAGATCTTGGGCCATTAACAGGTAAAGTGCCTCCCCTGACACCTCACTGATGTTACTACCTCCAAATGTTTTCTACTCAGTTATAGCCTCCAAGTCTCTGTCACTTCCTAACCTAATGCTTGTAAGATAAATAATGTAAGGATTTTTAATAGTGTCCTTCATTTCCAGCTCTTTATAGTGCCGTAATGGTGAACATGCTCTGTTAGGCAGAGTTATAGGTCTAGGTGGAAAAGAATCACTAAAATCAATAGAAATTCCACACACAGGGCTGAGAGGAGGAGCAAGTCCAAGAACAATTATAAGAGAATGCACCGAGCTCACCCTCGTCTGAAAGCTCTGCCTGAAAGTCCTTTATTTTCGTATCACTTCTTGAAAATAATCGGGCAAAATGTAACTGTTGTTAAAAGCAGATGATTTTTTTTCTTTCCCTGGTGCTGTGCATTAATAAAATTCACACAGGAGTCATTTATGAAACTTCACTCACATTGTGGATTTATACCAGCAAAATAGAGTTTATAGGACTACATTGCCAGCATGAATTTTTGTACTTGCCTTAGAACAAAACTACATACATATATCTCTCCCAAAACTAAACTATTACAGACACACCATTTCTCTTCACAGAAAACAATACTTGAGAAAGTTTCTTTACTTCTCTCACAGAATTTCTCCAAAATCAGTGTTATCAAAAATAGAACTGGAGAGAGGTTTTAAAGTTATTTTTAAAAACAAACACATGTACTTTCTGACAGGAAAGAGAAGGCTTGTGGCGAGCAGTACAAAACCACAATCTACTTCTGCTCAGGTCATTGTTCCCTGTTCCCAGTTGCTGGACCACATGCCAACGCAGCTAAGACAACAGGCTCCAAGAATAATTGTGTTGGCAGCTTTTGAGCTGTGTCTGTGTCTGTTGTATTGTTAGACTGGCCACATGCTGCCTTGTCTTCCTTGTTCTCCTGAATGCCTTTTCCTTTTCTTTCAGAGCTTCTTCATATAGCTTATCTGTATTTTATCCATTCACGAATAACTTCCTAATGAAACCCTGTACACATCCTGCAGTATGGAATGTGTATAGAGCAAACCTTCAAAGCTAAGAAACCCACTGCAAGATGGGTTTATGAAATGCTTGCTGACTCAGCTTGGAGACACACACAGGAACTTTCCTGCTGAAACGCAGCCTGACTTGACTTCACACCAACCTGTTCAGCTTTCAGTCTGACACCTCTGCATCACCCCTTTAACCAAGTGCCCATTTCTTATTATAAATACTACGTTTTTCTTCTAGAGAGATCCTGGCTCAATCTACAAAGTTAATACTTGGATTCAGATTTCCTGTGCCCTGTTCATCCCAGGAAAGTTTGGTCTGCTATATTTTGCAGCAGGAAGCAAGTTATGGACATTCAGAGGTAGATTTGGTTTGAATTTCATACCCCATCACTGAGTTAAAATGGAGTAGTAATTGTTTTTTCTTAGCCATGCCTACACTGCTCAGTCAGAAAGCTCCTGCGTGTGTCTGTGTGCCTCTAAATGGAAGACACTCTCCACATATCCAGGCTGTAACTTCCAGGAGAACTCACGGACAAAAACCTTGACGCCAGGCCTTGTTACATGCACCAAGTCTTTCTATTACTCACCCTCATCTTTTTCCATATTATGCATATGCTCCATGCCCATCAAGTAGCCCAACACACATCACATCATCTGGTTGTCCAGAGTCTCATAATATATGGCTGAAAAGGAGGGGGAGAAACCAAGGAATCAGTTGGATGTAGACCCCAGGGTCACCAGCCCTCCCACGGACCCCATTTAGGCAGATACTTAGCAGCACACAGGCCTGCATCTTTGCAGGGTGGACGGATAAGCCGGTCTGAGGCTCCTCCTTGGTGCAGGGATCCAAACTGCCAAAAGTTACTGGGCTAAAGCCTTAGGGTCCCTGAGTACACTGTGGGCACAGAGCACTTCTGCAACACTTTTGGCAGAAGCAGCCTGGAACATAATTTCCCCTCTCGGGAAGTTTTCACAGTAGCTCAGAGGATGATGGAAGATGTAGGAGCCTGGGGAGTCAGGGAATTTAGCCTTGATGAAGCCTTCAGGAGTGGTGCAAGGCTAGTGGGTTTTGAGGTCCAGTTATCTTGCCAACTATTTCAATCCCCCTGTTTGTACAACAGGGTTGCAACATCCTGCCTAAATAAATGCCTGTCACAAAGATTAAGATCCAGAGATCCAGCAGGGCAAAGCTGCAGCCAGCTCTTGGACAGTAGGCAGCAAACAAGGAGCTTGGGCTCCATCCCCCTTTTCTTGCATGGTGCCCTGTCAAAATTGGCATTGCCATTCTGGAGGGAATATAGGCTTTCTGCTTCCAAGAGAAGGAAGAAAGCCTGGGTAAGTGGGAAGGAGGAAGAAGAAGGTCTCACCTTTCCTCCTATCCTCTTGGTCTCTGCTGTGATCTCTGAATATTGTGTGATTGATAATCAGCCTGTGTCCTCCTTTACTTGGAAATAACACACAGGTCAGAAAGATCCAAGGGGAGGTATTATATAATTTCAAAGCTCTTTTCAAGTAGCTCCACATTATCCATTGCCAGCTTATGTTTCACAAGCCCAGACTCTTTCTCTAGTGACACTCAACATTTACCCTGCAAGCTCCTTAAGGTCCAATTTTTGCATTGAGAAAAAGACAGTGCCAGTTTAGGAATGTCATGGAATGCCACGTGCACAATAACAGATAAGAAAACAGTAATAAATTATATCTGCAAAAATATTAATTAAGCTTTCTACCATCATTAAAAATACCAGGGCACATTACATACTATTAAGAAAAGTAATATCACAAAGTGCAGATGATATTCTCATCTCTAGACCTTCCCGACTTGACCATATTATTCACTACTTTCATGAAGGTGGTGTAATTTCTGAGGCCTTCTCTTAGGACAGAGAGGCAAAGTGATATGTCCACAGTCCATAAACCCTTCCCCAGCCCCTTACTACATTTTCTATGTAATATTTCTTCCCTTTATTAACAGTCTAAGAGATCATGTTAATTAATCACCATGATTAATTGTGTTTATTCACAAAATGTATATCAACAGGTTGAATTTATTATGTCTGGGTCTTAGAAGAAATCATATATTGCACCGAATGATCTGGTCAGTTCTGCTGATACTGTATTTTTCATTGCTGAGCTATAAATAGTATACACAACACATGTTAAAAAGATCACGCCCCCACTGAGGTGGGAAATAACTGAAGAAAACTGTTCTAGTAAACAAGCCCATCCTGAAGAATGTCGGAATAATTGGCAGCAAGAGCAGCTCCTGGATCGCTTTCCTGGCAAAAACTAAAACTCGCTCCTCCCAGCTCGTAAAACAACGATGTGTGTCAGGGAAGCCAGAGACCAGTGATACAGAAACCAAGGAAATTTGGTGCTGCCCTTAGAAACACTCAGCCAAAACACTCAACCAAAACTGCATTAACAAATCATCTCCTTAAGAGTGGTTCAGGTGTTCATTCCAGATACTGCCTCAACTCCTCATGCCACCATCTTCCTAACACTTGTGACGTGCTCAGAGGCTGTTCGGCACCACGTGGCACATCTGGCTCATGTTTCCTTCTTATGAAAGGTTTTCATTAATAACTTTATAGCATTGGTACACAACCTCTTTCAGGAGAAAGGTTGTGTTTACATTTCCCTTGAGTCTTCTCTGCTTCTCTGCTTCCATTTAAGCACTCTCTGCTGCTCTTCGCACCGAGAATGTGGAGAACGAATGACACTTCTCACTTCAAACCTGCTAGACAAGGTTGATATACTCACTAGCAGTACTTTACATATTTCAAGACTGTTAAGTGTTTTACAAAACCATCCACTTGCAGAGACTCAATGGAAAATGGAAAATGTATTTATGGAATCACACACCTCTGCTCTGCACAGCGGTGTCATGCAGTGTCATCTACAGTTTCTGCATCACCCTGCAGATGTAGTCTGTTTCCCTTCTTCATCAGCCACAAGCCCTGGACAAAGTGCAAATCTGTCTCACGTTCAACACAGGACCTGTGTCAAAAAGCTTGGGAATTCTTTCCATTTGGTGTGTTAAGCCACATTTATGCGAGCATAAAATATGTTTGCTGACTTGCTATTGGTAAATATACCGAGAAGCTAATAGTGTGTGGTCAGATATATTTGGTCTGTAGACAAATACAATGAGGGTATTCATACCATCTAGCGTGACAGTTTGTGCAAGTCACTCTTTAGAGGAAAGACCACTTTCTACCAACAACATGAGAAACTTGGGCTCCTAAATTTTGAAGTGCCTGATTGTATCTTAGTCTGATATCTGAAGCAGACAGTGAGTCAATCCTGCAGCAGCCCCAACACAAGTTGTTATCCCAGCACTGTCCTTTTAGCATGTGAAGTATTTGAGGGAGAACACGCACAACAAAACACCCACAGGTGTTCAGGCTGATAAAACTAGATGGCTCAAATATCTCCAAAAGCAAGAGTACAGTCCTGACTAAGATCAGCTTATTTGTAAATGTAGGAGAAAGCAGAGGAAATATTTTGCCACCTTCACTCTGATTATGGTGCAACACCTAAATCTCGATGTTCCATTTTGAGCTACTCTGGAGATACACACAACTTTATAGAGAGAGTCAGTTTAGTTGGTATTAATATTTAAAATAAGCAGTAATTGTCAAATATAAAGGAGAAGGAAAACAAACAGCATAAGAGAATGAGTCTTGGAAAGAGGGAATTTGCTAGTCTGACATGGATGAGGATATTTTTCAAGAACAGACTTGGGGAAGGAAGAGAAGGAGGAGAAGGAGTACACAAAAATAATGTCTCCCAGCCTAGTGCATTGCACACTCCCAGCTGTTCCCTTCCCAAGGCCTCGCGCAGAGCAGCGGCGTCCGAACACCTGTAGTTTAAGGTTTTCAGTTGTCTCTACATCTTCCCTCCTTTTTCATAAGCTGATCTCACAGTTTCCAAAGTGATGTTGTTTTCACTTCACGTCTCCTGTACAAACAAGCGAGGTCTTTGCTCCCCCCAGGCACCCGCACCCACGCACACCCCGTCTGCATCTCTCTGGTCTGTGCTCGGCAGCTCATCACAAGGAAGATACGTGATTAAGTTTTAGCAAAGTGTCAAAGCCAAGTGGCTCACAGACACTTACCTGAAGATCAGAATGCGGTTTAGGTGTTTTCTGAAATTCAAATTAGCGAGTGTCATTTCTCCTGCTTCTACCCCGCTTCAGGGAGCGTTTGATCTGCAGAGAGTGAATGAGAGAGAAAATGAGAAGAGACACAAACCCTTGGATCCAGGGGCTGAGACTTCCCGCTCCAACGGCAGTGCTGGAAGCAGAGAAATAACCAACTTTACACTGGTTACATGGCCCGATTGCAGGGCACCAGTGTCAGTTATTCCTCATAAATATTTAGCTTGAGAATTTCAACACAATTAATTCAAAACACTACCAGCCAGTGAAGCTACATTTGACACCTAGCGCATCAGCCGGAGGAGTGCAGACAGGCCTTTGTAATATTACCATGTAGTCTATCATTTATAATACACTATCAATGCAAAAACAGTCCCTTGGAGCATTGATCAGAAATTTCATACTCTTTTTTTTGTTCACTGACGAACAAATTTTATAAAGGTTGCCATAGTCCCATGTTACTGCCATGTTGCTCAGAAATAAAAGACATTGCAAGGGAAGGAAGAAGATCTAACATCTGGCGGCCTGCATAGGTTCTCTATTGTTTAAAACACTAGACTTAGGTAGTTTCTGTATGGGGAAAAATGAAATAGATTGGTATACTGAAAAGGTATTGTTCATATCATATTCAATATAAATTTTATGCTGTGTTTCGTGGTCAGGATTAAAATACTGACATTTTCCTGCAAGTAATACTGTCTCAACAACTCTCTATTATCACTCTAGTACATGAAAGTGTGCCAATCACAACACAAGAAAGTTGCAATATTCCCTGAATATTGATGCCGTTTTTGATATTGACAGAACAAAGTACAGATGCAAGGTAAAAAAAAAAGAAAAAAAAAAAAATTTGTAAGATTGAGGTGCAATGAAATCTTTATCTATACCATGTGTTTTCTCTCAGTTTCATCTCTACTCTTCAGTCCATCACCAAATTGTGGGAGGACCCGCTACCACTTTGTAGAAAAATTTCCTAGGTTGGGATAGGATAAACCTAAATGGAGTGCCATTAGAGCTCTCTTGACTAGAGCTAATTCTCAATCCGTTTCCTTACTGGCAGGGAGCAGCACAAGGCCAGGACAAAGGGAAATTAATATACGTGAAAAATATTTGTCTTTAAGCAGGCCTTTCACATTCTTAATAATATAGTTCACTTGTGCATATAGAACTATAATTGCCAATGAAAAATAAAACTGTCCTACACTCACCTGCTACTCATTTTTAAAAATGCTTATGACTACAGTATGTACAATGCTGTGTACCTTAAAATCTTGGTAGCTTGTCCTTGAGTGCTTATGTAAAGAATATTTTTTTATAATGTTTACTAATTTAGCTTGCAAGGCTGTGTTTAGAGGGATATTAAGCATTAACTAGCAAATTCTTTTCTGCGTTTGTGTAGTACGTGTATAATTCCTCACATTGAAAGATGAGTATATACATCTAAAAATAAAGCTCTATACAGTTTCCCAGTAGGCAATTGCTTACTCATTTAAAATGTATGTTTACTTAAAATTTTGCTCCCTGGGATATCCTTATGAAATATACATTTAATTTTAGCAGGGATTCCCAAAGGAGTCAGCTGCCAGGCAGCCTTATTCTAGCTCCTTCAGTACAAACAATGTAAAGCAGGGCACAATCTGCCAGAGCAGGCAACACTCGGGAAGTACCGTTTTAGCTCACAGTCCCTTCTGCTGACAGCAAGCCTGAGGAGTACCCTGTTCTGAACCGCTCTGCTAATGCACTGGGTAGTTCGTTCCCAACAGTTTATTATCTGGCATTAATTTTCTACAAAAACATGGCATCTGAACACCTCCATATTAAAATCATTTTGGGGAAGGTTAGGGGACAAATAGGAAATGACTGATGGGTATTTCCCTACTCATGAATGTTTTATATATTTTTTCATCTCAAACTCCTGCTATATCCTCCCAGGGTAATTTTATCTGCTTTTGTATTGAGGAAGAGACATATGGATTCTCCCAGCTGGAAACTTACTGTAAGTTCTGTCCCACATTTTGAAAACAGGTAAAGAAAATAGTTAAGAAAACAAAAAACAAAAACAAACAAAAAAAGAAAAAATTTATATTATTATGTAATGTCTCATCAAACTTCCCATCAATTCCATTAAAAGATTTAATACTATATTACATCAAACTTTTCAAAGTAGAGCCCATAGATAAATAGAAATTATGCCAAAGAACATCTTAACTGCAGTCATTGACACATAGACAATCTCCATTGTTGGCCAGAGTCAAATAATATCTACACACCAATGACAGGATTAGTTCACAGAGAAAAGCTTAGTCATGAAGTATTTTACATTTTGAATGAACATTGTGGGGTCTTGTATTTTTTAAGTACAAATTTCAAAATGAAAATATAACAATTATTCAAAACAGTGAAATTACACTACTCAAGGTGTAGCTGAAATAAAGGACATGAAAATAGTTATGTACCACTTGGTACATCAGGAGTCATTTAAAACTGAACCTAAAGAGATTCAGACATCTAAGGCTGCAGTAAAGACAGTCAGGGAAACTAACCTCTATGAAGTCATACTGAGAAAACAACTTAAAATATACTTGCTTGCACCAAAACTTTTCATACGGTAAATTTCTAGAAAGATCCCCTGTCTTCTCATTCCCTCTGTTACTAAATTCACTGCTTGAAGGAGGATGCAATCAGAGCTGGATTACTCTTCACGGTAGCTGTGATGGTTCCAATGCCCCACAAACTACAACTGACTTTCAATAATTGCATTTTGACTGGATTATGCTACTCTGTGAGAAGCATCACTAGTTAAGGAAATGGGGTTTACCGCTACATAAACTAATTCCATCGTAAAAATAGAGGTGACAAAGCCACAATGTATTTATTTATGTTTCTTACATTTATGACTCAACATTTCACTGGAGGAGTGCTGAATAGAAAAAGGTTAAGAGAATGAGGAACATAACTTTATTAAATAAATGCATATAACTATCATAACTAATTTACTATAACTGCTGTGGGACTATTACACTGCCTCTCATAAAAAAACAATCTGTACCACTAATGTTTTTGCTTATCATAATACATGTATAAATACCTGAATTCATCTACCAAATCACTGATAGAAAAGGGGAAGAAAAAAAAAAATTCACCATTAAATTTTATCCCTATTAAGTTTTGCTGGATTGCTGAGTTATTTTTCGTTACTACTGTCTCTCAAAATACTACCTTCTCTTCAGCTGTAAATACCCCAGGAAAATAGCTCAACCCTTAAAAGGAAACTTCTAAAGAAAAGATTTTTTTTTTTTTCCTCATAGCTGAGACCTTTCCTGGGGGAACAGACCACTTTTGGTGGTGTTAGTGCTTCATGTTGGCAGCAACGGAAAAAGTGTATAGAAATAATGGGTCGACCAAGTATGTTATGAAAGGCTCGCTTCTATTAGGGGACACAGGGCAAATAAGAGTCAAGATGAGACAAAGTTATGGTGGAAAACTTGGAGAATTTGTGCTAGTTTCAATATCTTTGCTTCCATCTTCTAAATTGCTAATTGCCAAATGTCATTACTGGCCATGCTGTTAGCTGGTTATTTGATTATGCCTTCGCCCTCTTTCTGGAGCTTGAGTGTGTGTGTGTCTGTGTGTGTAAAATCATAAAAACGTGCTCAGAACAGGTGCAAATGCTCAGGAAAGCATGAAGATGATAAAGATATTCTATTGTCTTCTTTTTTACATAGATAATATGCTTATATAATGAAGCAAAAGGAATACTAAGGTTTTTGCTTCTATTTCTCCTGACAGAATTTGCCTCTGCTTGCACTTCAGCAGTTACTAACAGCTCTTGCACAATTGTAATACTAATTTATGATGAAGCATACCAAATGAACCACAAGTTATTTAAGAAAATGAAATAAGAAAACTTTTGAGGTTTTAGCAGGGAAACAGACTGAAGTGAGTGTAGTCTGATGTAAATGAATAGACCGCTTCAATGAAAATAAAAGAGAAGAAAACTCCCTCCTGGGGTTCATTATGCCTCTTGAGCTGTTGGTAGTAAAGTTAATTTTTAAATGCTTTGAGGTGATTAAGAACTCAGGCATCACTCTAAATGTAAATAAGTCCTATTTCATTTCCTTGCAGTTAACTGATTGCACCAGTCACCAGCTACTTAACTTGCTGATATATTTGAGATCCAAAGTCTAGTTCATAATTAACTCTCTTCATATGAAGGGAAAATGCAGCAAACCTGTTTTTAAACATATATAATCAAGATGTGATAAATTCATTCACTAGAAAAAATAATACCTATATTTGTAAATAATGAGTGCACTATTTGAAAAGAAAGAAAAAGGATCACAGAATGAAAATCAGCACATAAAGAAAATTTTGCTTCCATCCACATGGAACACTGCTTAAAAGCACAACCATGACCAAGGCAATCTTGAGATTTCAGCTTAAGTAGATGAATTATTTATAGTAAAACCTGGAAAATCATTTTGGATTTTCCAAAACAGACCAACAGTAGGGCTTCCTCCTCTTCACCAGGCCTGTTTGATAGCAAATTTCAAAGACATATACATATCACATATAACTGAAAATATCTGATGAAAATCCACTCTTGTAATATATCATATACACACAGTTGAGATTTAACAGCAGTAAACTTGTTGTTCGAGGCACTGATTTGGACCTGCAAAATCTGTATTCTGGTTCTAAATATCAAGTTTTTTGCATGACTAGGCAAAAGTTTCAAAAGCAAGTACTGATGTGCTTTGGCTTGTAAATATCTGATGTAGGGCATCCTAAGCAATAATCAAGATCTCCACTGGATGCTAAATACTAAAGCAACCAACCCGCACTGCAAAAAGAGATTGGCCTTAAAGTTCCCCACGCTGACCAGAGAGACAACTATATGTCTTTCTTATAAAACTGAGGCTAACTTAATTCATGATTCTCAAATATTTTCATAATTTGTTTTTAGTAGAATTTCTTTATGGCTGTCCTGCTCCAATCTTGCTTTCTCTTTTGATATAAGCTAAAAATTTCATAACCACAGAAGCTGACTTCAGGTCTTCTGCACTCCCAGACTTATGAATAAAGGGATAGCTAAACAGAACCTGTATTTCCTCACCCTTGTCAGTCTGTCAGGGACTCCCCAAATCCCAAAGAGGAGGTGGAGGTTGCTACTTGGTCTGAAGATCAGCTTGATCTGTATTAGCCCAAGGGAGATTCAGGGTCAAAGATGAGAAGCTCTCATGGGGATATGCTGAAGGTGGGCATCCTTTTCAAAAAGTTTCTTAAGAAAATAGGTTTAAACTATTCAGAGACTTTTAAATCTACACCAATGACTCCAGCTCCCCCCAGGAAAGAATAGGCGGCTCGTACAGCATATAGAGAGGCTGCATACCCTGAATACCTGGTGATTATCATATCTAATAAAAGCCTCCATATTCCACATAAGTTGTTTCAAAGTTAATTGAAGGTAAAGTCCTAAATGTAGCCCATAGCAGTTTATTCTAGAAATGCAAAAGGTATAGGCTGTGTTAACAAGATTAGTGCCCAAGACAATATCCCAAGAACCTTGGATTCAGTTCCTACCCTACTTGTAACAAAATGAGGCTCTTTCTTTGCCTGGTGGCCGGTTTCGTTTTGATGCACAAAGGAACCTGAAGTTTGTTCAAAGATCCCATGGATACTTCTCCCATGGTTGGTATCCTTCAGAGATTTACACGTTTTGTCAACTGGAGTTAATCTTGACCTCCCTGCCTGCCCCGTTTCCCTTTGAGTTCTGATTCATTTGAATTCTTGAGGGACTGTAGAAGAAAAATGTACACAGAGAGGCAAAATTTTCACAAGCTCCTCTAACCCAAAACACCGGAAGTGTCTCAGCTGTTAGGTACACCTTTGCCTCACACAGAAAGAGATATTATGCATCTAATCAAGGGAAATCTGGAAGGACCAAAGAAGGAAAGAAAGATACATTAGACAAGAAACTGGCAAGAAATTGGTATTTTCCAAATGAGTAACAAAAAGCTAAATTTGCTCTAAATAAATAAACTCTACAAATATGAATTTACTCTTTTCCCCGTCCTGATATTTAAACTCTTTAGCCCTTAGAGGCTAAAGGGTGAAATAGAAATTTCCTAAATTCATCAAGGCAAAGTCTTCCAAAAAAAGAGACAGCAGCCTGAGTTAGGCTCAGCCCAGCACCACCCAGAATCCTCTCCTGCTCCCAGAGCATCACAGTTTGCTATTTCATTTTCTGAAATAAATTTGCCTCCAACTATTTTGGAGACAAAGACTTTTTTTCCCCCAGCACAGCTCCATTCAGTGACTTCTCCCAATTTCCATTCTTGCCGTGAAGAAAGTTCTTCTGCTTATTGTTGTTTTCACTTTAAATATTTCATTACAGTTTAATCTCACAATCATCTTAAATACAAATGAACAACTGGATCACTTCCAGAAGAGAGAGTGTAATACAATATTTGGCTAATGAGTCAGTCTTTCACTGCATTTTAACTCTTAGCTTCTACACAATTTAACAGAGGAAGGTTTTCTTTTCTCCCATGCTATTCTCCAACTTTTGAAGCAAATTGCAGCAAGTGTTACTCATGCTTCACTTTCTAAACTTCACATTTGTAGCTAAAAAATATGGGGGTGAGAGAGGTTGATCTAGTCATTTATTAATGTCAGGGAGCTTGAGGGTACATCTATTCAGTGGGAGAGAAACATTGTTATTGCTGTCAGTAAATTGAAGCAAACAAAAGTTCCCCAGTTGTTCACATTTGCTAAATAAAGGTTCTCTGGTCAGCTGCCTGCTGACAGCCACTGAAAGGGAGTAGCTGGGAAGATTGTACAACTCGGAGGCACCTGCAGGGAAAGTGCTGCTGATCCGTAAGAAGCGTCACAGAATCTCCAACAAGCAAACGAAAAGGCACAGAGAATTCACCAGGAAGCACACATCCAAACAGATGTCTGCCTCGTAAAATTAGGTACATATGTGATTTACATGGAGGAGTAGCTGTAGCATCTTCAGCAGATAAGGATTTTACCTTTTTTTTCCCCTGCCCATATTCTAAACACAGTGGACTTTACATTTAATTAAAAATTGCATGTCAAGCCTGAAGAGATAATCTTGAATATTCCTAGATGTAAATATGTGCATACAAGAACCACAAAGAAGCAAATGGTGATAGCTAGAAACTATTCCTTGAAAATAACTCTTAAAGCAAGTTACTGCCTGCAAGACAGTATTTCAGTATTCATTCTTTTAAATCCAACTATGTTCTTCTACACATGAAACTCAGGCCCTCTGCACAGTACTAGAGCTGTTATTGAAGAATTCAGCATTAATGTCCTTATTTGAATTACAGTCACATTATTAGCAAGCAGAAGTTCTCTCAAAGGCCACAGCTATAGTAAGCCCATAACATTATCTATCAATAATGAAGATTTAGAAAGATACTTCCATTATATCCTGCTTACCAGGGATCTGATAAAAATTCTCAGTGACTACAGTATTAACAGCCTCCACAAGGACATATGCATGCAAAGAAGCACACGTTATTTTGTTTGTTTTGCTGTTTTTCATTCCTCACAGTTCACTTAGGTGTACTGAGCTAGGTCAGGTTCTTGCTGAGCAGGTACTTACCCCTCACATCTCCTTCCTCCACTGCTGCTCCCAGCTCCGCTCAAGCAGTGCGGATGTCTCTGCCATTCCCTTACCATTTGGGCAGGCAACAAGTGTCCTTCAACTTCTCCCCAGCAGGCCAAAGGGGAGCTGAAATACTATTATTATCCCACTGACTGGCAATGAAAAAAGCACCAGGACTTCTGTTTGCTAAGAGCAAACAGTCAACCTCAGAGGCAGTAAATTTATTTTAAGCCCTTAGGTTTTTAAGACAATCTTACTGTCTTTCACAGAGCCTGGAGTAAAAAAAAAAAAAAAAAAAAAAAAAAAAATGTCTGCCACTTTTGCAAGTTTGAAAACAGCAGAGTAGATAAAAAGCACATTAAGTGTTGGTACTTTGGCCAAGTTAAAACAGAGGATCTTTCACAAGAATACTTAGGTGTAGATTATGTCTCTCTTTATGTGACCTTTCCTGTTCCTTAGCTGTATGGGATGTTTATAAGTACTTCCTTAGAGAAATACTGGAGAAATGAAATTTTGAAGTGCATTTTGAAAAATTAAAATTAAAGTATCATATCTCATTAACAGAAGTGCACATGATGTTCATGATGTTCAAGTCTGGCCTCTCCAAGGGAAATTCTGCAAGAAGATAAACCTTAGAAACTCTCTGAATTCCCAGTATTAGCAGGTCCTCAGCACCTCACAGAGCCTGAACACTGAGTAGTCCTATCCCACCCTGGCAATCTACTTGAGGAGTTTAGCATCTTATGCTCCTAAGGCTTCTGTTAGGGTCAGTGTTTAAAAAGCCTTGAGACCTCTTAATTTTCATAACTCTGAAGCTCAGTTTTCTTAATTTACCCTTCTCCCTCAAATCAAGCTAAATGACCAGAGGGATTTGAGAAGAAATGCAATCTTTTCCTCATTAAAAGCAGGGCCTTATCACAAATCTTCCTGATTTGTATTATCCTGACAATAGGGGAGATCACATAACTGGAAGTGTTTATTTTCTATCAAGCGGTTAAGGTTCAGAGATATGATTGTAATTCTGTGTGCTTAATGGCAAATCTATGTGCTCAGTTACACCTAGGCTGGTCAGTCTGGCACCAGTTGCCAAACTTATTCGTGTATGAACATAGCAAGGGCTTTGTGAGGTCAAAGAGAGACCATATAACTGAGTCCTGCAAATCATGTCGTTGTAAGCAAAATTCTTATCAATTTGAAAAAAAAAAAAAACATAGCTTTTTTTATATTTCTCTTTTCCTAGAAGATCTAGAGACATGGCAAAAAATAAATAAACATCCTCTTGATTACAATTGAATGGTTCTTTCCCACATTTTGAAAAGCAAACAAGCAAACCTTTTTTTCCTTTTCCTTTTCCCCCTTCCTCCCCACCTCATTTTCCATGTTAAATATTTACACCCCTGAATTCATATGATGCCAGTACCCCAATTCTGATTATTAATTACCTTAATAATGCCTAATTAGGTTGGAATTGTGTCTCAATGCTCAAGCTTACTGTGTGTACGTTTTTCCATAGGCTGAAAAAGTACACCTCTTATAGCTACTGGCAGAATACTTAAAGTCTATTTTAATATTTCCCAAGTAAATAAAGCCTTACAGGACAGAAAGGAGGTTGCCTGGAGAATGCTACATCTTACCAAGTAAAGACAGCCACAACTACCGATTACAGAAGCACAGCCTTCTGTTGTGACTGGTGCCAAGTCCAAGAAAAACATGATGCCAATTAGCATTTACCCTAGACCAAAAAGGCTGGTCTTTAACCTTCCATGACATTGCAAAGAGCAGAGGGTGATGAACTCGGTTGTGTGATACAGAGGTACTCAGTTAATCAGCTGGTGCAACCAGCCTGCTTCTCATGTAATCATCCAAGGACTACTAATTACAAGAAGAATAAATTATACCGGGGCGGGGGGGGGAACCATATTTTTAAACCCCTCTCCTGGGAAAGGTGATTTCTTCTCTTATCTCCCAAGGAAAGACTGAATATAATAGAAGTCAGTGTTTTCTTCTACCCACATGCTTTTCTCAGCTACATCTAATCTCTCACACCTGTTCAGATTCATTAACCCTTAAAGACTGGTAGCATTTTCACAGTGTCTCATGAACACTGATACATCTGTTAATTAACTTCACTATTTGTAACTGAAATCATAAACTTCGGAAGTATTCAAACAAATGTCAAGGTTCTACGCTGGTTTTATTTCCATTCACTAAAACCTGATACAGATTGATCGATTTCCTTCCCAGTTATTGTGCAGCTCCTGCTTATCTGAATTCTCCCTCTCTCAGTAACTCATACATACAGAACACCCAGATGAAGGTGAACCCGAAGAAGATTGTGATGGTAAAAAGAGATTTTCGCCCTAGTGCATTCCCCAGAATAAATCCTATGGCCTACAAGCCATAATAAATCCTATTCCACCGCTGAATGATCTTGCCCTGAATCCTTCAGTGTCATTAAGCTCTAATTTAACAACTTCATAGTGAAGAGACCATTTTAACCTTGACCAAACAAGAACTGTCCTCAATTTTGTGTGCCAGTATTATCCTTTGGCATCAGGAATTTCCACAGAAGATAAAAACTTTGCACCACACTTTGTTCTATGTAGCAAGAAATGCTACACGCACACATCAGATTTTCCCACAGTCTATGATAGCATTCCACAGAATACTGAATTAAGATAAAAATATTGAATCTTATGCTGAAGGTAACTGATGGCTAATATCTAGAAGATTGATTAAAACTTCTGGATGAAAATTATAGTCAAAACACTTTGGCACACTGGGACTTCTAACATAAGGATAGTGTTTGAAGGCTAATGCAAGACTGGAAGATAAAACTTTCTCAAGCCTGATGGCCTTTGTCCACCTTGCCTTCTCATGCATATAGTTAGCAACACGTGTGTATGTGTGTGCAATGTTCATGCACTCCCCAAAAAGGATTTCCAAAACTCTTTATTACACTTGTTTATCCCACTTGGGAGAAAATGAATCCAGATGCAGCAGATGTTAGCTATATTGGCTAATGTAGATCTGGAAGGCAGGATGCTGTGCCTTTGCATAGGATGCAAAGACTAAATGGAAATGAGATTAGTAGGGTCTGTCTCTAGAGGCAAAGTGATTATTCAGTCAGAATGATTATTCAAAAGGAGTAGAGTCTCTAATAAAGGAAAAAAAAAAAAGATGGAGCAAGGGTCATAGGCAGATAGCACGCATTGTTTAAATATTAATAAATAAGCATGGAAGGGAGAGAGCCTAATATACCACTCACATAAACTTGAATTACCTATTTGCCAGATGCTGAGAATTACTGAAGGTCAAATCTGCTGGGAATGGATGGCCTAAGAATGCAGAAAGGCAAACAGACCCATGTAGAAAACGCTGGAAACTTCTGACAGGAATAGAACAATAAATGCTGCCTCCAGAGTTATGGGCAGAAGGAGTGGAGTGTCGTCGATCAGTCACAACCTTTTTATATTGATCAAAATATGATTTAACAGTGACAGGGAAGGATTTAAATGAAACAGAATTACATAAGAATTACTGTTCACTTCTCAAAGAGTTAGGAGGTCCATTCCTATTAGAACACTCCCAATTTTCCAGTTCCACTCTTACCTACAATTGCTGATTTATGTGTTTCAGATAGTGGCCCAGTTACATGTTAAGTTTAGGGTCTCACTTTATATAAGTGGGAACAGACTCCAATGTATTGTATTCATTAAACTATTCAAGATACAGATTTCCTCGTAAATACTAACGACATGCAGAACCTGAAAAGTGATGAAGTGATGTTTGTAATGTAGTATTTCAAAAGAATAAATGACTTAACTCGTGTAAATATAGAATAAACTTTAGTTATTCACCATTATGCAGTAAAAGAATTAAGGAGTACTAGGGAACTTTCATGTATATTTTTGGGTATATAGCATTACAGGTGTGAATTGACCTTGGCAGCTTGGTAAACAATAAACTCTTCTTATGGCCACACAGGGTAAAAAAAAAACAGAGCCAATAAAATGCCATTTCTTCCTTCCCACCCCAATCCAATGCCAACAAAGGTAGTAAATGGGAATGGGTGGAGACCCTTTTTCAAATACATTGGGATACTTACTTTTTTTATACTTTTACTATAGAAATGCCATAAAACTTGTTACCAACACATGCACAAGACACATAAAGACCCCCTTTAGAGTGACATCATGAATTTTATTTGGAGGAGTTTTGCTGATTTCTGCCTTTCTAAGGCATTTTCCTCCTTACATCAGAGCACTGTATAAGTGATAAGTGCATGTACAAGAAGGCAGAGACAATTGTGTTGTTTTTTGTCACTACAGCAATGTGGGTTCACTAGTACTTCACAGAATGTCAGCAACATTCAAGAGATGCTCTTTCCCACTCATAACAAGATGATATCAGATTTGCACCAGTGGTTTACACATTTCCATTGAATTAGATATTTAAAGTTTTACTCAGCTGTTATCTATCATGTATTCAAGATATTTTTAGTCAGATAAGACTGACTAAAAATACAATTTAAAGTAGGACTTTCTTAATGACAGGAAATCGGACTAAATTGTCATTCTGATACTGTATTATTAGCATATTAACATGTTTTTAAAATCGGTTATGTTTATTAGTTATGTCAATAAAGGAGAAAGAATATACCTGCAAAAGGTTTATATTCACCTTTGATACTAATCTCAATCAAAGCTGTGAGCTGAGGGTCACTTCTTACTGATACCAACACGTATGAGCTTCCCCCTCCTTGAATGGAGCTGCAGTGGTGTTCAGTGCTATGCCTCTTCCAGCATTACTAGAATTACTTCTTCCTATTTCAGAATAAATGGAGTTCATTAATGCTTTGATGTCAGATTAAAGAGGTATCCAGAAAACCATCACAGTTTAAACAGACTAGTCTCTCTTGTCTTTGCTAAGGTAGTGATTCTGTCTGTGAAGAAAATTACTTATTTAAATAAATGAATATAGAGGAGGGACAGTTGGCTTCTATACATAAAAGTGGACTAGCAGAGCAATAAATGTTTCAAAGACCTTGAGTCCACGTCTTTGTTTGTTGAGAGCAAACAATCAATCAATGCATATAAGAAGACCTCATTCAATCAATGGATAATGATGAGTGCCTCACTCAGACAGCTAAAACTGGACAAGTAAACCTGACATTACCTTCTGGGAAAAAGGCAAAGTCAACAACAAAAAAGTCACAGAATAAAGAGTGCAGTGAGGTCCCATGCACAGGAATTTTTAACGTATATTCAGAAGGCTTTATAACATATAACAGAAGGCTTTATTGAGCTTTCACATAAACAAAATGCTTATTTTTAAAAACTATCAAAATTGGCCAGGGAAACTAATTTAAATAAATCTTCTACATTCAAAAGCACTACAAGTTAAAATACTTTTCTGTTTGATAAATTTCTTTGTGAAATTAACAATATCAACACTACATTTTCTTCCTGTGTGTATTTATATATGTTTACCAGATTTCATTTACAGCAATTGTCCTCATTCGTAAGCTTCACTGAAAGCTGGCCAAGTGAATAGAAGAGAAACAATCTATATCATTAAAGAAAAGTTAATGAAAAACTAGTGCAAAACAAGGCCAAATTATCCTGTGGAACACATCTCTTTCCATTTGCCTTTCCAGCAGTTTTTCAAATATAGCTTTCTGTGTTTCAAACAGTACTCTAAGAAATACCAAATTTTGCAGCCTGACAGTCTCCTGATTGCTTGGTGATGGATGAACTTGCTATGACTGGGAGATGTCTGGTGAAGGGGAGACCAGATATGCAGAATGTTTTCACATCCTTGGGCTAATTAACAATAACAAGATGAGAATGTTATTGGCTTAATCAGCTTGCACAGTAGCATTTGAAAAACAGAACCTGGTTCAACATAAAATTTGCCATTGGTTTGCACTGAAAACTGCAAAACCGAATACATGGAGTGTTTAGTCTCCTACTTTTTCTTGAAGTTAGTGGAATTCTTGAGATTAGCAAAATTATTCATGTGAGAGGATTTGCAAGACCATTAGATTACATCATCTGTGGTTGAACATGCCAGACACTGATTGATAACCCAGGCTGTCACTGCTGACCATTTCTGTGCAGCGTGCCAACAGCCCACTCTTAAGCCATTAGCTAGCTAGGTAAGTTGATTTGCCTTGAGCCTTTGCAGAACTTTTCTGCTAAAAATTTCTCTGTTATGTGACTGCTGAAATTCACTTTTTTATCCATAAAAAGAAAAAGGGTCAGCTAAAAACATAGTTATTACTAACGGAAAATTTCTGAGGGAAAATTTGAAGAGACTCTAGATACCCTGCCTTTCTGATATACCATGCATTCCCGCCACTGAAGAAATGAAGGGCATTACATCTCCATAAATAAATATCATTCTTATCTCATTTATTTTTGCATGTATAAGAGAGATAAATGCTGGAAATTGAAGGCTATGGTATATTTTATAGCAGACAGAACCAGGATGCACTTCCC
This sequence comes from Nothocercus julius, assembly GCA_013398735.1. NCBI lineage: Eukaryota > Metazoa > Chordata > Aves > Tinamiformes > Tinamidae > Nothocercus > Nothocercus julius. Next base: position 7,540,404 of record VZSV01000002.1, on the reverse strand, counting down.
TCTTCTGTACTGCACAAGGACTCTCCAAGCTCACAGCCTCTACTGTGGCTATGAAACATTCATTTTGCACAGGTAGAAAGAAACTAAATTACACATTGACCACTGCATTCAACTGCTCCCTTTGTCCAGTAGGGAAAACACTGTACTGAATTTTAAATTCAGTGAATTTTGTAGTCTTTCAGAGTATGAACCGTTTGATGGCCTTTGCACCCCAGAGGCTGCAGAAAAGCAACAACTTTGGGCAGTTTGATATTTCAGGAGGCAGAGGGATGAAAGGAATGAAAACAGATCTTGTCCTTTATTAATTTTCCTCCACTGAAAAAACAAATATGCATAAGTAAGTTACTGTATATAAAAAAGACTAGGAAATTTCTTGTTAAATGTAAACTGTCCCTGAGGTTATTTTGAAGCTATTAAAGTAAATTTGATGAGATTTTATTAATCTGATCCCTAGTCACCTCTACAGCTAAAATATTTGACATTCCAGGCCTCTCTTTCTCAGTTGGCTGTAAGGCTTTTCCAAAAGATCAACCAAGGCACTCTAGCTAGGGTTGTTGTAGGGTGACCTACAACACTGTAGATAAACAATTAGCTAGATTGTCCCCTCAAAGGCAGCAGTCAATGGTTCAAAGCCTAAGGGAACTAGAGATGAGTGGTTCTCCTGAGGAGTCAGTACAGGGCTGATACTGTTGGGCATCTTCATCAAGAAGCTAAGACAAAGGAATGGAGAGCAACCTCAGCAGCCTTACGAACACCACTGAGCTGAGGGGAAGAGCAGCTGCACAAGGGAGCAGCCCTGACATTCAGAGGGACCTCAGCAAGCCGGAGGGATGGGCCAGTAGGAAACTCATAAGTTCAGCCAAGACAAATGGCCAAGTCTGTGCCAGTGAGGATGCAAGAGCCTCCCAAAGCAGCACAGGCTGGGAACTGGCTGGTTAGACAGCACTGTAGAAGGGGCTGGGGATCCTGGGAGAGAAGCTGAACATTATGGCCTTGCAGGAGTGCAGGGTAACGGCATATAGAGCAGCTCTAGCAGGAGAACAGATGGCAAGACAGGGCAAATCGCAGTGCTTCTGAGGCTCTCTGTCCAGTTTGGGACTTGAGAGTAGAACAGGTATGGTGTATTTTTAACATACAGAAAGTCCAAATAAAAGCCATTTAAGCATTCTGTTCTTCAGCTTGGCGAAAGGGCATGGAGGAACCTAGTTGCAAGCTCCTCCTACATAAAGAGAGGTCACAGCAAAATTAGAGACAAACTCTTCTCAGAGGTGCTCAACATGAGGCAACAGTCACAGACTGTGGCAAGACAAGCTGTAACTGGATGTAAGAGGAGAAAAATTCAGACTGAGCATGATTAAGCACCAGAAAAAGTTGCACAGAAAGGCTGTGGAATCTTCATCATGGGAGATTATCAAACCCTGACTGGACAAAGTCCTGACCAACCTGATTAAAATCTGAAGTTATGCTTGCATTGAGTTGGACTAGATGACCTCCAAAGATCTCTTCCAACCTAAATATTCTTTGATTCTACAGTTTGCTACATCATTTTAAACTAAACCCATGTGAAAGGGCACAGCTAACCGAAAATGATAGAGATAGAGCATGATCCCCGTGTCGTGTCAGTCCTCACAAGAGCAGGAGCAGCAGCAGCAACACTTTCTGGAGAGTCAGCAGAGCTCATGTGCTTCCACATCTCTCCATCTGCTGCAGTGTCTGAACAGGAATGACCTTTGCTCATTCGAGTTTGTGGAAAGTCCAGAAAAGTCTGGCATCCTCCAGAGAGAAGAGGAGAGCAGACCAGTGAGAAGCAACCTGCATTCTTGGAGCCTGCTCTGCAATCACAAGAGTTGTTCAATAAATTCACTGAATTTTACTAGCAATCTAGAATGAGATTGTCCTCACATTTACTTCAAGTGCAGCCCAGTAAGGCCCTTTGGACAGCTTTACAATATAAATATTTATTAATTGAAGTTACTATAATAGAATAAGTGTTTACTGTCTGTAAGAATTGCTTCCCTTTGGTCCCCTCCCTGCAATTCTCTGCAGCTGGAAGTTGTTCTTTCCCTCACATTGCCTGACTGCCCTCTGAACTCCCCCTCACCTCCCTCCATCCTTCCTGTGCAACCAGCTTTAGATTCGCATCTCAGTTCACTTTTCTATCCTGTTACTATTTCATCCACACCCTCTTCGGCTCAGCCTGCCTGGAGAACACTCACTTGCCATTTTTAGGGATTTCACATGTCACGTTCTTTCCTTTCATTCAGGCTACCACTTTCTGCATTGTTTTGCCTTGTCTTTTTGGATATTGTATCAGACCAGGTGTTCAGATACTCATGAGAATGGGTGTGGTACATACAAATTTGTAGCATATGGTAACAGGAATTTCATAACAGCACTCTGAATATCTGGGCGGTGGGAGGAGACGGTGAGTTTGAAAACCGCAAGAATTACCAAGGGCAGACAACAATCCATGACAGAGCAAGAGCAGTGAGATGCATTTGTATTTCCAAACATGTCATCCTTCCTCTGAGCATGACCTCCTGCTGCCCCTCTGCTGCTGCCTGTCAGCACCACACCGCCGAGATGCACATCAGCTTGCAGAAGAGTGAAGAAAGCTCTCCCCTCCATGAGCTGCACGACAACAGGCACAGACACACAAGGGTTTTTTTTCATTCCCTCATTATTATTTCATCCTTCCCCTAAATATCGTTATGGTTGATCTCAGCATTTTGTTTTCATTTTTAAGTAAAAGAGAAAGAATACATAGATGATTGATTACTCCACATCAAACTGTGTATTTGTGGAACTGGCTCTCTACTGGGTGGAAAGGTAAAAGTAGTAGTTCAATGATCCCCCAAACTAATGCTGCCAGGTGGACCTGGGTGTCTCGGTGAGCTGTGGCTGTTGCTGCATGTTGGAGTAGGCATTAGCATCAGTTGGTTTGCTGCACAATAGAGACATTCATAAACTTTCTCTCTTTGATTTCTCTTGTGTTCCGTGAGAAGTGAGATTAGTGAACTAAAATACTACCACATTCTGTCCATTTTCTCTTTCCACCTACTTTCACAAAACTCGTAGAAAATTATTTATTTTTTACATATCTGTTCTATTGCTAAACTCAGCCAAAATTGGCTAACAGTATGGCAGGAGTAGACTAAGGCAGAAGTGCACATGCACACAGATTTTATAAGAAGATTATATAAGCCTTCTTGGGAAATCTGACTTGAAAGAAAGCAAAGAGTTGGTGCAAAAAGATTTGATAATCTGACAGTCACCTTTTGTTTTTTTTTAACCATTCTGCAACATAGGCACATCACTACCAATGCTCAGGCATTTCCCACTTCCAGCGAGGATCTCAGTATACAAAAGCAATAATTTAAACTGTTTTATATTACCCATGAATGTAATCAACCATCGTTTGCAGCAGTCAGTTAGTCAGTTGTTATAGTTACAATTACTTTTGAACAATAAACCTCAAAAAATGCCCATGTTATAGAATTTGAAACAAATATGACAGGATGTTAATAAACTCCGGGGAAAAAAAAATCACCCTCTTACCTCCTACACATGCTCAGAGTATTATTTTTAGGTCATATATAATAGACAGTAATCTTTGTTTGGAAGCCAACACACACTTCCCCAGCGAACTGCAGGATACACATAAATAATCGGGGCTGGAGAAAGGTCATCACAGGGCTACTTCTAGTTTAGCAACAGCAGCATACAAACCAATTGTTCAGAAAGCCGTAAGCAGAGCAAATCAAGCTAAATGCATCACAAATGACTATGCTGAAAGACTTAATCTTAGAGATGAGCCAAACTTGAATCTTAATGTTTAGCAAAATTTATTAAGAATTAACATGCAGCGAAAGAAGTTACACAGTTGAGCTCAAGTGAATAAGAGCATGAACACAAGCTGCAGGGCATTTAGTAAGGTCCAAGACCCCCAGCTGAGCTGGCAGGAACCAATAATTAAGAGCTTGGTCCCAGGGTCTCCTTATTGCTACAGCAGAGATGGTGCTAGTGGTGCATGTTGACTAGCAATTAGAGATTCCTGAAAATATTTCCTTCTAAACCTTTGCATCATAAAAAGTAGTTCACAGCAAAAAGAAAAAAGAACATATTGAAAAGAATGTATTGAACTGCTGTCTGCTTCCCATCAGGAAAAAAAAAAAAAAGAAAAAAAAAAGGTCTGAAAGCTCAATATTTGTATACAAAAATCGACTAATTTTCATTTCAATGCACTTGGACTTGTGCTTATCTAATGATCTCATTTCTTTCACTGGGCCAGGACACCTAGACAGATTCACTTGCACCATGCCTAGGGACTCGTACACTGCAGGCAAGAGATTCTCTGCCCCAAACTGGGAATTGTCTGTGGAAGACATTCCTATTTCTGAGAAAAATGAACCCTCCACAGCACCCTACAGGCTGAGCACAAGAGCAGATGGCAGGCGCACAGGCACTGCTTGTCAGTAGAAAAGTGACCGATCAGAAGGCAGGAAATGCAGGAGTGGTGCGCACTTTGCAGCAGAGCTGCTGTGTGCTTTAGACACAGATGCGCAATGCTCATTAGGAGACTAAGCCCCATGGTTTTCTGGTGGATTCCTAAATAGCTTAGAAAATTCCCTCAGGGAGAATTTTTAAATGCAGTAACTCTACAACTGGACTGTAACTACACAGGCTTGAATTTTGATTCCCACTACAATCTGCTCATAAAGTCTGGTTCTTATCTGATTTTTTCTTCTGTACATTCCATATCAAGGAAATATATTTACTTGTTTGTGTTTCTTTTCCCAAAAAAGTTTCTCGTAACCATTCTAAAGGCATTTAAAATTAATTACTGCATATTTAATCTTAACTTTTTTTTGATTTAGGTTTTTTTCTTCTGGTCCGGGAACTATATTTGATGGGAAGCAGCAATTCTACATTAATACTGATTAAGCGAAGCTCACTGTTACAGGAATGTTGCAAAGCTTAGTTAACTGCCATTTATAAAAGCATCTCAAACCTTCAGTGAAAGCTGTTTTATTTTAAGCAAAACCTACTTATTAGTAATAGAAAATGGAAGAACACCTCATGAAACAATGTATAGGAAAACTACAAAAGGAGAGGATCTATGCAGATCTTAGCTGGGTGAATACCCATTTGCAGCTCATTTAAAACAATTAGAGTGGCTGAATAACATGCTGGAGCCTGATCTCATTTGCCTGAAATGCATGGATGGAAGCTGAGTTACTCCTGATTTGCACTAACACAAACAAGACCGGAGCTAAAGCTGTGAAAGAGACACCATACTTGGCAGTGTTCAAGAAAAGCGTAGATGAGACCCTTAGGGACATGATTTAGCAGGAATGGTGTTGAAGGGTTTACAGTTGGACTTGATGATCTTGAAGGTCTTTTCCAACCATAAGGATTCTATGATTCTATGAAAGCTGTGCTACAGCCCACGCGGGGGCTTGCTTGGGATGGGAAGGAAAGTGCTCCGCACTAGACAAACCCACCAGCCCAAGGGGATTCGCCGTTTGAACTGGTTGCTGCATGACCCTTGGCAGTTCCCTGGCAAAACTGCAGCCTGGTAGCTTGGAATCCCTCACAGCCATGAGTAAGAGCATTTCTCTCTTTATATGTCCTCATGTAAAGACAGTATTTGGGGAGGAGCTATTGAGTAGTCATGGTTAGAAAAGGGATCTGGCATAAACAGCTCCTCCTTTTGCATCATAAGCATTTCCTCTGCTCCTCAAGCAGATCTGCTTATCTTACTGATTTTTGTTTAACTTGTTTTACAAGCAAAGCAAGCCTTTTTTATTAGTGAGCTATAAACTGATTGGTCTTTTGAGCCTAATCTGAAAGACATTCCCAGCCACATTCTTGGTGAACCTTCATATGCAGCTTGGGTCTGCCACGACACCCGAGTTGTGATGGACCTAGAGCACTACGTCACATAAAGAACACAACGGGGCTTAAAGGTGATCCCAGTCACCAGTACAGGCTGGGGACTGACCTTCTGGAGAGCAGCTCTGCAGAGAGGGACCTGGGCGTCATGGTGGATGATAAGCTGACCATGAGGCAGCAGTGCCCTCGTGGCCAAGAAGGCCAATGGGATCCTGGGGTGTATTAGGAGGAGCGTCTGCAGCAGGTCGAGGGAGGTGATCCTGCCCCTCTACTCAGCCCTGGGGAGGCCACACCTGGAGTACTGTGTCCAGTTCTGGGCTCCCCAGTACAAGGGGGATGTGGAGCTGCTGGAGAGAGT
>VZSV01000002.1:7482521-7533836 GCA_013398735.1 Nothocercus julius | reverse complement strand
TGTGCAGGGGGGTTGGACTAGATGATCTCTAGAGGTCCCTTCCAACCTTAAGCATTCTATGATTCTATGATTCTATGATTTTAGGTATTTTGTTGCTTTGGATGCTCCCCTAGTTCCCCTAAAGCAGTCATGGAATAACTGTCACACTAGCAGTCCCAGCACTGAGCTGTGGATGGAGACAAGAACTCCAGATTCCTCCCCTTGGATGAGAAAGTGAATTTTTCAGTTCTTTAATCATTTTGATTTTCTTGTTTGTTTCTTTTTCCCAAAACCTCTCCACTTTGACTATATCCTCACTGAACTGTGACACAACTGGACATAATATCCCTGGAGTGATCATGCAAATACAGGCTACAGGGTCTATTTCACTTCTTACATTAGGATCTCATTAGTCCGGTTTGCCAAAGAATTATCCTGGGAGTTAATATGCAGTTTATAGTCATCCAGATTATTTGTCTTTACAGTGACATTTGCAGGGACAGCCTCTCATCTAGTGCCTTTGGCTCCTCTTCTTTGTTCTGAAATATAATTGTCTCCCACTTTTTGGATCCATTTGTATTGTTTCTCTTCCTTGGTATTTCCTCAGTCTTTGAGCTATCTGCAAACTGTATTAGTGATCACTTAATTTTTTTCTTTCAGGATGCATTAAAAAAGGTAAGTAGAATGGGGCAAGAATTAATGACTGCAGAAGGGACTATTTTTTCACTTACAGTTGTAACTTGAAACCTACTACGCAACTGTAATAATGGTCCATCTTTCTGGGTTTTTTTAATCAAAATGTCGTAGGGTATTCAGTAACACTCATTTCAAAACATTATCAATCAAAATAATCTTGTTAAGAATGAAAGTTTATTGAGTTTGAAAGGATTTCCTTGCCTCCAATCCGTGCTGATTGCATCAATGATATAATTATCTCTGTTTATTTGTTAATTGATGCATTCTAACAAGCCAGTTGGGACTGAAGCCAGGCCTAGTAACCTAGATTTTCAAATAAGGAGAAATGGCACTTAAATATCATTTTAAAATATTTTAAATTTTGCAACCCTTTGAAACTTTCCCAGCAGAGAAAGGCATATTTATAAACATTTTTACTCACCGAAAAAGTTCCTTAGCTAGGTCTTTCCAAAACCTCAGATGTAAGTAGGTGGACTCATGAGTTTATAAAAGCTAAACTTAGTAACTACCCTGCCTTATCATCTCCAAAATGGCTAAGGAAATGGAAAATATTTTTTATTGCGACATGATATCAATTCATTAGTCTGTGTTTTCATCAGTATAGAATAAATACTTTTTTTCTCTCTTTGGACACTTTTCTGTCATTGATACTATCTCACCTAATAACAGACCAAAAATATTTTTTAGAATTCTTTTTATTACTAAATTAAAACATTTTCTTGGGGTCTTTAACTCTACCAGTCACTTTTTTTTCCTTTTCTAATTTCTGCTTCCATTATCCATCTTCTATATATTTAAACATCTAATTTTATTCATTGCTATCAACTTCTTCTTTAGTATATATTATGCCATATTTAAAGCTGTATACTTTCTTTCCTGCCCCTCCACAACATACTTTTGTTTTTCATTTAAGAAACATAGTCTTCTTACTGAACTGTAGTAATGGCTTTTGGCGTGTCTATAAGGTTTTACTAAATCTCTTACAGTTATTTTCTATACTAGCTGATTAGTGGCACTTTTTAAACATGTACAATTGCACGAGACAATATATATATACTTTTACGCAATTAAGACATTTAATACAGTATTAAAATGTCATTCTTTCTTTATACAATAAATGCAGCTGACAATCACGTGAACTTAATCACAATACCTCTTTATCTTTTAGGGTTAGAAGATGCTTCAACATTTTTAGATTAAGAACTCATGATTGAAGTTATTTGAAAATCCAAAGATTCCAGCACATTTCCAGCACATTGCTCAGATGAAAGGCTGCCATAATAACATACTATATTTTCCTGCCTAAAAAGGTCCTTCTGAGGTGCAGCATACCTGGACATTTCTTACTGTCACAGTAGGTAGATACCAACCACATTCTTCATTGCGATTTTCTCTTTCTTTGAACTCTGATCAACAAATGCTAGCTTCCATTTGTAAGTCCTTTGGAGGCACATATACCTTCTTTTTCTTTTACATACAGCACTAATATTTGTTCTGTTTTTTTTTTCCTTAGCTGATCCTTTCTAAATTGGTTTTAATAATAAATTTTACCCCTCTCCATTATGCAAATGTGTTTTTCCAGGGATGGAAACACCTGCAATCTCTTGCTTCCCCTCACGCTACAAGGTTGGACCACACTGCACAAACACCACTTAGGTTAGCACATCTCTGGTCTCTGCCTTCTGCCTCCTCCTGCTGCGCACACAGTTATGGCCCCTTCTCCTGCCTCGGAAGCTTCCCAGTTGACCACTCGTGTTCTGGTTTTCCCTCATATTGGTCCCTTAGCAGCCAGGCCCTTTCACGGGTCCAGGGAAGTGTTGCCACTCATAGCAAGCTCTCCAAGAGCTCTTTGCTCTCACCCATATCCCACACTACCTTACTTATCCTTTTATTTAATTTCCCTGTTTTTTAATCTGCTGGACCCATACACTGCTGTCTAACCACCAAGGTGGTAACATAAAAGGGACAGTTTTTTATCTTACTCTCTTTTAATTTATCACAAGCTCATCATCTCCACGGCTTTCTTTGTGGGTTTTCTTTTGTTGAAGCAAATTGTTATCAGCATAGATATTCAGAGAATATTTGGAGAATATTCAGAGAAGGCCAGACATCTTGCTGTTCACTGTTACCTTTCTTTTGTATCTAAGCTCTGATACTAACATGACTCTGACTGCACTTGCGCAGCTGTAAATCTGCTTGCTTAAATGGAGTTATTTCTGCCCAGTATACAAATGTCAGAGTAGTCAGCCTCATAATTTCATAGCATAGCTGCTAATTTTAGCTAAAGCAGGTATTTATTATTATTATTATGTAAAAAGATGCTTTCATTCTGACCTAGATAAGAATCTCTTCCCCCGCCCTCAAGACAACTAAGAAAATGAGATTGTAAACCTCCTATGGAGAACAGACTTGGACAAATCAATAATTTATGTTATGATTTTGAGAGACTTCCACCTTGAGGAAGTGCCAGCCCTATCGTAATGCTGTAGATCTTGTTTGAAAATGTTTTCCATTACTAATCGAGAGAACTTTTTTTGCTTATTATTTATACAACGCTCCTTTGATTTCCAGTATGTGACACTTCAGAATGAAAATGGTGTCTGCGTTAATTAAAAACAAAGATGAGGACTTTACACACACTTAAAATCCAAGTAAAATCCTGGCAGGCACCACTCTGCATGCAGTGCTCTACTTCCAACCCTGAACACTTTTTATAGGATTCTGTCATTCTAGCTGCTCCTGGCTAAAATCTGTGGTTATAACAGTGAGTTGGAAAGAAAAATGAGCAAGCAGTTAAGAACAAAAAGGAGAATAGGTACTCATGACAATTAGATAAATCTTCTATAAATCTCAGGCAGACAGTATATTAGTCATACGGTCACTAAGCAAGACCCATAGCAGTGCAAGATTCATGCTGAGCCCTTTGGGGGAGAAAAGCTTATGAGTTTATGTTCAACCATCATTCTTTCAATATTCTCATGTGCAGACTGTCATGCCAGTGACTCACTTCCCCAGATCTCCCATTGTGTCAAGAAACCTTCCTGATGACTAGTAGCAGCATGTTCCTACTGCTTGCTTGTTTCCTTCCAGAGGATCTTTCAGAGATTAGATACAATTATTAATGGTCACTCATTCTTGCTCATTGCAGCATAAGTAAACATACTCAAACCAATCATCAGTGTGAGGCAGCATGCCTAGGTACACACATAAAGCAGGAGTACAGAGCTCCTCAGATGGTGTCACCATCAACAGCTCGAGGCTGTGATTCTTTCTAGAAGTTTCATAGTTCTGTTTTGGCCACTGGAAGCAGCTGTCAAGTTGTTGAACCTTAGCTAAAGATAACGAATTACTTCTAGGTCTAGATACTGTTTCTGGCTGTCTTTTTCCCAAATAGGAATTATTCCTTTAATTCTGCACTGGAACAGTTTGCCTAGAGAGGTTGTGGAGTCTCCTTCTCTGGAGATCTTCAAACCCACTTGGACGCAGTCCTGAGCCACATGCTGTAGGTGACCCTGCGTGTGCAGGGGGGTTGGACTAGATGATCTCTAGAGGTCCCTTCCAACCTTAAGGATTCTATGGTTTTTTGTAGTGAACTAAACCTAAGATGCACCAGAACGCTAAGAAATCTGATTGAAAAGGACAGTATGATTTTTTTTTAAAGTCAAAATAAGAGCTCTCTGGGCTGGCATTTGCAATGTTACCATCAATTTTCAATCTCTGTGCATTTAGCCTTATTTTTTTTAATTAACTAATTAACATGGACCATAATTTTTACAGATTTGAGGGATAATATCATTTGTTTTGTTCAAATATTTCTTTACCACTCTGAATTTCCATTCTCCTAATTCACCATTACTACAGTGCAAACAGACTTCTGAGTTACATGATGCTGTCTCTACTTCTCAAATAAATGACTTCCCAAGATATTTCCAAGACACAGACATTGTTTGTGACATTTGTCCAAGACACACCCAGGAAATAGCCCACATAAGATGTAGCACTCCCTAGCCCTGTCTATTCAAGTGATTATAGAGCACAAATATAAGGAATGATACTTATCATGGAATAGGATTTAAGGAATGTTATGGAAGGAATTAATAGTTTCTATGCTGAATGATGTTCATTAATACATGTTGGAAATGGTCATCTATTTTTAATCAATGCTATCTTTAAATTGAAAGCAAATAAGCTCATTCAGCTTTCCCATACTTCTCAAGGCTTCATTTATCCTTCTGTGAAGGTCTTGCATTCCTAGTATAACAGACGAGCACATCAGGCAAGACAAAAAAAATAAAATCCAGAAACCCCAAAATTCATTCAAACAAAAGCAGTATTTTATTTAAATATTATCTTCTTTTATCCACAAAATAAACAATAATGTAGGTAATAGATGAACAGATAGCATCATGAAGAACTATACATAATACATATTCACTTCTTTACCTTGCACTGGAATATGTTCACACCCGAGGCTAAAAATGGCAGGGGTACCGCTGGGCTACCGGCAGTTTAAGACAGGAACTGCAACTCTGTTCTCAGCACCACAGTGTTTTTGCCTTCCTCTACATCATCTGCTTATTGCTTTTGTCACCACATGCCTCTGAATCCTTTGACCCTTGACCATATCAGTCACACTCTGTTTTGCATGAACTCTGCCAGAGCAACAAGGATTACTCTTTTTTCCCTTCCATGAGTTCTCTGGTCTATTTAAGATTATTTAACCTTATCACAAAGTGCAAAAGAACAACTGCAAACACCCAGTGTTTAAAACACCCAGTGCATATGATGAGTTATACAGTTGAGAAAGTCCTATAGCTCCTAAAGAATCAGTATTACATTGTACATATATATCATATTATATATATTACATATATATCTATATGTATACACTGGGAACACTAAAGCCTTTTAAATCCTAGTCTTACTTACTCCATCTACTTTCTCATATTATTTTCCTTAACGTCCCTGCACAGTCATCAGTCATCGTTGTGACCTTTGCTGCACTCATCCATGTCTTCCTTGTACTGAAGAGCCCAGTATTTGTCACAGCACTCCTGATGTGGCCTCAATGGTGCTGAACAGAGGAGACACCTAATGCAGCCCAGGATATTGTTGGCCTTCTTTGCCACAGGGGTGATTTGCTGGCTCATGTTCAACTTATGTCCAAGAGGACCCCCAGGTCCCATTCTGCAATGCTGCTCTCCAGCAGGTCAGCCCCTGGTCTGTATTGGTGCCTGGGGTTACTCCTCCTTCAGTTCTGTATGGTCTGCAGACCAGATGAGAGCACACTCAGTCCTATCATCCAGGATATCAATGAAGATGTTAAACAATATTAGCTCCAGTATCAATCCTAGCATACTCTACTAGTGACTGGGCTCCAGCTAGACTTTATGTCATTAATCACAGCCCTGAGCCTGGCAGTTCATCCTGCTCTCAATCCACCTCACTGACTACTTATCTAGCCTCTATTTCATCAGCTTGTCCACAAGGGTGTTATGGAAGACAGTGTCAAAAGCCCTACTAAATTCACTGCTCTCTCCTCATCCACCAAGCCATTCATCTCATCACAGAAGGCGATCAGGTTGGTTATGCATGATTTCCCCTTCATAAATCCATGCTGACTACTTCCAGTCACCTCTCGGTCCTTCACATGTCTGGATTATGCAGGATTAGTTGCTCCATCATATACCCAAGGACTGAGGTGAGATTGACTGGCCTTTTTCATGAAAGTGATTTTTATGCAGAGTCTTTGAGGGTGACAGAGATGAGCTTTTATTTGTGCAGTAGTGCATGATGAGTACTCATATAGGAACCTAGAGGGATATTAGAAATGCTTTTTCAGAAATTGCCCATACTGCTGCCTTTGGGTGTTGTCAGCCATGAGACACAGTCATTAATTTAAAAAAAAAAAAAAAAAAAAAAGACAAGAATTAACTATTCCATTCAGTCTTAAAAGATGGACAATACCATACAATTAGAACAGATAACCAAACTTCAGTATTTGCAGGCATCGTATTTCAGGAACAATACTCAGTCAAAATCTATCATAAAACATGTTTGCATGGAACTTTTCAAATAATTTTGAATAGACACATTCATAATAATTTCTAAAAATGTTTGGTTGAGAACAATTAAACAAAATGGTTTTAAAAGACTAGTTGATGCATTTTCTCAATTCTTTCCAACAAAGAACTAAACTCTAGAAGTTTCACTGCTGTTTTTTAGAATTTATGTTTTTTTTCACCTGGGTCATTTCTTACCCATGTGAAAGTTCTGTCTCACTTTTTGTCTTCAGCAGTTTGAAAACTTTAGAGAAGTCATTAATATTAAGAAGAATGCAAAAGATGATAGTTTTCTCATCTTGTCTTTGTTTCTCTTTTCCTCTGGGCCACATAAGGATGTTCAAGTCAGCAGAGACTGTGTTGCTCTTTTTAAAAAAACTGCTGATTTAATATTTAGTAGGTGATGGATTCCACCTCAACAATCAGGCTCAGGAATAAAAATAGTCTGAATCCCACTTAGTGCCATGCACAGATCCATAGATAGAAATCCAAAGTATTGTACAGCACAACATTGCCTGCTCGGTGAGATAGAGACAAGCAGCTGCGATTCCCTATATATACACATATATTCTGAGCTGATGCCTGTCAAAGCAGCCCCTGGTTAAGTGGCAAGCATAATATAGCTTCCTTTCCCTAGAGGTAACTGTCCTCATTACTGAAGCGAATGAACCCCTAGGTGTATAATAGAATCTTCTTTAAAATATTCATCAGATGACAGCTGATATTTCAGCCATATTTGGCTGGAATACTACTTTTGGCTGAATTTAGGACTCCATAGTCAATTAACTTAGCATTTTGCTCACCATCTATTTTTTTTTTTTTTTTTATCACAAATCATTAAACATTTATGCTGCTATGTAACTTGTTAGTCTCCTATTCATTGCTGAGCAGGATGCGCAAACAAGGGTTCCTCTCCTGTAGCAATGTCCATTAAAATGTCTGGACTAGCGAGGCTGAAACTTTCCACATTCACTCAGCCAGAAAACAGCAACTTCTCTAAGGTGAGTCACATCTTCCAGCATGGTTCAGCTTCCTTCACACCTCTGAATTAACACTGCGGGCCGTGAAAACCTCTCTCTGCCAGCAGGTCTCAGGAAGACCATGTGGAGGCATGGGGTAGTAAAACAAGGGCCAGAATACTTCATCGGAAATCAGGATAAAGAAGCTGTGTAGAGAAAGAGAGGAAAAAATACAGTGGTGGGTTATTTAATCCAGGAATTTCCATTCTCAAACACAACTGCCAGCTTAAAACAGATGATTCTTTTCTTTTTACCTCTCCATTCTTATTTCCTTAAAAAAAAAAAAAACCTGCAAATTTCTCTGTCACCTTCTCCACCTATTTTTCTCTCTACAGGTTCTTCTTACAACCACGAACTTACACAGGCTCAGGTGAACCTGCCCTACACAGGTACTTGTTGCCGCTTCCATTTAACCCCTCGCCACCCTCCCAGTAACTAGTTTCTGGAATAGCACCTCAGGCAAGTACAGGAACAGCCCTCGCAGTGCCGAGGGAGTGGCATTCCCGACACGCAGGGCTACACAGGGAGTTTGCAAAGCACTTGCAAGCCTTTCTGGCATCAGATGGATCAACACAGCATTCCTGAGCACCAACAGTAAGTGATTTCTCATGTGATTACAATTGTCTCTCCTTTCCCACATGCTAGTCAAACACCCGTGGCAAAAAACTTCACCTTTACTCCCATCAGCATTTGTTTGTCATCAGGATCACTCTTTGGTTTTAGTCATTTGCTTAATCTTAATCTATTGATCTCATTATGCCGCTCTAATTAAAATCATCTGCTGACGAATATTGTCAGTAGTGTTACAGTTGGCTACACTAACAGTGGCTTAGCCTGAGCCTTTTTATCAATTTAAGCATGCAGCAGTGACTGACGAGCATTTAAAAGCAGGAATTCCTTTCTTTGGATCAAAGTCATAAAAGGAAAAGCTGGAGATTTGAAGGTAATACATCAACAGGTATTACCAAAGAAAGTCGGATATGATCTTGCAGAAGGCAGACCAAACACACCCTTCTACAACTTCCCTGCAAGCCAGGTCATAACAACACAGATGCATTTGGCCCAGCCTGTTTAAGCAGCAGGAACAGATCTTAACATTTTGCTTTAAAGTCACTGTTATAAGCAATATATCTTGTTGTTTGACTCTTATTTACTTTTTTTGGCATATATTCAGTATTTCTAGACCACAAGTATTCCTACAGACAAAAATTAATTGGTATATTCATCACCATATATGTCTAAATGATAGGGTTGCTGGAGTGTTTTACAGTGAAAACACATCCAATTTTAATGAAGTTCAAAAGAAGAAATGTTTATTTATGGATTAAAGTACACAAAGATCTGCTGCTCACAGTTTCTGAAATACTGACAGCTATTTTTTTTAAGAGGGAGAGAGAGAGAGCGCAAGAGAAGGAAAGACTTCACATCTTGTACTTAGTTGTGGTGAGTGGATCAATGTTCCCAGCAGACAGGCAGAAAGCTCCTGGGTCTTTTGACACTAGCTGAGAATAGATGATATGTAACTAAAGCCTGAAGACAGAGTTTCCTCTAAGAGCTTGCCTCTGGTGAAAGGGTGGAGATGTTGTGCTGAAAGCCCATCACAGCTGCAGGGGGAAGTCTCAACATGTCCTGAGAAAGACTGCATATTTCTGTGCTCAGCTTTGCTACTGCTCAAATTCAGTGACATCATTTTAACACTCCTAAAATTATTCTGGAGAAAAGAGGTGGAATCCAAATTAGAATAATATCCTGAAGAAATGTCTTTTTTGTCTATTTAGTAGTTTTGTAGGAGGAAACAGCATAATTATATCTAAAATTAGACCCTCTACTTAAGACCTAAGTAAAAACAGCTTTAGAAAAGATGTAGAGGCCTTGGAGTGACACGTAAATATAACAGAACTATGAAAAATTTAAATACAAAAAAAAAAAAAAAGACAGTGTTTGGAAAATATTCCCAGAACTCTCTTTCCTGCTTTAGAACTGTGCAACCATCACCAATTAAATTAGAGCTACTACCAGTGGTCTTCAGGATTCTCCATTTACTGATGGTATTTCAAAACATTTCTTGAGTACCAGACTCTCTGAGAAGAGATTAAGCTTGCTGAGGACAGGAGAAAATCCCAACACCACTAGAAAACTGCTGTTCTGCGTGGCCTCCCTAGTGCTCCCCTGGATCACACAGAATGCAGATTTGCACAAGAATGAGTTAACTAACCAAAAAAAAAAAAAAAAAAAAAAAAAAATTTCTTCAGATTCTCTTGAGATTGTTTGGACTATCTGCCTGGTTAGTTCATTTTCTGGGATGGGCAATAAGGAGAAAAGGAGGCTACGACAAGCAGGTGGGTAATCCTTACTGCTCTGAAAATCATTGAAAACACTGACTCACTGCCAGACAGACATCCACAGATAACAAAAGATACAGCTCATTGCCATTATTCCAGCCCAAATGTTCACCAGTCAGCAAGCCCTGAGTTAGACTTTGGACTATGTGAGGAGAAGAAAAAAAGAAAAAAAGAAAAAAAAAGCGCTAGTTTTTGCCAAGCCAGCTAGCAGCATGCTACTGCAATACAGTGCCTCAGGCCACGCAGCCTGAGCTGCACCATCTGCCCTGGAAAGATGCCAGAGAGGAAGGAGCAGCCCCGAGTGCAAGAAGTCGAGGATCCAGTATAACATGAGTGTTCCTAGTTAGGATTGCACCTGAAACCCCTCCGCCCTAGATCCGATTTCTTGTTCCCAGACACCTACTTTGTTAAATTGTTATTTCTGATGTGTCCTTCTCTACTCAACTGTCTTCATCACCTGCCTTACCCCCAGTACTGGTTTCGTATGTCCTTCCAGCATGTAGCTTTCTCCCCAGGTTCAGAAGGGGCAGCATCCTGAGTAGAAGGCCAAGCAAAATACCATTCACTATACAGGTACTAGGCACCAAGAATAAAATACAAGATGAGATTTTTCAAAAGGGGAGGAATAAAACCACTGCAAAGTGACACCAATTAACAGAGACACAAGGAAAATGCCTACGGATGTCAGCACTGAGGGATACACCCCTGTGCACTGGGACGAATCATCCGGATACAAATGGGTGACAGGAAGAACCAGCCTTCAGCAAAGCAGTTTTTTATTTTCTGGGTTCTGAGAAGTAAGAGCAAAAAAGTCTCTCCCTTCAGTCTGTAGCTTGGTGAAGTCACCCCCAAAGAGATGTAATGTATCGGATCACAGACTTTTGTTTTCCTTTCCTTTCCTGGACATCTTACCATGCTTTCCATTCTGTTTATACATTTCCTCTTTATTCTTGACATGCAAAACTGTCTGACTTCATATGAGGCCACAATGCAAAGATAGTCGTGGCGTCTGAGGGTGCACAGCGTGTATGAAGCGAAGGATCATATCCAGTAGTCTCCCACGGGGAAGGCAGACGGCAGCAGTATGAATCATCTGTAGATACAGGTGTGATAACCTCCATTTTAGCTAACACATCAGGGTGTGGGCTGGGGATATCTAGGTTGTAATGTGTAAGGCTACAAATTCAGCCAAAACATCTGACTATTTGGCAATGCAGCACAGGCATTTTTTGTGATCCCAGGGCATGGGAGGAGGAATAAGGAAGAGCGACTCGGAAGCTGCCACATCCAGCAGAATGCAGGAGCAGCTCCTGTCCTGCAGATTAGTGCCTGCACATCCTGCGACCCCGTTTTTTCCTCCTCTCCCCTCCGCTGCCTGCAGACCTGGGGACCACAAGCCCAGCGTGGGCAGCCGGTCTGAGCACACAATGCGAATGCAGCACTGTGCTCCTCTCTTCACAATGTCAGTGTCAAATCTAAAATTGTCGTCAGTGGGAGCAGGGCAGGAGGCTAACATGGTATATGTAAGATGAATTGCTGAACAGAAAATGCACGTTACCTGGAATCTGTCCTCAAAATCCGTTCTAAAGGGAGACTTCTGAAAAATCTGCCATCATTTTTATCGTTATAGATGGAATAAAATAGACACCTGCAAATAATTTAGAAAGCTGCCTGTTTTTGTGTGTGCATTTTTTCTAATGTGCAAGAAATGATTTTTTGTGTATGTTTTTCAATACCGGAATTCTGCTTATTTCCATTGGCCTTACTGCTAGGAGGGAAACTGCTGTCTGCTAGCTCTTCACACCCCTGAGGTAAGGGCAGGATCTGCTCATGTTGCAAATGACTCTGTTGTCTCAGAGCACAGAGCAGAATTTAACAGTCAGAAAAATACATATTACATACGCAGTTAAAAACAGTTCAGTGCTTGGGATTTCGAAGGAGGCTGTTTCCATGGCACAGCTATGTGGAATGCTTTCTGAAATATTCACATATATATCTGAATCCATCCTTGGGGCCTGGATGTACAGCAGATGGATTACAAAATCTGACTTGCAACTGTTTTATTATCACTGCTTACTGCTGCCAAAGCCATTTCCTTTGATATCTCTGACATAATCCCATCAGCACTTCAGGGAATACAAAGTGATACTCAGTGGACTAGAAAAGGGTGGAGGTGTTCAAAAAATAACAGGAGGAAATCAAATCTGTCATAGGGCAGAGAAGCAGATAAGGAGAACTGAAGGAGAGTGAACAAGCAGAACACTGTCCTCTTTGCCGCAGTGGAGCAAGTTCATGCATTTACTTTCAGTTTTCAGGTTTCAGCCTTCCTTATCTCCCCTATTCTGCCCATGCAGAGGTGCATGCAGCTGCATGGGGCCTTTGTCAGTGAAAGCCAAACATGCTGTAGGGCTCAAACAGCTAGCAGCAGAAAACAGAAGGAAAGGGCAGGTCAGAATTAACCTCCAGGGACTGAACAGGTCAGAAGACTAGTCGCAGGATGCAGATTCAGAGTTGTCAGTTCTCATGCAGTGACAATCAGCAATCATTACTACCCGAAGGCACTTTGACAGCCCAGGTGAAGTGAGCTATGCATAACCAGTGCATATCCATCAACCCAGACATCTACATTACCCGGACTCTGGCATCAGCTGTCACTGTTTCATCTGTCCAGTAAGACAGTACCAACAGGTACGGAGATTTAAACTCTATTTCTAAAATGGAAAGGACTACAGATGCATTAGAGGGCAGAAAAGAAAGGCTATTTGCAAAGCCTCTGTCTTTAGCATAAATGGAAGGCCTTACAAGTCTATAAACTTTTCTATAAACACAACACTTTCTATAAACACAACATTTAAAGAGAGAAAGCTGCCCCTTCCCCAGCACATTGCCCAGCTGTGTGCCCTATTTATAGCCCACTGTATTTCCACAAGTGTAAATGTGCAAAAGGCACATCTAAATAATGAAAGCAAGAAAGAGTTTTCCTGTGATACTCCAGGATACTCCTTGGCAGAACCTACAGTCAGAGGCTCAGAGGCCAAAGGGATCAGCCACCCACTTGCTCACCTCCCCCATGGCCAGTGCAGAACTCCACAGTCTGTGTCCACACTCTCATGCACCGATTGTCCTTTCTTGCACAGAAAAAATTAAGTCAAGGAATACGTTAAGGTAACAATCTTTCTTATCATTACACTCGTGAGCTTAATGAAGATCAGTTTTCATGAATCAAGTGGGAGAATTCTGAACAGGATCCAAATTAGGAAATTGAGTAGCAAATTGCTGCACTGATGAGAAGCTGGGATTCCACCTCAAAATTTGTATTATATCTCCAAAGTATTTCATTGTATTGAATTAAGTGGCTCTGTGAGTTTTTTATTAATACATACCTAATGCTTTTTAACTTGTCTAGTCATCTTAAATAAACAATCTTAGTCCATGACCACCTATATAAGAATATTCTACTACTCATGATAAAAACGAGAGAATCAGGATTATGACAGGCACCAAAATTTGTGGTCCAAGCTTCCAAGTTCTTACCTGGGGAGATCAATGGGGTAAGCCAGACACAACATGGAGCTGCACAGAATATACCTGCTGCAGGATCAAGAACCTCTCTTTTTTTTAAATAAGCTTTTATATCTGTATAACCCTTTAGGATATACTGCTTTTACGGACCAGCACTGTCCTACTCTAGGGACAAACTATTCTAATTGAAATAATCTGCAGCAATCAGTTGTTACCTTTTCAGAATTGCTCATTTAAAGGCATGATTCAGAGACTAATGTTAATCATATAAAAAAATATGTTCTCCAGTAAGCTGTGACATATCACAAAGGCACTGAATGCTTGACATTTTTATGATTATGCTAATATAGTGATATTTGATGTGCTTGTTTTTGGAAAAAAAAAAAAGTGCAATTAAGTTCTCTGAAAGAAAAACAGAAAGAAACAACTCAATCACTGGGAAGGCAGGAAGAATGAAAAATACTTCCTCCAGCCTTGAAAACAATCGTCGAGTAGTCAGCAGCAATCTACCTATTTTAGCTAGATATTTCTGGAAACTTGTCAAGTTCTACCCTGAAAATAGAAAGCACTGATATGGTGACTTTCAATTTTAGAACAACACTGGCTTTACTTTAACCTGTTGCCTTTAAATTTGAAATGTATTAGCATTCATCATCCACTGAACCCCTCCACCACTGAAGAAATTAAAACCTAGTTCCTTTTAGTCAACTTCACACTATGAATAACACAGGTAGGTGGTAGAACCCTGATTTTAACTTAATCTCAACGCAAAACAGAAATAGCCTGCTTCAGCTAGACCCCAAATAAGAGGAGGAGAAGATAAGATTTATAAATATCAGTATAAATAATTTTGTATTTCCTCTTCCCTACCTATTGACCAAGGAAAGGAAGGTTAATGGGGAGAATGAGAGAACTGAATGCGGCACTACTGGAACAGCACAATGCTTGCTAGCAGGAAGTCAAAATGGATGAGTGGCATGGAGTCAAGAAGAAACACAGAAAAAGCACCTTTGGCAAAGGATTCAGAGAACAGATGATCTGAAAAGTACCTGAGGGAGTTACAGTGGGAAATCCCCAAATGCCTAGAGAATGTTCTCTTCATCTTATGAAATACCCTATCACAAAAGCGTGGATGAGGAACTCTGTTCAGCTTTAACAGAGTCTTCAAAGCAGGCAGCAGTGTTACTTTGTGATAAACAAATCACAAGAAAGACATCTACATCACAGGTGACTAGAGACTCGCCAACTTCTGATCTGAACAGCGCAGTAGACACTGGAAGAGAACCAAAGAGGGAATAGACTCTATGTTTTTGTAGAAAAGCTACAGGAGACTGAAGAAATTGTGATAGCTTGACGCTTGACTACAGCAGCACTAGGAAGCAACTTTTCCTGTCAGTTCCTTGGAGAGACCAGCTTACTGAAAACACTGAAGTAATTATGCAGTAACTTTGGAAGCAAATTAAAAGTGAATTCACAACCTCAAGGACATCTTTGAGATATACGTTTATGGTGACAGATGGAAATCTCTTGTCAAAAGATAAACACTAGCTACACTCTGAGTTTACTAAGTCCAGCGTAATTGAGATTTAATATTGATGAAATCAAGAACAAGCTTCTTTTCCAAGATCCAGTTTCTTATATAATGCATAGTCAAAGCAGCAGTAACAAGTTTAGAACACTGCAGAAAGTGTGGCTATACACCTTGGTCAAAAAGAATTAATTACTGGGGAATCCCAAGTTTAATTCTGAAAATGAATCTAGAAAGAGGAAGGAGCTGGAAGAAGACAGGACCAGTTTCAATTCTGAGACATTACAAAGCTGAAGATTACATTAAAGGGTTAGCCTGGAAATCAAGGAAAAAAAAATCTGAAGTCAGAAGGAATGAACTAGCACAACACAAAGCCTATGAGAATACAAGTCAGGATAATCCTTTCCACACACACACACACACACAATTTCTGCTGACCTTTTCTGCTCCTGATAAAAAACATACACCTAACCTTTGTTAATGTTCTCAGTATTTGGCTTTTGCTAAGTACATGATATCTGGAGTGGAACTTTATCTAAAGAACAAGTTTCTTATATAATTGGCATGGTAACAGATGAAACATATCTTTAACAGAGGTGACTTTTAGCAGGTACCCTTTCTGCCCCTATCCAATATTACTTCCCACGTTACTTTCTTACACTGGAAACTTAAAACTAAAGTTTCCCAGATTAAACAATCTTCTCTTGGGATGTTTTCCTTTGGGACAGTTCTGTGTCTCTCACACTTTCTTGGACTTAATTTCTAATAAACATCATCTCCTTCTACTGGCTGCAAAGCCTTTGAGAAACTTGGCCCAATGGCCAAGAGCAAGCAGAAGGGAGGCAGATTCTGGAGATAGACACTGTTTCTTTTCCCTTTTTTTGGGGGGGGGAGGTCTATGCCAACATTTAAGCACAAATTAAACACATTGCTTACCTGCAGGCATGCAATTACACATTAATTTATGCGCAAAATTTTAAGCTTTTTTTCGTAAAGAGGGTGATTTTCTTTTCAGTACTGATGAATCTCTCAGCCATGTGGCCAGGAGAGCCTGACACTGAGCTGCAGCAGACCAGACACACTATATTGATACACTGATATGCACGCTGTATTCTGATGCATATTCATCAATGCAAGATCAGCTCTTATTTCTAAGCTACGCATATTTTCGGTGGGCTTCATCTCATCTGACTTTGATCACCGTCAGTGTAGATATCTACACCTGAGATAGTAAACATAGGCTTTCTTTATAGTTAAAAAAGAAAAAAATAAGCATTTTAAGATGATTCATATGACCTATTTTGTTGATCTACATTAGGATGAGGGTGATCACACCTTTAAGTTTTTGACTATAATGATTCAACCCATCCAACCTGAACAACAAAGCATAGTGATTAGCTCAGCACACCTATGTATACTCATATAAAACCCATGTTTTGAATACACAACACACACTTCTGCTGACAATGCAGATTGGATTGGATAGAAAATAAAACATGTAGGTTATTTTTCTCAATATGCCTAAATTCTTCTTCAGCTGGCACTGCAAATATACCCTGCAAAGAAGGCATAAAACTCCTACCTTATTTTGGCTTCCATTGGCAAACCAGATCTTTGGCTTTCTCTGTCATAGCTCCTGCTATGATTTCTGTAATGTAGAGGAAAGAAAGGATTTTTTTTTTCCCCATACTTATTGTGAATCCAAAACAAAAAGGAAGTGCATCTAAGTCATTCGCTGCTGAGTGTCTGGAAGTCACAATTTTTATTAAACACAGAGAAATGTCACATGCTGAATCTTGTATTGGATTCATTTTTCTAGCCACACTCTGCTGGCAGAAATAAAACAGGGACTAAAGCCCTGGTACAACAATCTTCCGGCCCACCATGATTTGATGTGGGTTTTCAAAATACAAACCTGACTGACAAGGTTTTTCCAAAACCCAAACTCATTGTAATTAACCACAATTACAACCCCCACAGCTTTAAATCAAGGTTTGCTCAGAGTGGAAACAGCTTTTGTTAAATTAAATTATTTTTCCCTGTAGGTGACATGGTAGAAGTGGAAGGAAATCATATAAAAATACCTATCAAACAAACAAACAAGCTAATGGGTATATATAAATATACATATAGGTTTTAATCCAATGGCATTGCAAATATTAATGAAGTGGATATAATTATTACAGCAAACTCAAAGAACTAGAAGTAAAAATAAGAAAAATAGTTTCAAAAATGGCCAGTGATTTTGGCTACATCTACTTTCGCCTAGCCAGGTGTGAAAGACTAGCTCCCTCATTTCAAAGAGCATTTCAAACTCATTATCATCAGAACTAGTGACACACAGGGTTATCCATCATCTCTAAACAGCAGATTTGGAACTATTTCCGCCCCCCCCCCTCAAAAAAAGAAGAAAATTTAGAAGCTCTTTTTGACAATATTTGTCTAAATAATTTGATAAAAAACATACACTAATTTTGCAAAGGAAGCAACTAACAAAATATGAGAAGAACAAATCACCCTCACTTGATTCCATTCTTTATCTTAACAATAAAGGCATGTTTTTCCTTTGGTAGGTTCCTGTTATGACACACAATCTCTTACACTACTAGCAACATAATATTTAGACCAAAAAGATCAAAACTTGGTTCAGTGGAAAGCAGGGAAAGTTCTGACACTAATTTCAATGAGATAAAATTTAGCCTCTGGTGCAGAAATAAATAGTGTGTGTATACAATGTTATATTTCTTATAAAGAGTCAGCCTTACCTTAGAGTCATTCTGTAACATATCATTCTTCAGCTGTATGGAAATGGTGATTAGTGGTTCTGCAAATGTTTTATATGGGATTTGCATTTTCTCATCAAAGGATACTTTCTGTCTTCATATGCTGTCAGCCTCTTACAACGGCTGAGTCTAGAGATGCCTTAACTATAATCGAGAAGAGAAGGAAATGTATTAAACTGCAAAAAGCTACAAGCTAGGAAGAAAAATTTTGACTTCATTCACAAGAGCTGGAAATATGGAGCTGTGGCAAAATATTTCAGGTTGATTAAGTATCATGCCTCAGAATTAGAGCTACTGGCAGTTCTTAATAATAATAATAAAAATCCCAGAGATTTTTTGGCAGAATGGAATGAAAGTCAGCAAGGAATTTTAGATGGCTTTAAAATATTTCACTTAAAAATATTTCGCAGTTCAAACTTTGGGGTTTTGGTGTAGTTTAAACTGCTGGCAAGACCTGCACCATAAATAGTCTTAGCTATGAGGGCACACTTGATAATGGAGAAGGTTCCTTAGAGTGCAATCACCATCTGTTTTAGAGCTCCTGTGACAGTCCCGTTTTTACTAGGACTCTCCCACAATGCCAAAATAGTCAAGAGACTTCAAATGGAGTTGTGCTGCCAGGATCATGTTGACCAGATCTTGCTGTAGCATTTCTTTTCTAGGATAGACTTTACAGACAGGGTTTGTTCATTCTTTTTTGTTTTTTTCCTTTGGAGGAGCAGAAGGGAAGGAAGTTTTTCTCCATACGTCTTTTTATTGTGATGTAAATTAAATCTAAGCAATTCTGAATGTATTAGGCTACAACTAAGAGAAGGTTCTTTTTGTTGCACTGGTTTTGCTAAAAGAGGTTTCACACAGATTTTCTGCTATTTATCACCACAATGCTATGCGGTGTCCCTGCTTGCGCAGTGGGGTTGGACTAGAAGATCTCTAGAGGTCCCTTCCAAGCTCAGCCATTCTGTGATTCTGTGATATAAACACCTGTTTATAAAGCTTGTTAACTTTATAAAAGACAACAAACCTAGCTGCTGCTGTTTGTCCAGCATGTAAATCTGTAACAATTCATCTCATCCCTTTTATAAGCAATTACTTAAACTACTTTAAAATATGTATTGTGCAGCCTGCAGACTGTAAGTGTAGTTTGAAATTAATGGACCGCAACTGCTATTAATTCTGCATGTATGTTATTGTGAGTGTTACGGACATGAAAGAGCTATTACAGCTGAGGAAGCAGGTGTGCATATAGGACAGAGAAAGCAGTAAGTCACAAATTCTGGTAATGGGACACTCCGGTTCTGAAAAGGGCCACTTAGGACTCATTGCTTATTTAGATATACAACAGAATAATAATTAAAAAAAGTAATAAAAAAACAAAAACAAAACAAACAAAAAAACCCCCAATATTCTACTTTTGTAGCAGCCAGGGCTTCAGCTTCATTATTTATGATGTGTATGAATTTTTCAGAGACTATAATAATTAAACAAGATTACGGATTGCTTTTCTACATGAAAGGATGACTCTGAACTGATGAATCTGGGGAGTGACATCCCATACACAAAACTCCACAGAAGCAACTGGTGGACTTCTACTAGTGGTCTTTAAATATGGAGTTAGATTTCCTCAGTCTTCTAATGCTAGTGCTTAGTCTAAGAACACCAGAAAGGGTGTCATTTGAGGCAAAATGTGATTTAAACTTATGCTGTGGGGATACCTGCCCATTAGGGGAGATGCAAGTCCACAACCTAATTCAGCTGCACAGCACAAACCACTAACGTCCATCTCTAGCAGTCTTGTTTGGTCTAAGCCAAACTAGAATAGCAACCCAGCAGCTACAACTCCTATACTTTTCTCCTTAAGGTTTCCATCTCCACTCAAGGCCCAGGCAACTATTTGATTTCACACCTGTCAAGAAATGGCTGCTCAGGTGATATTCTTTACTGATTTGGCCACCCTTTGTATGAGTACTGCATCTGTGCCTACCAAAGGCTGGAGAATGGACACACCACCCATTCAGAAGATCATCCGGGTCAAGTGCAACACTTGGACAGCTTCCTCGCCATTCTTCGACGATCTGCGTGATCCAATCTCAGGGCTGGTCATCAGGATGAAGTACCAGACCCCTCCCTCTCGGGGGAAGCATGCAACACCCAACTGCAAAAGGTACAGACTTGGCTCTGCAGTCAGCCCAATGGAACAAGGGTTGCTTCATTTTACTGATAACCTTGTAATCAGGCAAACCATACTCCTCATCAGATTGCCATCTTTAAGGCACTAATGGGAACAAGGGCTGTGCCTATTGCTATCTGGCTGACAGTAATTTATGTTTATCAAAATACGTCTTAAAAGGGCAGACTTCTTTCTCAAATAAAAAAAAAACAAAATTTGAAATTTGAATGAGAAAAAAATAGATTCACAGGAAAAGTGAGGAGGTTTTTTGGTTTTGGGCTTTTTTTTTTTTTCCTTTGGGAAAAGATTAGTGTCGCAAGGTTTAGGTAGTTAAAAATATCAAATTCACTATCTGACTGAAATTCATCATAAAAACTTGTTATTCAAGGGAACTCATGAGATCTTTGCCAAAGAATAATATAAAAAATAAAAGAATTTATTTTTGCTAGTAAAATGAAAAAATTGTGGCTCAACACTACTCGTAGGCTCATTCCATCTCATTTTTACAGGTTTTCATTAAATTCCATGAACTTAAGATCAAATCCTGAGGTACTTTTACATTTATTGACTTCAGGAATGATTCCAACAGCACACAGTAATGAGAGATTCAGGCCCTAAAAGTTGCTTGTATAAATACTGTCACACCCTTATGCAGTAACATTTTTTTAAGCATGATTACATTTTAGTGGGCTCCTGCAGGCTCCATAGTCCTCGCTCATGATTGCCACTTTGTAAAGCACATCTTTAGTAAGGCTGTGATAAAAATTAATTTTTCATGTGTGTCCAAGTACTGTAAGCAAGGAACTTTTGGACTACAGTGGTGTTAATGACTACATTGTATCGGCCTGCAATTAAGGCTCTGAAAACAGAAAGACTGAATACTCAAAGGGAAGTTGAACTTTACTGTGCCCCAAAGAGGAGCCTTTGTAATCTCTAGAGGAGACACATTATCAAGGTAGATTGAATCCGTCAAAACTTTATTCAACCAGATTGAACCAATGTGATAAATCTACAGTTTACTATACAGTTGTTAATCACTAAATATGTTTTAGATAATCACCTGTAATCACTTTACATGCAATAACATTTTTATTGAAGCCAACATAATTTCACATTTTAAGAACTTTGTTTGAAATGTTCTCCTGGGAACAAGACTATCTGCAAAGTAATACTGTGAGTTGGGTGCATATACTTTCCTAAATCTCAATTAGCCAACTTGGTATGTACCCACAAAGTGAATATATATCATTAAGAAATTATTCTGATGCCATACACACCTTCTGTTTTAATATGCATGGTAAAAAAAAAATTGCTTGCTTTTGTGAATATCACTGATTTATTCATTTTCGAAAGTTTGAGAAAGGAAATACAGACATGGTAGACTACTGTTTTACAGATAGATGTCCTTTTCTGCTTTGAGAATCTTTTCACACTAGACTTTTGTTCTGATCCACTGAATTTTTTCTCCTAACTTCAAGGAAACTCCTCCCAGAAAAATGACTTTGGCTCTAATCCTGGAAACTGATCTGTGTCAATGGACATACACAATATCCCATTGAACTCGGTGGAGCTCAATATGAATGTGAAGGTTTTGTGGATTTTG
Organism: Nothocercus julius; assembly: GCA_013398735.1. Classification (NCBI taxonomy): domain Eukaryota; kingdom Metazoa; phylum Chordata; class Aves; order Tinamiformes; family Tinamidae; genus Nothocercus; species Nothocercus julius. The sequence goes on along the minus strand of VZSV01000002.1, from coordinate 7,512,135 downwards.
TATGAAGACCAAAGTGAAATTCAAAGAAAGGTTTTCCAAGCTAAAGTCTACACATATCTGTAGTGATTAACTGGTTGGTGTGTAGTTTCAAGTTACTCTAGCCCACTTTCCTATTGAAATGTAACAGGAAACCAGTGAGAACAATGAAAGTGTTTCAAATTCTCACAGATAATTCTCTGCATTGGAATTGTATTAACTACAGCAATTTTCTTATTATTTTATTTCCAAAGCACTCTCCAAAATAATCTTTTGATAGTAGGTATTTTTGCAATTTTTTTTCTCCAAATAATACAATTTTAAGTTATGCAAAAAGAAATGCTTTTAGATAATTCTTTGTATGAAAAAAAAACTGGGTTTGAACTTAAGAAAGTGGAGGCTTCTGCTGAAAAACCTCAAAGGTAGCCTCAACCATTAATCAGAACTACAGGGAAGGTGAATTGCATGCAGCTGCCCAGAGACAATTCTTCACAAAATCTTATCCCCTGTTTTAAAGCTTCTTTAAGTATAAGCCTAATAAACCTACGCTAGAAGAAGCCACAAGAAGGCTGACATTTTTCAAAGACTTTAACAAGCTGCTTGTAATTTCTACGGACTTACTGAAGGAAACGGAGTCAAGAGAAAAATCCCAATAAGACTGCATGTAAGCCAAAGGTTTATTTATGTTTGTATGGATTAGCATTTGCACGTTTCCTGTTACTAGACTTCCTATTAGTGATGTTTAACTTTAACCACGTATCCTGGGTTAAGGAATAACTCCTACAGTCAATTTCCTGATTAGGCTGAGAAAGGCCAAAGGTTAATTTTGCAGCCACATGGTTAAGCTACCAACAGCTACTGCATAGTCCTTTTTTAACATATAAAGTTACTGCAAATATTAGCTAAAGGAGGTGGCATGCTCTAGCAATTACACAAAAGTGTTGGGAAAAAATGAGCCCAGAGGTTTACTCACACAAAGTGAATTTATTTTCACGTGCACACCCAAAGCATAGATCATCTCTCAAGCATGGTGAGGCAAGCCCAGCAACTACAAAAATTTACAGCCTTCTGTACGCGGTGCTCTCATGCTATCATTTACGAGTGAAGGCCTCTATACAAGATAGGGGACAGAATCAGTTATCAGTCCTTTGTCAGGATTTCCTGTCTGCTCCTGAACAATAATAAAATCTATTTTTGTGTAAAAAATAATGTATTTGAATATACAGACAAACAAAGAACATCTGTTTCATACACTTAGATCTGGTTAAATTCAAATCAAAAGGAATTGGCTCAATTTGCACAATTTGGTTGTTTACAATCAAGATATAATCTTCCTGAGTCATTCACAGTTGTTTAGCCTTCCCTGCTTCTAAGCAAAGCAAATACAACTGGATGTACATGAACTGTTAATTATAGCTATGCACTTGTGGACTTAATTCTTGGAATTCACTTTTCCAGCTATGTGACTGGTTCTACAAGTCGAACAGCATACATTCCCTGATTTGATTTCTTAAACTTCGTAAACAGAGAGAGCACTTAGAGAACACATTCAACCATCCCGTAAAAAAACTAAAGATTACCTTAGGAACTGCAACTTTGGATACGACAAAGTCTTATGAAATTTATTATATGTTAAGAAGTTTACATTTATTCTCTTGTGCTGAAGGACAGTTTTGCATGGTTAAAAGTATCCATTTCTTGCTTAAAAATACTCTTTCCTTACATGCAGTAGGACAGTGGAGGACAGAAGACATCAGCTGAACTGGATTCACTTGTCACATTCACACCAACTCATCACCACAAACACAGATCTCCTGTCTGCACTGAAGCTATCATCTTACTGACTTCTCTCCCTTCCTCACCACTTCTTCCCTGATTCAGTTTAGCTTAGTGTTTCTTTTTAGTCATCAACTTTGACATTTTATCAGCTAATTTGGATTAGTTTTCCCAAAACATGAAGTTCTAGGGTCATCTGCATTTTACACTGCAAACTCTTTTACAGAGTGTGTGATAGGGGCTCAATAAAACATGTACCTCTGATGTAAATCTTCCTGTGTCAGTATTTGACTGCACTGCAATGAAAATCCTCCTTACTCCGGAGTTGGAATACAGTCAGGTCTACTGCCAAAGTATTTTGCTTTCTATAATGTGTTTGCCTTCTCTCCTTTTCCTTACTACTGTGAATGACCACAACATTGGAAAATCACTCAATTTTTCTGTCTTTTGCTTTCCTACTGCCTATATTACCTTCATACACATACTTAGAACATACAGAATTCCTGGGTAAATGATTGTGATATAAATACCGTGAGTTTGGCTGCCAAAGTCACTAACTGTGACTTCTGCCCTGGGTGTGTAGTAGGCAGGTATCCCATAAAGAGGACACCTGCCACTGCATTCTGCCAGGTTTATTCCTGGAACCCAAAGAACAGCAGACAAAATTTTGATCAAGAAGTTCTACTTCACTACTTCGTTTTGTGAGAGAGAGCTGAGGGACTAGTTTGTTCACATATAAATATTTCACCTCTCCCCAGTGCTATTGCTTTGAAATCCCAGATGGATGCTGCACATAAATGGTGGGACTCTCCACTCCATGGATAATGAGACAGACTATTTTTTTTGGTGCAAGAAACACATTTTGTGCTTTTAAGACTGATGGAAGAATTGCTAGTGCTCTTGTCTTAGGTAACAGTGGAGCAACTAAGGAAGAACTAAAGAAAGTCTCCGAGAACCTGGGAGACTTGGCTAATACGCTCTCTTCAGACAAAAAGCATTCATCTGTTTTCAAGGAAAGTGCCCTATCCACTAAATTAAAGCTTGCTTGAAGAGCCCTAGCATGGCACTGCACTGTGCCATAGTGCAATACTTCTAGTACTTCTAGCAAATACACCTAAAGCATATGTAAGCCCCTTTTTAAATCCCTATATGGGGTTGAAGGGAAAAATCCAACCCATGGCTACATATCACTATTCACAATTTTCTAGAGTATTTACTGTTTGCCTCATTAATCACCGTCTACTTCAATCAAGATAATTCCAGGGTAACTCCAATCAAGTTACAATATATTTACAGTGGTATAGCTGATAGTAAAACTTGGCTTGATATCCTCCAACCTAAATGGGTATTTTATCTTTTTAGTGCACGCTGTCTCTTTATTGAAACTGAAACAGTAAAACAAAAAACATCCAGAAGAGACCAAAAGAAACTTAAATATGTATTTTTTTTCTAAGCACATGAATATTTTATGATCTATGGTTTCCATAGTGCTTATTTACTTTGTTTATTCAATATTTTGAGTTGTCAGAATAGGCATTAAACAGAGCAACAACAGAAAAATGGAAAATAAGTCAGTAGCAAACAGAGCTTTTGTATTTTTCCTCGTGACACAGACACAGGATATTCCCAGTGCCGATTCATTCCACGTAACATATTAATTGTTCATTTGGACCAAACTTAAACCAAGACTTCATTAATCCTGGAAAGTAACTAGTAACAACTGAAAATGAATTCTTATCATATTAAAAAGTAGAGAAGCTTAATTCTTGCTTCATCAGAATTAAATTTCTGTTAGCATTTTGGTAATGGTTTTAAGTGTATCAGACTTTGTTTCTTCCTTTCAGGTCATGACGAAGTAGGAAATAGTGAAGACATATTTGTTTAGAAATATTTCAGGAAGTATTGACTCCGTCTTTTCCAAACTTTGGTTGTCTTCCAATGAAAAAGCAAACAGAAACATAAATTATTTAATTGCCCCCCAAGGGCAATCTGGCTAAACCCTTCCTTCAGTCTCACTCTCTGGGGTTTCAGTGAGCATCAACAGTAAGGCAAGCGGAAAGCTTTCTTTGTTACCCCGGTCTATGGCATCTGACGGTGCCAAACAAAACTCAGTTATTTATTCAGGGCTCTTAGGGAATGGATTTTTATTCTCTGACGCCTCTCTGCTACCCAATAATGAAACTTTTTTTTTTTCCCGACAGTATTAACAAGTAGCAAAGACAATAAAAATATCATCTCCCTAACATGATGATTTATATACAGTCATCTTCCTCTTTTTTATATGATTTCTTCAACATCTCCATTTGACTTCACATGGTTATTATTTGACTACAGAAAGGCATTATCTCTTATGGTATGAAGCGGTTTAATGTGGAATCCTTGTAATGCAGCAACTCAAAACTTATTTTAGCTCACATTATGGTTATATAAATTGCTATGGTTTAAAAATTTACCAAAAAAAAGTATTTTCTAGAGCAATGTAACAACTTTTTTTATTTCAACAACAAAGTAAGCTCATTAAGAGGGCTATGAATTTGAGTAATTAATTACACAATGATATTTTATAGTTTTCTGAAGACTTTAAACCTCCTTCCAAACTTCATGATTTTGCCACCACTTCTCAAACAGAATAAATGGAACTACCCTCAGAGAAAATTTTGCTTAGACTTGGGAAAACTCAGGTTTTGACTCAATTTGTTTTCCAACAATTCAGCGAAATAGTTTTCACTGTATGCATTTTGCAGAATTGAAAACAGAGACACAGATTTTAGATAACTTTACTCAACATAATGCTAGAAAGACTTTTTAAAAAATTTTCTTTTAAGACAGATCTATGACTTACTATCTGACAAAAGATTTCCAAAGGCACAAAAGATGATCAGCTACATAATCACTACCGAAAGCATAAGAGCTAGATCTAATTCACATTTTCTTCCTATAAATTCTCTTTTGCTGTGTAAATGCACACTAAAAGCATAAAGAAATAATATATAAGTATCGCTTAAAGATTTTATGTTTATCACCTAACTGATTAATGATATAATAACCATATCAAGAAGATAAATTAAACTGGTCTGATCATAACATCCCAAAATTTCAGACATTTCAAACGAATGACAAAAACCTCAGCAGCTACTCAAATTCCATATTTTGAAACAGAATCCTTTGTCATACAGGAAACTAAATAAATTTAATTTTTAATAAAGCTAAATAAATTTAGGTTCAGAGTTAAATTAAAAGACACTATTAGACACTGCATCTGGCATAACTAAATCATAATTTTAAAAATATTAGGCAAAAAAAATAGTGATTTAAAGATATCAGTTCAGGGATTATTAACTATTTACTGAATGTTTAAACTCTACCAAAGTAAGAAGCAAATTAAAAAGCTTGATATATACTTCCTAACTCTGCAGAGAAAGCTTCAGTTTGGTTGTTGGAACCATGTCAAATCAAATTTTTACTAGGTTTGAAAAACCTGCAAATATTCATGGTTTCCACATACTAGTCAAGAGCTTGAAATATTGGTCTTGACTGGGTAGTCAAGACCAATTCTTTCCACCGGAAAGTGATTCTCAGAGGAAATTATTTGTCACGTTACTTCCAATCTGAAGATCTAAACACAATCTTTCCTCTAGCCTTTGGCACAACCCACAATAATTGGACCATAGGAGAGTGCAGGGAAAAAAAAAAAAAAAAAAAAAAAAGTGGATCCACCAGATGCATGCATGCCAAACATCACTGCTGGCTCAATCATTTGCTTTATCACCCTCCCTCCCATCAGGAATAATCAGTAGTTGAAGTATTAAATGACATGTCACATCGATTCACTGATGGAAGACAGAATGACACATTCTGCTGATCATTTACAGCTATTGGTTTTTATAGGTTATTAATCAGTAATACACCACTCTATTTGAATTTCAGATGAGCAGCTTGCCAGGTGGATTAGCCTGTAAAATTAATATTCCAATGCATACACTGCAGGACGATGTACGGCTACTGACTGCCTCAAAATCTGTGAAGTCAGTGTGGTGGATTTTACTCTTCAGGCCCTGCTTTTTATTATTCCCAACAGTGCTGAAAACTGCAACTGCAAAAGACAGTCCTAGAATAAGGCTGTATTTCGGTACCATAAATTCCTTAAATATTTCCTGCCAGGAGCACTCAGTATACCCAGTGAAAAGACTAATTTCACTCATGTCTGCTTACATGTAAAAGTTGTATATTTTTTATCTTACAGTGATGTACAGTTCCATGCATAGATGCCTATTTTTGCCAACAAGTTTCAGAAACATTATTGAAATCATTCCCCAGTGAACTTACCAATTCTTCTCAGAATGATTCATGGACTCCCCATATTTAGCCTCTCTCTGACTGGTACGTGGAGAGGTAACTGACAGATGTCATCCGCGGTACCCGAATTAACCAGAATAGCAACACAAAGGCACTGAAAGGGGGAGAAGCAACCCCTTGCTCATCTTCTTTACGAGAGAGACACTGTCTTGGAGAAGATGACAGGTCCAAGTTAGTGGGTGGAGAACATGCCATGCTACCTTGAACTTTTCTGAAGCTCTTACCTAAGCAGCAGTCGGGCTGCCTTGGCCTCTGTCCCACTGCAGGTGAACACAGTTCAGGTCTTAAGGGAAAACAATGCATTCAGAGCCACCAGCTTGATTACTATTAGTTATCTACTTGCCTCTATGGTAATTTCCCTTTGAAAGGAGCATTTCTCTCTGACTGTTCCTTCTGTGATTTTGGTTTTCTTTTTTTTTCTGTTGTTTTTATTCTTTTTTTCTTTCCCCTCTCTTTTTTTTTTTTTTTTTTCCTCCCCAGATTGGTTCCAAGGAATATATTCTGATTACTGTTTTGGGCAGAACAAAAGAAGTCACAGAAGGGAAGGTCTCAGCTCTAATATTAGCAGGAACTCATTAAGAAGTCCTTCCTTGCAGGGCAAGTTTCAGGGTAGCTGAGAAGGCAACTCTACTTTTGAAAATTAGATTGTCTCATGAGGTAAGTTTTCCCTTTGTCCCTTTGATGGTGAAAAATCATTTAAAATAAACAATACATGAAACATTAAAATACCCCCCTATAGTTGCAATCTTGCTAGACAATGTAAGGATTGAATGAGTTCCTACAGTTAAATATTGCATGCTAGAAAACTAAGTGTAGAAGGGTAATAAACCAAGCCGATTCTCAAATATGCTGACCCAGTTGAGCATCCCAATCACAATGAAGTTGGGCTTCCAAATGGTGGAGACTTTTGCTTTATTGGTTTGATGGTAAATATCTGGCCTGTTGCTTAGGAGCCACATCCAGAAACAAAGGCGTTTCCAGACAAAATACATTGCATTGCAGCAGGTAGATCTTTCACAGCAATTACCAAATGGAAATGAGAATTGAATTGATCATTGCAAAACAACTGAACACATCTGTTCCCTTGAAAAGTTTTTAGCAATTTGGGATTGCCCAATAGCAGTGCGGAGGACTTCACAGACAAAAAATGAGTGCGATGACTTTGAAAAATGATAATGCTGGAAGTCCTAAAAAATGAAGACCAGAGTTTCTGGACTTCTGTCAACTGTTAAATCCATATATGAATAAATTAAATGACTAGCTCTTCTCTCAGAGACAATGAGCATTTACCACTCTGGCAGATTTCTGAGGAATTTGTACACACTTTAAGGACATTCCACTTAGAAATTGAGATATGACAAAGGGGCATCAAAAAAACAAAAAGGTTTGATGACTATTTTAATAATTTGTTATATATATTATTTCAAGCTCTATTTCTACCCCTGCTGTCACTCCTAGCAAATGCCACAGGTTTTCAGGCCACATCAGGGCATATCTCATTTTCACACAAAAGTCATCGGCTTTTGCAGGACTCGCCTTCTACACTGGAAAAAAAAAAGAAAAAAAAAAGGAAATGCCAAAGCTACTCTTGCACATCAGAGCTGCGCAGCTTTAAGGCAGGTATATCACCGAGAAAGTTAGCAGTTAGCCTCATGGCGCTATCATAAAGAGCCAAATTCTGCTCTGTTACCCTGAGGTATTTCCACCAAAAACAACAAATCCACACCAAAATAACTCACAGAAGAAATTTGTTTCCAGATGCTCGAGCTAAAAGATGCAAACCTGCGTTCAGTCATCTTACAATTTCATTTAGAGGTTGAGGGGGAGAAGGGGCTTCTCTGTTTGTTTTTTGTTTTTTTGTCTTTGCCCTGGGAGCTGGTCCGGGGGCATTGTGATTCTGCTGCTGTCTCACCTTGCAGCTGACAGACAGACTTCCTGCTGGAGAGCCATTATTATTTAACCGGATCCACTCATCCTGCCCCTGATTTGTTTTACTTTTGTTCTTGGCAAAGAACAGCAACAGCTAGGTAATGTTTCTTTTCTCATTTGGCTAATTCCTTCAGAACACTTTAGTAAATTAACCCCATGTAGTTCACTTAGTAAACACAGGATCTCCTGAAGGGATTTATAAAACTAAATCACCGCGGCTTTTCCAGACAATCCCTGTTTTTCTTTAGTATTGTCCTGTACAAGCTTAAGAAAAGACTCAGGAAGCAAATGTGGATGTTTAATTGCTCATCAGATTGGAGCTGTAAGCACAACATGACAGGGTCAAAGCAAAAAAAAAAAAAAAGAAAAGAGGGTTTCTAAATAAACAAAATAGGTTTAAGGCATGCTACCCTTCTTGAGTATGTAACAGAAGTATTAGCAATTCACCTGCAATAATATGTTTATATTAAGCAATCTTTTGTAGTAAGGAGTATCCTTTAGTAACTATAATCCCTCTGGGAATTTACTATCAATTTGACCATGACAAAATGTTTATCTGCAAGTAAATTCAAGCTGCTTGTATACATGCTTTTATCACGCATCCTGTGCAGTAAATCACTGTAGGCTTTCTTAAAAATTTACTGAGTGGAATTTTGTCATCTCAATAAGGTCAAGACAGAAAGCTAAATAGCCCTTCACAAAAATCTGTAAAACTACTAATAAAGTATATTCATCATAACTGTGTTCAGTCAAGTACTCTCCCCTCTGCCTTGTCAGATTTTTACAAAGCTTTAGAATATCAGGCTGTAGACAGCAGGGGTAAGAGTACCAAACCTGATCGAGGATCCAAACCCAGCCGCTACAGCAGACAGTGAAAATACTCCTATTAACCTAAATAACTCTCAGTCCAAGCTGTACAGCGACCAGCTACTCACCACATATTCAATGCTTATTTTCTCCTTCCAAACTACAACAGGCAACATGGTTTGCTCAGCAGTGTCTTGCACCTTAACGTAAGATTTCTCTCAACGCTTAACTACAGTGAGGCAAACAGATCTCAGAGATAGGAAGGAATCACAGTGCAATGAAGTTGCAGTGTGATAAAATTGGCTTCGCAGGATATCAGCACATTCAACAGCATGTCCTCCCACCGGCACGTACATCAGACCACCGCAGCAGTGCCAGCGCTGCTCCCTCACAGAGACACGTGCCTCCTCGCTGGGCTGCAATTCCTCTGAAATCACTCTTGTACTTCTGCTTGCAGGTCAGTTAACACGAGCGCAAGCTCTGAGCATGATTTTCAGAAAAATACATCCACACATGCAGAATATTCCTGCCCAGGCATTTTGATCATCTCTGATTTACCTCCTCCACTTGACAGAGGATTCAGGTATTTTGCCAGGGAGAAGAAACAATAGTGTTTGTTCTCAAGTAATTAACGGCAAGTAACCAGACAAACTCACCTGCAAATGAGCCATAGATTAAAACAGGATTGCAAAGGAGCCTTCATGCAATTCAGGCAATTGTTCAAAAAATCAGGACCTGCTGGAAGTCAGTAGGTGAGCAGAATACAGTGTGAGATAAACTAAATGCATGCGAGCCCTGAATCCTTTGCTCAGACAGTATTCAGCCTAGACCTGGGAAGCTGTCAGGTAGCTTTTAGCTGCAGTGTGATGATGAACAAATCACAGTCAGGTTATGTAGTCATAGATTCACGTCTTGGCACACACAAATGAGTGTGTTTTTTTTTTTTTTTTTTTTTTGTGATAATTCTAATGCGTGCTGATTGGAGTGGGTGCTGAAACCAGCTGGCTCCAAACAGCTCTGTCCTGAGGAAACTAAGAGCAGCACAAAGAGGGGGAGCCCTACCTGGCAGCCACACGCTGTCCACAATGGTTACACGATGGGGAGAGGGTTTCTCAGGCAGAGTTACTATCAAAGGAGCATTCCCAATAACCATCTAGTCTGCACAGGGAGCAAAGCAAAGGCTAAGCAGATGGGAACAAGTATTGAAAGCCCAAAAGACCACCCAGCTCCAAAGGAGCCATGAAACATGGGGCAGATGGCTAGGTGTGATGAGCAAAGGCAGTTTTTACCATCCAACCTTTCAGAAACCCACTGGCCAGTGTGGCCTTTGCACCAGTTTCCTTTAAGTGACGACCTTTAGCAGCCTCACAGAAGATGCAAACAGAAATATTAAAAATAATCCCTGCAGAGACCGTGGTCACATTCACTACCCAGGCTCACTACCCATGCCACATATGCTGTGCCATGACCTCGCATAATTTGCTCAGCATGAGCCAGGAACTTGCTCCTCGCCCTTCCTCGCCAGCATGCTTGTTCTCTCAGCTGAGCTGAGCTTCATCGTGCTGACCGCTCCGGAGCTGAACATCACCATTTTGGCCAGCTCAGGGTGTGCAAATCCAAGCCACAGCACACAGCACTAAAACCAATATGAGCTCCTGGCCAAAACTGGCGTACACGTAAAACTGTGTTTAGAAACCCACCAAGCAGCTGCCCCCTCCTTCACAATTCAATGTTGTGCAAGGATATCCAAAGATATTCAAGTTCAGTGCAACTTAGCACCTGTAAATCTTCACTGTATACAGCAGTTAAATGCATACAAACAGACGTTCCATTTTTAATCTCTTAAATACTCATGCCTCAGCATACTGTACTGTGAATACCTGAAGTAAATAACTAGGGACTTCAATCTAGAGATGATACAGGTCCATTTCCTAATTACAAATATACCAAATCAACTTCTCAGGAGAGAAAAAAAAAAAAAAAAAAAGAAAGAAAAAGAAAAGAAATGAGATTAATGAGCTGAGTACAGCCATAATAATGCAACAAACTCACAGACATGTATTTATAATGAAGTCAGGACAGCAAAACAAGGGCAATTTGCAACAACAGTTTTTGTTAAGTATAAACTCCAGCTTTCCTCACTTTCAGTTTTCCTGCCATGGTTAACAACTGCTATACTTACTTAAAGCTAAATCTGCTCTGAAGGAGAACAAGAGCTGGAATTGCTAGCACAGTGGCTTAGATATCCAGTTAATAATTTAGTAGCAGTAACGTATCAGGATATACCAGTTCACATTCCCCTTATCCCCACAGAAATGTCTTCTTTGTGATGGAATTTCTTTGGGGTGTTGCTGCTGGAGAAAAGAACAGACAGTTCTGTCTGCAAGCAAATGCAAATTCCAGGCTTCAAGAGTTAATCAGAATAACTTCACACATTTTTTTTTTTAAATAATGCTAGTTACCTTTTTTTAAGACTATTAAATCTTCTCTAAGGGACTTCTGTGCCACATTGTTACATTTTATAATATCATATGAAAATAATCCTGTGCTTGTCCTTGTCTGTCAAGAGATCCATATAAAACATACAAATGAAAAAAGCTCAATTAAATTCTTTGTGATCTAAATTTTAAGTTTAGACAGAACAAGATAGTGAGTGAGTGAAGCATATCCAAAGCCTAATGTCATATTTTAGGCTCTGAAAGTTAGAAAATACCAGCTCTTCTTGTTATAAGAATGTTTATCCATAGGTTTTCAGGTCTTTACAGCAACCAATGCAAATAAATAGCAGTATTACTTCTATTTCTCTTTAACAGAGTTATACAAATCAAATAAGTCAACAATGATGTACTCATCAAGTAAGATATATAAATGGAAAATTCTATTCAGACTGTAAAAATATGCTCAAAATCAGTAAAATCATTACAAATGAATTAACTGGAAAAACAAGTTCTGCCCTTTGGCTGATCAACTTACGCCAAAAAGGTTGGGCACTTATCAAAATAAGTTTCAGTGACAGCGTCCCTGAATTAAAAATACATCTTTCTGTCTAACTTAAATGCTGCTGTGTTCTCCTGGATCAGTTTGAGAAATTTTCACTTCACTGAGATACAAATTCATCTCATTAACTTCAGGAATTTCTCTGGGATGCCTAATTATGAGCCCCATCAACAAAGGCTCCCTGTATAACTCAATGGTGACAAGCAGCTCCAAAGGACAATTCCTGTCTCACGTGCATTGAGTTACTCTCTGCTGCTTCGCGCAGACTACAGAACAGGACTCCTAATCTTAGCTGGATGTTGCAACTAATTGAAATTAATTCAGGCCCCAGACTACAGGGTTCTTCAAGTAAAAATATTTTCCTTCTTCACCCCCAGAAAATATTTCTACTCATGAACCCAGGGAACATGTAAGAGAGACACTCCTATCTTCCACTTGACCCTGCAGGTTTCTGGCAACCTACAAAAAATATCACCTTCCTGGTGCGATGGCTTCACTGTGCTCAGTTGTATTGGCAGGCTCTGGTGGGGATTTCAAGTGAAAAAGCCAGACATTTCTAGCTAGCTTCTTAGAATTTCAAATCCAGCCAATTTTTAAACCACTGGAATTTATAGCAAGGAGCTTCAACAGACAACGGTGGAAAAAAAAAGACAAGATCCCAAACCTGCAGTATTTTAAGCACAGGTGTAAAAGCAAAGCAGTCCATCCCTATATCCACAATCCAGGTATCGGTCCACACCTGCGTACTCATCACAGGCACACGAGTCCTGAGGACATCGATGACACACAACTCAGATCAACACATACACCACACCTTCAATAACCTGACTGTGAATTTGACAGACAGCAATGAAACAGAAAAAATATCAGATGCAAATATTTGTGTAACTACTCAGAATACATTTTCCCACAAACGAATTCCAGCACAATAATATCTTCTCAGAGCCTCATTCACAGCTTCATAAACTTGGTCAAATCTAGTGTTTTTTTCATAAAATAGGTAAAAACCACATGGGCTGAGAGTGATATGTCAACAAATTGAAGGTCATTTAGGAATGCTGAATTAGAATTTTCAGATTTTCCTCATCATTCTTTACTCGAAAAAATATTATATTCCCCAAAAGATGACTTGCAAGGAAGAAACAAAGATATTCTAATCCTTTTTCATCCTAGTCTATATGATATATGAAAAGCAAAAGGGAAATGTCAAAAGGGTGGTTTAGATTGGTTTTGAAATCAAAATTCAGTGCTGCTTGGAAGGACTGCAATGGCTGGTACATTTATGAAATTATTATGTGAGAAAAAAGAAACAGCAGGCCTCACAAAAGTAGAGATTGTGTTGTCTACTGCTCTTCAGCCAAGATTTTCAAGAACAACTAATGATTCTGGCTGTTATGATGCCTGAATCACCTTCATGCAAATTCATTTCCAGAAATTGCTAAGAAATTGCTCCTTGAAAAATCTAGCCTGGTAATACTGTATATATTGACAAGCTTAAAATAAAGGCATGGATAAGTCAAATAATTTGTTAAACACCTACTTATCTTCAATGTCCAAAAACACACATGGAAAAAATAATGTAATTGTTAAGGGATCAGATTATTTGTGATATAGCTGCTGTACAGCAATATATACCCCAGAGATATTAAAGCAGCTCATGAGAATAAATAGATAAAATAATATATCTGACACATGTGGGTCTTAAAAATAGGCGAAAACAATGCATTCAAACCTTTTTCCTTTCCAAACAAAGCCTGATACTTTTAAAATATTTTGTAGATTTTCTAGATATTGAATTTTCCAGATTAGTAGCTACGCATAATTTATACTATTTCACAAGAGTGTTTTTGCAGAAATTAGTGCTTTTTCCAAATATAGATACTCTCCTACAGTTATAGATACACACTTTGAAGCATGTATGTGAACGTGTGTAGGAACTGATAGATCTGATTTGCATTTGTTTTAAGGGCTTATATATATAAACACTTGAAAATATGCCATAGCAGATGCAGTTTGTATAAGCTATAGAATGTGATTCCTTGGTTTCCAAGTTCATCGGGAATTTGCAAATCTTCAGCAAATTACAAGGCACAAACAGCTCCATGCAGGATTAATCCTCCACCTCAAGCAATTTTACAAAGATTTTGCATGGTATTTGTTCATTACACAAAGTTAAGTGCCCACCAATCAAACTGCTATGAATGCCCCCAAACTAGTTATGTCTTTAGAAGATAAAGTGTGCTGTTTATATAACTTATTAAAAATTTCACCCTTGCATTCCTGTTTCAAATAAAAAGTGTGAGGGCACTGCTTTATCACTTTAGCTATGTGTTTCTTTGAACATGTTTGTGCTTTAAAGTAAACACCAATGCTAGTTTTTCATGACTACTAAAATCAAAACACATCTTTCCAAACTAATCTGTGTAATGGTTGGGAACAGCCTTTGATTCAGTGCCGTAATTATAAACCGGCACTTAAGTTCAGAAATACTAAAAGAGCATCAGTCATTTAAAATCAAATTAACAGTTTGATTAATCAAACACCAGACTGTCAGTCAGATAACATACTCGTGGCTTTGTTCAGTTACCAAAGAGGGTATCCACTTTAAGCACCACAGATTTCATCAGCAAAACAAAATATACTTGAGCAGAAAATTTTGGTTTTCTTTAGATGTGTTCTCTAGTATTACAAGAAAAATTCTCACTACAAGCCAAATTATGCTCCACTTTTATGTGGTCACACAGCAGGAATAAAGAGACTTCATGGATATATTTTCTGCCCCTTTGAGGCCCACTTCTCAGGCAGAAAAGTGCAGTGGGATTCTTGCCTTAGCAAGACGTATATTAGTAGAATTAGGTCATGCTTCTGAAGAATACCCAAAGTTGTAGAAAAATAGTTTACTGACTTGATTTTCAAAGGTGTTGATTATTTATTAAAATTTGTCAGGCTGGAACATGATAGATCACACATTCCATACACACCTGAATCCTCCCCACCTCTTTTAGAGTTCCTGTTTTGGGGTTTTTTTTTCTTCTGTTCCTAACACATGGCTTGGAGTCTGAAGATCAGTCCGCTTCATGAAAATTCTTTGCATTACACGGTATCTTTAATACAAAAACTTTTGTAAACAAGACATTCGGCTTCACAGAATCTCTGTGAACTATATTTAGTGTAGTGAATCCCATTTGCCTTGGGGTAAAATTAGGGAGAGTAAGATTAAAAGGCTTGCTCAACATCAGAGTCTATGGAGTCATCTTAGGTATACAGAAAAGTAAGAAATCTTACCTGCCCCTAAACCTTCCCTTTAAGCTATACTAGAGACAATAAAACTGCTATTAGAATGGTAAAACTAACAATGCAAAGATAATGTCATAAGACTGTAACAAAATGCACAGAGTGCAATATATCACGATATCCCACCTAGTGGACGAGGAAAAGGCTGTGGACATGGTCTGCTTAGACTTCAGTAAGGCCTTTGACACGGTCTCCCATTGCCTTCTCCTGCAAAAGCTGGCAACTCATGGCTTAGACAGATGTACTCTTCATTGGGTGAAGAACTAGCGGGATGGCCAGGCCCAGACAGTGATGCTGAATGGAGTTAAATCCAGCTGGCGACTGGTCATGGGCAGTGTTTCCCAGGGGTCAGTGTTGGGGACGGTCCTCTTTAATATCGTTATCGATGATCTAGATGAGGGGATTGACGGCACCCTCAGCAAATTTGCAGATGACACCAAGCTGGTAGGAAGAGTAGATCTGCTTGAGGGTAGGAAGGCTCTACAGAGGGTAAGGCTGGATCAATTCTGAGGTTCAATAAGGCCAAGTGTTGAGTCCTGCATTTCAGTCAAACAACCTCATGCTGCGCTACAGGTTTGGGGCAGAGCGGCTGGAGAACTGCACAGCAGAAAAGGATCCGTCAACCAGCAAGTTGACAGCTGGCTGAACATGAGCCAGCAGTGTGCCCAGGTGGCCAAGAAAGCCAATGGCCTCCTGGCTGGTATCAGGAACAGTGTAGCCAGCAGGACCAGGGAAGCGCTCATCCCCCTGTACTGGGCGCTGGTGAGGCCGCACCCCAAATACTGTGCTCAGTTTTGGGCCCCTCACTACAAGAGGGACATTGAGATGCTGGAGCCTGTCCAAAGAAGGGCAACAAAGTTGGTGAAGGCGCTGGAGCACAGACCTTATGAGGAGCAGCTGAGGGAGCTGGGTTTATTTAGTCTGGAGAAGAGGACGCTCAGGGAGACCTCATCATTCTCTACAACTACCCAACTACCTGAAAGAAGGTTGTAGTGAGGCAGGGGTCGATCTCTTCTCCAGAATAACTACAGATAGGACAAGAAGAAGTTGTGCCAGGGGAGGTTCAGGTTAGACATTAGGAAGAATTTCTCCATGGAAAGAGTAGTCAAGCACTGAAACAGGCTGCCCAGGGAAGTGGTGGAGTCACTGTCCCTGGCAGTGTTAAGAAACATGCAGATGAGGCGCTTAGGGACATGGTTTAACAGGCGTGGTGTCGAAGGGTTTACGGTTGGACTCGATGATACTGAAGGTCTTTTCCAACCATAATGATTCTATGGTTCTATGACAAAACAGACTTACAACACATTATTTTCTCTTTGCAAGTGGGATCAACCAAAATAGAGAAACTCTAAAGAATTGTCTTCTAAAATAGAGTACTTCAGCATCAACTGAAAACTCATGCCAGCATGTCTGGTAGTAGGTGTCTTCAGATACACTGCATTTGATTTGTGAAGAAAAATGATGCTAGTCCTCAAGGAAAAGAGAAGACACACAATTCAGTTGACTGTGTAGGTCACAAGTAAAAGCTCAAAGATAGAGGAAGACCCTCTTTCTTTTGCAATGTCTAAATGCTGCTGACATTGGTTAAAAGCAATTAGGTGAAGATTCTGCATGCTTCAGAATTAAGTTTTCAGTCTTTCGGACTTCACATATATATGAAAGACATCCACAGAAGTGAAGCTGGAGACAGATTCTCACTGAACCAGTTCACCCATTATTATTAGACACTGAAAGATTGCACCTATGACAACTCTTCTGAGTTGTGAAGCAGTATCAAGGCGCAGATGTGTGCTTCTGGGGATAGGCCTGTTTTCAAAAGAATAATACTAAATGCATATCCGCCACAATGTCTGATCTGGAGCCCATTTCCAGCATGGTAAGGAAGGATAAAATGGAATTATGCCAAGTATACCAACATAAAACCTCTGAATTCATAGCAGATGATTAAAATGAATGGGAAGAGGGACCAATTCCAGATTAAACAACAGAAAAGGAAAAGCTTAAAGAAACAAAACCCATCACCTCATACACCAAAGATACTTCTGTCACGATTCAGTATGCAGCCTGCATAATATCTATGGATGTGTAACGAAAGAAAAATCAAAAATGCCTCTTATAAATGGTGTTTTGAAAAACTGATAAATTATTGGCTTCATTCCACTACTGTTTTTGACACTCACTCATTTACGATTACAATTCAAACATTTAGCGCCTTTAGATGTGAAATGCTTTCAGCCTAAAATAAATATAATTTATTAGTAGCATTTTCAATGACAGTACTTTCAGGATGCTTCTGCCTATGGGCCCATTTGGGGGCTGGAGAGTTTAATTCAACTTCATGCATTTTAATGTCCAATGCTGTCAATTTGTATGCTATGAATGTTGAAAGTGAGAGACTTAAAGATGTGCAGAAAATGATTTGGCCAGTGAGTTATTCTTACACACAAAAAAAAAAAAAAAAAAAAGAAAGAAAAAAAAGAAAAAGGAAAAGGAAAAGGAAAAGGAAAAGGAAAAGGAAAAGAAAAAGAAAAAGAAAAAGAAAAAGAAAAAGAAAAAGAAAAAGAAAAAGAAAAAGAAAAAGAAAAAGAAAAAGAAAAAGAAAAAGAAAAAGAAAGAAAAAAGCATAAAAATGTAAAAAATAAAGCAATGCAATAAAAAAACATAAACCACTACTTAAGTGTGCTAGGAATGAAGCAGAGATCACGGGTTACAGGGAAGCTAAGCACTTATCGTAGAAGTTTTTTTTCTTGCTTACCTTGGCATAAAGACAAAAAGTTTCAAACACAATGTATATGGTTTTAGCCACCTCATTACAGTATTTCTGCTTCTAAAAGAACTTCCAGCACAGGTCAAAATCCAATGATAGATGAACCATAATGTTTTCTGAGTTTTGGATGAAGTATGTCCTGAAAATTATAGCTGCCTATCTAATCTCTGAAGACTTCCTTTCTTCCTTTTCCTTCCACAGCCTCAGTCTCTCCATCCACAGCCTCATCACAGATTACTATTATTCCTACCAATCCTTCTCACTATTTTTTAAAATATCATGTGTAAATTCCACCTTTTCTTTCCTGCTAACCACAAATATTGGTCAGATGGTTGTCTCAGATATCAGGTTTCAGGAAATCAAAAGTGGTCATGTATTGCAACAGTGAGATTCATAACCTGTAGCTGCTAGACTGAGATCTTTTATCCTCAGAAGCCTCAGGATTGAACCGACTAGTACTCACTCCCTTCGGCCCACAACCATACTGCAAAGAAATGCTCTATATTTTTATTGCATATACTTTATACAAAAGTTCACCTACACATCTACACAACTGTATAAGCGATTTGGACTTTAAATTTTGATTCAGACTCATTATACTCAGAATTGGCATAGTCTGCATTTCGTGTTCCTTAATCTGAAGAAGTGACTTATTTTTCTTGATTTTCAGGGTACATGGATCATTATATGATGTCTAATGATAGCTATTTACTGCTTTATCTTTAATACTCAGTGATATTAAAGGCTGGCCAGTTTACAAAATAGGGTACCTAACAGCATATAACTTAATCCATTCATTTCATGTTTGAGATTATCTGCCATATCTGCCATACTGATTACTTTATATCAAAGAAACTTTGATCAAGTACTTTTCTCCAGAAAAAGCAACATTAACAAAATCTGAAGTTTTCATCCATTTTTAAGAAATGATAGCTGCTATTGTTTCTAGTGAACAATTTCTGTTTTGTTTAATTTGCATGTGTAAAAACACTTTATTTTTACCTCCTAACTTCAAACTATTTATGTCTATGCATTAAAATCCTGACATGCACCATGTTTCAATACTAACAAAGCAAGATCACTTGAATCTTGGATTATAGGGATTCAAATTTTGAAAGTAAATTTTCATAGAATCTATGTCTCATGAAAAACTTCAACTTTTGTTTCAAGTTAGAAAAATAAGAGAGGTTTCAACACATTAAAATGTGCTGAACAACAGAACAATGTAATTTCTTAACCAACTATACAATACCTCATTTAGGAAGCTAATTTTAATAGCCTTAAATGATAGTGAAAGTGCTTAAGCTACATATGGAGTTCATTTTTAGAAAAACTCAGAAACACAAGTAATGACCAATGCTCAGGCCTGAACTTTTAAATCTTGGCTTCCTTACTTTCCATCTCTCATATTAAGAAAAAGAAACATCACTCTCCCAGTCCCCAACAATACAGTCCCAACTGCAGGCAGTGAGGAAGTTTGAAAATCATTCTCTTCCAAAGCCTAATGGATTTTTGGCTCTGTCACAGACACCCTGTCAGTCTTGGCATTCATATAGGAAATCTCACTATAACGACAGAGTGAGGATGAACTTCCCCCTTTGACCTTAACATTTTGTCCACATGGAAAATAAGAGTAGCCTATTTTGTTATTACTATTCCAGAATAACTTCCTGTGCAGACACAATATCCAAGAACAACAAAAATCTGTATGGTAAATTAACATTTTTTCTCATAAACTAAGTTATTTTATTCTATAGCAGAATTCTGATCTAGAAAGAACAGTTGCAATAAAATAGCTTACTCTTCTATACTTTGGTTAGTCAGTTTATCTGAACAAGGCATTACTTAGAGAAGCTCCCTTCTAACCTAGAGCTCAATCAAATCATTACAGCAGTAACACCTGGATGGCCATTAATGATAGTAGTAGCTGACTCCGTTTTCAGCTTAATATATGGCGCCAAACCTAAATTCACTTTAAAAAAAGTCATGTTTCATAACTTTTCTAAATCATACTAGCTTAAAGTACAAGCATCTAAAATGAACAAGAGAGAGCAATTCAGACAATTAAACAAGCTCAATTCCCCCATTGTTGTAGGCAAAATTTATCCTCTTAAAGTTTGTTAAAGTATCTGAATTAGTTTAGTCTATTTCTTCCTCCCCAAGCATTTGATTAATAAAACTTTTTTTTTTTAAATATGCCCAAAGGACAGTGGATTTCTCCACAGGGTCATCACAGCTGAAATCTACACTAAAAACTCACTTGCTTTAATCTTGCACACTAAAATATATAATCCTCACTATTCACAAAAAAAAATGTGGGAGTCTGGACCATTTCCTTGATAAATCTTAAGGGTATAATAAAAAGAAATCTTTCACAGTGTGTCACTGTGATTCTAATTCCATTAGCAATTTTATTTCAACAGAAACTGTCACCCTCCAGATATGTACTCCTGAGACTGCAGGATTTTCTTTTCCCCTTTGCATTAGTTTTAAATACATGCTCATACAACTGTACAGAACAATAGCACTCAAAGGAAAAAAACTGTTATGGAAGGAGTTGTAATCAGCAAAATTCCAGAAAAGGAGGAGAAATAGGATTATTTTAATAGCTTTTTCATATTGGTACTTGCTGTATCTTTAGAACAAACATTTAAGGAAATTAAATCAAGATTTTTTTTCAGACTTCCTGCTTCCTTTGCAACATTCTCTCCTTTTTTGGTCTATGCATTGTAGAATAGGCTTAGCTCTCTGCTCATTTTCCACTTCAGATCATGCTATCCAAAGGGCATTTGAAGGACAACTATACCCAATTAGCTCAGCCCAGAAGGACCAAACTGCATGGGATAAGAAGCTCTTCCCACAGCAAATAAACTGTGACTTGCTATTCTTTATATTTTTAATTATAGACACTATCTCCAAGCAATAATCAAAGGACAACTGGGTCATCCACACAAAATGAAATTATACTGTTGTAATGATGTTTTAAGTGACTGAAAGGTCAATACCGATAAAAATGTGAGCTCACAGCTCCTGTATTTGACATCAGCTGTTGAATACATCTTCCTTCTGTTCAAACACTACCCAGCTTAGAGCCAGAAAGAGAAGATAGCTTACCTGTTGGCTCAGAAACCACAGTGGTATTCACCCTCTTTTTTCCCCTTTTTTGCTTACTGCAGTGTGGGTAGCTGCAGTTAAGGTGTTGAAATTGAATCTGAATTCACTTGCCTCCTCCCATGGCAGAGCTTTCTCTGACCGTGACTGTGACAGTGACAGTGTCAAATGCAGGTCTGTGGTCTGATATAGCCACAAAGACAATAATCTAGGGCCAAGCCTAAATTCCTAATGGTGGTGATTCATGAAAGAGGGCATATTATTTAAATAAAAGTATTTATTATTTTTTTCCATAGCTAGAGCAGATCTGAGTCTACAAGTAGCATCACAAGTCATGTAAATGCAGCCTAATAGGTATCCCTGGGATCTGGAAAGGGAAGGTGCATCTCAAGTGGGTTACATAAACCTCTCTGAAAAACTGGCTCCTACCATCTCAGCTTAAAACACTGTTCTTGTACCAGTATGTAATGAATAGTCGAGGAGAATGAGAAAGGTATGTTCATTTGGAGACTACTGGTGTAAAAGTAATGCACAGAAATATCAGGCTACCCTTGAAGGGTGTACAGTTGAGTATCACACTCTTCGATGTATCTCATGTTGCTGAATCACAAGGTCAAAGTTCCTTTCTATACCTCCAAATCCATTTTAAATATTTGAATATATATATAATTTACTTCTTCTGAGGAGGACTTTATATACAACAGATTTTCATATTTTTGGACAGCACAACATTCCCTGAAATTAATCCAAATCTGAATAACAGCATTTTAAAATTAATTCCAGTCATAGTTTCATTCATCCTCAGTCATGATCAAACCCTGGAAGGGGCTGAAGCTCAAAACCACTGATGATCACATGTATTCTTACATAAGAGTGGCCATACTGGGTCAGACCAAAGGTCTGTCTAGCTGGATATCCTGCCCCTGTAGCAGATGGCCAGTACCCTGGCCAGTAGCAGATGCCTGAGGAAAAGCATCAGAACAAGACAAGCATACAGTGATCCTTCCCCTCTTACACTTCCAGACTTCTGTGGTTTTAAGGTTTCCTGAGTCAGAGGTTCTGACAGCAGTTTCATACGCTGAATTACAGGATTCAAATTCTCAGCTCTTTATTTTGTGTAACAACAAGAGAAAGAAATGTTCTGCAGTTAATTAATTCATGTGATAAGCAAGATAGGTTTTTAGCTTCAACACAATTTGAGTACTCCTGCTGCAAAATTACATTTTTTTAGGCACATTTTCATGTCACACATCTAGACAAGAATTCTATCAATCTTCTCATTTCATTTGCTGCTCGAAGCTGCAAAGAATCCCCAGTTTGTCCATAACAGATGCCAAAAGCGTAGAAACTTATTACACACTGCTCACAGTGTGGGTTCAGATACATTATCAACATAAAAAGAAAAAGGCAAATTAGGCCGCAGTAGGAGAACGCATTTTTAATATAAGAGTCTGCAGCTTGCATCTCTAATTTAATGCTGCTTTTTTCCCAAAGTTGCACTGTTCCAGGTTGCTAAATTGAAGAGAGGACACTGAGCTAATTTTTTACAAGTGACTGGGCAATGCAGATGATCTGTGCACTTGATGAATTCCAGAGAAAGGGTCAGGGCCAAAACGAATAAGAGATTTTCATAGAATTCCTCAGGCGTTCATACTGACTATCATTAGGTATGAATGTGTTCAATGTATCAAATTTGGGGAAAGGGAAATGTTAATGCATTGCTCCCAAAGAACAGATAGATACTTGTAAGCAAAATCCATATATCCTCACTAAATCCTATATGCTCTACCTTGTTGGATAAATATACACATACCGACACACATTGCAAAAATATCCTCTCAAGATATGACTACTTACCGAGAGCATTATCTGTCCCATTAAGAAACAGAGCATTTGACATGAGCAGCAGTGCAGTAGAATTCATTTAAACCCACACACCTCTCTGTGGAACTGAGGAAGAGTTACCTTATACATCATTACCTACTGTCTCCTATAGTCATACCTTGAAACCTTCAAAGTCCATACCAAAGAAAATAAAAGAAATAACAGTTAGCAGGGGAGAAAAAAAAAAAAAGCAGAATTTGTAATTTCGAGATGCATCTTTTCAGGATGTTGGCCTGTTGGGGCAACTATGTTTTGCCTAAGTTTAAAGTTTGCTTTCAGGAAGAATCTCTTGCCTAAGGATTAGCTAACTGATATTACAGATGTAAATAATACCTCACAGGCAATTTAAGTTATTTTATTTTTATGAAGTTAGATTTTTTTTTTCCATTTAGGAGAAGAAAACCAATCAAACAAACAAAACCAGACGGCTCATATACATGGAAATTTTTGACCTGGATAGCTGGAACCAGAACGGCAAAAGCTTAGCCCTGTTGACTTTAACCTAAATAGAGGTCTTTAATGTTGACAACTTCAATTTCAGCAGTTCCAGTACCCAACATCTTGCAATACTACTCAGAGAAGTCAAGCTTACCTGTTAAAATTACTGCCTCAGGATGATGAGTTCCTGCCTTGAGTGTTTATTTTGATAAAATTTCAAAGGATTCACATGTGTGCACCCCAAGGCCAGCCACCAATGAACACCATGTCTGTTCTGGCTGCTGGCTACCAAGTGGCAGACAAAGTAGCATATGATTCAGAATTGTAATTAATCTCCTGATTATTCAATTGACATTTCATTTAAGATGCTTAAAGCAGGTCATTTTAAGTTGTCCAAAGTAAGCAGTCTGCCAGCAATAGATATTTCCCTCCTGCAAACAAAAGAATTAATGCTACAGAAGGAATTTGGGAGTCTTAAATAATAGGTAATTTGAAAATCTGCAAATTGTTATTAAAAAAGTAAAAGAGCTAGCTGCTTTTGGGCTGTTTGGGCCTCTTTTGCATTTCTTGGCTTGTTTCAGGGAATGAACTGTTTGAGACCTTTTGGTCTCTATTATAATCCAAAGTATTGTGTTACATGCACAAATTAAACCCAGCAATTAAGTGGGAATAAGGTGTCTGTGATTCTTGATATCCTGAAGTGGAATTAAGTTAGCAGGGGCAGTCATGTATCAAACATATTATTACTATTAGATGTTTATTCAGCACCACTCCAGGGCCTAAAAGCCTTTAAATTTGACTTCCATAGCCAGTTTTAAAGTAGGGAATCAGTACTGAGTATGTCCGTACTGTTTGAAACATGTACAGTTTGTTGAATTGAATCATTAGGTAGGCTTTCAATTGCCCTTTTTATCACAATTAGTTCAGTAAACATAGCAAGATAGGAAATATTTGAAGATAAATGAATGAGCCATTTCAAAGAATTTTTCAGACATTCCTATTGACAGAAATAAGATACGAATGTGCTGAATGTATCCCTATTTGCCTCTCTCACTCAGGAAGAAATCAGGATCAATTCTTGGAAATATAAGATATGTGAAATCAAGGTTAGAAAAGGAGAAAATTGGGC
Organism: Nothocercus julius; assembly: GCA_013398735.1. NCBI lineage: Eukaryota > Metazoa > Chordata > Aves > Tinamiformes > Tinamidae > Nothocercus > Nothocercus julius. The sequence continues at coordinate 7,487,671 of VZSV01000002.1, read as the reverse complement.
CCAAAACTACTCTGTGAAAATACCTTCCAAGGAAATATTATTTAGAGACACCAAGGCCTGTGAGCTGTGAATGACAGAGGAAATAACAGAACAGTGAATTGATAGGGTTCAGCAATTACTGCCAGAAAAAAAAGGCAAATTAATTCATAAAAGTACTACACCTTCTATGTAATTTGACTTCAGACTGAAAAAATTGCAGTAACTAATAGACTTTTTTTTTTTCCTGTAGTCTGACAAGTCAACAAAATAGGTGCACTTGACTCGTAAGAGTTTAAGATTGGCTAAACAAGGTCAGGCTGAATGTCTAATTAGTGTCTGAAGGTGGCTGACTGGTAACAGATATTTAAGGAAAAGCTGTAAAAACAGAACAAGCATTTGGTGATGCTGCTTCTACCCTTCAGCTTATGGCTACTTGCAGTTCAGGTATCTCCTGACCCAAAAGCCATGCCCACTTTCCGTGTTTAGCAGTCCCTCATAGATTTTTTTCTATCTCATTTATAAATACATGGAACAATGCAAATTGCCCCATAGAATGTGTACAAGAGAACACATTGACTATCCCTATGAAAACTGGTTATTTATTCTTATCCCTTATTTTTTACCTCTGAATAGCTATTAGTTCATGAGAGGGCTTTCCATCTTAAAACAGCAGAAAGCTTTTCAAAAGCTTTTAAAAAATCCCACTACATCATATTTACTGCAAACATGAGAATGCTCACAGCAGTTCAAATTACAGATCCACCCAGTCCAATATCCTGTTTCCAGCAGTGACCATAGGTACATTAAGACAAAGAGGGTAACCATATATGATACTTCCATCTAAATATTCTCTAAGCTTCCAGCTGTTTTCAGCTCTGGGGTTCTCCTGAGCTTGATGTGTTTTGTCTATTTAGTACCCTCCAGAGGATCTCTTCCACATTGTCCCATTCCCTTGTGAACTCATGAACACATCTTGCATCCAAAACACCTTTTGACAAGAAATTTATCACAAGTTTCAACATTTCCAGAAATAAAAACCTTATTTCAGCTGTTCTGAACTAAGAACCCACCAGATATATTTGATGGTCTCTTATTATTGGGCAGGAAGAAACAATGAACAGTTCATCTTTATTCACCCTTTTCATTCATTCATGATTTTGTAGACTTCCAAGTTATTTCTTCTTAGCCTAAAGCATCCTATCTTACTCGATATGGAAGTTGACCCATATCTTTGATCATCCTCACTGCCTTTCTCTGAATGTTTTTAATTTCTTATATAACCTTCATGGATTAAGAGGAGTACTATTCAAGGCATGGGTAAATGCTGAATACAAATATTGCCATAATCATGCCTTCTGATTTGTTCTCTAATTCTTTCTTAATAATTCATAATATTATATTTCCTCTCTAAACTGTACACAGCACTGAGCTGATGTTTTCATGAGACTTTTATCATAACACCGAAGTCTCACTGCTGAAAGGTAATGGTCCCTCAAAGTCTACTGTTCCGTACATGAAGCTAGGATTATTTTCCTCTAGGTGCAACACTTTGTGTATTTATGCTGCATTTCATTTGCTATTTTATTATGTAACCAGTCAGTCTCATAAGGTCTTTTTGCAATTCTTCACAGTATGCCATTATCCATGCCACTCTAACCAATTTTATCACTGCTACTTACTAGCTATCATCTTTTATTATATTTCTTACATTTCAACCAATACAGAGGCCAGATTAAGTATCTGAAGCATCTTATATGCCATCTGGAGCTTTTTCAAAAATTGGCAATACATTTTAATCCTATTCATATCTTTAATAATGAGACTGATTTGAACATAAACTCTGCTCTGTAACTAGTAATTTAAATAAATCCATATTAGACTTTTTCTGGAACTCCTGCAACTGAACTATGAATCCTGGAATAGAATTCAGCTTGTCCTGATGATTTCTACTTGCACTGCCAAGCAGTATCTTGTTCTGCAGCTCACCAAGCTAGTTTTAGGGAAAGATTCTTTTTTTTTAATTTGATTTTGATAGGTGGTACACTTTTAGTCTGAGCTTCTAATGTATGATGCTTAATCTTTTTACCCTGTTGGCTGTTTTTTTAAATTTCTTTTCAATAGGCTATCTCATTTTTATGTGTTTTCCCTTTTTGAAGTTAAATATTACTACAGTAATATTTTTTTCCACCAAATACTAACTTTGAATTTGTTCTATTTTTTTCAGACTGACAAATAGTAACATGTTCAACTACACTATGTGCAGTGTTCCAGATTTATTCAAACATCACATCTCCTTTTTTAGATATTTGGCTCATCACTAAGAGAATAGCTTTCTTGAGAATGTTGAATATGGTGGTACTACTTAGTGGCAAAATTGCAAACCTAAGCTCCTTCTGATGCATTAAAGCAATTCCCAAGCCACTGAGACATCCTCTGCGAGCATTGTAAAGGACTGCATTGTCACAAACCAGGAACTCTAGGTTACAGGTGAATAATTTTCACAAACATCTTTCATATTATGAGACAATATATTTTTATATGGAAAAAAATAAAAGCTGTTTATGCTGCTTGCTTACAACTGTAATTTCGCCCCATAATACTAAGATTTACCCAGTTTTTAAATAAGCCTGCCATAAAAGTTATTCCATCATGCTTGCATTTTGAATAACTGTGCAAGGATAGTAAAGTTAAATGTAGTCTCATATTCATCTTCCAAGATGGTCCTCAAAAATTCAGTTATTTTTGAAATAAGCAAGAAAACAGCAGGTTGATGAACAACCAAAAAAATCCCTGTTTTCTTTCTCAATTCAACACTCAAAATAAACTCAAGCAAATGGTTCCCTTTTGAAGCTGTAAAGTATGTCTTAATTATAGAAATTTGTAAGCATAACACCACCAGCAAACCTTTCATAGATAAATACAGTCTTAGGAACATCCATCAAATAGCACAGATAGCAGTACAGTGTCTCCTATAGGCAAGGAGAACAAAGGCTAGTATCCATTTAGTACCAGATCCAAGCCCTAATGCATGAAAACTAATGCAATCTGTATCTCAATTGCTATTGCTGCAAATTGATTTTGAGACGTTCTGCAAAAATGGAAAAATTTTACACTGTTTGGTATGGCCCTAAATTGTGTGTCTAAAACCACACACAAAAAAAAAATGGTAGCCCATATGTTGTTTAGTTTATATTAAATTCCCCATCTTAAGATGTTCAAAAGGTGTTTAGAATTGAAATGTTTCTACATGTTTCTACAAAACATGTTTCTACAAAAATGCTCATCAGTGAAAATTACCAGGTTAGATTTTTAAAGGCTAAATCTACAGAAAAATTCAGCATTCAACATTTATATACCTAACTTAGTGGACAGGTTTTCAAAAGAACTTTGTCCCCATTTTGGCTTTGAGTTGTATTAATTAGATTTCCAAGGACTCAGTCCTATAAGGTACCAGGCATTCTGGCTCTGCACCAGTGAAGCACTTAAGCACATGTTTAATTTAAGCATATAAATAGTCCCACTGAAGTCACGTTGCACATTTAAAATCACTCACATAATCCATCTTGTTGTTGGCTTAGGGCCAGAATTTTCAACACCTCACAGGAGCGGCCCCAGACGCAGGGATGAGGGCTAGGCACACTTGAAAATCTGCCATGGGTGCTGAGGTTGATTAAATTAAGGAAAGTTTCTTTCCCCTGTGGCTGCCAGTTTGCCAGTAAGTGGGGCCTTGTTGCTTGCTTCTATTTGGAGGAGGAACTGATGATATAATTGGTATTTTACTGCCCTGCTTATTTATAAAGAAAATATACAAAGGCCTACCTTATTAAACAAGAAGAAAAATAATTAAATAAAATAAAACCAAAGGTGAATACAGTTATTTCAAAATCTACATCTGCCCTCCCAGAAAGTATGGTAGCTGTAAGCTCTGCAAACACCTCTCCATTCCAACCTCTGCTCTTCTCTATTCCCTCTGCCTTCTACCCACCAGGGTCCCTTCTGCACAGAGAGCTGCAGCTCACGCCCTGGCAGACTCCTCATCCCACAGGGCCCAGCTCCTGCTTGGCTCTCCCACATGCTTGGACGTTGGCTTCATATTGTTACCTTCATATTGTGCCTTGTTGCACAAAGGCCGAGGTCGTCGACCTCAGTTTGCATGAAAAGTGAAGAGTGCTGTTGTACAACACCTGGGCAAATGCCATCTTTAGTAAAAGCTAAATAAAATATTGCCCAGAAATATCCCTAAAGGCTGTCAGAACATAAGGGCTACCAACATAAAGCAGCAGTTGTAAGTGGGTCTGTGATCAGCCTGCAGATCAGAGAGGAGCAAGACAGCAGCCACTGCTGCCAACAGCAGCTCTCTGCTCCTCTGCTTTCTTCTTAAGTCTCCCTGGCCACAGCAATTCGATGACAAAGGGACAACTCCTGTGCTGCTCACTCACATGACTCAGAAGTTCACCATCTGGCTTTACAGGTTACATCCAGTAGCACTCTAAGAGCATTTGCAACTGCTTCTGAGGTACGCTCACTTTTATTTTATTAAGGCTGACAGCCTCCCAACTGCAGCCCTGATGTGCAGCGAGCGCTGGGTCAGCAATGCCAAGACATTCGTGTCACTTCCAGCCTTACATCTGATGGCACCTTCACACACAAAACTTCCCATTGCCTTCTCATGCCCTCTCTGCACTCTTACATACGGACACACACTCAGAGCTGTTCAAATTGCCAGCATTCTTCACTAAAAGGATGTTAACTCCCCTGAATTTAGCACTTCCGTAGAATGCTCTGGGTAAAGGAAAATAAAATTGTGCTTTAAAATGATGTGTATTCACATTATGTGTAGTAAACATCACACTGAAACTTTAAAAAAAATGCATTCCGTGCAGCCAGCCAGCAGCTGTCGAGCATCAAAGATTTCATTTCAGTGTTATGTCAAAAACTACGATGCTTTAAGGCTCGTCAAAACATGAGCACATCTCCAAAGCAGATGCCTTGACACGTGAAGCTGCTCAGTGGCTGGATTATGGAAAACTTTTTAAAAAACATTCATGCATCTAACATTTTTTAGAAAGAAAAAGCATGTATACAAAAACAGCAATAACCCAGTTACCCTTATACTTGACTACATTTATAATTTGGCATCTGTATTTACTACAGAATGCCCTTCCCAAGCT
>VZSV01000002.1:7463105-7481965 GCA_013398735.1 Nothocercus julius | reverse complement strand
GATGTATAACACCAGATCATAACGGATTTATGAACTGAATAACATCAAACTAGTCTTACTAATTTCAAGTTTCTAGGAGAAACAGGCATTGACATGAACTATAGCAGCACAGATATCTGGACTCTCAGAAAGCCTTTGACTTTTTTTATTTGATGGATTAGTGCATATATTATTAAATATAAGCTGCCCTCAGCTGCCCTATGAAACTAGATAAAGAAAATTATGAAACTAAATAGTCGGTTTACAAACTGAAAGCACAGTTTAAAGTGTCTATTCACCATAACATAGCAAGAATTGTTTTAAATAGGATTTTATATCAGATAGCTTTTCTTCAATATTTTGAAAAACAATTTACAAAAAAAAGAAAAAAAAAAGATAATAACCATGTGCTGATATAAGCATCAGAGATCTGCAAATGGTTAAAATACACATAAATATTTATATTTTTATTGATTAAAATATCAGATCAGGATGATTCAGGAATTTTAAATTCCATGTGTAGAACAATGTACCCAGAAGTGAAAATTTCTTAGTTAAGAATAGGTTAAATAACAGAGTAATGGATAATGTGGTTTAATTAGGTATAGTCAGAGTTTTCAGATTCAATGTCTGTCTAACATAAATCCAAATCTTATATGTGTTTTGCTTTTATCGGAAGGTTTCTATTGTAGAATACAGAAATCCTCATGGGAATCCACAGCAGTTTCCCTACTAATTTCAATCTGCCACTGTTTTACTGAAAGTGTCTAGGAGGGCCTGTAGGGAGGTTAAATGTAACAGGGAAGCCTTTCCACTTTTCCTTACATGGGAAGGGAATAGGAATATTTGAAACAAGTTTTGACTGCAGTGAGTAAATTTACACTGATGAATTTAGCCTGCTAATTTAAGGACTTTCTGTGAATTATCCAGTCAGATCAGATGCAAGTATGCCTGTCTGAAACTACTTAACAAATGGTTCACGTAAATATACTTTGCATTCTCAGAAAGTTCACTTCCCTAACAACATGCTTCTGGCTCGCACCCACCTCAGATGTTCCCTTCACGTGTAGAAACGAGTGGCCATCACCACCTGGCTTGTTTCCAGTCAATAACTAGTTTTGGTCAGTCTCACAGCTTCAGTAATGTAGATGCATACTACTGTTTCCAAAGTCCTCTCTCCCTGAGTCTCAAGCATGGAAATACAGAGAAGGTTATTAAAAGACCTGTAGGACTGGGTGTTTTAATTGCAGTGGAGCTGCTGATGGAAACCATACCCTTATTTATTTTTATCTTTGATGGATATTATCTTGAGGTATATCCTCACAGGCAAAGATTTGGTTCAAAACGACAGCGGATTTTCTCAGGAGATACAGCCCACTGATACTTTCCATTGCAGTGTTCCAGGGTTAAAGCAGGAATAGCAACACAGCCCTAGAACAGATGACTATTACTCAGCCTTCACGCCAAGTTAGAGCGTTTTGTCTGAATCAGGTTTCCAGCTTGTAAACGCTGTTAGATTTACATGTAGAATCAAAAGAAATCACTGCCTCAACTTCCATCACACTTACCAGGAAGAGAAGTTTTATGAGGTCATTCCCGTGACAACACAAATCATGGTCCACCACATATGTATAAACTGACATCAACTATCTTTGCCTTTTGCTTTTCTATTCTAATGAACCAGTGTTCCAGGTTGCTCTTTTCTGCCTTTGCCTTAGGTTCTTTCTTCGGCATTTCATTATCTACAGCAACATCCTTTCACCTGTATGCGCCTTTTCCTTACACTCACACACTTCCCGTGTTCTAGATTACATGCTTCCAACTACAAGTTTAACTGGAACTGAAAAATCATGGGATTTGGAAGTGTAAATGAAACTAAAAGCAAGACAGAAATAACTGTTTCAGTAATACTCAGTCCATATACTGAACTATTTTTTGAAAATTGTAACAAGGAAAAAACATAGGAAACGAAACTACATTAGGAGACCTGGACAATTTCATTGTGTCCTAGAGGCTACATAAATATATCAATTTGAACATCCCCTCCTGCAGATGAAGGACTTGCTGTGCCTAGTCTTGATTCCTCCCACACAACACTGTCATTTATCTGGAGTGCTTAAAAAAGCACCCTGCCACTGCTGGAGCTTTATGTTTTCAAGGAAGAGACATCAACAACACCAGAAAAACAATGTCTACATTGGATGTACTGATTGGCTTTGTGGGGAAGCCCTATCAACATGTGTCTGACTGCAAAGAGAACTCAAAATACAAGATCCTTAGCAATGATATCTCAGTCTAGTGCTAGAATTACATGTGCTAAATCTAGGTCATAGTGTTTTGCCTAAAACAACTATTAGCAAGCACTTTGACATCAGGAAGAAATTAATGTTAGCATCAACTCTCTGAAAGGCCTCCAGTGATCATTTCCAAACCATCTATTCTTCTCAAGGAAGAATGGCTATAATCAGTTACTTTTACTCGAAAACAGTCAATGACTATTATTAAGCATTAATCATAATTAAAAATCTATACCTTTGCATGTCATTTTTCTGCTCTTTTTCACTTTCATACCATTTTATGTAAAATGCATTCACGATGACAAAAATCAACCTCTGTTTCACAAGAATGAAGAAAAGATTACCTAAACCAGAAAAAAAAAAGTTTGTAAAAATGTGTACTTTCTTTTTAATGTTGATGCCATTATGTGACAGTTTTTACAATGTATTCCTAGTACCATATGGGCTAGGAAAAATCTCAGCGTCTGTAAGATTTCAAAGGCTGTGCAAGTCCAAGCATCCTGCAGCATAATTTCACTAATCCAACACCACCCCTGACAGCTAAGTATCTTGTTGAATCCTGCACATCCCAGTGACACTGGTTACAAAACACCCTTGGCAGCCTTTGCAGTCACACAGTTGCTCCTATGAGGGCTGAGTTGACTTTGTAGATTTTGAAATTTGGCAAATATCTCAAACTCTTTTTTGAGGAGTCAATAATTAATTTGCATTTGAGATCTATTTTTTTCATGCAATTAAACCTATTCTTACCATCCATGAAAAAGCTACACTACCTTAAACAGGTACCTAATATTTTGAACACATGCAAGATTTTGCTGTGGACTCTCCTTTCTCTTCCCCTATTATCTGTATTTCTGAAAGCAGGCCATTCTTTCCTCTTCTCAGCTCCAATCCTCCCTGTACAGCCTCTCTACATAAAAAAGAAGATTCAATGATTGAACTCTCAGCCTGACAGCGAATTCAAAAAAGGACAAATTTGTCTATCCGTATTTCTTAACACTAGAGTGCAAGGCTTCCTGATTCATTCTTAAATTCAAGGTTTTCTCCCCCTGCTTGAAGGACATTTATTTTTATTGTGTTCTCATGAGCAGTACGAATAATTGACTACTGTAATTCACAGATATGCACTGATATCCCTTTGAGCAGACATAAACAGGTCTTTTTCATTATTGTGTCCAGTTCTGGGCTCCCCAGTTCAAGAGGGATGTGGAGCTGCTGGAGAGAGTCCAGCGCAGGGCTACGAGGATGATCCGGGGCCTGGAATATCTGCCCTGTGAGGAAAGGCTGAGAGAGCTGGGCCTGTCCAGCCTGGAGAAGAGAAGGCTGAGAGGAGACCTGAGCAGTGTCTATCAGTACCTCAAGGGAGGCAGTGAGGAGGATGGGGCGGCCTCTTCTCAGTGGTGGCCGCTGATAGGACTAGAGGAAACGGCCACAAACTGAAGCACCAAAAGTTCCACAGGAACTTTAGGAAAAATTTCTTGACAGTGAGGGTGACAGAGCCCTGGCACAGGCTGCCCAGGGAGGTTGTGGAGTCTCCTTCTCTGGAGATCTTCCAGACCCGCTTGGACGCAGTCCTGAGCCACCTGCTGTAGGTGACCCTGCGTGTGCAGGGGGGTTGCACTAGATGATCTCTAGAGGTCCCTTCCAACCTTAAACATTCTATGATTCTATGATTATCTTTAGATTTTAGCATACAGTGAAAGTATCTATTAAATTTTATTAGCTCAGTGCATATGATTTCATTTTCTACCATCAAAGCAGTAAACCCTCCTCAAACTAGTAAAGGACCCTGCAACCAGCAAGAAATTGCATACTCCATACTCTCATTCATATTAAATGTCAGTGTGCAACTTAATGAGTAGTTGGCACTAATACAACTTGTGGGGGGCAGAAGAAGCTACTGCCCCCTAAAAACTATCACCCTACTGTCAAATATATTGCAGCTTAACTCACAACTTTTGTTGTTTACTTTTATTGCTGGAAACTGGGCATTAGTGTTAGGAATATTTAACTTTCAAGGTTGACAAATATTTTTTACTCCTTTGGAATATCCTAAAGCCCCAATTAAGGCTCAGCTTCTTTTTGTGTCTTGCAGACTATGAGAGAGAATAAATGTTTCACAGTATTTTTTCTTAGTGAACTTCATTGTTCAGAAGGAGCAATGGGTAAAGATCCAAAAAGAAAAAAAAAAGAAAAAAAGTTGTTGCTCTGAGCCAACAATTTTTTCTGACCTTAAATACAGGGGAAAAGGCACCTACACAATACGGGGGGAGGGCAACAGATGCCAGTCTTTGCTAACTCTTAGAACTTTCTCCTATGTTTTCTAATTAAACAAACTGTCCAAGTTCATTTCAGTGCTTAGATCATCTCTAGAAATATATGGTAAATGAACAAGAAGAATTCAAGGACATTTATCACAATAAGTATTATACACACCTCCACACTCTTAAATCTGTTTCAATGTTCATATATCCAAACACTTGAAAATGTAATCATTCAATCAAAGCAAATGCTCCTTTATATGGAAAATCAAGCTGACAACTTAAAGTTCGAGGCATTGTTTCGGTGATTTTTTTTTTTTTTTTTGGCCTCATTTGATCAAATCCTTGGTTGAGAAGCTTGCTTGCTAAGTTAAAAAGCAGTACAGCGCTTGCAAGGAGACAAACTATGTTAATCTTTAACTTGCACAGGCAGAGAGAAGTATTCCCTCTTTGTTGATGGAATCAATGCATAGTGACTAGAAGAGGTTGGTACTGATCTACTTAGACTTAGGCCTCAGAGAATTCTGTTGCAGTGCCCGTGCTGCATATTGCAATTAATACCCCTGGTTATCCAGTTTAAACTAAGTAATATTCCTTGCAGCTGATCAAAACTGAAGCATTGATAGTAAATGTTGATCATTTCTTGCATGCTTTTTATTAAACATAGACATTGAAGAAATCAATTTTCATTTGATAAGATCATAAACTTCTCTCAGCTGCTTGTCCACCTAATACACTACTTAATGCTGTTCTAATGGTGTAAGATATATAATACAACATCCAAGTGTCAAGTACATAGGAAAAAAACAAAAGCAGAAGTAAAAATGTGATGAGCGTTACCCGAAACCTTACCAGCATAACCCATTTTTTTGTTCTATTGACAGTAAACAAGACTGCTTCCAAATTACAGTGCAAAGATGAGTTTCACTCTGCATTCAAGTAAGTCAAAGATGTTCCTGCTTTCAATTAAATCAACAGAAGTTTCGCTGTTCACAGTAAAGAACAGAATTGGGCCCTACATCACCATGCTTCAACATACCTATCTATAAATAAACATCTATCTAGCTAAAGAATTCAATTAAGTTTTCATTTCTTTCAGTCAACTGCAGATCACAGAGGATGCTCTAATGACAGCAAAGACAGATGATGAAAACCTGATCAATGGCTATCACTTCAATTTAGATAAAAAGTCATTCACTTTTCAGCTCTGCTTGGTGCCCAGAAGAGATTAGATTAAAACTAAATCAAGAGGAAAAAAGCTAAACAACAGCCAAAAAAAACCTTCCAACCCTCATAAGTGTCCTTAGTTAATCCTCCCATGCAAGTCAAGCTACCAGCAATGGATAAAAGCAAATTCCAGAAAGCCTTTGTAAGTTCTCTCTGCTCCTGAGCCTTCAGAGAAACCTAGCATAAAAAGTAAAACTATCTGGTCCCTAAAGCTGGCCCTCTCTACATGGGATTTTGGAGCCATATTAGAGAACTTTCTATAATGCTAGTGAGGGCAAACATTATGAAATCTTGTGCCCACCCTAAGACTATGTTTTATCCCTTCACCTTTCTCCCTCTTCAGAGATTAATGGAAGGTATTCAACTTAACTGCGGACTGACTTCACCATAACCAAGGTCTTTTATATTTATGAAAATCCAGCAGAGCGTTGACATGAAGAAAGGAAAAGTCCAGGGGAAAAAAATAAATAAATAAAGGAAGCAGACAGAAAGACTAGATCAGTATTAGCTTGCTAGATTTTCTAGAAAGAGCAGCTAAAGGCAGAATACAGGCTGATTATGTTTTATCTAAAATAAGGCTGCTCAGAGGATATGGTAGCAGATAATACAAAGCCCAGCTTTTTACAGTAGTAGAAAAAAAAAAAAAAAAAAGGGCATCACAGTGTAATTTTGCATTAGGAGGAACAGGAAAACAGTTCCACTTGGCTGCATGGTTATATGTGGAATTCTGGGAGTTGTTCAGCTTCTACTTAGTTTTGCTATGATTTTACTGCTGTACTTTTTTCACAGAGATATCTATTTTCCTAGATGCCCAAAGTCAGCATTTGATTGATCAGTGCGTTTTTTCTGGCTTAGCCACTAAGTTCATTTGAACAATTCATTTGTTAATATAGTGAAACACATGTTCAAGATTACAAATTGTTTAACAAGTCTTGACAAACACGTCCCTTGGTGGTCTAGAAGTTTCGCAGAAGCAGATGGATGAGGTACAATTTTATAGATTCTCTTTCCTATTTATGTAAAGCTGCTAAGGTCTGAAATAAGCTTTCGTGCAAACAAGGGGCATTGTCAGACAATAAAGAGACAATTGCCTGTGTTAGCACAACAATTAATTTATTTGCAGAGAACCACTCAGTCTATTTGTTACCAGAAATGTGCTAATTATTCCTGCTAATTACATGCAAAACCTTCATTATCACCTATATGAGGAAGAGGACCCCTCAGGTTTCAGTGACAAATTAATTACTGTGTTTGCCTCCTGAATGTACTTCTACACAGTCCCTGTTACCAAAAAATAAATTGGCTAGCAGGAAGCTTGTCTCTTAAAGACATTCTGCAAACTCAAAGCAAACGTACAAATATCGTATCAAGTTACCATTGCTATTTTTTTTTCAGGCAGGTATTTCCTGAAGCTCTTAGAACTACTGTATTATTTTACAAGCTCTTAATCCTAATAAAATATACCAGGCACTGCTAAATTGCATTATGTAACTGCTTTCAGAACCCTTCATACATCTATGTAACAATGGATGAGAGAGCAAGCATTAAATTTAGGAAAACGCAGCAAGTAAGCCCAATGGCAAACTTCATGGATAACAAAATGCAGGCATAGTATCAGTGCCTAAATATAATTTAACAATCATAATAATTAAAGTAAAAAGGAGAGCAAAGCAGCTGGATTACTACTCTTTCCTTATCATCACTCTAATTCAGCTTGTAAAACACTTGCCACAATGTCCTTGTAATACATTACCTGGGCAGGGAAAGTTTCATGCAGAAAAGTGAGGAAGACAAGGAGTGTAGGACTGAAAAGGTTTGTTAAGCTAGGATATGTGGTGAGTGAAGGAATATATATATTACAGCACAAGGAATCTGGCAGAGAGATAAATGCCAAAGCTGCACTGAATTCTTAGCAGACAGGCCAATTTTAGCCAATTCTTAGCAGACAGGCCAATTCTAGCCAATTTACCTCTGGCAATTTCAGGGAAAAAAAAAAAAAAAAAAAGCTGTTTTTAAGCATCTTAATTCTTGCTTAGAAATCCACTAGCTTCAGCCATTCCTGTATGCCACTTCACCAAATGTCTCCCTTTACTTCCATAAAGACCTGACCTGGAGTATAGCATCCACTGTCTGTCCTGCTTATAGTTCCACTCAATTTGTTTGGCACAGCAGAACACCAAACCCTTAATAATTCAGAGCATCAATAGCAGCTATTAACAGACACATGAATATCATGGCACAATTCCTATGTCCACAGACGTCGACTAAAACCCCAACTTGATCGGCACAAAGAACACAATATTGTACAAAGCAGCAGCTAATCCACAAATGGATGCAAATTGTTCAGTCTTGACAATATGGCAAGGATAGGATAGACTAGCTCAGATTGGGCTACTGAAATGCCAGAAATACATACATGTTCATCACATGATGATTAGCAACCACATAAAGTCATATTTCAAAAGCCACCCCACCTTATGGTTTTGAAGGAGGAGTAGATGCAGCATCTAGATACCCACAAGGCACAGTCCCACCTCTCCGGTGCTCAGGAAGGCACTGCCGAAGAGCACCGAACTCAGCCTTGGAGACTGGTTCATCCATGACTCACTGTGCCAATGCCCTTCCAGCACTTCAATCAGGCTCCATACAGCTCTCTGTACCACATAAAACATGAAATAATTGTCTTCATCTTTATTTGCATTTGCAGCCCATGTCTCAGACCCTCATATCTATTTTGTATATCAAGAGTTGATCCAAAGCTCTTAATTCACCCATGGTATCTCCCATGCCTACTTGTTTCTATTTTTAAGTGACTCTGTTGGTGCTTTCTGCAAGGATCTCCCTCAGCGGCAAGAACAGTCCCTCACTTGCCCAAACAACTACAGAGCAACTTTATTATCCTTCAAACCTATGTTCACCTTCTCTCCTTTATCCTGAGGCCTTTAAAAACCCAACAACAATAATGTTAATGATATGCTCAGTTTCCATCCTCTGTGATGCTGAATACAGAGTTTCACTGTAATTTCCATCTTTATCTCATTTTGTCTCTTGTGACCGTGGGTAAGTTCTCCAAAGCAAGAGCTAACTCCTTCGTGTATTTTTGTACAGTGTTTAGCACTGAGGGATCATGGTTCACAGCTTTAAATACTACTACACTACAAATGCTACTAAATGATACTAAATTATACTAAAAGCAATAATAGCAGAGGGAAGCACAGGGAAAGCTTTCCTAACTTTTCCTAACCAAAAAAAAGGCAGGGAAAAAGTCAACATTTGGAGGCTAATACTACTTTTCTCACTATTATGAAAAATATTTTAAAATGTTAATGGCAGACCAGCAGAAAAAAAGCATGCCAAATTGCCAGCTTATGAGACAGTCACAGTTGTTACAATTTTTATTTTAATTTTAGCCTATAATCCCACCTGAGGTTTTGATATATAAACATTGTGGTGGTCTGCTCTAGCTCAACACCCACTTCCATTCAAATACATCAAAATGGAAACGAGAGGAAGAAAAAGATGGCACTGTGTTGTATCTGAATATGTTAGCTGTTTTGTTTATTTTTTAATTCAGGCATTCAAAAATTAGAAGGTGTATGGCTTTATTTCCCCCCCAAAAAAGAGACTGTCATAAAATAACCTAAAGACACTGTGCCCTCCCATGCTCAGATTCTGACACTAGTGTAGCAATGACTGCAGGAAGAATGGAGTCCTCTCAAATTTGAAAATTTCTCATCTCCAAATCCTGTCCAGTCAATTATCAGTTTTTATAATTAGAAGCATGGAAATATTTCCTTGGCATAAGACAGAAATCCCATCTCAGAAAATAAGCTTTTATTTTCACCCATATATCAACCTGCAAAACTAAAAGCCTGAAAACAGACCAGAATAATTACTATCACTGCTATGGTTTTACAACAGGCCTCGAGCCTACTCCATCCAAAAGTTGTTCAGATTCAGAAAATTAAAAAATAATCTACGATCAATCCCTTGGAAATAGACCTCAGCAAGCAAGTATTTATTAGCAGAATGCAAAAGCATGGACTAACTTCTAAAATAAAGACTTTTTTCAATGTATTATAGCCAAATTGCTCAGCAGATTGTTTTATCTATTTGTCAATACCAAGTACAGCAACATTTGACCATCCTAGAGGATAGTTTGCAACCAGGAGACCATACAGCAACAAGCAGATTCAAAATTTGAGGGGAAAGTGGTAAGGCAGAGGGATGCTTTGAAAATGGAGATGCCTAGAGAGCTGCAGGCCATCAAAAAGTATTCAGTTGGAAGGACAAAGATGGAAGAGCAGTGACTTCAACTATTTTTGCTATGACACTGGGAGGGGAGGAGAAAAATATGGCTTTCAAAATGAAAGATCTGAATGATGCAAACATGAGTTGGCCTAGAAGGGAAACCCTTTCAGCATGGGCCTTAATATTTTCTAATTTGCCTGGTCTGAATTACGAAGACATATTTTTGGCCTACACACTACAAAATACAAATAGGATTAAGAACATTTGAATTAGCTGACAAGATACTGAAACAGAAGAGAACCTGCTCACAGACACTACAAAGTAAAGGGGTCAACCATCAATTAGCTGACATATCTTGTGTTCTGGGGGCTTAATCATCCAGTTTAACCTAAAAACATGTAAAAGCAGCAACAGAAAAAAAAAATCTCTTTATCATAGCTGGAGACATCAACTACATGACACAATGACTCTAATATTTCTGTTTCTCTACCATGCATGAACCTTTCAGTGACTACTTCTTCCCTTCTTCATCTTCCTAAAATCAAGATAAAATGTCAGTAGCCAGAATTATTAGAATTATAACTGTTTAACAATAAGGACAAATTTCCACACATAGAAGTGTAGGCACCTACACATTTACATCTGCAGAAGTTATTCTGGCTGATACCAACAGTGGTCTGTAAAGATATCCAAGTGCCAATACCAAAGTTAGAAAGAACTGCACCAGCTCAGCAGCATAATACCAATAAAAATTTGTTCTATGAACAGCAATACTGTTGTATACATAGGTAATTAAATATCACTTTATCAACGAATACTAAAACAGCAAGTAATTTTAGACTCCTTTACATTACATGTTTATAGGAGAAGGTGTGGGATGCGTAGGTTGGCTCCGTGTGTATTTGTGTGTATTGTGGAGCGAGTTGTTTTGGTTTGTTTTTAAGATCTGCATTTCCCTTCAGGTAGTGACATGCTCCTGCACACACATCTCCTGGCTCAGCACCGTGTTTGCTCACCCTATAGTTCTTCCGCAGACGCATTTACTTCCTGCTGCAAGAGGAGGGAGGGAGGCAGTGTGCACAGTCACACCATTTATCCTTTCCAAATCAGGTTTGGTTTAGAAAGGAACGAGCCCCAACTTGTTGGGTGCCAGAAGCCAAATAAATGATTTTATCCTTTGATTATCTCCTTCATTTAGAAATAGGGCAAGGGGCTTATTTCCTGTCATACTGTGACTTTAATTGCACAAGTTTTTCTTATACAGAAACACAAGGTTTGTAGAGTTGAAAGGCTCCTGGAACTATTACTTTTCAGCTATTTTCTCTTGGACTGAGCGCCTTAGCTCCTCCCTGTTCCCTAGCAGAGCAGAGCCTTCCTGCTGGAGCTTGCACAGCCAGCAGCCTCCCCAGAGACCCCCACACCCTTCCCTTCACAGAAACGCGTGGTTAACTGACAGAGTAAATAAATGAACTAAATTAGCAAATGACTTATCCAGGTAGACGGCAGGGAAGAAGTGAGTCTCCAGGAGGGATTTAAACAGGGAAAAATATGTTGTAGCTTTACAGTTCAGCTCAGGAATGATGAGTTGCATGGGATAGTGCATGTAAGAAGGTAACAAACTAGTTGCAGAGAAGAGAAAATAAATCTCAAATGCAGCACTAATGGAATTGAGAGGGGGGAAGAAAAATGTAAGTATTATCTCTGGCTCAGGAAGTCCCAAAGCCATGATTCAGTAGAAGGTAGGAGAGCACACCAAGAAAGGATCATTACATGCTTGACATTTTCTCATACTCTCCCCCAGGCTGCTGTCAGAAACAGGATACCCGGCCAGACAGATGTTTAGTCTGATCTTATATGACTGTTCTTACATTGTGATAGTAAGACATAAATGCGGGTAGGAAAAAAGTTATGTGAAACTCAGGGGGATCAGAAGAAATTTGAAGTTAATGCAGAAATAGCAGACAGCAAAGAGATGCAAACTGAGGTGCATCGACTCTTGGTAAATTCCTAGCAGCACGGACTTTACTCCTGGGAGAGGTTCATGCTGTCCAAAATCCTTTTCATACATTTCATGGCTTGTTTTTAGGGCATGGGGCACCATTATAGTCAATCCACTTTCTTTAACCTCCTCTGGTCCTTCAGTTAAGTATTTCACGCTTTAAAAAAACATTTATTTCTGTCTCATTCTGTGAATTAATATATGCCATTGTGCTATTGCCAGTGTTTTCCACTCTTTATTTTCCCAGGTCTTCGCAAGAAAAAAAATTTTCCAATTCTACTAGTCATTTGCATATACAATTCAAAATATATCACTAAATGAGGTGTCCATTACCACTCCAACAGGGACCTGGGTAGCAAAAGCAGATATGCAGGAGTAATTTTGCAATATAGTAACAATGTCATCATGTCAACCACAATCCTTAAGGGTTTTTTTGAGCATCTGTGCACATAACAGGTCACCACTGCCAGAACGATGGGTCAAAAAGGATATTTCTTCTGTTTTAATATAACTACAAAGAAGTGAGGACCAAAAGTCATGACCTGTCCTTTCCATACAGCACTGCAGAAAGTCTACCTTTTCTTGCTTCTGGCCATTTTGATTTATGCTCTTGTTAAAGTCAGTCTGACTTTTCACTGAAGATACATATAGAAAATGTTATATAACCGTTGCAGCACATAGTGTTTACAGCAGCTTATTTCCTACGACAAACCACAAACAGTATTTCACACGCTAATACTTAATATTCTCTTCTATGTGACTGAATTGATTCTGGATCAAATTCAAACAAGTCTTTTTATGTGCAAAAGGCCAGAACCACTTTCTTTTGCTAGTTTAGACCAGCTGCTACTCTAGGAGTCAGAGTGCTCCAAAAGGCAAATGAGAAGATGGATGTAAAACCATCCAGACATTTCTTGGCTTTCTAGCCACTAGATTATATAAAAGGGAGCTGCACCATCCTTGTCCCAGTGGTAGCAGCTATCACTGCATTTTATGAGGATTTTATGAGGTCCATGAATATTGGCTGAGAACATTTACTGGATCAGCTCTCCCAAGTAAATCACCCCAGAACACCATGATTTCTGGATTCCAGCCAAGCCTAAGGAGGAGCAGGGCAACAACTGCCAAAAATAGGGCAGTTCAGGCAGTATTGTAGTGGCACTCCAGACACCAGGGAACTTTTAAAGTCTCCTACGGAATTTAGGTGTTTCCAGGGCTAGGCTGCAATTAAGGAGACACTCTTACAGTCAACATTTTGGACTTAAATAGGTTATTCTTCCTAAGTCCCAACCCAGATTAATATTAAAAGAAAAGAAAAAAAAAAGGACGTAGTGATCCATTTTTATCAGCACTACTGTACATCCTGCAAATTCATTCCTCCACTGACTGAGAAAATGTCTTACTAGTTCTGCACACAAGTCGTATATCCTAAAATGAGTCTTCAGGATGGAAATGCTATACAAATAACACATGAAATAATAGTTTTAGTGGATTGAATTTCACTGTGAAGGGATTTATCTCACCTCAATTCAGGGATCTTTTAAATCAGGTATTTTCTTACCTAAACTTCTAGTTTCCATTTTATAAAGGGAGGGGGATTTGGTGACAGTATCAGCTAAAGCATCAACAGCATCAAAAAGACCAGTGTTGCCATTTAAAGAAATACTCATGATCATAGTTTAAAAGAGAGGGGATGAACAGCCAGTGATACTCCTTCCATTCTGACAACAAAGCATACACAACTAGCTTAAATTGGACAGTAACTTCCATACATTTATATGTTATGACAGTCAATTACATGTTGTACCAGAAGAAGTGGGATATCTGCAGCAGGCTTTCTTTAAAGATAATGCAGTTTAAAATATAGTGATACTATATTTTAGTATCTGGAAACTTTTTCTGCTTTGTTATTCCTAGAGAGTTGAGTACTGTGCAACGTCAGATACACTAGATAAGATCCACCCTATTTTCAGAATGAGAAGTTCTCAAATCAGCAACAGTTTTCGAATTGCAGTCTAACCTACCTTGCCCTACATTATCCAGAATTAAACTAGCTCTTATTGCTTAGTAAAAATACATACGTGTGTCTAATAAAGATATATGTGTCTTCCCAACTTTCAATGATTCTGGAATTATTCAAGACCTTTTCCAGGTCAGTGACCTCACATGACTGAAGTTAAGTTTCATCAGGAAAAATGATACTGCAATAAAAAAGGTAGAATTTGTTAAATGTGTAATGTTAAGTCAGTGATACTGAGTGGCAACTTTTTGACACTGTTAGACACTACCTAAGAAATAATTTTCTGCTTAAACAGGAGAGGAATGTGTATGTGAGGTAGGAGTCACATTCGGGGTGTGGAAATAGTATTATTGCTCAATTTGCAGGGTAAGTCAGTCCTATTTTCTTGAAAGAAGACACAAGAAAGGGAATATGACCTTGGAAAGATTTCTAAAGAATGGCATCTGAAAACTGTTATTCCCCTGCCCCAAAATGTTTCAAAACCATGTACAGAAGTATGAAAAAACAATGATTGGCAATGACAGCATCAACAAAATACCTCACACATCACTCAGGTATTTTATATTCAAGGCACAAGTCATATATTTCATTAAATCTACTAATTTATACCATAATCCATTTCTTCTTTGTATTTTAAGAGAACAGAAATATATGAGATACTGTGGACAAAACTGATATTTCTTATGGGAATAAAATCCAAACAGAAAAAGACAGACTTAGGCTTAATCTTCCTTATTATTTGATAAGAAGCATTTTCTGAGTAAGGTACAAGTCATTTGTGGTTCTGATCACTCCAGTATGCTGTTCCATACCTTGGAGTAGAAAATGTTTCAAATATTTAGCAAATCAGGGCTAATTATATAGAATAATTGAATCCTTAATATAAAGCCTGAGAGACTTTATTCTTCTAACGTTACTTGCTGCTGATGTGAATACCACGAGAAGAGATAAAGCTACAGACCTGTTAATACAAAGAAGACAGTAAAAAATTACTTCTAGTTTTGAGAAAAACATTAGGCTCAGGATATAAGTTAATTACTAAAGTTCAATTCCTTTTTTTCCCAAAAAAGTTATTTTAATTAGTTTTTTTCTTTTTTTTTGCCAAGTGTCTGTTTTTCTTAAGAGGAAAAATTACTTTCTATTCGAAACAATGCTGACTAGAAACAAGAGTTAATCAAGGGCAGTGTTTTATTGATGAAGTATTTTTCTTTATAAACATCATATGTCATAAAATTTCACAGGATTCATGAGCTTTTTTTGAAGAAGAAAAAAATGGAAGTTCAGATCTTAAGCGAACAAAACCCCCTCAAAACACTGCCTAGAGTTGGAGTAATTTTTGCATTTTAAACCCTGAAAGATACAGGAAAAGGGACTTCATAAAAGCGGGAAAGCTTGTCACTATAAGAGCTACCATTTTTAAACTATTATGACTATTTGCATGCATTTACATGCACTGAAAGCACGGCCATTCAGAACAAACAGGTTCATTACAAAGACAAACATGCAGAGTATGACTGACTGACAGTCAGCACAATGGCTGATTTAAACTTTATCGCTCTCCTCCATTCACTGACCATTTTCCGATGACAGCGGAACAGCTTAGGATGCCTTACATCTCTTTGGCCCTTTTAATTTTTTCTTGATAAACCTCGAGGCTTCCTCTGTTACGGTGGGAAAATATACCAAGCAACTTGTTCAGCCTACAAAAAACTCGGGTATGGTCTCTGACTTTTAAGAGTTAACCTTAAACGAATCTCGCTGAAGTAGTGGAATAGGCAGGAAAACAGGTTTAGCAAAAAGACAAACCGAGTTCCCTTAAACAGTTCAACTTTAAGGCATGTCTACATGCATTCCTACTGCCCGTAACAATAGTAACACTTCCTTTCAGCCTAATAGGTCCTGAGCCCCATCCTTTGTCTGCTGATTAACTGCTCTATTCATTGACCAGACCACTAATTGCATGCTCCTTATAGTTACCCTACATTACTGTAAGAATTAATGAGACACAATTACAGCTCCCAGAAATCTCAGGCCTAGCCAACTGCAAAGCACTCCAACTGAATAAGAACTCCCCAAGAATAAAGAGAAAAATTCAGCCCATTGTTCACAGGAAGCAGAATGTTTTTTTGTTAAAAAATTGTATTTATTTGAAGCTGTTTCATAATTAGGCCCTGGAGAAAAAAAAAAAAAAAAAAAAGGAGCGCGAGGATAGAGAAGGAACTTGGGAACCAGCATTCACTGAAAAATCACAGGGGATGCAAGGAGATGCACAGACAGTTCAGATATAAGGAGAAAAAACACAAGGAGAGGAGTGCATGAAAAATTAGTCCTATGAATAATTGAATAATACAAACGTCTACAATCAATCAGTTGTTTAAACAGACCATGTGCCACTGTATGGGAACAACCACTAACACAATGCCACATTTGGCTGTTATACCTGCAATTTTAAACAATTTAAAAAAAGCATATGGCATGCCATCACACACATGTCTCTGTTATAGGATGGAAGGCAATTTGATTTTCCACTCCTAGATACTGACATGCATTAGAACCGTGTCTGTGGCCATGAAAGCCAAATGGAAGTATAGAAAGCACTGGCTAATTCCCCCCAGCACTGCCAGTTTTTGGAAAGTCATACATATTGAAAACTGTTTTCTTTCACTTTTAATCTGTGTAATCGACAGCCACAGCTATTCAAAGTCTTAGTGACTACACTCACTACCTATTAGCCTGTAAGTAGTTCAAAAGCTATTATTTACACATGAACAATTTTACAATACTAAGGGACAGCACTAAGTTAGTGAAGTTAACACGCTAAGTCAATATTCTTTGTTAGGAAGTTCTCCTCTTCCATTGGTTCATCTTCAACATGTTTTTGTTTTCATATTAATTTAAATTATATGTACAGTTTGGCAAAGCCACTGGTAATTAATTCAGAAATGTAGCACTGTTATTAGAGCCTTAGCAACCATTTTCCCAGGTACAATTTCTAGCAGCACTTAGACTGCAAACTCAGAATGTCACAGGCGCCACTGCTACATTCCAGAACATTGCACGGAGACAGCATTTTTGTATGACTCTGCAGGGATGCTCAATAATTGCACCTACCCACAGTAATAGTTTAAATGCACGGAGAATGGATGTTCTTCTGATACTATCACTCACTGATATCACAGCTGAACACTTTCCTGCATGAAGCAGACAGTTACCACCATGTAGTGCTGAATCCCAAGTAGGAAATAAGGAACAAATATGATCAGAGATCTTTTTGTTCTCTGTATAGTAAGTACAGTATTTCTGTCATAGAACAGCAATCATTAACTTGGAGGTCTTTTGTTAACTGGCCCCTGTGAATGGACCAGTAACTGCAGGGTGTGAACTGCAATTTCTGTATCTCAAAATATCTCCCTTTTATGATTGTGACTGCATCCAATCCCATAGTTATATCTTTGCTTGCCACTCTCGACTGGATTCATCTACTGAGAAGACTGCAAGCATACAAATGCATGCCCTTCCACAGTAAGTCTCTAGGACTTCAAATGAAAATATCCATTTCTATTAAACTTAGCTGGTTCATCAACCCCTCTGCAGGACCACAGAGCTTACATGTGCAGCTTTGGTTGTGGCAACATTATTTGAAATGATCCTTCAGCATCCCTTGGGAAAAAAAAAAAAAAAAAAAAGCTATGAGGAAAAAGGAAGACTTTTACCTACTTCACTCAAATTATTTGTATTTCAGTCCCTATAATAGAAGAATAAGCTCAAATTCCCAGCGCAGAGAGTTTTTTAAATGAAATTAATTCTGCTTGTGCAAATAATATATTCCGGTAGCTGGTCCCACCTTCCTTTCTGATACTACTTTCATACATTATAAAATAACTTGAACAAATACTAAAATAGATAGTCTGGAGGCTAACTTTTAATTTTTAGTTAGCATCTTTCTCTCGCTTGTGTAAGAGAAGAGGGAGTCTTCCCTGCAGACAGCCACTAAGAGCCCCCTCCTTAGATCATCACTTCCAGCTGAGGGAGAACATCTAGAAGAAAGATAATTAAAACATGCATGGACATGCAGGTACTGCATCTTAGAAAATAGAGAAAGCTTTCAAGACACAATCTTTATTCACTTATACTCTTTATAATCTGGTGTCTGCCATTCCACTACTAATTTTAGAACTACCTGTGGATTATGGTGCTGCATGTAGGTTTTGCAAAGGACAGTCCTGATCCCTCGTGCTTAGAAGCACGTCGCTTCCTCGGACGGAGTCACCCTAGGAAGCTTCCATTTTTGTACTTCTCACACTGTAGTTTATTTGCAGTATATCACAAGACAGGGAAGAATCTTCCCTACTGCAGAGGGAAGCTTTCTTTCCACAAGTATTTTAAATATCCAGTAGTCATCCTATATTGTGTCCTAAGGGTGTCGCAAAACTATTTTCAGGATTAGAATCACCAACAATACAAGTGATAAACTGGAAAATTCCTGCAGTGCCAGGTGTTATTCACGCAATTTGCAACCATAACATAAGCATGCAGAGAATGAATCAGAGACAGCGACCACATATTATTCTTAGAACTGCTCTAGAGGTCCACTCTTCAGATAAATGTAAGCAAAGCCTATGATATTATGTAGTGATAAGCTTGTATATGAGTCTGTGCAGCATGAGACCTATAGCTGATTTGCACTAGAAAGGTTGGCATGGAAATTATACTAACAAGAGTCTTCTTCCCATACAACTTATACCCACTGCTCAAGAGAAGTAAAACGTACAGGTAAGAAAGGACTTCTTATACTATATATATCTTTTATATATATATATATATAT
>VZSV01000002.1:7418931-7435691 GCA_013398735.1 Nothocercus julius | reverse complement strand
TTTTTTTTTTTTTTTTTTTTTTTCCTTTCTCCTCAAGTTTTCCATGTACTAATTTGTGCTAAATGAACAAATACAGCTTGGCTTAAAGTGTGTAATGCTATATCTTTAAACCATGCAAGTTCCATTACTTCCTCTAGAGAGCAGCAAATATGTTCAAATAAAATATTAACCTGATTCACGCTAATGTTCACAGGGACATTAACTATGTTGATTAGAAGAGCTAGCTTAATACTGATAAAAGGCCAGGAATTATGTGAAAATTAAGTCAAGTAGCCAGGTCTGACATTTTCAAGCATTTTCTGAGAACTGTCCTGGCACTAGCACATGGTGTGAATACAGCCCCCTTCCCTGCAGAAGGGCTCTGCTTGAGCCTTGCCACTATTCACCAGCACCTTATGGCAAGGGACAGAGGGACCTGAGGTGTGACCAGGACTAGCTGCTAGACGTGGATGAAGCTCTGTGGGCTATAAAACTTCCTCTCACACAAGGTGATACATTCCTATCACCTTGATATAGAGGCCAGCATCTACCCCAGTAGACTTGTTTGAATGTCTGTACAAAACTGGATTGTTTTCCATTCACGTCCAAAGCTGAAGTGATAAGGAGTATTTACGTCTGTTGCCCCAAGACTCCTGGAAGAGACCTGAGAGCCTGTTCTCAAATTGTCAGAGGTGGAAGCACCCAGGGGCACCACAGAGACCAGTGATTTGCACCTGAACTGAAACCAAAGCCATTTCGCAGAGTTTCAAGACAGGTGATGGGGTGTATGTCATGCATTGCTAGAAAGGCTATTCATGGAAAAGGTCAAAAATCTTGATAGTTTTCCAGGATAAAACCTCTTTCCTGTCCTTACTCACACAGGACCATTAGCCAAGAGGAAGCACATGCATTTTTCTGAAAAACACCCATAAATTCTGCATTCCTTATGGCAATCAGTGGGCGTTTTGACAGATGGGGCCCTGTCTCCTGGCGTGTGCTAGGGTTTAAAGGAACTTGGCACCAGACAGGGAGCCAGACAAAAGTTTTATGGAAGACAGTCAAAGTAAGGAAAAATCTTCCTAGTCTTCCCACTCTTCTTCAGATTGACAGCACTGCTATGTTTTTGAACCCAATAACACATCTTCAAGAGAAAGACAAAGCTCCTTCTGTTCTTTCACATGAGGTTCCAGAGCAATCACGAGCTGCCTGCCCAGGCACTTGGACAACCCACACAGCCATAATAGCAAAGGAAGCCCACACTTTTTATGGGAAAACCCATTAAAATAGCTTGCAAAATCCTCTAGTGCTTCCAGCCCTGTTGCCAGGAAGGGTTTCCAGCAGTCAAGCTTACTGGCCTCTGCTTGAGCTTGTATAAACTGTTCTTGCAAAGTTTTTTTTTTTTTTCCTCTCTCTCAGATATGACCCTGGCCAATTAAGCTAAGTCAAGGCATCCCCAGATTGGCAGAACTCCCATGATTCCAAGCAGAACTACTTTTCCTTACGATTTTCTGCGAACAAAGCTACATTTCATCACTACTGCCACCCCTCCTGGTGCCATTCGCTTCGAATTGCCTGGTACCAGCATACAAACAGACAC
The DNA here is from genome assembly GCA_013398735.1 of Nothocercus julius. Classification (NCBI taxonomy): domain Eukaryota; kingdom Metazoa; phylum Chordata; class Aves; order Tinamiformes; family Tinamidae; genus Nothocercus; species Nothocercus julius. Next base: position 7,434,115 of record VZSV01000002.1, on the reverse strand, counting down.
GTCTTTCTCCAAAACAACAGCCTGAGCTTTGGTTAACGCATGGGGTGCTAAGACACACTTTCTGCTTTTGCAGGAAGAGCAGGAGGTGGTGGGACAGGAGCAGGAAAAGGACAAGAACAGCATAAATGCCTGAAAAAGCAATTATTTTCTGCAGCCAGATACATGTCCCTTTGATTCTGAGAATTCATAGGCAGCAGTAGGTCTTGGCTAACTCCTAATTGCCGGTGTCCTCACAACTGCCAACCAATCTTCTGTACAAAGTGATCCAGCCGGTGCCAGCACACAGGGTCTGGCAGAGCTGGCCGTATTCCCAAGGCAGCCTGCAGCATTTCGTCTCAAATATGTCAGGGCCACACATGCACTTCACAGATTTCCCTTTGAAGGAGAGGAAGAAAATTGGAGCTAACTGTGGACGCCCTGTTTTAGCGTAGTCACTTTGGCAGGATTGCCCCACAGAGCACCAGCAAGGGGTACCCAGCAGGCCTCATGTCTGGTTGTAGCAGTGATTCCTGGGTGGACAGAAAGCGCTCAGCGTGCCAAGCTTCCCGGCGCCATCAGCTTCTCACAAACACTGGGGTAAGGTCCTCAGAAGCCCAGAGCAAACAAAGGGGCTAAGATCCCTCCTGGAAAATGAGATTTGCATGGATGAGGTCAACCAGGGTTGGGCAGGGATGAAGCTGGAGGCAGCCCCACCTGCATGGGGGTGCAGCCAGGTGCAGAGGAAAAACTCATCCTGCTCCAAGCAGACCTCACTGGGTATCCGGGTGGTCAGACTAGAAAGAGACCAGCTTTATTAATACTTCGTTTACTATGCAAAATAGGGGGGCGATGATGCTCACCAGCCCTTTCTTTGTACAAAGTGAGTCTGCCAAACACTTATGTACTCTTTATACGGCCAAGTGCAAGATTGCCAGGAAGCCTCAGCCAAGGGAATGGGTCCTCGCTGCGAGCGTAGGGAAGCTCTTCTACAAGGGGCTGGCTAAGGTGCCCACACCTTCCTGATTTTCTTGATATAGTTCAGTTTCAAGGAGGATCCTGTACAGTCTCTGCTCCAGACAAGTTTCACCTCGGGTTAACTTTGCAGATGCAGACATGAGATTGCAAGAATATTATGCATCTACTAAAACATTGCTTTGCAAAGTGGTCTTAGTTTTTTGCAACGGGTTTTAACTTACTCCTATAGCTCAGGATTTAACTAATATACCAATTTATCTTAGTCAGCAGAAGTGCTCTGTGTTTAAGGTGTTCTGTCTGTACCAGCAGGGGCCTGCAAGCAGGCTGGCCCTGCAGGGACTGAGGAGCCCTCAGAGTTGTGTTAGGGTGTCCCAGCCAGACTGTTTTTACAAGAACTGCAAGGGCACTCCAAAAGCAAGGAAAAATTTAGATTGAATTTGGTCTCCAAACCAGTACAGGACAATATATAAAGTGATACAGTGCCCGGCTGCCACTGAATGAGAACTGGGGTCACCCCAGCAAGAAGTATTACTATTGATAACAACAGGCGTCTCAACAGAAGGGAAGACCTTAACGCTTCGCTGAATCCAGACCTGTATCTTAGCCTTAAGCTTAGGATTTTAGGTTCTTGCTAGCCAAACTTTTCAAGATGTAAATTGTGTTGAGTCGAACTGGGATATTCAGGAATATTGATTATTTTCAGTAGAGATTTTTTTGGTGTTGTTTGTTTTGGTTAGAGAAATACTGTCTTGAGGGGTAATAAAATGTCAGCTGCTGGATCTACATCAAACTAGCATCATTTTAGGGCTTTTGGTAACGTACAAAGTGCTGCCTATATAGGAAGCATGACATTGCTGTTCTAAAATTTGTCAGTATTTTTGGTCAGCTGTCATGAAATGTCTGTCAGACACAGAAAATTTGTCTTCTTTTTGGAGATAATTTCTCAGTTATCTGAAAATGTCCTTATTGCATGGTCCTTATTGCTACAGACTAAACATTTTAGATGGATTTAAGTTGACCTAGTTGTGTGTTACACATTATTCCAGACTATCAGTCTGGAATAGACTGGAACCCTGTCTTCTTTACAAGAAAATAATGTGCTTTGATCATTCCATAATTTAAGGTCATCTTTTGAATTTCATATAGTTTTATAATTCTTGAGCTCAGTTCTGGGTGACTGTGGGGAGACATAAGTGTGGCTGAAATGCAACTCTTTTGTATTCTCCAGTCATTTAAAATCAGAACCTGTCAAGGTCCTTTTAAGGCATATATGAAAGCCTATTCAAATAGGTGCCTATCAATGCGTCAGATTTAGTAAGCTATATTATAGATATTTATATTTCAATGAAACGTTTTAGGAAGAGTCTTGAAGCAGAAGAAAAGCTGGAATTTGTTAGCTAATATTTCTGCCACCCATCTGCTTTGGAGCATTTCTTCTATCCCTTTGTGAGTACCAGAGAAACTTAGGAAAAAACAGATACTAGAAATAACTATGTAATTGGTCTTTATATTGAATGTTAGAAGTAAAAATCAGTCACACTGACTTTTAGAGAAATGAGCAGGAGTGGGTGTCTAGGCAGGGAGGATAAGGAAGGATTGCTCAGCAAGCCTATGAGGGCTCCAAAAGCACCTTGCTCTGGTCCTTCCCCAAAAGGGAAGAATACTGCCCACCTCCAGTACTAAGACAGGGTAGGCAACCACAGAAGACGATGCAAAAATTCTTTCTGCTTGGTCAGAGGCTTCTGCATCTTTCCAAATGCCAAAAGCAACATGTTCAACAATAGAAAAGTCCCCAAACACACCCTGGTGCAAGGTGCTAAAAGCCCCACAGGCAAAATAAATGATACACAGTAGGAAAATAAGAAAGAGAAGGACTTGCTTCTGATTGCTGACCCCAAATCTTCCATCTTTCTTGAGGGCACCATACATAAATCTCAGCTTTAAAGAACAGCTTGGAGTCCATCGTCATCTTCATTCAGTGACTTTTTCATCAGTGAATGTGTTTCAAAGCTAGTCCTGTACCAAGTTAAAGTGTTAGCTGCAAAAGCCAAGTTAGAGATTGCTCTCTAGTTTTTTTGGTATTTCCATGCTATGAATGGCAAAGGAAGTGAAAACTGTCCTTTGAGTTAGCACTAGATGGATTCTTCCAGAGTTAAATCATAGCTGCAACAAGGGCCTGGAACAGCCCAAGCAGAAGAAACAGAAGTGGGAGTGGGCAAAGGAAAGGCAAAGGCTAGTGAACCAGGCTGTGACTGAAATCTAGCTGCATGGATGAGAGAGCTTGTTAAATGCAAAGACACAGTTCATACTTTTCAGATTTCTGCACTGCTAAGCTCATGTTGCACAGTCAGCATTTCTGTGTATGACTGACCTAGTATTCATGTTATGGTTTCGAACGGAGACCATCTAATTTTGAGAACATTTTAACTACTCAATTATGGTGTAAGCACTACTTTATAAAATTACTTTTCTACCATTTGAATATTGAGCCATTAAAAATGGAACAAAAGAGAGAAGTTAAGTAAGAGCCTTTTCAACTACTCGACCTTCATAGTTTTGGAGATGTATTTTTTTTATTATCCTAAAACATTACAAAACATTACATTAATGTATCTTTTCATCATTGTAATCATGACATTAAAATAGAAGTGTACAATTAATATCCTCTTTAATGATCACTTCTAGAAAGATAATCTCTGCAGTAATGATATATCACGAAAGGGTAGTGAATTTTAATAACTTGAAAAAATACACTGTCTTTGTACATAGTTAACTCATATTTAATACTTTTCCTGATCTGGGAGATTTATGAAGAACAACTGCTGCTAATAGGAAATTATGCATTCCCTAGACACCTGTCTACAGCATATTTCACAAAAGAATAGAAAGTCACAGCTTTCTATTAAGCTGTTGAGAGCAAATCAAAGAGACCCAATGTAGAGTGTGAGCAAAGAGGAGAAAATGATTATGTGATTGAAATTGCCTTTGGCTTCATTTTCAATATTAAAAAACAAATTAAAACAAACAGAAATACCCACTCTTGCTCAGGAAAAAAAAAAAAAAAAAAAAAGGAGGGGGGTTAAAAGCATTTTTATCTAGGGGTAAATCTATTAGATTTTTTTTTTCCTGAAATCATGCTAGTACTGCAGAAGCTCCCAAAGAGTCTTAATTTTATTGCACAGGAACTTACATATTCCGAGCGTTGGACTCCAGCAGCCTGTCAGTTAGTTACTTAGCAAATCCTATGCTTCGCTTAAAGATATTAAAAAAAAAATGAGGGTAGGAGGTATTTTAGAATTTCTGAAGAAAATTATATTTCCTACTGTGAAAATCATAAATTTCCTGATCAGCTCCAACTCTTACTTTCAGGGAGCGCTAAATTATTTCTGCACAGTCTCATGCTCAGTAGAATAGGAGACTTGATGAGCAATAAATACAGCTCACGTGCAACTGGTGGAGTCCTCAGTTATGGCAGCCTTATCTGCACACAAGAGCTAAGCTAAGGGTGGTATTGAGAGTACTGTGTTGTCAACCTGGCTTCAGGAATGCTTTTCCCAAAGTACTTGGATTAAGAGAAAATTTGAAGACATACTGTCAAGCTTAAAAAGTAGCTTTTGCAACATTCTCTTAAGTATGAGATATGTTTCAGTAGGAATCGCAAGGTCACTTTCAGAAATTTAGAAGACTAAAGATTTGCTTTAATGGCAGAAGATCTTGCTACTTTACTGCTCGATTCCTAAACCAGATCTATTACTTCTTTTAATCACTCTTTCTAGGACATTTGGACACAATAGTGCCTTATCTTAAGACCAAGTGATACTGAATAGAAGGAGAAATTATGTTTGGTTGCCATATTGGCTTCCTCTTTCAAAGAGATTTGCTTTCCTGGGTCTCCCTCCTTGCTGCTGATGCACTTCCCAACCATCATCTCTGATTTGCTTCAGCCATGAGCGCTCAGATAGTGCAAACACTTCTGCACATCTTCCCTTGGTCTTCTCTTGCTAGCAGATTTACCCTGTTCCCAAAAGCCTGTATTCGTAATTTAATATATGTGACTTGAAAAGAGTCTTTAAAAGAAACTCACAGACATTCCCTAAGGAATAGGTTGTTGATGACATCATAAACTTCTATTCCCCCTCTACTGAGATGTCCATGCAATCCTGCTCTGAGCAGATATAAATCCACTAAATGCTCATGACACTGACCCCATACAGTCCAGAGTCCAGTGGGGCTGCAGCAAAGGGACGGTACTATGAGCAAAGGGCAAAATCTCCCAACCATAAACCTCAGACAGAGTAAGGAAGAAGTTCACTGATTTCCCTGTCTATTCCAGGCACAAGCAGGATCTTCCTGATTTAAAAGGAGACTCCTGAGTCTCCTGAGTCGTTAAAAGCTGTCTAGCTAGTGACACAAATAAGCAAATTGTGTCCAGCCACAATGTATACATTATTTATCCTCCCCTATTTATAAACATACAGATATCTCAGTTTGAGGGATGCGCAGAATACACTCAATCCACATTTGTTCCTTGCATTCCTGCTCACAGCTGAGCAGGCACGAGGAATTATGAAAGGTTCCTCTGCTGCAGTATTTTGTGACAGTACATGTGAACAGCAGAGGCTCTATTAAAGGGGCTTTGCAGGCTGAAGAGTTTAAATATTTAATGTTTTTCTGTCTATGATAAGTTTAATAATTAATATGGCTCCTACCCTGAAAATGACAAAACATACACCTAGCATGCAGGATAAAAGAAATAAGCACAGCTAATAAGAAGGAAAACATGATTTCTAATGTCGCAATTAAAAACGTCCGCAGCATACCCAGGGATCTCCTAGTATGTTACATGGAGAAGGAAACACTGCCTCCAGTCCCACATGGCAGTTCTGCCCATGCACCAAACCTACCAGTTTTGAGGCAGTGCAGAAGATGTGGCATAATTAACCTTGCATTTGGGAGAAATAGTACATGGATGTCATGCACTGGCCCATCTTCAGGGCTTGTCCATCCATTGCAGTGAAAAGGGAGGACTGAAAGCTGTTTTCCCTTGAAGTTCTGCACAGAGGAGCCCACCATGAAGTCATTAGAAAACCTGTTATAAGGCAGAACTGGAGCAGGACTGGATCTATGTCTGTTTTTCCCTCTGTCTCCTCTGTCAGGTCTAAATGGAGTGGAAGCTACTTCAGCTCCAAGCAGTGCCTTCAAACACTAGCTCCTGCAACCCCCTGAATACCCAGTTTTGTAAGGCACTATAACCAGTACGTTTCCTCAGGGTACCTGCTCCTCCATCTGTGATGATCTGCAGGTATCTGCAGCCTTCAGCCCCCTCTGCCTTGCAGCAAGGAGCGACTCCGGTTCACCCAGAGCTGTGCCAGAGTGCTGGGCCACGCTTACGTAAATGCAGCAGAATCACAGCAGAAGGGCAGAACGAAGCATGACAATAATAAAAACAGTCATTACTCAAAAACACATTTTTGAATGCTTCGCATCAGAAGTCTGTCAAATGAAGGAGTGCTTTTGTATAGACACTGCTGCTGTATCCTTCTCTTGGGGTAGACACAACCTTCCCTGAGCCCAGGAGATAATCACCCTGTGGGAGAAATAGGTTTATCCAGAGTGAGTCACTCGAGCTTAAGAGGTGCCTGAAATAGGTCAGATGAATCATCTGCCCTGCTGAAAATGAGAGCCCTGAGAGCCAGAGGCATGCGGTGCTTTCTAGACATACTGGCAGCTCATCTCCGCCAGCACTAGCACTAGTAAGTAGCGCCAGAGCCTGTGCACTAGAGCACAGTCCCCTACACTGTCACGTTGCCTGGCCAGCCCTATCTACCAGCCCTCTCCTGAGCAGCTCCTAGCATAGGACCATTCCCCATAAACAGACTGGACGCAGCCACCCTGTTTTGGAGGCCAGCAGAACCGAGTAGCTCAGACATGGTTGGACCATAGCTCTGGACAAGACAGCAATGCCACGGTATTGCTAACTAGTACAGATACAGCCTTCCAACCCCAAAGGTCAGTAAAATCCAGGCCTTGTTTACACATTGACACTTGGAACACTTCGAAAAAAAAACCACTTCGTTTTCTTTTTCTACAAAACCTTTGCTTTTGAAAGGTCCTAGACAGCTTAATATGAGGAGACTAATTAACTCTGTGAAAAGGAACAATGTACAGCTGTGCTAAAAACGAAGCCTTTCTTAAGCTCAATTGTTGGAATAAAACTAGGTCAGGGCAAACAAATGTACATACATGCTCCTGAAAAAACAGATTAAAGAAACAGTGTCAGTCCACAGTTTTATGGAGCCATTCACACTCAGAGGAACATCAAGCTGTTACATTTTCCAGAAAAAGTTCTCTTAGCATAGTATTCCTCAAGCTCTTATCAGAGGTTTTCCTTCCTCCTCAATAGAGTTTCGCTTCGTCATCTTCCTCCAGTCAGCCCAACAGGGCAGAGCAGTGTTTCTTGTGGCACAGCCTCAGCCGCAGCGTCCAGCTGAACTCCGACCTCCTCAGCGAAGCAGCCGCACGTCGTGCCAGGATCCCAGGGCAGTGCTGACTCACTGCTCTAAACCCATTCTGATTTTTTTGACCTCAGGCAACTAGCGCTGCTATAATTTGATTGTGCATCATAATTTTTTAGCTCAGTTGAATCATAATGTCCTAAAAGCTTGCTCTGAACTACAGAGGAGGAAACTCCAAGGTAAGACTTGTGCTGAGGTCTCAGAGTCAGGGTGGTATCTTGAAAGACGCCTTGCTGAAGCCCAGGTCTTGCTTGCCTGCATGTAGTGCCTTGCTGGTCAGCGGCACACAAGGGCTCTGCGGTGCTGTCTTGATTAGCAGCAAGATCTCCCAGCGCACAGGGCTTATTGCTGTTGCTATTAAGGTTGGTGCTGGCAGATTGTGGAGAGACCACTTCAGGATGAAGAACAGGCTCTCCTTCCTCTTCAGAGAGGAGCGAGCAGGAGCCGTCACTGCCCTGGCTGTCTTTTGGTGCTGGGTGGTCGTGACACTGAGCTAGGGAAGAGCTGTCGCACTGCCCCGGCAGAGCTGAAACGTGCGCGTCCTCCGCGGGCAGGTTTGCCAGCAGCTTCTTCTGTCGCTTCCTCACCGTCATCCTCCGAAGAGCACAGACAAGATCAGCAAGGCTGAGCAGGAATGACAGGCTGCTGACTGCCCACATGAAAATCATCATTATGGATTTCTCCGTGGGCCGGGAGATATAGCAATCCACCATGCTTGTACAAGGTGAATGGTAGCAGGAAAAGCGCTCAGGAACAAAAAATCCAAACAGATAATATTGCCCAGCTCCAAAGGCAGCTTCAATTAGTGTCCTAACAGAAAGCTGAACAGTGTATGCCTCTGAAAAATTAAGGACACTCAGGCTGTCTGCGTCATAGTCTAGTCTATTGGCAACAAGACTTGCATTGTGTTTTTTCTGGTCTTTGGGGCTGGGTAAACACTTAATGCCTTTGTGTCCCTGTGCCAAACCATGCGTCCTTACAACGTGCATGGCCACCTTGTGCAAAACATAAATGTTGAAAGCAGCATAAGGCAGCAGGATAGACACAGTCTGAAAGAGCCAGAACCTGAAGTGAGATACAGGGGAGAACAAGTCATAGCAAACGTTGGAACATCCAGGTTGCAGGGTGTTGCAGATGAAGCGTTCCTGCTCATCTTGGTAGAGCGGATAGCCTGCCAGCACCACCACTGCCAGTCTCAGCAGAATTATTAGCATTAGCCAGATTCTTCCTAGAAGAGAAAAAAAGGTAAGAGAAATAGAGCACTGAGAGCATTCATCCTAAAGGGAGGTGTGTGACAGAGCTACTCTCCACTGACATTTGAAGAAATGGCATTTGCAATCATTTTCCTCCTCTAAAAGCTCCTCTTTGGCTTTGTTTTGACTGGGACTGAAGCTTGTGTGAAAATGTGTTAACTAACACATTCCATAGCTTTCATCTAGACGTGGCAGTGTAGGAGTCTAACATACAGTAAACCATGCCAAACAAAACCTCAGCTTCATTAAAGCACTTTATACATGTCCAAATCTGGTAAAAAGAGTTTAGCGTTGGGTGAATAGTCCCATTTCAATTACAGTTCTTCCTTACTGTATGTTTCATGCCTTTGCACCTGGATTTTGTCCTAGTTTGGTATAAATCAATTAGCAGAGGAGGAAACTTGTAGATACAAAAGGTTTTTCCATGCTGCAATATTTGTTCTTGGTTCTAATGCAAGATTAGCTATGACCAAGAAAGTATCTCTGTTTTGTCTAGATTTACTAATGAGCTAGTTAACAGATGTTAATTACCAAACTTACGCAAAATGTTCTACAAATGTACATTTGTGTCTGTGCGTGTGTATCCCTGTTATTTCTCTTTAATGCTTCTTTAGTTGCCTCATCGTGGTATATCCAGCCCTCCTTCACATTCCCTCTGCTGCTCACTCTCTCCCTTCAGACCAATTGCCCCTTCTGCCTTAAAACCAGCACCAAGGGAAGCCTTACAGATTTGGCTTTTCAATACATTATTTATATTTGGCTTTTCTCTGAATTCTTTCATATAACTGCTTTAGGCAAGGCTCAGACTCATTCACTTCAATGGAAAGGATGAGACCTTTCCCTTATTCCATCAAACCAATAGCAGTGAAAAAAAACAGGCATTGCTGCCCTGTGTATCACATCTTTGTATGAGACCTTGTTCTTTGTGCAGTTTCTTGGAGGATGTTTGGATGGGATAAGTTTTTGTTAGGAGTCAAGAAAAGTCAAATTTGAAAATCCTGCCAAAAGTTTTTTATCATAAAGTTCAGAAAATATCCAGCAAAGAGGAAGCAGGAATCTATTTAATAAGAAGACATATATTCACTATTCTTATATCACATACCTGACTAATTACTTCTTTTTTTAAGGATCTCTGTGGGACTGATAGCAACAAATCAAAGCTAGATAACAGATAGGGTGGCCCTGGGTACAAAGCAGCCAAAAACATTTCATATTTTTAAAATTCCTTACCTACAACAGTCACATTATAGTTGAGTGTGATAATCAGTAATCCCAATAAGTCCCAGCGCTCCATCTTTGAATGGGTTCAGAACACTCCCAGCTCCTGATGCCTTAACAGTTTTGACATTTCCAAAGTAAATTAGACCTACAGAGGAAAAATAGAAAAAAAAAAATATATGAGGGAAGGGTAAGAGACAGGAATGAGATACTGAGTCAAAGCAATATTGATGAAGAATTATTTTAATGAACTGAACAGGACTGTTTGCTCTCGATGTGGGAGGAAATTCTCCCAAGGGTTTAACAGGACATCTCCCAAGAGCCCTGGCTTCTCCGATGTATCTGCTCTTACCTCTTTTGTGGATCCTCTGTCCAGACAACTGCAAGTGGACAATAAATAACAGGCATAAGCTCCGCCATTGTAGACTATTCTTACCCAGCCGGGGCATACCAGCCTCCATGCATTGCTGGGATGCTTCAGGGGTGAAAGACAGGGAGAGGAGAGGAACGCAGGGCAGGAGCAGGAGGAATTGCCCATGGATAACAGAAGGAAAGGGGATACAGAGGAACTAGCATCCCTCTGCTTGAAAGGCACTTTCAGTCTAGCAGCTCTCCCCTAGGAGCTCTCTCACTGCCGTTTCCTAATAGACCACAGCCTTCCTGACAGGACACCATGGCCCTGTCAATCAGGGCACACCAAAAACTCCCCCGCACGTGAGCCCAGCCTCCCCACAGGCGAGAAATGAGGAACTGCAGAAGCTTAAAAAAATAGGGAGCAGTTGTTTTCCAGAAATCACTTTTATTCTCAATTTTTTTTTGTGAGCGTAAATTGTTTTGTGCCCAGGCATTGCTGGGGAAGCTCCGGATGCTCCTGGCCGTGGGCACGGCACTGTGCCTAGGAAGTAGGCTGGGAACAAGGCGCTGAGCCCTTCCTGTGGCACCGTGCCCTTGGTAAAGCAGCCTGCCCCTCAGCTGCCTGTCGGATGCTCTGCTCTGGCCTCTCCCCACTGTAATGTGGGACTTATTGCCAGGAAGTCTTATTTAAGGAGAAAAAAAAAAAAAAAAGTCAGAAAAAGAGTGTGTGTGAGACACAGCGAGTGACACCCCAACAGTGCAAAACCTTCGGGCTGCCGGCTGGGCATGGGCTTGCTGCCCATGATACTGCCCCCGTGAGCCCAACGTACAGCCAGCTGTGAATAGGTTACGTTTTGGGCCTGGGCATGCCGTACCTGCTGAAACTGATCTTTTAATAAAATGTGGCATAGCCATACACAGACTCCCCACTCTCTGCCCACAGAGCGTGCAATGCATCCGCAGGACTAGTGGGCATGAAGCGTATCCGTGACCCTCCTCCTACAGCAACCTGAGAAAACAGCGTGTGAAAGGATGGCGCTTCCAAACATGGTGGAACCCTTTATGCTTAACTGTATCAACCTTTTTTTTTTTTTTTTTAATGTAACATTAAATACAGGATTTTTCTTGTTTTCAACATTGGTGTACGCAAAAAATTTGCCAAAGAAACACTCCCTCTGCTGCTGTGTATGAGCTGTGTGAGGTTGTTTAGCTCCCTTTTTTCCTGCTACATTTGTTTTCACATATGTGTGTGAGAGGTGTGAGAAGAAGAACAGCAGGAGGAAGGGAACTGAGGAGAGAAAAGGTGCAAAAGGCCAAGCTCACATGCGGGGAAATGAAGGTATTCCTGTCAAACATCCTTTGTTAAAAATAGCTATCAAAAATAGTCGGGAATGTCAAGATGGTGGCTGGGTATGAATGCTCAGCAGCTGCTTAAACACAATAGACTATAAATTGTCTCTGTCAATACTGCCAGCTGGAACATCTTTGCTCGTCACTGCTGTGGGAGACCTTTATCATTTGTCCATGAGAGACATGAGAGTCAGGGATTTAAGGCCCCAAACTGTTGCCTTCAGGACTATGAGATGACATGGCTGCTCCCACAGCGGGATATGCTGAGATAGGACAGCCCATTTTCTTTCTAGAAAGAAAGAGAATCCAGGACAATGGATGATGAGTGGACAGCGAGAGACATGGCGAACGGGCTGAAGGGCAGCGCCGTGTGCTGGGCTGGCAGTGAGGTCCAGCAGGAGGCCTGCAGGCAGCAGTGCCGCCAGGGCTCAGCACCACCGCTCGGTGAAGGAACAGGGCGCCTCGCCGGCAGCTTGCTGGTCACACAAACGGTGGCTGAGGAGCCGCCGATACCCCAGACGTCTGTGCTGCTGTTTGGAGGGACCTGGGCAAGCTGGAGACATGGGCAGCGAGAAACCTCATGGAGTTCCACAAAGGAAAGTGCAGGGTCCTCCACCTGTGTGGGAACAGCTCCAGGCAGCAGTCCAGGCTGGGGGCCGACCAGCTGGAAAGCGGCTCTGTGGAGAAGGAACAGGGGTCCTGGTGGACAACAAGTTGACCGTAAGGCAGCAATGTGCCCGTGTGGCCAAAATGTTCCATGGGATCTTGGCCTGCATTAGGAGAGAAGTGCTGGCAGCAGCTCGAGGGAGGTGAACCTCCCTCTGCTCAGGCCACATCTGGAATATTGTGTGCAGCTCTGGGCTCCCCAGTACAAGAACACAGAGCTCCTGGAGAGAGACCAGCGTAGGGCTACAAAGGTGATTAGGGGACAGCAGCACCTGTCCTATGAGGAAAGGCTGAGAGAACTGGGCCTGTTCAGCCTGGAGAAGAGAAGGCTGAGAGGGGATCTTATCAGAGTGTACAAGTATCTGGAGGGAGAGTGGCAAGATGATGCCAGACTCTTTCCAGGCCTGGCTAGCAAGAGGATAACAGGCAATGGGAACAAACTGAAACACAGGAAATTCTGCCTGAATTTGAGGAAAAACTTCCTGACCGTGCAGGTGCCAGAGCCCTGGCACAGGCTGCCCAGAGAGCTTGTGGAGTCTCCTTCTTTGGAGATCTTCCAAACCCGCCTGGATGCCACCCTGTGCCATGTGTTCTAGGCGACCCTACTTGTGCAGAGGGTTGGACTAGATGATCTCCAAAGGTTCCTTCCAAGCTCAGTCAGTCTGTGAATACTGTGGACTTGGATGCTGGATACTTCAGCTCCGGAGCCACGGGTACTGGCACGATGCCACCTCCTGCACCAGTGGATGGGAACACCAGGCACGGCCCATCCTACCACACATGCCCCAGGACCTGGATCACACATGAAACTCTGCCCAGGCTTCAAAAAGTTCAGTTGTGCAAATCTGTGAACTTGCCCCAAATTTTAATTAAGACAGATAAGAAACACAGCTGTGGTCAGGCTAACCTTCAAAATCCAGTCGGTGGTAGTCCTGTGATTTCTGGTTTTTGGAGGGGTCTTTAAAAGGAGTACAAAAGCTTTCACTTTCAGAGACCAGCAACAAAACATAAGAAGATGTAAGTAAATCTGTTTTAAAATTCACAACTGTTGTCCAAATTTATAACCCTTCACCACAGATACCATGCTTGATCCTACAAAACTTCACAGATGTGACTCCATTGCTGTGAGTGACCCACTGAAACTTGCTACTGGAACTGTTTCACTGCGGACCCGAGTCACTTTCCTGGGCTAAAACTCATTTTATTTGGCACCAAGCCCCAGCAAGACACTTTGCTCAGACCTCGGCTCAGAATGATCCAGGTAATTTAAAGGCAGGTTAAAGCAGCTTCAGGGCTCCCCAGCTCAGGAGCAAATCAGAGGCACCCCCAGGTGGCCACAGGCTCCAGAATGTGGGAGCTACTACAGCAGGTTGCACCATACGGAGTATCTGACAAAAATAAAGCAGCCTCCCTGTAGCAACTTAGGTAAAGTTAGGGCAAAAATGGGTCAACATGGCCCTAATTCATTAGCATTTTCATTCAGCTTCCTTGGAAGGTCTAAGAAAGAGCAAAGTCACTGATAGCCACTCAATATTTTAGAGTCTGATTTTAAAATCTTTTGAGGGTTTTTCTGCTTAGCAAACATGATCTATTAATGACTAGATTTTTCTTGCAGAAAACCCAACTTCACTGTGGGCTGTAAATGCAAGAAGAAAAAACAATCTCTTCAGAAAAGACTTTAAGCAACATTAATACTAGGGCAAATGATCTTGGTAGGTTTATCTTTAAAATTGGTGAAATACAGCAGAAGGGTGAGAGGAGAAAAACAAGCTATCCACAAGGGAAAGCAGCAAACAAAGAGCAGGTAATGTTACCCAGAATGAAAGCTTTTGTTTTTAAGGCATACCTAGTGCATACATATGTACATGCAGGCACCAGACACAATCTTCAGAGCAATGCCACAACCTCTGCAGAAGCGCCACAGAAAGCGCACACAACGGGGGCAGCACCGAGTCGAAAGCCCTTGATTTAGGCAGGCGCCCGCGCCCCGGCGCGCTGGCCGTTGCTGCGACCTCAGCCTGCCACTCAGACCATTACTGCAGCGGGGTTATGTTTAAAATTAGCCTCTCCCACAGATACTGCAGCTATGCAAACATGGAGAAGGCACGAACCGGGGACCACGGGGGCCCGTGGTCTCGCCTCTGCTCGCGGCCTGGTGAGAGCAGGGGCTGCTCCCTTCCCTCTGCTCCCCCTGCCAGGAGGCAGGCGCACGCCAACACGTGCTCACATCCACGTGAAGGCATATGTGAATGTACACGAAACAGTCCTGAGAAGTGCTCGGAACGGAGCGGAGCTCCTCTGCAGCTCTTCATGTTGATTGGATCTGAACTTGATAGTTTCCCCTCTACCAGCCACCTGGGTACTGAAGACTGGAGTGTCTCGTACGGCCCTTCCTGCCTCCCTCCTCCCCTCCTTATTTAGTAAATCTGAAAACGGTGGTTTTACTACAGACTCTCAAGGACTGAGACTATTCTAACTCTCACTTTGTCTCCAACAGCTATAACTATAAATATATAAAAAGCACAGAAAGTCTGGAAAGGAAACCCACTCCTAAGGTAACGATGCATGGAAAAGGCAGCTCTCCTTCCAACAGCTTCAGCAAACTTGAAGTTATTCTAGCAAAAATTAACCTTAAATATTTTGAGAGTGTTACAAAAGCACATTCTGCATCAGGAGCTCTGGGCCAATTTATTTGAAAGTATTTAATCTTACTAAATATTAAAGGTATGAAGGGAGTCTTTGAGACTTTTCCTGGATAACTGGGCAGTGAGAAATCTTATGAAATTCAGCAAAGACAAGTGCAAGGTCCTGCTCTTGGGGAAAAATAACCCCGGTCACCAGTACAGGCTGGGGACCGACCTGCTGGAGAGCAGC
>VZSV01000002.1:7390236-7418351 GCA_013398735.1 Nothocercus julius | reverse complement strand
TCCAAACCCCCTTGGACGCAGTCCTGAGCCACCTGCTGTAGGTGACCCTGCGTGTGCAGGGGGGTTGCACTAGATGATCTCTAGAGGTCCCTTCCAACCTTAAGCATTCTATGATTCTATGATTCTATGATTCCTAAGCACATGTTTAAGACTGTGCTTAACTCCCATTGAGATAGGTAGCTACACTAGTGCATGACATTTTTATTGGCTTGCTCTGCTGCAACATAAAAAATCCTAATAGATGAGAAGTCCCAGCTATTTGTTGAATTTGGCACTTTACATAGGACACTAAGTTTAACACCTGCATTTTTGTACAATGCAGATGAAAATTGAAAGGCTAGAAAGACTTGTGATCTTCTGCTTCCACAATGAAGCTGGTGATTGCTCAGCTTCTCTGGTGCCCAACATCTGGTGTTAATGGGAGATTCAGTTCTTAGCCCAGGCAGCACCCTCCAGCTCTCACAGCAATCTCAAAAGGGTTTAACATGGCACAAAATAATCAGATATTCACCCATTCCTGCTGTTTGTATTTGGCTAGCTTCAAGGTCATTTGTGGATGGAAGTTTTCCTATTTTAAAGAAGTCTTCCTACTTTTAAAACACAGCACACTGTGGAAATTGTTTAAATAAAATAAATGCCTTTAGTAATTGTCAAATAGATTTCATAATAAATAGAGGGCAGCAAAAATATCTTTGGCTGAGTATGCTCTAAGTTTAGTGCTGTATATTAGAGTTTCTCATCACGAACATTGCTAGTTTGTAGAGAGCAAATGGATCCCTGTTCTCAGTACATACAGCAAAGGGGGTATTGTGTTAGCAGTGGGCATCAGGAAATAAATCTGTCATATCACGTTTAACACACAGGCAGCCGCTGTGGAATTAAAATAGCATTCTTTGCACCTTCTTGTATTTCATAGCTGACCATTTTAAGAAACAAAACCCACCCTGTTGTCTCTGTTGCTGAACACGGGCACTGCTTTTTCTTTCGCCACAGACAGATGAATTCCAACTACCTGGTCATTCAAACTGAGCACAGAAACTAAGTGCTGGGCGCCATGGAGAGAAAGATACACTTAAAACAAAAATGAAAAAGGGGAGTTGAGGAAAGGAGTCTTTTTAAAAATTTATTTTTTCTGTTTCATTCAATTAAATGCCCGGAATTGGTGCATGCAGGACCGAGCATGGCAGGCAGTACTTCTGGCATACACAGAAAGGTCTTTTGCAAATTAGATTGATTGCTGTGCAAGAATCAGAAGGTGTATTAGTTTAAATCTGATCCACATCTTCAAAATACAACTTCAAATCACAAAACAAAGCTGTATCTTGTACTTAACAAAAATCTTCTCTAAAAAAAATTCAAATATGTCTCTCTGAACCTATGCTTTACAAAACCCACTTACTTAGTAGTTACTTGCTACAGTCTCCATGATTTTTTTTTTTTCCCCCCTCCTGTAGAGCACTTCTAATAATCATCATTGATGAACTCCAAACACTCTGGGCAGGACACGAGGAAGATGTCCAGTAAATTAGAGCAGTACTCATACTTAATGTATGCGATTAACCAGCACTTTCTGCTTTGAAAAGTCTCCTAACCCTCAGCTGGCTAAATCCTCAATAAAACTAGGCCTTTAATAGAAGGGCCTGTGCCCTTCCAGCGGGACAGGCCCCCCTGGTGCCCGGAGGACGGGGTGTCCCAAGCAGAGAGCACCCAGGAGGTTTAGCCCGTAAGGTGAAACGTGGCTTGAAGAGCTGAGGGTTGAGTTTGGGTCCTGTTGCCGCAGGGGCTGCTGATCTGCGCCGTCCGCATGGCCAACTGCTGGTCTCCTCTTCGTAGCAGCTATTTTTATCGCTGCTGTTTTTCGTTATCCTCAAACAATCAAAGCTTGGAAGCACAGTGCTGTGGACTTCCCCCACTAACCGATTTTTGGAAAGCTTGCATGGAAAAAAAAGAGAAATTCCTAAAATCCTACATGGTTCGTGCTCCTAGATAAGGTCAAGAAGCATTACACAGCACTCAGCTTCTGTAGGAACACTCAAGGCTATGACATACCAACAAATTTACTGCAGTAAATCAAACATGACTCAATATAATCAGTAGCCTAATTCATAAAAATGTATAGGGAATCTTTCCCTGTCATCAGATTTTTTTTTTTTTAATGATAGTTTGGAAGACTACTTTCCATAAAGGAACAGCTACTACAGATTATGCTGCCTTCTTTTGTTCAAAGGCCTCTTGCACTGTAGCCAGGCCCTCTCCATTAGCCTCGTCCATGGGAAACGCCGGTGTTTCGGGAGCCCGGCTGCCGAGCGCCGCTGCAAAGCTAAAGTGCTGCCCAGACCTGAGGAGCTTCTGCAGGGAGCCCAGGATGGCCCAGAAAAATCTTCCAGTTTGGCCGGACACAGCGACTGAAAGTAACCCTGCTCTCTCACGGACACGACTAGGATATATGGCACTTTCCACCTGGACAATTAATTCTTACTTCAACGATCAACTTCCTTTATCCGCAAAATACAGGACTCGGGAAAGTCAGCAAAAGTCCTTCAGAACATGCTTGCAGTGAAGTCCCCTAAAATAATCCTTTTTTTTCTCTCTACACACTGAAGACAGACATGAGGACTTGTTTTGTGAGTTCTGATAAGACTCATCTGCAAGGATTCCTGTCCTAAATTGCCAGATGCTCAGAAGCAGGTAGTAATTCTCACTTCCAGAAACGTGCCCCTTTCCTCCTCTCCCGGCTTTCCGTACCGACCCGACTCACGCCGCCGGGCTCACCTCCCCCAGGGAGACGGAGCAAACGAGCCAGATCCCGGCTCGCGACCCGAGCTCCGGGCTGCGCTCACCTCCCCCTCTGCTCTTGGGGCTGGTGCTTGTTGGCACCACTGAGCTCAACTTCCCTGTGGTTTCATGGAGTTAATGCAGAAAACGTTATATACACATGCAGCGTTACCAAAGATCAGTGTAATTGAACTACATATTGCTACTAATGTTAAGTATCAGATAGTTGTGCCACGTATGAGACTGGATTAAATCTGCTTAAAAACACTAGTGCCTGCTTAGGTCTTGCCTTGTTTTCATTTTTCTCTTTTTTTTTCTGTAAAAAATTAATCTGTAAAAAAATCATTCTTCATGTTACAACATGAAGGGGACATTTCCAAATAACGGGAACTGTCATGAGATGCACCTATTCTTAGTAAGGCTAAGAATGCAGACAAACACATTCCTTGGGGGAGCAACAGCTTCATCTGATATTTAAAAACAATTCTTCTATCAGCAATTACTATAAAAAATTCTTGTATGAATGTAACAATACCAGAAATAAATGCTCTAACATACATATATACATACTGAAAATATGAATGAAAGTTCAGATCAAGTTTGAAATTAAATAAAAAATCCTAAAAAGAAAATATAAGTTGTAAATAGACACGTGCTGAAAAGGGGCAGAACAGCCTAGCTCGGACACTTGCTGGCAAAACTCGGACAAGATAATGTAAAAGAATCCTTTCAGGTGTACTGTGATGACAGGACAGCAAGGAAAAGCCAGGATTGCGTGGTCTAGGCTTCTCCCAGGTCAGAAGGTGCGGGCGGCATCAGCTGGGGCTCAGCAGCGAGCGCAGGACCAGCTGCGCGGCAGAGACTCGAGCCGGGCCCTGGCTCCGCGGGCGCTCCCTCCACGTGGTGCTCAGGGCGATGTGACCGGCCAGCCTCCCTTCTGCAGATCAAGTCAACGCTACTGCCTGAGACTTGGCGGTTCTTATTTCTGCTGAAGAAATCGTCGATCCAAGGCATTCAATCCCAGCATATTGGGAAAGTATTTACCCGATACTATTCACAAATATTCAAGATGCAAACAACTGTTTTCCTAGGATGCAAGAATCATTGCTTTAGTTTCTTGGAGGGCAAATTTAGAATCTGTACCTTATAAAGCAGTATCAAAGTGTGTTAACTGTAGAGCCATTCCTATGGGAAAATGAGAGGTATGTATTGTTAGTAGCAATGAGTAAATTAATATTTAAGGTTATGAATGCTGACAGCAATGTGGACATTCAAACCATTTTCAGGTTCATGCAAATGCTAAACCGTTTCTATTTGTGTGTAAAATAACTGTATTAAGAAGCTGGAACATAATTTTCCATTACTGTTCAAAACTTTTTGAATGGCAACACAGAATTATCAAAAATGGACTTTTGGGGCTACTTCCCCAACCCTTCTCACCTCCCCACCCCGCGACTTCCAAGGCACCGTGCGTTAGTAGGCGTCACAAGCAGGAGCCCAGGCTGGATCCACAAGATGTAGATGTCCAACAGCCTCCAAATGCTGCACAGCACAACACCCACCAGAAGATGCCACTGACCTTTGCCGAACCTGTGAACTCCTGCACTAGACTGCACTAAAATTTCTATTTTCTCCTGGCAAATCTCCGTGCCCTCACTCTGCTGCTAGCAGCAACACAGCAAGCCCGCCTCTTTTTACAAACATTCACAGTGACGGGGCCACACAGCAAGGCTAAAGCATCCACAGCAGTTTTTGTCTTTAGTAGCAACTCTTGTACGTTTTTCTTGAAGTCAACCTCCAAATATTATTGATTATATCCTAGTACTTCCTAAAGAGTGCTACGTTTTGCAGACATGGGATGACTTTTTATTTTAAGGCCACAAAAGGAATGAGGTGTAATATGCCAAGAAGTAATGTGACTATGAACACCTTCCTTACAGTGGCAGATTGCATATCAACACTGAGATAGTGTTCTTCAGGACACCCCTCTGTCTTCTTGAACCTGTGTTTGTCCAAAGAAGCATGAATTATTTGTCCAAAATTCGTGAAACAGAAGTATGTGGTCACAGGATCATCTCTTTTGTTTAAATATAAGGCAGTAAGTATATTACAGCTGCCAGTTCCCCAGATAGTTGAATATACTCTCCATGGAAATTAATGTTGAAAATAAAAGGGCATGAAAATCAGAAGGCAGGGAAGCAAGGCCCTCAGATGGAGAACAAGGATCTCTAGGCTCTGAGTGTGCTGCAGAATCTCTGACATTGAAGAAGTCTCTTACTGCTTCAATGGCAGGTGCTGAAGATCTGGCCCAGGCAAGTAAAGACAAGTGTCGCTACCTTAGGTGATACATCCAAAGTTAGGAATTTTTGCACCATGTCTCAACACTCCTCTGAGGACTCATGAGTCACTTTTGAGGATTCACAAAAGAGGACTCAGAAAGGCACATTAATATAAGCTATAAACCAAATATTTCTAGAATCATAATCTGTATCTGCAACAACTTTTTGTTTCCTTATGAACAGCAGTTTTTCTTTGCAATCTTGTAAACCTCTTTAAAAGGTTTGCTCCTAACAACAGCCACTACACATCTCCTGATATCACCTTTAGTCTAGGGCAATTCCAGCTCTCAGCACTTCTCCTCTGGCTACCTCAATATGTAGTAAAGATTAGTGGAGAGAGAAGCAGAAACAACAGAAAGATATTTACTATGCACTTTAGGCTTGGCTGTACATTTTAAATAGTAACAGTGCTGTGCAAATCCAGCTCAAAAGAAAGTTATTTTCTCAAAACCTGCTACAGACAGTATTAGTAAGTGGGCACTTCATTTTAGAGGGAGTTGTTTTTAACATCAATCAGCCGAGTAAAAATACAAAACTATTCAGGTTATACAAGTGTGCTTGGAACAGTAGTGAAGAAGGTGCTAAAACCCACACTGGGAAAACTCTCTGTGGACACTACCTGGAAGCAGACAGCAGTATTAAATCTGGCTGGTGGATGAGCAACATTTCAATTAGTAGTTTACACACCATGGGATAATTCAGTGTCCATTACCAAAAGATACCTGTAAATAACTTGTTGCTTCAGCTCTTAAGCCTTAGCGTTTTTTTTTCCTGGTTCTGTGCTTTCAATTCCTCTACGCCTCCCCCCATATGGCTATTGTTATAGATAGCCAAGAATTCCAGATGTTCCTTTGTCTTCTGCCACCAATACATTGTCATCCTTTTTGCTACTTCTAATATTTAGGTCATATCGAAGGTTTTTGGCAGTACCAAAGCCGAGAAGCAGAGCAAGCGTCAAAAACAAAGTCTGCACTAAGACTCCATACGTGTAACCAATTCTTGTGTCATGCTCAACCTACTCATAAACCAAGCTAGATAAATTAAGGTAAATGAAGCTATATAAGCTGAACTCAGAGAAAACGTGGCTGAAAAGTAAAAGAAATATATAATTATTCAAGCAGATACCACTACCCTGCTATGGGATAAGACTTTGGATGTTTTTAGCAATAGGAAATATGTAACATTTGGAAGGCTGATACAGTTTGTGGAAGAGGGGAAGGTCCTCTGATTTTTTTCTTCCTCTCCTTCCTCACCATGTGACTCCAGTGTTTTAAGTCCCGAAGAAGCGTGTTCATCAAAAAGCCACATCCAGCTGACAAAGCAGGTGTAAAATGAAGTATGAACAAGTCCAGAGGTGGGAAGATGAAATAGGAAAATGTATCAGGGTGCAGAAGGATGCATGAACAAAAAGCCTCTACAAGATGCCATCTTTAATACCTCTTCCAAATACCAAGATGTAAGCAACAATGTAATGGCCCGCTGGCTCAACATACAAAAATAATTCATTAAGACAGTGACACTTGAAGGGACAGGTTTATTACATCTCCTACACCTTTTAGTTTCTGAGCCAGTGACCAAAGTAGTAATGAAAAGCTTAATCCCGAAAACCTTTACAACAAACTTATTTTCAGGTTCTGAAATGGAAACCACAATTTATTTGTGCTGTTAATTAAAACACTATTTGTTTTTTGTTCCTTCTTACACCTCAAGCTTGCAATTCTAAGCTTGCAATGGCATTTTCCATATAGCAATACTTAAAAAAAAACTACACTAAACACAACATAAAACTAAATAATAATCCATTTTAATTACATGGAATTGAATACCTTGCAAATAAAAGACACTCATTAAGATTGACCAACAGGTACTATATTTTTTTGGCAAATTCGGAACAAACCAGAAGAAAAAGCAAAGAATTGTTCTATAAACATGAAGGAAAGAAATGCCCATCTAGATGTAGGGGATTCATACTGCAGAACTGAAACTAAAGAAAAAACCCACACTTACAGCAGATTTTTTTTTAATTCGTAGTGCAAGAAACAACCAAGTTAATCACAGAATCAGTACTAATTAAGAATATGGAAAATTCTCCTATACAGAGGTAGAGTCCAGTGCACAAGGCTAAAACGATATTCAATAGTCTAAACAAGACTGAGCCAGGTTTTACGGAATCCACTTTTTAAAGTATCAGACTGTATGTACATACATACAATAAATAGACTATACAATCTTTAAAGTAGTTTAATAAACTTCACAAAAATTATAGTAGATGCATTGAGATTTTTACATAATCCAAAGTTCATATCTCTATCACCCAGAAATGGATAAAACCAATGTTCCTGATATCAAGTTAAACCAAAAATAGTTTAGCAAATTGTTGATAAATCAAAATATTTTACATATTTTTAAAGCCTAAATTTATGCTTATAAAGGAAAAATTTCAAATGCTTTGAAAATGCTCCTTTTGATACCATTTGCAAAGAGGTTCCAAATGCTCCAATTTGCATTTTTACCATTATAAAGACTTTCCTTACATTCCACGTTAAAGGGAAAAATGGACTTGGGTACTCACAGTTCTGATGTGTTGGCACAAGAATAAATGATGAGTATTAGATTATTTTAAAGGCCCCAAAGACCTCAGGAGAATTTACAGACGAAGCCTTCATGTCTCTTACCACATAAATCACATTAGAAAGTTTACAGAAAATTGTTTGGTCTTAACCACTTCAATCCTGTCAGTGCTTCTCCATCTGGAGGCACCTGATTAGCATCGCACTGGAGTTAAAGTGTGCATCTCCGGGCCCCTAGGTTTGCTACAAGCCCATAGGGCTTAATAAAACAAATATGGAATCTTTATGGTTTACCACAGTAGTGCATAAATCAGGGACGTCTGTTGCCATTCATTTCAGTGATAGTCACAAAGAAAGGATTTCAGGGAACTGACATAGTTTTAACTGTATCTTTCTAAACTGTGCAATTAGATGGAAAAAAACATAGATCACTCTGGGATATTATAGAGTGATTATGTTTACTCTGGTAAATGATTTGCTCTAAAGGTTCTTACAAATCCCAAGGGGGCAACAGGCATAGTAAGAGGGAACTAGTAACAATGACAGAAGAGCTTAATAATCAGAGTTAAACTTATGTTCACAGTTTGGTTATTTTAAATTTCTATAAGCACCTACGCTGAAAAAATTGAGGGTTTGTACTTTAGTTTTAAAATCAAATCTACTTGTGACAAATACCTTGTTAAGATTACCATTCTGCTCTTCTACAGGCCTTCTCACTGGAACATTTTTTTTTTATTTTTTTTTTATTTTATACAAACAGACTCACTTTGATTTAAAGTAAACATATAAAAATTGAGAATATTGCTTGCAACAATGGACCTGGAAGTGAAGGAATGAACTAGTCAGGCCATACCAAAAAAAAAGGCAAAACAAAACAAAACAAAACAACCAAAAAAAAAAAACCACCCAACCTACCTCAAAATGAATTCTACTGAACTTCTAATGCTGTGAAAATCTGCAAAAGGATCACAAGATCTGTTGCAAATTTCAGAGATTTGGCCCAAGTCTCATCATCATCATCTGAATACTTTAACAACTGTATCTTTATATTAAGGAAAAATAAATGATTCCAAGAACTCAGGAAGGCACACGCACCCAAGTACACTATAAATAAAACACATCATGAAATTATGAATGATCTTCTGATCCCTGTACACGCTTTTGGTTCAGCACTATGGTCAAGTTATCTCTTTTGAAATACAATGAAAGGCATAGAACAAACATAATGTATGCATAATAATTCTGAAGAATAATGCTAGTAAGACTGCTTACAGAAAAAAGTGCAGTGAAAAAAGAGAAAAAACAACACACATAATCGGGGGCTTGTGCTACCATAAATACAGACTTCGTATTTGCTGCTGTGCAAGGGGAAGAATTTATCCTGGAAAGCAGCAATGAGGACTGCAGAAACAAAGAGTAAAAAAAGATATTAAGAGCAAATTTTAAGATGGATCGCTTCCAATTTCATTCCTCTAGTGCACAGTCGTCTGACTACGTGGTTTGTTTTCATGCTCTCATTTCTCTTCAGAAGTACAGCGTATTACAAAAATGGCACAATTCTTAATCGTCTTCTGCCTCTACTTCATTTTTTTTGTTTCTTCTTCCAAGCACCTGATTTGCTGTATCCTTATAAAATGGTAAAGCTGTTAGTGAAGTGAGAAGAAAATTGTTGCCCGTCTTCCTTCCCAGCCACTGATCTCTCCTTCCACTGGATATTTTACGCTTGTGTGCTACACAATGGGGAGGCACTGTAAAGGCAGCTTGACAGATTTAAAAATTAAAAAAAAAAAAAAAAAAGAGTCTTTCCCCCCCATCCCCCCCGCCAGCCTACCCCGAAAAATATTGGATGGATGAAACAGTCCATAGGAATATTCCAGTCTCCTCTGTTAGGAGATAATAGCCGGGGACCATCTAACCACAGTCAGATTGTCAGCACTGACTGACCGTTTCTTTGCGGATTTCCTGAAGTCCTTATATTTATCTTCACACAAGCGGGAAATGGCCTGCAGGGTGAAAGAACGAAGAAACCTCAGTTAGAGGTCACAGCTGCACAAGTAATATAAATAAAACAAATCATGGATTTCTAGATATAGGCAGAATTATAAAACATCACATTATTACACAAAACCCGTGAAGATCTTCTCTCTCAACCCTTCTATGCCACTCATTACCTTGAAAGAACTGGCCTGGCATTGCTCACCACAGACACTTCTGAAGGATTTAATAAGCATATTCTATTTTTCTTTTCTTTCCACAGTTTAACTGCCACAAATCTAGTGAAGGCAGTCAATAAAGCTTAATTATTGCTGTAAGTTAACTGAAATATAGCACTTCTTTGTTGAAAAATTAAGTTGAATAGAATCATTACAGAAATTATAAACATATTTGGGGAATGTGGAAAGAGAAGGGCTCTTAATGTCTATCTTTTTTTCTTTCTTAAGAAGTTGTGGTATTGTAATTATATATTTTCCTCTGCTAATAGATGGGGCAACAGGCTATCTTATATGCTGCTAGGTGGAAACACAAGTTGTATTTGAGTATACTTTCATTTGCAAGGCATTAAAAGGTCTTTTAAATGGAGACTGAAAAAATATTCCATCCTAAAAAAAAAAAAAAGTCAGATTTAGAAGATGAAGTAAAACAGTATATTTTTATTTACTTAAGAATGCTTTTAGGTAGTGTCTTAAGATAGGGAGTTTAAAAAGAGTACAGTATAAATGTAAACTCTGCAGAAAGTGTTTGATTATAAAACAAGGCAAGACAAACAAACAACCGGACTCCACTGATCATCACTCTCTGTTGTGGTTTTTACCCTCTACAGCACAGCGAGTTGCGGTGGGAAACAGCCCTGGAAACACAACAGCACTGCAAAGATCAGAGGCAGGGACACCAGGGAGCAAAAGCTCACCTCACGGCAATCCATGATTACATGATTCAGAAACACACACATACAGGAAACCATTTGCTGCTTTTTACTTGCAGACTGAATTTGCTTTACTTGGTGCACAGAAACTGAACTACAGAGTAAAATAACATGTAGACCTTAACCTAACTCACTTAAAACTGCTTCAGATTTATAATCCAGTGGAACCATGGAATAAGGCATGGCTTGGTAAAGAGGTGCACTGAGGTGGAGCCCAGCTTCTTTCAGCTGCCAAATCAGTTCCCGATCCAGCATCGGGTAGCCAGGAGAGACGATCCCTTCAAGACTCTGGGATTTCCAGCAAAATTTCTATTTGAGGACTTGGTCAGGCAAAATGAAATATTGCTTGGAACTAGTACTAAATATTTATCATCTCTACCTGGTGATTACTTATATAGATGTGAGCAACACTGACTGTCTCACTAAGCTACGTACAGCACATAGACTCAAAGGGTACCTCAACAAATTTATTATACTTTTAGGCCACATGCTAATGGAAATTAAGAAAATGTACTTTCATTTCATCATAAGACAAAGCTGCTTCTTACTGTCAATTGTGGGAACTTTAAATCAGGAGAAACATTCTACTCTGGACAGAAGTGACATTTTAAAAGAGCACTACAATCTCTTGTAAAGACTCAAAGCTCACGGATCTTGTTAAGAAAAATACTCGAAAAGTACTTCATACTAGACAGGTATTACAAAGACACTAGGGTAACTGCTGGAAGGCTAAATGCTGAAATAACACCAAAGGGATTAGGCTACAAATTATGCTGCCTACTAGTTTCAAGGGAACTTAGGCAACCAAGTATTGCCAGGGAGCAAGGATGCTCCCATCACCTTCCCTCACTTCTGGCCACAGAAAAGAAGCAAAAAGCTGGTGGACCAGGCTGTTTCCATTGGTCAGAGCCTTCCTCTTCCCTGGAAACATCCACTTCGGCCAGCAAGTTTATTTTATAGTCACGTGGTGCCAGCAGCACAGAACAACCCAAACGAAAGGGAGAACTTTTAAGAATCCTTTTTTTTTTTTAACAAGAAGTTGTTATTTTTTTTAAATACACATTACATTTATTAGTACAGAATAACCACCAATATTCTCCAGATATGCACAGTCATTTCCTATTTTGTTTTAGGAACTATCGCTGTTATCTTCATTTGTACTGACAATACTGTAAAACGTTACATATTAAGTTCTCTTCACAAAATAATTTGCTTTAATATATGCAGTAGCTCTTATTATCAAGATCCACCATCTACAAACTTTGCCAGCCGTCTTTTTCCTGTTAGGTTTACAATCCTAATGAATTTTCTTATTTTTTATTCTAAAGCTTTAACGTAAACAAATTTCGTATAAACTTACATTGCTCTTTATACACAGAATTAAGTTATACTCTTATTAAATCTGGGAGATTTAGAAAGAATATTTTAAGTAAAATGAGAAATACAACTTAAGTGAAATGAGTTTTCATTCTTTTTGCCCCACTTTCAAACATCCCCATTCCCATTATCGTCACAAACAACTCCATCACCCTGTGCATCCTTTCCCCACCTCCAGTGGGGCCCAGCATCTTACCTCAAGTTTATATGCTCTGTCCCTGCTCAGGGGCTCCAGAGGAAAACTCAGGTTATTTGCTTCTGCCAGGGAACGTAAATCAAAATAATACTTGGCATAAACACTGGAGGGAACATTAATATTGAACTGCAACAGCTCGAGAAACTGGCGTTCCAGCTCGTTCCTGCAGAAAAAGATGAACGTGAAAGTGTATTTAGCCACTGATGCTGCCAACTCTGAATGTGACTTACTTTAAGTTGCAAATGGCACAACCAAGTTCACATCTTATTTTTGTAAGACAGAATTAAACAAGTCTGAGGTTTGACCCACACTGCCAAACTCTTTCGGCGAGCCAAGGGAGGAGCAGCGAAGACGCTGCCCTTGCAGAGGAGTCGTGCGGGCGGGAAAGCGCAGCCGGGCCGGGCCGAGGGAGCAGGAAACAGGTTCTGAGGGCCTTGAGACCGCTGCAAATCACTCTAACACGAAATTCCTGGAGAAATCCATTAGCCTTTCCAGCCTTTATAATCAATTACTTCCAGGTCTTTATGGGAAACCCGAGTTTTTCAGCATGCTTCTCTCTGAACAGCAGGAAGCAGATTCTCCTCAGCATGTGCAGACAGAAGTAAGAGTGCTGGCTTTCCTCCTCAGCAAACGTGTTTAACCAGAATACCAGATAGGGACAAAGAGACTGCATCTGAGCTCCCGCTCAATGAAAATTGCTACAGATCGATAGATTTTTGTGCCAGTAAGTTAAAAAGTATACAAATAAGGAAATCAACAAAATGTAAGATTGGCAGCTTTCATTACTTGTGTGGTATAGAGACATCCTACCCAGTACTTACGCAGGGACATATGATATATGGAAAATAGTGATTTCAAAATTTGAGGGGTAAAAAACAAACTAATGGTCAATGTTGCCTATGTGTGCTGAAGAGTGTACGTCATATAGGGACTGCACTGAATGTCTTCTGTCCTCGCGACTAGCAGGCCATCGCTCTCCCTTCATGATAGTTTCCTTTCCTTATGTTCACTTTCTTTGCCAAAGTTCCATGTTTACATAGGCATAAAATTAATTAACAGTGAAAGACCATCTAAAAGCAATACACAGACTAAACCTCTTTGGCATGCATTCATACTGCTCAAGATTCTAGTTTTACCAAAATAAAGAAATAAATAAAATTTATATTTTAAGAAGCCTATCAATAAATACAGGCTATCTTTAAATGTCTACTTATTCTTGCAACATTTTACCTCCTGCAAGCTAAACCTGAAGGCATGTATTAAAAGACAACATAAAGTCAGTGTTAACAGGGAAAGACGCCGGCTCACTATGGAGGAGCCCCCTCCTCTTTCAGAACCAGTGCAGAGCCCCACAGCCCCCATTCCTTAGCTTCCCAGTGCAAAGATTAGATCAGCAGAGCAACTTCATGAGGCAATGGAGAAACAAACCCCTCACACTAGCTCTTATACGAACTAATTTACCCATCTAACAGCCACCTTTCCCCTGACACTCGCACGCTGGATGGTTCTAGCACCCCTGACACAGAAGTTTAGGGCAGGGCTGCACACATGGCTACAGATACACACAACTGTTCAGTCCTTCCGAGTCCTCTGGTGGCTTTTAGCTCCTGTTCAACGTATGGTGATGACTGCCAAAACTCAAAGGTTTGCACAGTGTTTTGCAAGACATCATTATGCTCAGCAAGTCACAATAGTTGAAGATTTTGATCTAGATTTTTTTTTTCTGCCTTTTTGCATTTTAACATAAATAAAGTTCTTGTCTGGTGCAGAGGAAGGCAATTCAAACCTTAATAGTGTTCTGTCCCAAATGCCTGGAAGGGGAAAACCCAAACAAACAAATAAACAAAACACTTGCAGCAGGAAGAAATGCACCAGCAGATCCATCAAGCTTTCTTTGCTTTCTCTGCTTTCTTTGCCCGAGAACCCACAAGCAGCCCCAAATACGAAGCCCATGACCCGGGCCACCAAGTACCACAGACAGAGTGAGCACAGGCTCTCCAAAGGGAGCTGGTTTTGCAGTCCATGACAACCATAAAATCTTTACAAAAAGTCTAAGAAGCTAAAAATCCAGAGGACAAGGATTCCCCATGGCTCTGCCTGGGCAGTGTGAAGGGCAGGAAGAGCAGGACTGCTGGCACCCCAGCACAGCAGATCGGCTATTTGAGTAACACTTCGATACGGCTCAAGTGCAACTTTCCACACCAGTGTAAAATGCTAGTTAAAAACTAGGACTAGTGTCACATGCATATGTCAAAAACAATATGCTATTTTTTTTTCCATACCATCATGGTGTGCCTGTTCATCTGATCTGCCTCCAAAAAAAACTCACTGAGAACCAGCTATTTAAAATCTCCTATTTATAGCCATTCCTGATCAATACTGTCATATGGCACAAAGCTTACAGTGTGTCTCAAGCTCTTCAGAAATCTACCTGAGTGGATGCACTAGATTCCAAACCACTTAGATTTGCCTTGAAAAGGGGAGGGAGTGGAGGAAGATCCTTCCTGCAACTGCATACCCAAAAGCACAGGAAAAGCATCAAGAGAAAAGTAGCTTAGCAAAATCATTCAAGAAACACTGGAAACAGCCAAGAAAGCATTACAAAATTGGCCTTACATTAGCTTTTCTCTCCATCTGGTCCCCCTCACTTGATTTTAAAAAGCCTCATTCTGTCATATTCAAAGAGAAATATCATCAAACATCCTCAAAGACCATCATAACCTTTATATCATAAGGTCTGGATTGATGTGATGTGAAATAAGAGTTTTCCATCAAACTAGTGAAAAGACCTACATCATCCTAAAGGAATGTGGGTTTTATATTCCTTTGGCTCGGGACACAAATACATCACTATGAATGGCTTGTTACTACAGATTTAGAGATAACTCTCTAATACTCAAGCAATGACAGCTACTCACAATTTACAAAATTACTCTCACCTACAGAGATACAAGCAGGCTTAATTTAAAGCATTCAATATAGATACTGTAAAACATCTTTTACATTATTTTATTTTTCTTTTAAGAGAGGAGGTGAATCAGCAAATTCCTAATGTGGCCCTAAGACCAGCACTGACACAGTATCTTGTGCTTCAGTTTGAGATAACTCTGAGCACACGAGCCTCAGTGACTTGCAGTAGCTTCTGGTCCCCTCCCAGCACTCTGACCCCAACTTCAGCCCTCCACCTGCTCTCATGCGCCCCGGCCCTCGTACAAGAGCCCCTCTGAGTAACCAGCACTGAGCCCGCCGCTGGGATAAAACCTAGGCCTTCAGCAGCTACATTTAATACCTCAACTATTCGGTGAAATGAGCATTCATTTTAGTATTTGCAATCATTAACGCTTTGTTTACTCTTATCCCATTTGTATCCTTTAATTCTTGTTTGAATATACTCTCAAAGGGACTAAGATATATCCTGGCAGATATCACAACTCTGTGTATGCTGTTACAATATAACTTCTTAAAAATGTGCTGATGTAAGTTTTTTTTGTTTGTTTGTTTTAGAAAAGTGCTCAAAATGGAAGTTTCTTTTTGGAAATTAAAATACTAGGGTTTTTTTAAACACTCTACAAACAAACTTGGCAGAACACAGAAAAAGCCCCCCCCAGCATTATTTTGCATCCAGCAGGGACCAAGCACGTGATGGCCTAAAGGTCATGGGGATCCCAGTAAATCTTCATCCTGCCTTACACACTGCTCTGCTGTCTGGGTGGAGAGGGAGTTCAGGAGGGCCAATGCCACTGACACTAACACACGCCAGCTTCTTCGACTTGGGTTTTGTTTGTCAAGTCAAAGGTTTATAGAGTTCTGCAGATCCAGTTTCATCACTCTCTGCAAACACTCAGAGGTATCCTACACTTTAACCAGAAATAAAAACATCTGCATTTTCTATGCAAGCAATTCCCAAACGGACCCAGTGCAATCAGCCAGCATCCACCACGCTTAGATACAACACCGATGTACAGACCTGGTGTGATTTGTGAGGGAACCTCCCTTGCTGCCCACACACACAGACCTCAGCAGTCATTGACCAAAATAAATGTACTGAACTCACATGTCTTCGACTGTGATATCCTTCAGGATCTGACAGTAATCCACGTTCCACACTGCCTGGTCATCCCAGACTTTGGATGCCAGGAGAATTGCACCCAGTACAATTCGTTTCCAGTTTGCCGGGCAAATATCTATCTCTGCATAAGTTAAAAGTCTTTCAAGATATACCTGTGAAAACACAGTAAAAATCAAGACTTAATGTACTTCGTTAATAAAGACAAACAAAAAGGAAAAATATCCTAATATACCCAATACAATCATTTGAAAACAGTTAATCTGCTCTCAGGAAGATCCTTCTCTAAAAGCTGGGGATATAAATGTACACATTTATGCCAAGCTGAAGATGGAATGTGATAGATTCACATTTTAGTTGGCCTTTGCTTTCTGATCCTAAAAATGTGGAATTGTAGGGGATAGGGCACTAAAGCCCAGTCAGACCAGCTCCCTTGCAATTCTGTGCACTCACATCCAAGCACACAGGGACCTTCAGTGATTTGGGCTTCCTGAAAGGTCCTCCATTCCCAGACCACATTAGCTAATCAAAAATAAACAATGATAACTAATGAGTTTTGAAGCCCATTTATTTTTACAGTTATATGAAAGCATCAAGGTCAATTAAGTTCCTAACAGAATTTTGGTTGTTAATTTTCACAACTATAATGTGCATAAGGACATGATAACAAGATCAAAGGTAACAACAACTACATGTTTTATAATGTAAAGTTTTATAGGAAAGTTTATAATCCATGAAAAAACATGTCAAACATCTGAATATGTGTACACAATTATGCCTAGCAAATAACAATAGTCTTTTGTATGCACTATGCAGTATAAAAGGCATGAGACAAGAAAAAAAAACAGGAAAAGAAAAAAAACCACCATACTAGGTAATTTTGATTCAAAATGGCCATTACCAAGTATTCAGTCTTTGTTTCTGATCTCATTTAAGAAAAACAAAACTCAAGTTACACTGTCTGTAACCACCACTAACAGAGTCATATACTTGAACAGTTTCCTATGTAAAACACACAAAAATGTTTGCTCCCCATTAGCCAACAGCCTCTCCCAGGCCACACTGAGTTCTTAATCCATGCTGAGGCTGTTTCAGATGGGTTTCACTGCACTCCCTCGATTGAGGAAAATGAAACACAGCTACTTATTTTCCTTAAATCAGTAATTTCCACTCCGTTTCAGAACGGAACTTGCGGCAGGGAAGCAAACTGAGCCCTCGTCTCGCAGGTGCAGTTGCTGCCCGCAGAGCACTTGACGTGCGCGAGGGCAGCTCAGAGTGGGCACTGCCTCCACGGGCCAAAACAGACACATCTCTGAAACCAGCCGACACTCAGTCTCGATAGGCTACGCCGTAAAGATACCCGTTTGCATTTACTGAAGAAGAGTCTATTCTTCGTATCTTATAATAGATCTTATAATACCCTCTTCACTGTATTGTGGTAAAAAGCAATTAGATGGTTATTTAGATTGCTGTTATTCTTACAGGATTCTGAACTAACTTACAGAAACCGGCAGATTTTATGAGCTACTCTGACGAAAGTACAATACATGCGCAAAACATTAAAGCTACCTGAAAGACTGCATTTTGTATAAAAATAGAAGACTGCTAAGCACTGAAGGCCCAGCATTTTGTGTTAAATTTTAAAATATGTAAAGCTATTCATCTAGGGATCCTGAAGGAAATATATTTCTGTTGAAACAGAAGATATAACCAACTGCAAAGAAATCTGAAAGCATTTTTTATTATATATTACATTTAAAGTACTGTTAATTTTTTTTAAGTAACATTGAAAAAAAACAGAGATTATGAGTATATGACTAATTTATTACTAAAGAATTTTAATATCAATAATTTTAATATCAATAATATTTATTATTAATAATGATAATTACTAAAAAATAGAAAATACTTATTTCAAGTTTTGGAGCTATCCAGAAATAAGCAAATGCAAAATAATAGATGCACAGCAATCTTATTTTGAGTAACAAGATCTCATTGATCCTGCCAATGACACAATATTTGACCGAAATTCTGAATTTACAGAATACTCTAAAGTCTGAACAGTTGTAATAGACCCAAAAATGCAGCCTGGTCAAACAAAAAAAAAGTCTCAAAGAAAGACTTTTCGCTCTCACTTTCACCAAATGCTTCTGTTTTTTCTTATATTAATGAAATATTAACTTTAATCTTGCAATAGACACTTTGTTTATCTAAAAATACACCATTAAGCACAAAACAACAGACATAATGAGTATTCAAGTATCTCTCTGAGAACAATGTTACACAGAACTAAAAAGTCAGGACATTCATAATATGAGACTTCACAGATAAAACTGATGATTTTTCAGGTTCTTCTGCAGAAGAAAAAAAAAAAAAGGAAAGTATCTCTAACTGCTCAGAAATTTATCTACTTTTATAGGGCAGGCAAGACACTATTCAACTTGTATTCTTGCATGTGCAAAACTATGTCCGTGCTTCTCATCACTCCCACCAAATACATATTGGCTTAACGAACATTCATTTCAAATTATGTCTGAAGTCCATCATTAAAACCTGAATTCTGACTTTTCAGACAGGACATCAGTCTGAAAAGAGAAACACTCAGTTCCCAGCAGATGCTCGCACCCAACTGACCTTCTAGCTCTCCGAAGCTGCAGTTTGGCAAAGACGAGGCAAATCTGCAGACAAGGAAATTCAGGCAGCAGAAAAGCTGGTACAAGCTCCTTAGTTATGTAACTGAGTTCCTACACACTGAATAGTCTCTTAGACAAACTTTCTTAAATTTTCTTGAATAAAGGCCTTGTATCAAGCAGACTTGGGAGTATGTGTCAATGTACTTTCGTATATTCATGTGTTGTTATGAATTTCCTTGGCTTAATTTCCAAATCAAAACAAAAAAACACATTTTCTTTAGAGCTAGCTACTGTAAAGTCAATTACAAAGCTAAATTTTAAAAGCTCACTCAGGAAAAGTGTATTAGAACTTGTATCTCATTGGAAGAAATTTACTTATATCTCAAAAGACTGAAAAAAAAAAAAGGGAAAAACATCACCCTTTAAAAAAGTGTGAAAACTTCTCCTCCTCCTGATTATTTCAGTAGCTGTTCAGTTACAGAACCAGAACTAATCAAATATAAAAAAGTGCTTAGTATCCAGCAGAAAGAAGTTAAAATAAATGCCATGATTTGCCACCACTCACTTTTAACGTGCTTGGGAATGGAACTAAAGCTTAAAACAAACTGAAACTGTTACATTCAACTGTCTAATTCAGTGCCTCTTCCGAAAGTAAGTTTTTTGGGCAAATTCCCTGAATACTTTTACCTAAAAAATGGTCAGGAGTTAAATGTTCAAGAGAAAACACGTTCTCTTATTCTGATCTAATTCAAAAACCTATTTCTCCTCAAATATGTTGAAAGCCTCTAAAAACCATCTTCAGGACACCTAGTTTTATATATATGTGTACATATATGTACATATCTATCACCCCTCTAGTTCTGTGCTTAGGATTTTTACAGAACAAGAGCAAGACTATTTAAAAAGGGGACTGAGATACTGCTGGGACATGAGCAGAAACTGGAGGTGGCTTCAATCAAACCGGATGTAATTCTGCTTTCTCCTCAGCCTGAAAGGAACAACTGTAACTCACAAGCAATAACAACAACAGCTCAGTCTTCAAGACTCACTTGTTATATACCTCAGTTCCTAGTTGAAAGGAAAATGCCGTTCTGCTATGCACAACATCAATGGACATGAGTCCATTGACACATTTCCACTGAAAATCTTAAAATCTCAAATTCTGATGACACCGTTATTAGTCTCAACTCTTTGTGTGATTGAGAGCCTAACAAGAGCTCATGGATGATACCTGCATTGAACTGGAGACATTTTTAAAAACTGCGAACTTTCCAGAAGATGTGTTGCATAAGTTAAGATTTCAGAATAGCAATATTTCGTTTTTCTTTTCTATCTCTTCCCACAGACTCACATCAGGATTTTGTAATGATTGACCTTTACACTTGGAATATTAGCACGTTATTATTTAATCACAAGTGAAACCAACCAGATGATTTGGCTTTGTTAAGAACTAATTTATCTGAACTACAAATAATTTAATTCTATTAATAAAATTAGCCCTCTACAAGTATAGATAATCCCAAATTGGTTTGGAGTCTGGGAATGTTCACTGGCTCAGGTACACACTGCAGGAATGTAGTGAAACTGTTTCCAAAACCATTTCAGGTCCAGCAGATTTGGTTCAGCATGTACCTCGAGCTAGTAAGTCTGCCAGACCTGTAATGACTCTGTGCTGAGCTGCTTTGGATACTTCTGATCTTAATTCTCAGGTCTGGGACCTGTAATTGCATGGTGGAAACACATTCAGCCATACATTATCACCACCAGCACTCGAGGGCTTATTTATTCTGATACTGAACTGTAACGTGGCGCAGGGCTGACCAGATCTGCAACAACATCCAAGCTCCAGCAGGGCCAAAGCTGAGCCAGGACTAGTCCCCATGGTGATTATACACAGCCCATCCTGGACTTTCTCATAGCAACCACAATATCCAACACTGACCTCAGCTATAGTACTGAGAAGATCAGATTTAATTAGTGCTAAGCAACATTTCATTTTCTCTATCTCAGAGGATATTATAACATAATATACATGTAATGTCCTGTTAAATACTAGAGGAGTTTTTTTTTCCTGATTTTTTTCCAAATAAAAAAGTGTGAAATTATTTCACTTCCACATTTTCTGATCCAAAGGAACACTTACATTTTATAAACTGTTACTTCAATTTGTTACTGCATTTTGAAGCTGTTCAACATTAGCTTCCAATACCCCACTATCACTTCTCACCACCCTAAAGTTGCAGTTTAAGCACCCAATATCTCATAAAATTGTTTTCATATGCCTCCATAGACCAATGGAACAGATTGTGAAACCTCTGTCCTCAGAGGAATTCAGGACAGGGCCCTGAGCAACCTGACCTTGCTGGTCTTGCCATGAGCAGA
Organism: Nothocercus julius; assembly: GCA_013398735.1. Taxonomy (NCBI): domain Eukaryota; kingdom Metazoa; phylum Chordata; class Aves; order Tinamiformes; family Tinamidae; genus Nothocercus; species Nothocercus julius. The sequence goes on along the minus strand of VZSV01000002.1, from coordinate 7,397,090 downwards.
AGGCAGGACCCTTGGCGATCCACTCCACCTGAAATCATTTTATGATCTACCTGCAGTAGATCACAATTCACTAGATGATCCACGTTATCAGTTGCAGGAACACAGAACAGCTAACAAAGACAGGCTTTTCATCCCAGCAATTAAAAAGAAGTAAAAGGAAACCCAGTCCTTTCTTTTTGAAAACACTTTAGTGCCTTAAAGCTTGAAAAAATAAATTTGTATGGAAAAAATTATAATTGGCAGCGAGTCTCATATAGTCAAAGTTTAATTTGTAATCTAACCACTAAACTGCCATATGCTGCTGTTCTAAGCAATCAGCTGGTTTCCTACCACACCTCTGCAAAGAGCTGTGCTTTGCAATTTTTCAGCATCCGCAACATTCCTGAAAAGGTCTATTTGGTAGAAAAGGACATCACAACACTACAGCCCTAGCAAATTTATCCATTTGCTGTTTTTAAGAGTACATGCTCAAAAAGGGTAAGATGTGCTTCACAGAAAGGCAGACCTCAACAGCAGCAGCCAGCAACAACCCTGGCCACCACCCTTGCCCATCCTGAGCGGGGGAAGCTCTTGCACCCAACGCTGCCCATCAAAAAGCCAGTGACCACCCAAGCAGACCCCAGGCTTAAGGGCTCTTGAGCTCTCTGCTTGGATGTAGGAGGCTACCCAGGCAGAACAGGGATTCCTTAGAACACACGTGTGCTTCTGTTAGACTAACTAACCAAAATCTAATACCAAAACCTAACCAAGGAGTGACAATAGTCCTGAGCACCGCCCAGCAAGAGCCCGGCCCATGGGCACAAGGCGTCGCTCCTCTCTGTGCTCCACCAACTTCCTTCCACGAGCTGCAGGTGAACTCAGGTACACGGGGCAGCTCAACAGCACCTCGGCCACGGCTCAGGTGCCTCCAGCTCTGTGAAGTGGCACCTCATTTAGCAATCCCAGTTAGGCAGCCTGCACGACACGCTGGGTCTCCAGGTGAGCACCTCTCGCTTTGTTGTCTTTTGGCATTTATGTGCTGCTGCCACCAGCAGCCGCTCTCAGAAGAAACGTCCACAGATGTAAACATAAATATTAAATCTATGAACTCAGATCACCTTGGGCTTTTTCTTTTTTCTTTTTTTTTTTTCTTTTCTGTTTTCCTCAATATTTTCCTTTCCTTTCCTTTTTGCTTGGTAAGTGAAGCCAAGGTAAAGACAGAAAAAAAAAAAAAAAAAGAGCATAAACATTTAATTCTGCACTGCAAGCACTGTAATGTTTTGCTGCTGTTATGGATCTCAATGATATTCACACTTATATTTACTATTCAATTAAGAGAGTTACATAAACAGAACTTGCCAGTATAATGCAGTTTTAAGTAACATGCAACATGAGAATATGGAGACAAGTGATAAAATATGGATTTCTCAGTTTTAGCAGGGATGAGAATACCTGACAAGGAGACACACATATGTATTATTCTTCTCACAAAGTCATGTCCCAGTTAGAATAAATTCAGTTATTCACTGGGACAAAACCCATTATATTCATTGTTTAATCAGCAACACAATTCTTACAACTAATATTATTTTAAGGTATTATTTTATAAATAAATAATGTGAATTAGTATTTAATTGTTTCAGTCTGAGTTTAATTTTTACCTATCAGTATGGGAAATCTCTTGGCAGCTCTGGAGGCTGTATGAAAATTAGATTTTTTCGTTTAATTATAAGTTGGTTTTACTGTAATCGTGGTAGCTTTAATTGGAATATTTTAATTAACGGCTTGAAGCAATTCAATGCTGGCTTTTTTGCTGAAGCCTAGCTTTTCTAACAGCTTGGAGTGTCATGTTTGCTCAGCTGCTGCACTAATCATATAGACTGCTATATAACCAATTGTAACTGCTGCTTCTACTTTGCTAATGGCATACAAAAAAAATCTCCCCAAAAAAATGAGCAGACACATTCAGCTACACTTCTTAACCCACAGCAATAATTTGGGTTGCCTGGGCAGTAATAAAAAGGGGTTGTTAGGACTGTTCAAATAATTATAAAGAAAAATAATAGTTGTCCTATGTAGTTCAAAACGTATCGTGATCGGCTTCTCTGTGGATTTACTTCCCGCATTCTGGCAGCCTTCCTAGGGGAACGAGGGGCAGACTGGGGTATCAGGTTGCTCCCTGGTGTACGACCAGGCTAAAACAAAACATAGGCTTCTGCAGTGCCTGCTCCTGCCTTCTTCTCCAGTGAGCAGATCAAAACTGAAAGCACCTGGAGGATTCAAAAACAACAGTATCAACTGCAGTAAGACTGAGGGGCAAGCTGTGGTGGCAGAAGGAAGTTGATTCCTTTCCACAAATTACTGTGCATGTTTGACCACTGCAGAAACCATGTTGTCTGTCTTGGGCCATTCCTCATGGCACTAACAAATAAAAAAATGGGACCCAGGTGTACAGAGGCAAGAGACCAAACACAGTGGAATTTTATACTTCTCAAATGCAACTTATCCAAAAATTCTGAGGGTTTTTGAAGAGAATCACAGAATCGCTGGAGTTGGAAGAGACATCTGAAGAATATCTGGTCCAACACCCCCGCTCAAGCAGGGCCACGTGGAGCACACTGCCCAGGACCCTGCCCAGATGGCTTCTGAATATCTCCAAGGAAGGAGACTCCACAACCCTGCCGGATAACCTGTTCCAGTGCTCAGTCACTCTCTCAGTAACAAAAGTTTTTCTTTGTGTTCAGGTGTTCTTTGTGCTCAGGAACTTCTATTGTCCCAGCTGGGGCCTGTTGGCTCTTGTCCTGTCGCTGGCCACAACTGAAGATGGCCACCCATCCCCTTGACACCCTCAGTATTCACATTGGTAAGATTCCCCTTTAGTCGTCTGCAGATTGATAAAGGTTCCTGCACCCTCACATTATGGGCAAGAATAGCATTACAGCAATGTTGATCACCTACACCAAATCCATCTGCACGCATCTGAATGTTTTTTTTGAGAAACAGATTATAAAAGTAATTTAACCCTTTATCACAGTGACAAGTATAAAAAACAAGCCATCCATGGTTTCAAACACTAAAAACAATGGAAAACACCTCTGCAGTGTAACAAGTGGGTTAAAAATATTTACATGTAATTCCAGCTCACACCAAAAATAATGCTTGCATTTGGAAAACCACATGAGAAGCACAAAAGACTTAAGTAGTGAAAATGAAAGATATGGAAACACCTTCCCAAGTTAACAACATTTGTGGGCAAGAACTTTCCATGCACTGCACTGACAGAAAGATGTTGTTATGCAATATAGCCCCTGTTTCTTTCTACTAAAAAGGGCACTTGTTGATTAAACAATCTAAGATCAAACAACAGACACCTACAAATTTCCACCGTCCCTGACAATAAATTAATTAAATTATACAAGAACATTCTGATTCACACAACATATCTTGCCTCTAGCAAAAAACACTTAGAAAGGAAAAATAAGGACAAGCACTTAGTGCAATTACGTAAAATGGACAGACAAAATGTCATTTCAGAAAACAAGTATGTCAAGTAACTAGGTAGAAGGATCCTTCAATATGCAGGGGTGAAGCACTGCAGGGTGTTTCTTGCCCTGTTTCACTCATATCCCTCTTCTGTACTGGCCAGTAGAATTAATTCTGACCGTCTCTGAAGGAAAAAGCCTGCCAATTGATCTCTCTCCTTTGGCCTCTAAGATTAACAGAGGAAATGAGTAGGTCTGGGCTTCAAAATTTACCTTCTCCAATTTCCCTTTGTTCTCTCTAAAGTAAATAATAAAGCTGCTATGAAAACACACACTGCAGTGACTAAAAGAAACAAACCAAACCAAAACAACAAAAAAACCCCAAACCTGTTCTTTTAAAAATTTCTGAGTCAAGAACATGGCCAAAATTGTGCCTGAAACTTGAAGTGACTTAACTAAGTTGGCAAGACAAAAAATTCAGGAAAATTCAAAATTCTCAGCTGGTGGACATCACTTTAGCTCCATTAATCCACATTGCTGTGATGACCCACACCAGCTGAAAATCTGAACACTCTTTTGGGTCATGCTATTTTTAAGCAGCTAAACTTCAGCATTGAGTGCAATTGTTCAATCTGATGACGTGGTCCTGAAAGACAAGTACAGCACAAGTAAAGAACAGCAGTCACCAACATGCTCCAGTCACTCACCAAATCCTTTTTGTGTCCATCCATTCTTATTAGTGCTATTAAATTACCTCTACAGCTGTCCCTGAGGCTACAATGAAACACAGTAAACCTCACAAAAGTGGAAGCACTTCTGCTTTTAGCATTCCCTCGTGTTCCGACAGCTCATGCCACCTGCCTTTTCTATTAGTCACCCTGGTGGCCTGTAACGTTATCACTCTGAGGGGAAGATGTAACCATGACATTTATGTCATATGTTATCTGATATCTTCTTTGTTCACTTACTCTGCTCAAGAAAATGAACTGCAATATCTTTTCCCATGAAGAAATTTTCTTGGTGTCTATGGTGAGAAAAAAATTCCTTAGCAACACCTAGAGCTACTCAGTCATAAAAAAAACAAGCTTCGAGGACAAAACTGGGTCTGTCGGATAGTTGCTGTCATCTCTCAGACACTTACCAGGGTGACAATGGCACATTCAGCAGTCAGTTGAGCAGCACTGAACAACGTCCGTACAAAGCGGTAAATCTGTTTCTGCTCTGGGTCATGTTTATCATAATCTGGTGGCACTTCGGTTTTCTAAAGAAGAAATATTTCCAAAAAGATGACTGAAACAAAACAAGAAGGCAGACAGAAAGTCACTTAGAGTGAAAAGGAAGTGGTTGTAGAGGAACTTACCGAAAGGGGATGAAGGTTTTCATCAAAAATATCTAAGAGCATTCTTCCGTCTGTGTCCCTGCGAAGTAATACAAGCAACGCAGTGTCATTATTTGAACTCAACAGTCTGCAGTCTTCACAAAAAGCATATTGCTAAAACTCCCTTTTGTGGGATGCTTAGAATCACTGCAGAAATGTAATCTTGGAACTACTGTGCCATGAAGTTCATTCTTAATATGAAATCCTTATTACAAAGTACACTAAAATTTGCAGCTTGTGATGCCCAAGAGGCATAGCTTTTGCTTGACTTACTGTGAGGCTTTTAAAAACTTAACATGCACTACTATCATCTCCTAATATGATAAAATCTGCCCAGCTTACTCTTCTTTTCTTAACTTCATGTTAATCCTTGCAATCTCTTCATTTAATTAATTCCTCCGCCTCCTTTGTCATTTACATTATGAAAGTTTACAAAATTCCAACAGTGCTTTCTAGGTGTCCTTTAGTTGATACACACATGCTTCACTTTTTATTTCTTTAGGAAAGTTTTATCCTACTAGTGATTTCTGAAAGCAGTAAGGACTATACACAACCTCAGACAAAGTAATACTCCTCTCCATGGCTTTTTTTTGCTATTTCTGTTGGATCTTTATTGCTCCAGATCAGCAGGAAAGTTGATGCAACTTTGCAAGTGTAACATCCAGTTTAAGAAATTTGACAGGAATATCAATGATTATGGAAGGGAATGGCCAAATAGTACCAGTCAGAACTAGACACTTTCTGATTACAATTCCATCTTTTTTTATTGCATTCCTGCAACTCTGGTCATAGAGAACCCATTGAGAGTTAATATAGAGACAACTGAATATGTTTTCCATCCTATTACAAAACATGCAGACATGAGTTTTATGGGGAATTCATGACTACAAAATGTACTTATTGGTGGCTAACAGAGTTAAATCTCAACAGTAGAAGATGAATTTTTTCCTGCTTTAGAGCATGATAACACTGAAAATAAACACTCTCTTAAAAAGCAATGAGCAGCTAAATTAAAGGCAACAGCTAGAATGAGATAATTACTTCACAATATCCTGACATTCCTCATTAGCAGGGATTTTAGGCCAGACTCCTGTACTCTTGCATAAAAAGGCCAGTTATCTTCCTCAGAAGTAGTCTCACTGAAATCACTGATGTGTTCCAGTAAATTGTGATTCTTTACAATAAAAAAGGGGAAAAAAAATCCATTTTATTTCTTCATACTGTAGTTGCTGCAAACCATAAAGGCACAGTTGCTTGTCCTTAAAAATCTGTAGCACCAAAAAAGAGGTGATAAGCTTTGTTCTTCCTCATTAAAACAAGTTCATACTGTTATCTTTTAAAATGTATCATCCACTAATCAGTTATGCATTTTTATAGTTTGTCGATTTATTTATTTATTGGTTCTGATGTGCTGTGTTTTCTAGCAAGTTCAACAATACTCGTGTATTCCTTTCAAATCAAGATAGATGCAGTCTTTTAGCACTTGGTGAAAACCTAAGCACAATAACAAGTGCAAAAAGTTAACAAATAAAACAATGTTAAGAGGCGCTGAGCAAAATTAAGAATAGCTAGAATATTAAAATCAAAAAAAAAAACAGAAAGAAACATGAAAGGATATTCCAATTTGTGTGATGTTTCTCTGAAATTGTACATATGGGATTGATAACAACTAAAAAAATACACTAAAAGCACTAAAAAGATACTAAAAAGCAATTCAGTTTTGAGGGAAGCGTGTAGGAGAGAACGAAGAGGGGGGATGCTGCTGTTTCAAAAGAATTCTGCCCTAGCCAAGCAGGCGCTCGACTCATTTTCCACCGAAATCAAACACGAGCGTATACAGGGTTACACGGGTCTCTCACCCCCCAGCCCCTAAAGCACCGGCGCCCACCACGTGCCCCGACACCCTCCCCGCGTCTGCACCGGCGCGAGGCAGAACGCCGGTTGTGCTCCTGCCCTTTCTGCAGCAGCTACCACCAAGGGCTGCTGGGGCGCTGCCGTCCCCGCGCAGCTCCGGG
>VZSV01000002.1:7362083-7390196 GCA_013398735.1 Nothocercus julius | reverse complement strand
CTTCGGGCCGCGGCGCGGCCGGAGCGAGGGCGCTCCCCGCGCAGCGCGTGGCGGCAGGGACACCCCGTGTCCCGGGGCGACACTCAGCGCGTGCTGCTTTAAAGTCACTGGCACAGAAGCCTTTATTTTGTATAGCTGAAACAGGCTAGCTGCATGTCATATTCGCACTGAATTCTGTGCTCAGCAATCGGCTTCATGGCAATGTGAATTAGCCGAGCCTGCCTTCCCTCGGATGTGGATGCCTTCTCGATTGCCTATGTGCCCTTCCTGAGGTTTCCCACCCTTCGGGAACCCCCTCTACAGAGCCTTTCACTCACTCAGCTGGGATGATACTTCCTAGAGTGTTTAAGGATCTCTTATTTCCACCATATGATTAGATTTTAACACATAGTTATCTTCCACATTTCTTATTATTCAGTCAAGTATAGACAAAATTGATAGACAAATTAACCCAGAGATGATGGGAGGAAAGTCAAAGAGGGAACCACAGATGGATGAACAAGCAATGATCAATAATACCTCATTTTCTAGAAAATGAGGCAAAAGAAAAAGTTTTCAAAAAGATTCACTCCAACTTTTGCCTTACACATTGCCATGCTTCAGTCCAAGGCCCACTGAAGTCTTGGAAAATCTTTTACAAACTTTCAGTTTGCGTCAGATCTTATGTCTTTTGGTCTTTGTGCACTACTAAAGGTCAGCCTCCTTTCAACAAGTGCTGTGGGTTCCCGTGACCTGACACCCGGTCCCAAATGACACACCAGCTTAACTTTAAGCTGGTAAGCAACTCCTTTTGTTCTAGTTGCACTTCTTACAGTCCAGAAGGAAAAAAAAAAAGAAGTGCAATTAGTTTGTTAGATCAAGATCTAAAGCAAATTTCCTGAAAAGACACTTGGAAAAGCCATGGACACAAAAGTCACATAGAACTTATATACAAATCTCTTCTTTGAAATTTCAGCAAGTATTATCTTTCAAGAATATGAAATTAAAGAAACAAAAAGTCAGTTCAACAGCATCAAAGTCAATCCAAGTAGAAATTTTTAGAGATCTCATTTTCTGTTCAATTTTAATCAACTTGACTAAGCAGAGTCATGACTAAAACATATTGCACCAAAAGAGATAAGCCAGGACCTGTTCTGTAGGCACCCTGAACTACATTTATTGACAGAGTCATTCTTAGGGTATAATTGACAGATTTGAAGTCAAAGTACATAAACAGTAATTGATGATTGATTTAGACAGGCAACTGTACAAAGGTAGCCAAAAAACAGACTTGAAAGACACTTTAGATTTCTCTAAATGTAACTGCACCATACACTTACTGCAGAAATGCTCAGAGCACATCAAACCAAACACTGAACCACCACCAATTTTTTTCAGTTGAAATGCACTTACAGATTTTTCTTATAAATATATTTTATTCTTGAAAGAAAATAATATATGGAGAAAAAAATACAACAAATATTTTGAAAGAAATAGAACACTTTTTTTTTAGGCTTGTGAGGGGTGGTTTGTTTCAATTAAAGATATCTTCAGTACAAGATGTCATTATTCACATACCTGTTTTTGATGTGGTAATATATTGCAAGAGCTACACTGTAAAGAAAAACACAGAGTTAATATCTCAGGACTGTCATATTATACATTAGAATTGTTACATTAACATCCAAATGTAAAACCTAACACAATTCTTGGCAAAAAAAAAAAAAAAAAAAAAATATGCTCAATAGTCTATTTTCTTCTGTTCATTATTAGATGACAGGAGAAATACTGCAGAATGGCCAATTTAAGAATATTTGTTCATCACTCTAGCCACCTTACCAAATAGTTATATTCCTTATACAAAGTTACACATTCCTTCCATTTAATGCTCTGCTCTATTGAAGTCAGTGGTAAAACACCGACTTGTCTCCCTGGATGAAGGTAAGGGCACTAGAGGCCTCGGACCTCCCTAAAGCTGCTCTAAGAGCTTCTGCAAGACTCCTCCACGAACTCTCAGCCCATGACTTACTCTGTTTGTAAATCAGTGGGTTTGATAACACTGGAAGTATCAAAATGTTGTATGCTTTGATAATATTATAATAAAATGTTCTAACCACAACTGCTCATGAATTTATATTTAAAGCCACTAACTTTTGGCTGTCCTTCTATGTAGTTACTACATATGAGATTCAAGTATCAGACTCCTTTAAGGCATCAACTTACCAGCTCATGACTCCCAAAACTGCAGGAGTTAACATCAAAGCATGCAGCAGAACCACCTCTCTCACTACTTACTCTGATAGTCTAAACCAGCCAAAACTAAACAGAACTGAAGGAGAAGGAAGTTCCCTGATCCTATTTGTTGCCAGATTGTTCTGTCAGTGATTCATTGTGAGATGCCAGTCCTATGCTGATGCAAAATTCCTCCTCCCTGCTTTTTTCTTGACATAAAAAGCCTTTTGAAAAAGTCAATGGATATATATTTTTCTCTCAGAATTTTTATCTGAAAATTGACATACTGTGTGTTAGCAAAAATGGTATGTTGGACCTCCCTGTTAGTAGAATTATAAATGATTTTAAGCAGTATTTTTAAAACAGCCATACAGTAGAAGTCACATTTTTCTCAGCTGAAAGTAAATATTATTGGCACGACAGCTTCTAGCTTGATGCATTAGAATTTTTTGGACAAAATTTGCTTTTTAAATTTGAATTTTTCTGTAGATACATGCTCAAGAAATTAAAAGGTACTGTCATCATTTAAAGGACACTGTCCTCACTGAACACAAAAAGTAGATCTGCAAATGAATTTAATTTGAATGAAAATCTACTCATAAAACACATTTGTCCTAAAATTTTATTTTAAGTGATGCCCCTAGAACACACTTGCAGCTCTAGTGCAGTTTATGCAAGCGATACATGAATACACGTGCACAGCTCTGCTTGCTGCCTATATTGTTGCTCTTGTAGCAAAATGTCAAATTAAGTTTAGGAAAACATTTATCATTTCAAAATCTTTAACAGAATCTGAAGAGCTTTCAGAGTTTCAAGAGATTAACTCAGATCCAAATTTTATTCTGCTTTTCATGTGCTAGTTCAGCTAGCATCCATGTATCCGTGAGGATGGCCAGGTAAGTCTCTCATGAGGATCTCATGATGCTGCCACCCCACCAACTCAGAAGTGCTCTCGGAGACACGCTGCTGCTTTAAACACAGCAGTGCGTGACCCGAAAGAAATAAGCCAGCCAGCCATGAAGCCAGCCAAAACGCATCCTTCACAGACCTGCACACGCGCAGCAGTCACTTATCTGCAGCGATGGCCAGGACAGGGGCAGGAAATGCAGCCGTATTGCAAACGCCTGTATCTGCTAAATGTGCAGCTGGACGGGAGAGGACGTCACCCAGAGGCCTCCTGCACCACAGCCCAGTTTCTCACCCTACCTAACCCGCCTTTCCAGCCCTCTGACCCCTCACAGCTTCCAGCCTTCCCCGCGGAGCTGCAGCGCTCTGCCCCACGGCGATGCCCTGCCGCAGGGCCGACCCGTGTCCTCTGCTCCCCAGCTCGGCCCCACCACCCACACCACGTCCCCCAGGACCTTCCCCCAGCTCCGAAGCCGCGGGTCTCCTCCTGCTTCCCCTTCCACCAGGGCCTGCTGAAAGCGCCTTTGTCACTGCCGTGGCCGCTGGACCCGCTTTTTCCACTAACAGTTCCTAGTTAAAAGGCTGAACTGCCTGAAAAGAACTTGAGAGCAGAGATGTATGAGACTCCAGGAAAAAAAAAAATCTTTTTCCTGTGTTCTTCTGAATTATTTTTAAGTTATTAAAGAAATTTGAGGAAATGAAAGACAATATATTTCAGGCAAAAATAGCTCATGAGGAATTAGGTATCAGTGGAATTGGTTTGGCTGCAAACGTTCTCCCCTTCCCCTTCCTTTCCTTAAATGGAAGAAAACAAAAGTGTTTTAATGACAACCATCAGCAAAAACTGAAGCCCCTCTGGATATACTACTCTGAATATATTTGTGTGCCACGTAAACACCTTTGTAGAATAGGCCCGGATTTAATAAACACTTACATTTGAGTACACTGAGGTCCTGAAAGCACATCACCAGCGGCAGTAAATAAACAGCAGAAAACACCTGCACATTTGTTTGCTCCTTTTTCTCTTGACTGTACAAAATACACAGAATGCTATACTATAGGTATTAATTTCTCTCCAAACATGAAATGGCACAAGAGAACCTGAAATGAACACCTGCGGCATCACCTGAAGATAAGCCCATGTACAAACCACACAAAGCTTCTGGGCAATCAGCTGTGCAACAGCACCACGATACTCAGCAAGGGAAGGGAGCTGAGCTGTGAATTTTCATTTCAAACAGAACCTTGGAAGGAAAGCTTAGCAAATGTGCATTTTCTCATTCTCAGGAAAGAGCTCTTAGATTTCAGGAGATTTCAGATGATTGAAAATTTCAGATAAACAACTATCTGAACTTTTGAGGACTCAACCAGACCAAGTACCCCACTGGTACACACTGAAGGCACAAGGACTTCAGCTGCTAAAATCCAAGTTCCTCAGTCAATAGTTTCTTGGCAGATATACAGCATCAGGAGTTTGACTTTGCAAGAAGCTAAAAATCAGAGTATTACCCTTTGCTTGTCCTGTTCATTCCTTCTGGAGCATGACTGGGTTAAAAAATAATCTACTGCTTCAAACACTAAACCCAGTGGTTTAGTGTTTCAGCAGTCGTTCAGAACTGTGTGCACATATTCAGCACATAAGGTATGTTCAAGCCAAAAAACATTATAAAACCCACCATTTGATGGTATACTTGAGGTTTGGTTGACTGACTGTGCTGTCATCCAGGAAAATAGTGGAGCAGGAACTGTACTTCCTTCTCAACTGCCCAGGAGGATGCTATGAAAAACATGCAAGAGAACAACGGCAATTACCAAAACACCAAAACATTTCTGTGAGGAGATTTAAGAATTTAGAAACAACAAATATCTCTGTTCTTCCCAATGACGCACATAGTAATGTGATCATGTTTTGGAGCAATTTAGAAAGTTCATAAATAATTACTAGTCCAAAAGTCAAAGCAGCCCCTGCTTGAGCCTTAGTGCTTTTTTTCAAAACCCAATCTCCCCTCCTCCCCCTGCCCCCCAAAAGATCATGCAAAATCTCTGTGCTGAATTACTTACTTATTCAAATGAAGCATGCACATTAAGGACAAAAGAAAGATCAACAAGATCTATGTTTCAATCCTCATTCCAAAACAGTAAGTGGGATAGTCAAGACACCAGATGAAAAATTAAGATTGGTTTAGAAATACGTGTGAATCAGACAGTGCTTGGAGGGAAGAGAATTACAAAAAGAAGTATCATGGGAAAATGATGTCTTCTCAGCAAATAATAGGGAAAAATCAGAAAAAAAAAACAATAGAAACAAAAATAGATTGCTAAATAAAAGAAAATTGATCAAAGTATGTAAAAGAAGGCAGATACACAAATAAGAAAAGAAACAGTAAAATATCTCTTGATTGAAAAGGTTTTCTATACATTTTGACTCTATTTCTTCTCTCTGTAAGGAAAAAATGCAAAGCACAGACACGGCGTCTGACAAAAACGCCAGTGTCTCAAGACACTGTGTTGAGAGCTCTTCTCCTTCAGTTATTTAGAGCAGCTGACATTCCACCATTCCAAAAGAATGGTTCCAAAAGAATGGTTCCATCCAAAAGAATGATTCCATCATATCAACTATTACCTATCACAGTCATTAATGCTCTGTGATTTTATCCTCACTTATTCCTCCCAAACTAGAGAATAACTTGACCAACAGCCAGTCTCAGAAGAGCTATGGAAAGTCAAATTAAACATTTAACTTTCAGCGCAGTAGATTTAAAACTCAACTGGCAATCCACATGAAAATTTCATTTTGTCTCAGATTTTGAATGTTGTTACCAGAGTTTAAGCTGACAGTTCAATGTCAGTAAGACCAACGGAAACTACTGAGAGATCTGCCAGTCCACAGCAACAGATTTCCTGGGGTTCAGTCCTTTAATTCCTCTCTCTGCACGTGTGTCCCTGCCTAATTTCCCAAACCTAGCTATTATTAGAAGCCAGCACTCTGTCATCTCACTAACTTTTCATATTCTGCAGGCTACGGAATTTTTAGCAGCATTCACTAAAAATAGAAACAAGATGACTCCTGATAAAATCCTGCATGAAACTGGGTTCTCTTTCATCTTATTTTTTCCAATGATGAACAAAAGAGTACTCAAAATCTTTTGTTAACTGAAAACACCCTTTCTTAAGGTACTATAATTGTAAAGACGTGATGTTCAAAGGATTTCCAAGTTCACCTGCAAACTCTCTCAACACCCCAACTTGACCAATAAATTTGCAGGTTGATCTGCCTTTCTTGGAAGTGAAAGATTTAATGAAAAAGTAACATCAAAAATATTAATCCCTCTCAAAAATTCTCCAGGCATTTGGAAAGGTACTTTGTAATAATGTGGAAGTTCAAAATCCATCTACATTACACGTTAAGCAAGGCAACAGAAACAAAATTTAAAAGTACTGGAAATGATAGGGCCATCAAATGCAACATCTAGTAGTGATGTATATGGAGAAAATGCCTAGGGCTCTGTTGATTTACAGCTTTTATTCTACCATCTCTTAGTTCTTATCTCTGCATTAGAATAGTCTCTACCTTCAACATGCAGGATAAAAGCAAAGTAACTTAAAAAACATTGAAAAAGGGGTTCTTTAGTGGTTGAAAAAAAAACGCAGAAGTACAGAGATATCAGCATAAAAAAAAAAAAAAACTACACACGCACACAGAAAGTCTTAAAGCTACATTTTAAGCATGAATATTTTTAAGGGTTTAGATAACAGATAAAAAGACTGGATTTACTCAAGGTAAGCACAAAGAAAATAGAAAGCAAGTCAGCAGCAACTCAAAAATCAGATTTAATTTTCTCATGTAAACAGCACTTATACTCAATACAAATCAATAGATCAGAGCCACACACCCTATTTCTGCAACTACACATTGCAGTTCTTGCCAGGCTTTTTAGCTTACATCAGGACTTTTCACAGCTGAGAAGCTACATGGTATCTCTCATGACTCACTTTTTGGTCCTAAGAACTTGACACTAAGAGGCAGCTCTCCTCATATGAAAAAGTGTTGCCTACCTATTCTGTTGGGTATAAATTATACCCATTTGTGCCACACAAACAACTAAGCTCTTAGGAGATCATCATTCCCAACTTTCTGGCATCCAGTTGCACCTATATGCTACACCAGGTAATGCATTTCCTGCCTTTTCCAATTGCTGGAAACAGACTCAGTTTCACATTTTAGCTCGACTACACTGGAAGGCATCTAAAGCCACCGTCCTGGCAATAGGCCTGTCTGAATGCTGCATAAAATGCTGCACGTTGAACCTCCTCCATATTTGTGGAAAATGAAAAAGGTTCCTGAATGTCACCTCAGTCTGAAGCACTGTTCTAGGCAGACAAACCTTCACTGCATCCATTGCAGTGGAATAAGTCCACCCAAAACGATGCGCATGTCCGCTCTTGATGCCTTCACGTTTCAAATTCACCATGTCTGACAGCAAGCAATCTTCAGCTTAGACAAGTCAGGGAGTCTTGACCGGAGCAAACCAGAAGAGCCGAGAGGGAATTAGAGAGTCTTTAAAGAAAACAGCCAGACATTAGTTGGATTCTTCTCGGTTTGTGCCCCATCATTACGGGTGACACGTGGGAAAGGAAGGAGCAGCACAGCTCCTCTTGTCAATAGCCCTGTGGAAATGTGCACTGGGGGCATCAAGGCATGTAGAGCCTTGATGATCACTGCTATTAAAATATTTATAAAAGTATATCTGATATGAAGTGCTTGTGCATACTCTAACTTGCACTAGCAATATTTTGTATCCAAGCTAAGATTGAGTAACTTCATGGGTCTTAACTTCAGCAAAACTTTTGAATTCTTCTACAAAATTCATAAAGGACAAATCACAGAAAATTTGATAGGTAAAAATTACTTGGAAACCTTAAGGGTCACTATTAATTTGGATGGTTGAAATTAGTATAGTTTCACAGAGGTTTGGTTTACTCCACTTTTATAAATAACTTTTATAACAGAATCAAGAGTTTCTTTATTGAATTTGCAGATAACTAAGTTGTGGAGACTAAAGAATATAACAGAAGACAAGGTTAGAATCCAGAATGATCTTGTCAAATGTGGGAATAATGTGTACACAACATGTATTTCTGCAGTCCATTTAGAGCAGACACAAGGCTGTACATTTAGGAAAGAGTCATCTGTGCAAAAATGGCAAACAAGTGCCAAGGCTGGCTTCAGAAAGCAATGTGCAGATCACATGACAAGAGTGTGATCACTCCTTTAGGGAAAAAAGGGAAAACACCACACAGGATTTATAGGGAGAGCTGGAACACAACAGTCTGGAACATCATTTGGCTGATTACACCTTTGGTGTAATAATGTGTCCAGCTTTGAGAAAGATTAATCAAGTCAAGAAAGATAATTGATTTGAAAGAGTCAGAGGAGATGGCAGCAAGATTAATCAGAGATTTGGAAAACTTCATTAGAAGGAAAAGCTGAAAGATTGGAATTAGAAGGTACAACTGAAAGATTGGAGAGATTTTCTCCAGGAACAGAGCAATTATAAATGGTGTTAAGTCATGTTAAAAGGAGGTGCAAAGGAAGACAGCATACTGTTCACTATGACCGTTATGGTCATAGGACAAGATAAGAAACACCAAGTTTACAGAGAACTAATGAAAATTAAGATTAGACATGAAACAACAAGAGGAGGTAATGGTGAAAAAGACACTGCTGAAGGCAGGGGTACTTCAGCTGTAGCCTGTGTGACCTAAGCACTGACAGTCTCCATCACTGGAAATTATAAAGAAAGCAGCATACGGCTCATGCACATGACCACGCTTCCAGATAGGAGATGGTAACCAGCCCCTGGTTCTGGACTCTAGACCAATTTTCTACCATTTTGTGACTTCTTTCACTGGATTTGTAGCTACTTACTCCAAAAATAGTTATTATTTTTCTCACTTTAGCCAAGTAAGTCCCCAAGAAATGCTGGCAAGACAGCCTATGAAGATAACAAAACACCCGTACTGTTGAACTTCCTTACAGGTAAGTATGTCCAATGGTAAACCTTGCTTTTTAACTTGCTGAGCTTTTACATGTTCTACAAAGCAACTGCTAAGAGACTGGATTTCCAGCTCTTCAAAACAGCAGTTTTGCCCTCATGCACAGCTAGCACTAAGAGAAAATTATGTGTTTATTTGATCCCCAACTTCTCCCGGGATCTTCCAACTCTCCAAATATTTTTGAGGGGTTAATTTTAAGATATTTGAACACCATGACTTGTTGAATATTGAATATACTGAACTCATCTTATGTGAAATGGCTCCGTTTTTAACTTTTCTTAGCAAACAGGCTCTGAGGACTGGTTTTATACACCTGTTAATGAGAGAACACAACAAATTGCTAACTAGTTCACAATGAGGATATACAAAAGGATGAACTTCTCCTGGGCTTCATTTTAAAACCATTCAGAAATTAAAGCAAATCTGCGGGGAAAGGGAAAGTATTTTGTTGTTGTTGTTGTTAGAACAGTCAATTCAAGGTGTTCTTGAATGGAAGTGTTCAATGCACAGGTCACTGACCCTCGCTTATGCTCCAAAGTGATCAGAATTGGCACAAGCCACCTCAGTTGCTGAAGCTATTCAGCAACACGGAGGTGACATCTGTCCCAATTCACAGCAAGGTTTAACTTAAACTTCCCTTACTCACCACTTCCCTAGTGCATCTATATGGCTTTTAGAGCAGAGCTGGTGCTGAGCCCGGCAGCTTGGAGCTTGGGCAAAGGCATTTCAGTCTTTTGCAGTATTCTTCTGCACTTGTTGATCGAAAGATAATTTGCAACTTGTTTTTTAAATAATAGTACTGTCTCTTTTTCCATTAAACCAGGTGTAAGTTATCACAGGATTTTAAAAGGTGCTATCAAACAGTCTTTTCCCCATGGAAAAATTGAGGCTTGCCTGTGCCCCTTATGGAGCCTTGTCCATTAGCTCCAAGGCAATGGAACTTGGCCAAAATGCTAAAAGGCAGAACTGGCAAATAGAAGCAAGTATGAAGCCAGATAACAGCTGCAAGCAAGCACCAGGACAGCTTCGGATTTGCAGAAGAGAGGCTCCTATCTTAAAGATCTTTTGTTGCTTCAGGACATGATTTAGTTCTGACAACACTTTTCAATGAGCTAACATGACTTTACAGGTCAACAAAGTGCTTAACTCCCAAATCAAGCAAACTATACATCAGAATTCCCTGCTTGGCTCTGCAAAACTCTGCATTTACCTTCATCTTGTACTACAGCATAATAATTGTATTCATACAGTGAGTGGCTAGAGAAGAGCGATTTCCTTTTAACAAAATCTATAGGAAACCACACTACTGGATTACTTTTTCCGACAACACCTATGAGAAAAGTTTGACCCCGCTGTAGTAGTATCCATTCTATCTACCACTCTCTGACATGTTTCAACCTTGTTTTCGGGTATTAGCCTCGCTGGGGCTTTCACAGTGTTCAAAACAGATGACTTAGCTTAGATCTGCACTTGCAGTTTTTTTGACATTGCAGTAAACATGGCTTGGCCTGACTCATGCAAACCCCAGGGAGCTGTGTCAGACTACCCACAAGCTCTGAGAGGGCCTAATAACGTTTGGGAAACTCTTTTGCCGCACACACAGGCCCTATTTAATTACTAATATACAGCATTTTTCTTTACAAACCTGAAAAGATTAAATATTTCTTCGAACACTAAAAGCAATTCAAAGGCTTAAATTTCCATAGCATGTAATTGCTAGTGGTGAGTAGTTTGACCAAAAGGGCTGTACTAATCTCCCAAAACAGAAAATATTATGTAGTAAAACTTTTTAAAGAATTCTCCTCTGTGCCACCCCTTACCATTATTTTTAACACCTGTTTTCCCCATGTACAAAAGTTTGCCACTCCTTATCACTTAATGCCATGAGATTGCCTGAGGAGGTAAAGGTCTTCTCAGTGGACAGGAAAAGAAGCAATGAATTTACAGGTATTAGGGAAACACTTTAAACAACAAGTTCAGGAAAAGCAGTGAGGAGAAGCTGTTGATTCTCACCTCCTGGAAGCCTGCAAAGCATATTAAACAGCAGCTGTTAGGAATGACACAGGTCTACAGAATGTGCCAGATGGACCAGACCTGTAAAGGCCCCCTCCAGACCTGCTTTCCTATGATCTTCCATTGGCAATGTGCAAATTTGTGCAATTGCATATTAAGCAATCTCTAGGAGACATGCGGCAACAACACCTGGGAAGACTCTAATCTATCTTGCAGTTTATCTTGTTCTTCTCTTTGAGTAAGGAATATTAATTAAAATGTCTTAAGGAATTTGGACAGCAATTATAAACCTTTACAACAAGCAGCCTCAGGCATTGCACCCAACAAAAACATTTCCCATTTTATGTTGTGCTTTGCATTCTTCACGGATTAAAGTACTTCTTAGACTATGTTCCCATTTCAACATGTACAATATTTACTCTTACAATCACCAGCCGAAAGCACCTGATTACCAGTCATCTGCCTAGCAGTTTTACATTAGGCAAGCAGGGCAGCCTCTTTATCCACTCCAACAGGAAAATCTGGAGGCAAAACTAGAGTGAATACCAGACATCATTTCAAGAACTCAGAAAAGCTCATGGAAGCTGCCTGTGCCATGTAACGTGCACTGAAGGGCCCCTCCATTCCCTGTAGCCCCCATCAGCCAGGAACCCACCATATAAATCACTGCAGGATCATTTACAGGCACCTGGTTGCTGACAGGAATGATATTCAAGAGCCTTTCCCCAGGATACTGAACAAACTTGAGTCTAAACACAGAGGCAAATTTATCTACTTGGAATGATGAAGATGCTACTAAGTCTGCTGGAGTTGAAAGTACAGTTCCTGGGAATCTACAGTGGAAGCCACTTCCAGATCCCTAAGCAAGACGCTGCCCTCTCTTCACAGCATCTATCTTCTTTTAGAAATATTACTGCACTAGATACTACTGTTCCTAGACAAAACACCTAGGAAGCATTGACAGAGAGAAGCAACTCTCCTGCGCTTCTTCTTTCCCCTCCAAAGGGGAAAAGGATATAAAATTTAAAAGAGATCACCTATTCCAGCAAACTAGCTACTGCAACCACCAAGAGAAGCTCCCCTCTTCCTCCCCACGCCCCCTGCAAACGCAGGGCACAGAGCGGGTCTTGCCTTCCCGCCTGCCCCTCGTGCGGGTGGATGCTGGAGCCGCCGCTCCTCGCTGAGGAGGAAGAGCTGCTATCGCCGCCGCGTCTTCATCCCCCCAGCAGGCTCACTGAGCAGATTACAGCAGACGGGCGCGCGTTCAAAGTGGCCTCGAAGGCGTCACAGCGAAACAGCCGCCCGTTCAACGGGGAAGGGGCAGCTGCGCGGAAATTGGAGCGGGCTGGAAGGGGGTAAAAGCTGCGAGCGACACCGTGACTCGGAGCCGCCCTCGCACAGCCGCTTACTTCCAAGCCACTACGAAGACAGGCCTGTCATCCTCGTGGGAACACTGTCACATCCCCACCTCCAAACTTTCCCCCTTTCCTTTCCCACCCAAACCAAGGGCAGCTGTGGGATTCCTCCACCTCACCCGTGGACTAGCTAAAGCTAAAACTCTTCACCTGGCAGCCTTAGAAACATGCAATAAATCAAAGCAAGAAGCTGCGACTTGTGCTTGGGGATGAAAGGAAGCTATTTGGCCTGTGAAAATATTCTACAAACAAGAGCAAGCTCAAAAGGAAAACGATGATGACTCAGTGATAAAGTGCACTTTTAAATGAGAAATGAATCAGGAAAATACAAGGAAAATTAACTATTTGACATAAATTTCTTTAAGCTTCCAGAAACTGTCACACCTATGATCAAAAAAGAGCTGGTTTTAATTCATTACTTAAATTAATTATTTCATAGGTAATATTTTGAAGCTGTAGAGAGACTGCAGTGTGTAAAATACTGTCTATTTTTACACAGAACCAAACAGGCTGTTAAAAAAGAAAAAGCCCATTTCTTGCTACTTCTCTTGCTAGCCTGCTTGGGAGGCATTCTGCTGTTCACCTCTGCTTTCAAAATAAGCAATAAAATACAGCCCAGAGGATAAAAACATTTTATTGTGAATCTTCTGGTTATTTGTCACAAAAGGAGAATAAGTAGATACAGTCTTACAAAAGAACGAAAAAAAGGCCTTAACAGAAAAAAATGCAGAAGAGAATTGGTTGCATTACAGTAAGTTCTTGTTAAAGGAAGACAAAACAATGCTCCAAAATTCACGTCTTCTGGCTTGTTTCCTCTGGAGCAGATGTGGGAACTCAGCACTTGAAATCAGTAAGGAAGCAAATGCAAAGCCACAGGCCCAGTAGGAAATGCACTTAACACACACCAAAACATGGTGGAAAAGAAACAATCAACCAGTAGAGCATACTGTAAATTTCCCTAGTGCCTAAATGCTGTGTCCAAAATGACGGATCATTTGTCACATAACATTTAACTGTTTCTCCAATTTTCTTCAAGGTTTAGGAAATTATTGTGACTGTTCCCTGCAGTCTAAAAATCTCAGCTGAGCTCCCAGTTAGGTACAGGGCTACAGAAACCACTTCAAAAATGATCACCCATTTGTATGTCAACTTTGGCAGTCTACATATTTAGGAGGTGCTGAACAAATGCTCACAGGTGGGCTGAAGTCAACCACGTCTCCAAATACCTCACCAGGAACTTAGTATCACAGGCCACATTTGAAAATATGGGTTGTCAATGAGTACTGATTAAAAAGCTTGAATAACAAGAAAGGTCATCAGCTTCACAGGCTTTTTATTGTTAGCATTTAGAAGAGGTATTTTAGCACAAGCAAGTTGAATTTAAGGTAAGAGTAACCTAAAGTAAGGAAAGATAACATTGCTGCAGCTTTAGTCAGTGCTCTAAATGACACTAAAAAAAGAAAATAAAGAAAATAGGAGCAGGCCAATTGCCTAGGGTATAAAAAGGATAAATAGGCAGCTCCCCAAGAGCTGCCGTTTCCCCACGGAAAAGATCCTCCTCCCCGTTTCTGCAGCAGGTCGGAAGGGGCGAGAGATGAGCGCACATTTCTGACGGGAGCCTGTGGATACATCCCGCCCCGCAGCACTTCCCTGCCCGCCGCGCGGCCAGCGAGCACCCTACCCAGGGCCCGCTGGGCAAGTTACGGCGTCATCTGCAGTAGTCGTTTTTGTTCCATTTGCCTGAGGAACCCACTTTCAGCCTGTTTAATGCAGAATGCATCTTTTATACAACTTGAAAGGACTGGGGCCACGTGAGAATTTCATCTGTGATAGCTGCGCTGCCACAGAAACACATTTAATACCTTGCTTCTCGGTGCCTGAGTATGTTTTTTTGCTTTGAACTGTACCAGCTGGAGGCTCAGAGCCTGCTGGGCGTTACTGAGCACAGGCTACAGAGCGACAGGAACACAGCACACGGGTTTTATGAAGAAGGCTCCAACACCACAGCTGCAACGCACGCAGCTCTCACAGGCGCCCTCACCAGTGCAGTGGTTTACAGGGGAAGAGGAGGTGGAAGCACAGGGAGTATTTGCTGACCCAGTCTAGCTAGTTCCTCCGCTGCTCCCTCCTGCTTCCCTCTGTGCGGGTGAGAGCGCCGGCGTGAACCACGTTTGGGGCTGGATCCGCCTGCGCTGCTCCTGTGGAGCTGGGCCCCGGGCCAGGGCGCCCAGAGCGGCGCGAACGCACCCGGCCGGCGCGGGGAGGACAGAGCAGGGGCTCCAGGCCGCTTCCAGCACCTCTCCCACATTTAAAGTGATTCAAGAAATGATGGCAAGTCACTCCAGAGAGCAGGGTGTTTGGGAACTTCTCCCCAGTTCACCCTAAAGGCAAATACTTTTGGGAGACAATTAATTATTTCCCAATTCTACTGGTGCCTGACCACAGATTTTTTAGCATAAGGCTTAAAATACTGGGAATCGCGCTAGTTCCAGGTGCTTCAGTAACACAGACAGGACTAGCAGTGGCGAAGAGCCTGATCCTACCCAAAGCAGAGTATGGGGCATTTGCTCTGAGCTCCACGGGTAATGCTATGCATGAATTTACAAACAGCCAGAGTGCACAAACATACCAAAAATCTGACTCCATACTCAGCATGCACCACATATCAAATACACATTCACGTTGCATCCACACCGGCCAGGTTCTTCAGAACCTTTTGTGTAAATATGAAATGTTATAGACATTCTACCAAAACCAGACTTACATGCAAAAACAGTTCACAGTTTTGAGAATTTCTGTAATAACTTTGAAAATCCTGTCAATGTGTGCAGCTCTTTGTCCCAAGGAGCAGTTCCCCACGTATGGTGGTTGTGAGCATGACACTATCACCAAGCCAACAGACCCAGTCCACTCACGCACACAGCAGAGACCTAGAATTTTGGATCCTGATGCAGAACAGACACCTGAAGCATCAGCACTCTCTCACCAATATGGAAGTCATGTAGGATAACTCTTATTTAATGTATAATATAGACAACAAGGAGAAAGCTGCATAGCGAGGCATTTGCACTTACGTGGTTTATATAGAGACTCTTGCGTTTTTCTCTCACTGCAAAAACACAAAATATGATAGAAATATTACATGACTATTTTTCCCGGTTAAGGTTCTTACATACTATTTATTATAAACGTACAGGAGGCTATCTGTGTGTAACATCATCATTGCTTTTGCACTAACCAAGTACATTTCTATATCAAGCACAGAAGGAACATGTATCCATAAAATACTTGCAGGTAACAAAGCAGCCAAAAGAGCCGTTCCGCGGAGTGCAAACCTTCTCCCCGCAGCTCCCTGCGCACTAACCCCCATGGAGCAGCCCCGGGAATCAGACTGCTGCCCTCTGCGGTGCCCCACTGCAATCCTGAAACTACAGTTCATGCTAGATATCATAATTAAAAGTAATGTTGCTCTGTTAAGAACTAGTGACCACAAGTAAGGATTGCATGTCAGATCCACAATTCTTAGCCATCATGTTCAGAAATTAAACAAGAGGAACAAGAGAGATTTTCAGAGTCTTAATTGTCAGACAAATGCTTATTATAGCTGATTAAATATTCTCTATTTGATTCTTCAGAAACATTTTCCCAATTAACTCACCCCATAGAGAGCCTGTGGAGCTCTGTTCCAGGGAAATTATCATACAAGTCTGGAGAAACTAATACATAAATCAAACTGTGGGATTAAAATAATAATGGTTTCATGCTATAGGTGATTAAATGCAATTTGGAGTACTATGAAAGCTGTGCAACCCAATGCGCTTCGCAAAATAAGAGTGCTTGTAATGGTGGGATAGCCTGTCCATTCCCTGCTGGATGAGAAGCTATTATTTGTGATTTTTACAAGCAAGCAATCTCACAAAAACAAGGTTGTATGTGCAAATATTGTGAAATAATTGTGTTTAATGCAGGCATTAAATGAAAATAAGAAAAAAAACTTTTAAAAATCCTTACATAATTTTCCTCCCAGGGAGCAGAAAGGAGAATCACACATGACAAATGTTAGCCATGTCACTTAGTACATGCTCAGATCCACATTTATGGACATCATATAAGAGACAGAATTAAACAGGAATAGCAGGAAAATTCTGATTGTCTAGTAAATTTAAACCACTTGAAACTCTCCTGAAACACTGCACTACAGTGCCCCACATTGCATTTTGCACAAGCAAGGCCCAGGAGTAATCTGAAGGGAAGCAGGTGACTGATGGCAGCTGCTAGTTTTTAAGGAGGCTGCAGAATTTTTCTAGTACTGCATACGGACATGCAGAGGCATGAAGCCATCCTGACAAGCTGCAGGTACACTTAGTAAAGTGAAAATTAACAGCAATTAACTGCTAAATTGTGCACACGCTTAAGTATTTAAGTCATAAGCAACCATCTTGCATACAAAATTATCATCATCAAAGCCCCAGAAACAGCCTTCACATGCATCCCAAATTCCTTTTTTAACCAGGTTGCTTTCCCTATCTCATTTTTTTCTCTTCCACGTTCTCCTTGTAAATACTACTTTATTCGATTTCCTATGACAGTAAAGTTATCTATAAAACCAAGACTATCACAGCTCACTCCCACAGACCACTTCCTATCTCCAGAAGGATATACTCATACATGCCCAGCACTGCCCCGGTTCAAACACCAGTTGTGCTTTGTTCTGCCAAGCACCATGTTAACCTGCTTTTCCCTAATTTTCCTATATAATAGCAATGCAGTTAACCTTGATTCTCCAGTGAGGGACTCCAAGAAGGCAGCAGGGCTCTTCTGCTTGTGAACCAGTCTGCCACAGCACTTTGGGGAGTTTTTCTTCTGTTTTGTTTCTCTTCAAGAAATGTTGGTTGGTGAGGAATGAGGCACAGCAGAAACCCATTAGGTCACCTGGTGCCAGGAGGGAATTCCTGCCCCTTCCCTCAGCCTGGGGACCCTTTGTGCTGCTCCCACTACGCTGTGGTCCTCAGCAGACCACTGCACGTGAGCTTGATAATGAGCCATCACTTCCTAGCATCAACTCCCAACTGTAGTTCCAGGCTTTCGACTTCCAAACATGGCATTTTGATGAAATGAAGCTGAACAGATGTAGCGTCACAGTTTAAGCAATTAAATGAAAAAATCTAGATTATATTTTAAACATGAAAGTTATAACGGAATCCAAGTGGATACTGCAATGTAACGTACTGCCAAACTTTCTTCATTTTCCTAATTTTAAGGTCAATGATCTGTTCCATTTTTTGCAGCCATTTTCAGTTATTATTGTTAACTTTCATTATAATAGGAATATAGATTATCCTGCCATAAAAGGAAGTGGGGAAATATGTGTGTGTGTGTGTGTGTGTGTGTGTGTGTGTGTGTGTGTATATATATATATTTATATTTGTATATTTTACTGAACTGTCACAGAAATCTCACAAAGGAAACTTCTATGAACAGTGTTAACCTTATCAGGATGGAAGGCAATATCAATAGCTTTGTGGTAATAATTACATATCAAATGTGAGAAACATCTCATGTTTGGGGAATTTGTAAATGGTTTAGGTCTTGCCTGAGAAACAACAGACTAGTCTTGGCTTACATTAGAAAACCTGCTCTACTTCTATCTCTTCAATAAGCAGAGATTGCAAAATGCTTCTTGTCTTAAGCACATCACTGCACTGATATTGCATATTTTAGCCAGTATATTGAACTGGTAAAAACTCGTGCAAGTTAGGAAAAGAGGACAGCTGGATCCAACTAATAGAAAGAGCTGCTACCAGCAACCCAAAACAACAGTAATCCTCCTCGCTCCTGCAAGGAAAGTAAGTTGTCTCTTCGTGGTGCTTCAGTTTGGAAACCCTGTTTTCACCACCACCACACGCTAAATAGCGCGTAGCTTTTCAGTGACCTAGTCCATCCTGTTTACAGGCCAAGATCAGCAAACAAGGGAAAATTTTTATCATAAAGAGTTCACAGAAGTTAACGACATAAATGGTTATATTCTTTATTAGCTCTCTAAACAGGAAGAATTACTTATGACTTTGAAAATTCCCACAGACAGAAACATCTATAAAAACTATTTTAAGTAAGAATCCAATTAATATTTATTGGGTCTTAAACTTTTCTTCAAATTCACTGAACTCTCAAGTGATTAAGGACGAGCTCAGACTACGCAATCAGATGCTCAACGTGGCCTCTCAGCCTTGCAGAACAAGGCAGAATTCAGACCTGGTCCCTGGAGGCTCCAAGCCCCATTTCAGCACGCCCGAGGTGGACACCTTGTCTCTCCTCACTCACATGCTGCTAACAAGCAGCTGAGAGCAGCTCTTCTGCCAAGGGAGTCTCCCAGGACTGCCAGTGAGGCTGCAATAGTGCAGGGCTGCTAGAAACGCCCCCAGGTTGCTGCCTGAACGCAGCGCTGCCAGGTCACTCCAGTTGCATGGCTGTGGACTTGGTCCTTTCCACCACAGAAAGGTGTCAGGGAATGTTGAACATCCACTGCCATACCCCAGATGACACTTGGAGGCCTGGTGTCCCCCATACACACATACATACGCTGCAAATGTCTGCACTTCTGGCCTACAGAACATTTTCATTTACAGGAAAGCTGGTTTTCCAACATGCCTAAATTAGGTGTTTCAAGCATTGCCAGTTAAACTCTACCCTTCTGCACTGACTTTTGACACCGTGGAGAAAACCGAGGCTCCACAGCAGACGATTAGAATAAACCTCAAGGCGCCCAAAGGAACCTCACACTTATCCCTGAACATGCATTTTATTGCATTTTGGAGTTATGTGACATTCCTGAATAGTGTGTGACAAATCTTCACGGCTCGGTTTCCACAAGGGGCAAAAGCAGAGCAGGGCAAAATCTTTATTACTGTGAGTTGTTCCACCAGGATGGTTCCTCACAATGTAAATGTAAATGTTTGCAGGATATTTTCATTTTCTTGCACAGGCAAGTTAGCTTTTGGATTTTTTTCCACTGTCATCAAGGATGGCTGAACAGATTTTGTATCTCAGTTGAAAAGGTTTCTACAGTGTTTCACTAAATTCAGTAGTCTCACACAGCAGTATATCAGCTCTTCATATTAAACTAGAGAAACTTTCACAGCCTATATAGCCTGGATGTAAACTTTTTTTTTTTTTTTTTTAATAAAAAAGCTTACAATTAATTTCATACT
Organism: Nothocercus julius; assembly: GCA_013398735.1. Taxonomy (NCBI): domain Eukaryota; kingdom Metazoa; phylum Chordata; class Aves; order Tinamiformes; family Tinamidae; genus Nothocercus; species Nothocercus julius. The sequence goes on along the minus strand of VZSV01000002.1, from coordinate 7,370,386 downwards.
AAAATAAATTAATCATGACTAATGCAACTAAGTATAATCATCAGGTCTGGTCAAATTTTATTTGTTAGACTTGGGGATTTGTCATTTTTTCAGTAAGCTGAAACTGGAAGAATGTAGTACGCATGCAATATTACACAGTCTCAATACACTATAAAATAGACATAAATTAATGCTCATACTACACTGTACAGTGGAGATATCATCATACCCATTTCACAGACTACCAAACCAGATCAGGATTCAAAACCACATAATAAGGTATTGAATCCAGAGGGACAGTCTGAAGAGCACAGAGGTACTCACACAAGCAGCTCTTCGATGAGAGCTTAATGTATCCTCTTTGTATTAGTTTTATTAGCTGTGTTCAAAAAATCAGCAAAAATATACAGTAAGAGAAAACTACTTTTTTGAGGGGTGAATTAATGTGTTTGACACTGGAATTCACTGTGTAAATAAAACCCAGCATTCACAGGCAGCCGGAAGAAGGACAAAAAATTCATATCGCACCATCAGAATTAAAATACAGAAACTGCTTGGAGGGGCTGGGTAGAAAATAATGTGTTTTGCATTGATTACTGTCATCTCCCTCCAAAAGAACGTCATACACGTGCAACAGTGAATGAAAGAGCCCGAGTAAATGGCTTCTATTCTACTAACCGTACCAAGGGGGTTGCTTAAAAGATGCAGTTCCCAGAGGATCACTTTTGTCCAAGAATAAAAAAATACTCTAGACAAATAAATGATTACATCAAATCCATAATTAGAGAAAAAGAGAGAAAGTCTGAGTGGGAGGAGGTTGTTTGGTTATTAAAATCTTCCACTGAGTTCACTTACAGTATGAGCTATATTGGAGGAAACACTGGACTGTCTGTCTATCTTAGGCAATGTAAACTGGAATTTCTTCAAAAATATATTCCCCAATCTTATTTCCCAGAAGCCTGGCCTATCCTTCTGAGTTTTTAAAAGACAGTTGCACAGAAAATTTTACACTTGTGGAAAGTATTTTAAAATTGTAATTATATTAAACTTATTCATATTTTCAGTTCTGATACAAGGACTTTTTTGGTCTTATAAATTCGGCCTATGATAGAACTCAACTCTGTACTTTCTACTGCTACATCCAATACTTTAAATAACCAAAGCTGTGACTTCTTTCAGCTTTGCTGGGATGCCTATAAAAGTCTTTGACTTGCACCACTGATGTCATACAGTGGGGGTTAACTCTGTGTTAACAGCAATTTTTTTTTTTTTTTTGAATCATATATTAAAAGACCTTGAGAGACTATCACATGCATTCTAACAAAGGATTTAGAAACAACTGCAAGAGGAATATTGTAATAAATTCAGTAACCTACCATCTGTTTGAGATTTACTGAGAAATATCGTACTGGCTCGTGGATGATCTGATGGGTTGAATTCCATGTTCAAATCTGGAAAAAAAAAGACAGTATAATGTTAAAACATTTATGTTTAACCAGTAGTATACACAGATTTTCTCATTCTTTTTAATAAAACCAAGTTTACATACGTAAGCAGCTTTTGTAAAACAAAATCAGTTGTGACGCCCACTCTTTTTATCCTTTTTCACACAAGTGGCTCTTTTTGGCATGCAAATCATTAACATCAACATAGCTTTGGGATTAGACTTCAGGATGTCAGTTGCTTTTGGATTAAAATAGAGAAAGCAGCTTTACAAGTCTGTATACAAGAAGTCAGGAATTACTTGGTTTTTTATTGGTTTCTTCCACCCGTACCCCAAAGCCATTGCTAAGCACAGGAACATAGCTTATTATACGCAATTATAGAAGAATTAAGTGTTATAAATCTGCAGCCCTCTGTAGAGAAATGAGTTTCCATGAATAGATGCGATTACAGTAAGTAGTTTTATTGCAGCTGAGTGTAACAAGTCTAGGCCAGAGTGTTTTAAAAGGACAAGATTTACAAAAACTCTTTGCATACTTCAGAGACGGACCTATTTCTGGTTGTGAAAGCTTGCAAGAAAATGCTCCTAAAAAGCATGTACCAGGTTTAAAGATTCCAGGCTGCAAGCACATATATACACTTCCACAAAAGTTATTTTCCCAATCAAGGTTAAAACCCCCTGAATTTATTTGTTCTCAGATTCCACCCCACTACCAAATCCTCCAAACCTCACCCGCCCCAGTAAGGCTGTTCAAAGCAGCAGGTCTCTCTCTACCATTTTGCTTGCTCCCCTAGGGTGGCTCTTTCTACCTCCATTCTCCTGCATTTTCCTCATCTCAGCATGTACTTTCTTGGGTATTTGATGCATTACATATGTGCTAGTTTCCATAGGAGCACTGACATGTTTGGTTTAGGTGATTACCCTACACAAGCCCCAGTATAGACTGATTTTATTTTTCAGTTAGAAGAGGGGATTTTTGTTACCAAAGCCACAAAGGAATAAAAATGTTAAAATCACAAGGGAAAGTCGCTTTGGTTCTCCTGGAAATCATGATTTGCAGCCAAGCTTGCAGAAGACTTTAGGAAGGCCAGCTAACCAAGCTTTGACTTGAAGCCAGTGATTAGAATCACTTTGGCCAGTGATTAGAAACATTTGCATTTTACTTTCTGTGCCTTACTTAGAACTACAGAAGAAAAAAAAATATTTCAGGTTAGTTTTCTGTAAAGCTGAATTCAAGATGCCATTCAATATGTAAAGAGTATCAGCATTTTAAAATAGTAAAGATGATCATCTTTTTCCATTCTTTTCCCCTTTTAACAGTAAAATACACAAATGTAAATTTTTTTAAAATGCATTTTTTTAAATCTCGGTGTAGAAAGTTTTTCTGTAAACTCTGCAGTCCAGCAAAGCAAATTCCATCAACACAGTAGGACTGGTGACGCGAAACCAGACTCAGCTTTTGGCATTTCAAGAGCCAAGCATTTATTTCCTTCCTGCCTAGAAAACCATCGGTGGAGGCGGGAGCCGACAGCCTGGTCCTGGTCCAGGCACATCCATCGGAAAGCACGAGTCCCGACGAGCTGTTATTCCCCCAGCACGAGCTGCCGGGGACGAGGTCGAGGAAATGGGGCCAGGCAATGCGTTAACCTACCGTGCAACTTGAAAATGAAGAGCTCTTCATTTGCCATCATTCTTTCCTTTTATACTAACATGAGAGACCATGCAATGGAGTTGTAAGGTTGGAAGAGAACTGAATTAGATGATGCACACAAATAGCTGAAGTTACTAACTCACTGCTAAAAGGCACTAGCTATCAGAGGGTTACCTGAAAATAATACAGTCCCTGCTTCTGTGTTTTCAGTAGTTCTTCCTCGCAATTCAAAAGAGCCATAACAAGTACTATATTTAAGGCCTACCCATTTTGTGACAGAAAAAAATGACAATAAAGAGAGATTTAAACACAAACAGGCAATATTGAGCTGTTAGTAGGAAAAAATATGGAAGCCAAAATACCACTGATCAAAACCCATACCAGTATTTTCTCCATTGCTAGCAGTCTGCTCTCTAACTCATCGTATCCTTTCAAAAGAGGGATTTTAAGGAGATAATATTTCCATCAGCTACTCTGTATTCTAAAATCAGCATCTTGAAAAGACTTGCTCAAAAACGGTCCAAATCAAAAATCTTTCACTATAAAATATTTTCCAGGAAATATTGGTTCATGAGTCATAAGCTTGGCTCTTAATTTCAGGCTCCACTTTCAGATTTCCTGTGAGCCCTTTGCTTGTTTAAAAAATGACAGGGTAAACAATAATTCACTGCTATAACTTACAGAGCAAAGCAGCATCTTTAAATCATCTAAAATCAAAATAGTTATAATTAATAACTACAAAGAACAATGAATTATTAATTTTTTTTCTAAATGCTATTTATGTATAGATACTAGGTATGCAACATTTCAAAAGCCTGTGTCAACAATAACAACTATTTCCATAAATTGCTTAAATAAAGGTAATTAAATCTAGAAATAAAAAGAAACAAGAAAAATGCATTTTTCCCCACTAATACGATGTTTTGAATACTGAAGTCACTTAGGATCTGTAATAAGTTAACTATGTGTAACCTACGCTGCCTTTAACCACAGTATCTCAGCAATTTGGAATATTTTGCTTCAGATACATTAAAATCAAAGCAACAACACGAAAAAAAACACACAAAACCAAAAACTTTCCACTGGCCACCACTGAGAGCACAATTTGCTAGCCTCTCCTTCCTTCCAGAATAAAAATCCCTATTAGGAGAGCATCTGCAATACAGATGTAGGCTCCAAGATTCCTAAAAATTTACGATTCTCATGTGAAAGTCTTTGGACTGATCCTTCTGTGCTGCAGTTAGGTAGAGTTCTGCCCTGGGCTTTACTAACAACACTTGACAGCGTTAAAGCACATTATATAGAGAAATGCTGAACAGACTAGAAAATATTTTCCAAGATCTTTTTATAGTTCAAAGACTAGCATCATTTTTGTCAAGTTCTCAAGGAGTGTCCTGATTTACCAGGTCCAAAATAAATCATCATCTCTGTAAGGAAAAAAAAAAAAAAGTGGCTTTTGTATTTAGCTTAAGTTAAAACATGTGCAAGGGCACTGAGGTTGAAGACACCTGTCAGAAGAGCGGCGCGGGATCCGCCCTGGGCTCTGCGAGTTTCACAGGTCACAGCAGTTGCATTCAAGCACGGCCACAGAAAGAAGGGGGCCATAAACCACTTCGGGCTTGGAGTAAACCCCTTTCACGCGTGGAGTAAAGCCCATGCTGGATTTTTAATTTCCAAACAAGATTTTAGAAAGTGTCAACAAGAGCAACAACAAAAATACTGAACCCATTTTCAGTTTCCACATGAGAGCTAGGCAAAAGACAGGAGGTCCAGAGAAAATGCCTGAAAATGAGTCTTGACAAATTCAAACCATTTAGCTGCTGAAAAGAAAAATTAAGGGGTGTCTGTAGCTCCCTAGCCCCTCCACTGAGAGCAGTGAGTAGGCACTACGAGCTCCCTCCAATCCCACACACCTAAGAAAAATACAAGTAAAACCAGAAGGATTTTTTTTTTTTTAAATAGTGATTAGTCACTGAAGCTACCCAAGGAATCTGAACTCAACATATTCTGATATTTTCCTTTTCTAGGAGATTGTTTCAGTCAAGCCTCTTCAGGCATTAGTCAAGAGTTTTAGGCTCGATTGAAGAATAACTAGATAAAAGTTACTGGCTTATGACTCATCTAGAGGTTGGATCAGATGATTCGAGAGGCCTCCAGTCTAAATACTTTAAAAAAGAAAAAAAAAAAGCAAAAAAAAAGGCAGCACTAAATTATTAAGCACAAAGTCCCAGCACAGCCCTGTCACCATTACGACGCACATGTGCCCTCCTTCTAAAACTGCATCAGACTCCACCAGAATTTTTACTTCAGAAAGTCCAAGTTTTAAGTCTCAAGACTCATAGTCAGAATACAGTATACACAAAGATAAGCACAAGATATCTTTTGTGACAAAATTTTAACAGGAAAACAGGAGTCATTTTTTTCGGGCCATGGGCGCACGGTCACAGAAGCCCTGACGGGGAGAGGTGGCCTGGGTGTCCCATGACTTCCGGGGCCACACAGGGAGGCCCCAGCACAGCGACTGCTTTGGAAAACGCACTTCTTCCTTTGGAAAAACAAGATGTTATTTTGTTTCTTTAAAGAGCAGAAGTCAGGTAAGTGGGCATTGCCAAAGCTCAGAGGCTGATTAGATGATGAGCTGAAACCGAAACGGAGTAAAACGCTTTTTGAGGGCTTTCACAGTCCTCAGTAACCCAGGGCACTTACTTTGCTTCCTTGCCTTTACAGTCAGAGATCCCAGCCTAGCTCTCCCATCACACAAACACCACCATAATGAAGGGGAAAAATGTTGTGTTACACATCAATTTCCTGTCCTATCATCTGCTTAGGAATAAATCAAACCATGTGTCTTTTTCCCAGTAGATATCTCGCAGTTCTTTACCCAGACCTTGGACAAAGCAAGGCGCGGGGTGCCCGGGAAGGCCCCCACTAGCTGCCTTCTCTGCCGTCTTCTCCACATCCCCAGCCTTACGTTTCAGAGGCGACAGCCCGGCACAGCCTCGTGTGGGAAAAACAACAAACCCATCGTGCAGTTGTTTATTAAAAAAAGAAAGCAACGAGCAACATTTGATAAAGCCTTGGGATGTGCAAGCCAGTAAAATCAGCGGGGAACAGAACACAGTCACCATGGAAACACGCAGGAAAAAGGAAACGCTCAGGTAGCCAGGGCCAAGAGAAGGATTTTCAGTGGGGAGGCCAGGGAGGGACTTCCCGGGGGGACGGACCCGTCTCGCAGGCGGCCGCGGGGCCGAGGCGCTGCCGGAGCTGCGAGTGGAGCAGAAATCGGCTCCGCAGAGCGGCCCAGCAGCCGCTGCCCCGACCCTGCCCCTAGAAGAAAACTCCTGTAAATAAGTCCACGGGTTTCTAAAACCGTGGAATGTGCCAAGCACGGGGCACAAAGCAACCTGCAGCGCCTTCCCTTTGGAAGTCCTCGTAGCTTTCAAAGGCACACAGCCAAAACAAGACTGCACTGCATGTCCGGATTTCACTCTGTAACACCACCACACGTGTCTGTTTTTAGACTACGGTTTAGAAGACATAAGCTCCACTACACAGAAGCCTCAGTTCACATCATTCAAACCTCACACAACTGGAGGATAAAAGATAACAAGATTTAGCAGTACTTTTTTTTCTTTCTTTAAGAGCAGTTTGTTTCTAGAGCAAACAGCAGCCAGTCCATTCTATCTGAAAGTGACTCTAAACTGGGTTTTCATCTGTACTCTTCCTGCAAGCAAAGCACAGGAACGACGGAGCTCTGGTGCTTTATGACAGCAGCGCTGAGAAGCCGACGACGTCGGGACTTGGAAGGCCTTCGGAAGACAACTGCCTGAAGAGCAAACGCCTCCCGGTTTGGCGACGCTGCTGAGAAAGCCTGGACACAACCTCTGCACCCGGGAGCGGCAGGATTCCCTGCCTACCGCCCCAAGCACCCAAGGGACGCGACGCGACGCTTCTCCCCAGGGCGCTGCTGCTCCAGGCTCTGCTGGCATCTGCTGGGAATTAGTTCCAAGCCTAAAGCAGCTTTCTGTGGCAAACACTGCTGCTCCTCTCCAGTTGCTCCAGACCAGTCAGCCTGGCTAACACAGCTCCCACGAACAAGGTTACACCAGCTGAGCTAATGCATTACTTTCTCTTCTAGATGGAAAACCTTATCTAAAACTTCTTAGAACAAAAAGGGTGAACAAGATTTTATTTCAGAGATTCCTAGCTTCATTTCATATTTGAGGATTCATGTTCGTCCTCATGGCAGTGTCCTCCAACTACAGACACATCTCGGGTACATTTCCAGTTTTCCAAAAAATAAATAAATAAAATATTCCTGTTAAAATCAACATGAGTAATGAACCTAATTCACATATTTTCTCAGGGAATAGGAAGTATGCTGGAGAGGATGGCAAAAGGAATTACTTGAACTGGTACCTTCACACTGCTTGCTGTAGTATTACACAAAATACTTATCTCTTTATCTTAAAAGATGTAGAAAAATTACAGAAAACTACAACACACAGAAGAACACACAAGCTTGACACACCTGGTAATCATTTGCTACAGTTTCCAAATGCCTCCTTTACAGATACTGGCAATGTTTTACTAAACCTGTGAAAATTCATATGCATGAGAAGATCCCAGAGGTAGTGGGGTGGGGATGACAAACCTGCCTATTTGAAAGTGCAATTAATTCTGCATTTTCAATTAGTCTGAGATCATAATTATTTCTCAGAGACACTAGGGAACCTGAGCGGCCTCCTCCGGGGTTTCTGCACTTGGCTAGGGCTCAGGTCGGGGCTCCAGAGCGCCGGTCCTGCCCACACCTCACAGGCCACCCCATCGCTCCCTTCCCAGTGACCCAGGACTGGGCAGCGGACTCTGCACGGGGACAGTGACACGGTCTCTCCTGGCCCACGCTGCCCTCTCTCTCACACTCCCCATTTCCTGGTGCTCTTCCCAGGTTTGCCGTGTAAATGATCAATTCGACACTTCTACCAGACTCCTTCAGATCCTTCTCTGAATGTCACGCGGTGGCCCGCTTAGTCACTTCTAGCAACAACAGGGACAAAACCGCTGTCTCCTTGAACAGAAACATATGCATTTAGCTAATGTCCCAGCAACACTGAACATCATGAAAAGCTTTTTCCTCCTGTATTTCAACAGCACATTAAGACACCACACAAAAATGCCTTTATTATGTCTTGTCAGATCCAGAGGTAGACAGGACAGAATAAGGCTTCT